>CM060952.1:205026644-205401644 GCA_030765055.1 Mantis religiosa | reverse complement strand
TATTTACTGTGCAAGTCTCAGTTTTATATTGTTTTATACGATTTTCAAAGGCTTTCCAAAGATATACGTTTATAAATATTAGGAGAAAACCTATAATTATTTGGTATTGAAAAATGCTTAATTGTATACAAAAATTTGCAGATGGAAATAACCCTAAAACTGGATATTTGAAACACTTAAAAATCTAAACGTTACAAATGTTATTTTGATTTATATTTACAAAGATTTTGAAAAGTTTCTAAATTTATTAAAGAAAAACAAACAAAATTGTGCAAAAATATATGTATTTTTGTGATTGGCCGTAGTGATAATTATATTACGTATTGTAGTGACGTAGTTATAAATCGGCCTATCATATAAACGTAATATATGGGTAGTGATAATAACGGAGGATTAAATAATCTTGGAAACAAAATTCATCTTTCTTTCCGTAACGCCGAAGATATCGGACACTTTTTAAATTTCTCCAAAATATTTAAGTTTTAGTTCAATTTGAAGAATTAGATTTATTCTGATCGCAGTATAAAGTTTTGTGATAAGAATTGTAATACATATGGTGTTAAAAGAAATAAACAAAAGATTGATTTCTTTTAAATATTTTAGTTAAGGGCTGAGGATCTACTCCCATTAGCCCTGGACCCGTAGGACAAAGGATCCGGCGCTCCTTCGACCCGGGAGCGATGGATACTCCGGGGCTCTCTCCATAGAGTAATACCTGATTTCTTAGAAAGCCCCCCCCCCCCCGGCTGAGCACGACCTCAAGAAGGGATGAATGTGGATACGCCACTTACGCGCGTCAACCCCGCAGGGGAGACTACCGAAAACCTCGGTGGGGTGATCTAGCACACCTTCTACTAGATCTGCAGGCTAGTACTCGAGACTTTTCAGGCAACACTCTACCCTATCCAGGCGCCCGTAACCTGGCCGGAGGTACTTAATCCCCGTCGGTGTCGTGAACAAACTGTCCCCACGAGTGCAACCCAATCCGAACAACTCCCCAACGGGAGGGACTGGGCACTTCGGCCCGCGGTTCCGTTGGTAACGTCAGAGGTAAAGTAGCCGTATTCCCATAAACGCCCTGGGTGTTCAGCGGACTAGCCTGTTTTCAATATCCGCTTGTCGCCTCATGTATGCCAGTTCCTCCCTCTCTCCCTTCCGCCCAGCCGTATGCGTCAACATGTATGCGCAAAGGTCAGTGTGTATCCTCATCTAGACGAGTGAACTTGGTTATCACGTGCTTTTTTGGGAACACTAAATCTGTGAAACTTATCAGCTAGAATGCAGTTAAAGAAAAACTAAAGCCCAATCTTCCAGAAAAGTCTGTTCTTGTGATAGACAACGTTTCATGTCACAATGTGACCACAGAAAAATGTCCCACAGCGAACACACACACACACACACACTAAAAAGCAGGATATGCAATACTGGTTGGCTAAGCGTAGGATTCCGTTCGGAAGCCATATGCTGAAAGCGGAACTATATGATCTTATAAAGTTGCGTAAGCCAAAACATAAGAAATATATTGTGGATGCAATTTTAGAAGAAGATGGACACGTAGTTCTCCGCTTACCACCGTACCATCCCGACCTGAATGCCATAGAAAAAATTTGGGCAAATGTAAAAGAATGGGTTGCGCTTTGCAATGTGAGCTTCAACATGGGAGACGTGTGGCGTTTGTGCGAACAGCGATTTGGTGAAATAGGAGAAGTAGAATGGCGTCCAGTTTGCCGGCATGTTCACCAAGTGGAAGAGAAATGTATAAAAACTGAGGGTCTCCTAGAAGCAGAGGTGGAAAAGCTAACGATCACTGTTAATGGCGACAGTAGCAGCAGTGATTCGGAAAGTGATTACTCAGCAACGTCTGAATATGAGTGCAGCAGCAGAGCCGAAGGCTACGTTTTCGAAGGATGTGCAGACGACATGCTGGACGGCATCGAGGAATTTCCCCAATCACCTCACGCCTAAGCCATGCTCATCGGTGGTGAGAGTCGCTCCTAAGGTAAGCAATGCATTATGCCAGGGTTTTTACGGAAGTAATCTAACTCTACCAGGAGTGCTAAGAATCCGCAGCGCCCACATCACGGCAGCTGAAATGGACGGATCCGCTCCCTTATGGGATTCTAATAGATATTCAAATTAAGTCTTAAAGATTTCTTCACTCGTTACCACCCTTGTAACTTAGAGGTTTCATTGCTGGTAAGTAAGAATATAACAGAAGAATATTAAAAGCTAGCCGAGGCGTAATTAAGGATTTTCCCGATAACTTCGGGGAATATCTTTTTCATCAAGTCATAAATTTTGGACGAATGTAAGACCAACGAGGGGAAACGAGATAGCAGCACGAATCTTGCTATGTATGTTTCCACAACTTTGGGGCACCGAAACCCACAACAACGGAGGAATCTTACTACAACGTTTCATACAAGAATAGTCTGGAAAGTTTAGACGAATATCCGCCGACAATTATAATAATAAATATATCGTAACATAACGAAAGTAAAATATGATAATGTTACCCGACTAGAAAGCTTGTAGTAGAGCCACAAAATTAAGTTTCAGCTTTAAACTATTCATACTTCGTAATACCGTGCACCGATTTCATCTAAAGGAAAGCTGTTTGATAGTTTTAAAAGTATATTTTATTTAAATGAAATGTGTAGTGTTTAACGCCTGGTTTTACTACATACGGCACCGCAGGCAATTACACTGATGATGCATGAGATGAAGATAGAGCACCGGTGGAATGAGATGGCGGGGGAAACTGGAGATCCCGGAGAAAACCCGCCCCAGCGCCGTGTTGTCCACCACAAATCTCAATTTGCGGACGCCTGGGATCGAACCCGGGCCGCCTTGACGAGAGCCAAGCGGTCTAACCACTGAGCCACCGCGCGGCCACTGTTTTATTTACTATTCAATATTTTAATATTCAATATTTTCGCCTGGGATCCAACCCGGGCCGCCTTGGTGAGAGCCATGCGGTCTAACCACTGAACCACGGCGCGGCCACTCTTTTATTTAATATTTCAAATTTTAATATTTAATATTTTCTTTGATATCCCATTGCACCTTCGACATTTCATGTGTAAATGCTTTTTGGGGAAGTTGCATATCATCTCTAATATTACCTTAGGGGAGGGAATCCTTCCCCTCCAGCTGCCGTGGTGCGGGAGCTGCGGACACTCAGCACTCGTGGTTAAGTCTGTCTAGTCAACGCGAAAGCAGTTGCCTCGCAAAGGAAACGGACACTACCGTCCACTAATAACCGTCATAAATCTATCTCCACATTTCAGGAATGGAACACTGTCGTTGACGACCAATAACAACCCTGATTTCCTGGAAATGACAGTCGCATGTCTACTCCACGTGGAGTCTCAGTTCCCAAAGTTCCAAATTCCAGTTGATTATTGGTGGTTCCAGGAACGGGTATTTTAATTTGCTAAGATCGGCTTCTTTAAAAGATTTTCCCCTGCTTAAAAAACAGGATTAATATACGTTTTGAAATTCAGTAATGCCACTTATAACCCTTTTGCTGTATTAGCTTTATTATTTCATGATATGTTTTAAATTACGTCATTACTTCTTTGTTCTCATAATTTTTCTTTCTACAGCAAAGGACACGTGCTTGTAAATAGCTCAGATAAGTCAGAATGTTCACGAAAAGTAAATTTTTCCATTGATCAATTTCGCATTTGCTTGTTCATTTATTGGTAATAATTACAATCGTACATGAACATAGATTTAAAAAAAAAACAGCATGTTACTTACTTATGCTTAACGAAATTGCTATTATATGCTATGAAGTACTAGTTGAATCGAAAATGTTGTATGCAGTGGAGATCTGGGGGGGGGGGGGGGCACAGAGGTAAACAAAACGGTATACCAAAACTACAGAAGGTTTTGTAAAGAGCTACTAGGCTTACCAAGATCAGCACCTAGGGAAGTAGCTTTAGTAGAATTAGGAAACACAAGAAGAAATGGAATAATAATGGAAATAATAATAACATTTTGGTATAGGTGTTTGGCCAAAGAAGGGGAAATTATGAAATTATGCATATGACAGCAAAAAAGATTGAAGAACTCAAATAGCTGGTGGGCAGAGATAGGAGGAATTATGAAAAAATAGGAATGGGAGATATATGGAGATTAGAGGAAAGCAATAGAAGCAATGTGGGTAAATCGGTAAAATGCAGAATAAAAGATATCGAAAGACAGGAAATATGGGGAAGTCTATAAAATATGAAATCATTACAACTTTACTAACAAATAAAAAGAAATTGGGGACGAGAAGCATATGTAGATTACTGCAATAGACAAGAGAGAAGGGTTAGCTTGGATGAGAACAGAAACAATATTCCTAAAAGGGATAAGAGTTAGGGAAAAGGGAGTCAGTGTGGGCGAAAGGAAAGCATAGAATACTGTGTAACAGAACCCGAGGAGGTTGCAATGGAAAATAAAAAGGTTTGGAAGAAAAAATGAGAGAAATTAGGGAAGAAGATAGCTGCTATCAAAATGTTAACGGGAAGGGAGGAAAAGAAGGTACGAAGTATTGGTGAGTTCTTGCAGAAAGAAAAAGAAAAATGGGCCAGAAATGTAAAGAAAATAAGAAAGGAAGATGAGGGGGGGAAGAAAGGGACTAATTAAGTAACAAGGAGACATGGAGGTTAAGAGCTACCTGATAGAGCAGAAGACCAGGGCGCGATGTAAATCAAGGTAGCAACAAAGTAAACACAAATATATGTACCCTAAAGTAGTCAATTGTAACATTTTTGTTATTTCATTACCTAATGTAATCGAATATATTGTTCAAAGAATATTTAAAACGACATACCGTTGAAAAAACTATCTCTATTAACCTATAACGTTTTTTGTCTACGCACGTTTTCGATTTTCACTAACCAATACTTGACGTATCCAGTCAGTACTGCTTCTCCAACTGATTAATGTGTAAACAACACAGAGAAAGAAGATATAAAAATAAACGACCTTATAATTGATCTGAAATGCAGGAGTGATTTCTGTAACACCTCTAAGAATCAATCTCACAAGGGAAGGCTAAACCAATTTCAATGTAAATCGTTCTTGTGGAGGAAGGGTGCAGATGTCGCCAAACTAAAAAAAAAATGCGCATATCTAATAGCCGGTTTCTGGAATCTATACCAGGCCTTATTATGCACACTTTGTTTTTAAATTTATTAACTTCTGAATCAGATTTTACAAAACAATTTACAAACTTTGCAGATATAATCCACTTTCTACCTTAACGAACTAAGGCTATGGATTACTGGATTCCAGTAACCTTAAAAATCATTTCATCTAATCTATCTAAAACAGTCTTTTTTCTACTTTACTTCCACTCCAACAATATAAATCAAATCTACATTTCTACTACTACAGCTTTAATTAATATTTTTACAGGCTACGAAAGACTGTTTCCTACAGTTTTAAGATTTCCTCTTCTGCAACTGCTATGCAATGCTTCCTCCTACTGGTATCCATCTCCTAAAGGAACTGGCATGTGTAGATGGAGCTGGTTCGTCAGTTTCAGATATCGGGGTAGTCATCTCTCCGCTTCTGCATAATCAGTTGTCTCTCTATATATATCTTCTCTCTCCTGGTATTCTCTTTCTGTCTATGGTCTTTCTGCCTTCTTTCTGGTGTCCATAATTAGCTTCTTAAATCAGGTCTTCAAGTCTGGTAATCTGTACCTTCAGTTTTTCTTGGTCTTATTTCCCTCCGACTATCTCCTAAGTAATATTCTTTTCTCGTAGATTGAAATGTTCTTACTTTTCTTTCTTGAAATATTTTGTCGCGGGTCATATATTCCTCCAACGACTTAAGGGATATTATTGGAGACATATTTTGTAAATGTACATAATCTTCTGCATCTCTTAAGATGTTCCACAAACATTTTCCTTCAAGTTTCCTTCGACTGTCTTCTACTAGTTCACTATATTTGTTGCTCACGTAAATCCGAGCTGTTCTTCCCTATTCTTTTTAAATATACATTACATGGGCCAAATCCTGTAACGAAAAGGAAAAGTCCTTTTCTTGGTATTATATGTTCCAAAGTTAGCCTCTCTTTAATGTCTAGAAATAAATCATGTACTCTCTTCCTACGTGTGCATTATCCCACTGTTCTTGCCATTCTTGTAATAAATAATTTTTCCCTTCTTTCTTAGTATTGCATCTTTTCCCCATAATTTTAAAAATACTCCCATATTCTTCCTTCTTAGTCAATAAGTTGCACCCCTTAATCTAATGATATATTCTTTAGACAAAATTCCTGCTACTATTAGTAGGGCCAAAGTAGATGTGGTTTTTGTAGCTCCACTGCAGCGAAGTAGTATTTTTCTCTGAGTTTTTCGGATTAAATTTGCGCAGGATTTGACCACAAACTATGTGCCCATAAACTTGCGCCATATCCTATTATACCTATTACAAAAATCATATGATATATCCTTGTTGCTGTAAAAGGTATTGTATAGCTCTTTTGTACAATTGACGTTAAACATGTCGTTAAACTGTAGGTATCCTTAGCTTCCGGAGAAGGCCGCGTCGTATGTTGGCTAGTTGCCGACGTTTCGCCCACCATTTTGTAGGCTTCTTCAGGGCGTGACTGCGCTGACGGTGTGTTTGTGGCTGCTTATATACCGTGGTAAAGGGGGAGAGGTCCCGCCCCTTGCCTCTGATTGGTTGACTGTTGGCCAATAGTTCGAGATGTTACTCTTTTGTTCTTCGGTGCTTATGAATGCGGTTTTTGGTGTCATATTTCAGTTTTTTTTTCTAAGATGAATTGGGGTGTTCATAGCAGAATTCTGTGGAATATGGTTGTCTAGGCGGCTGTTCTGATCCACAGATTTATGCTATGAACAACCCAATTCATCTTAGAAAACAAAACTGAAATATGACACCAAAACCGCATTCTTAAGCACAGAAGAAAAACACAGTAACATCTCGAACTATTGGCCAACAGTCAACCAATCAGAGGCAAGGGGCGGGACCTCTCCCCCTTTACCCCGGTATATAAGCAGCCACAAACAGACCGTCAGCGCACTCGAGCCCTGAAGAAGCCTACAAAATGGTGGGCAAAACGTCGGCAACTAGCCAGCATACAACGCGGCCTTCTCCGGAAGTTAAGGATACCTACAATGACACAGGCCGTGGAAGCCTACGCCCCTGCATATGTCGTTAAACTGACGATAACTGCAGCTTCCAACAAATCTTAGAGACGAAGGTATATAAGAAAGTTACAGTTTGTTAACGCCAGAATTGCGTCAGCGCAACAAGTGTGATTTCTGACTTTTCACAAATATCACTATATTATGGGTGTCTCAAAGTTTCTGTAAAGGGATAGCTTGTTTTAAATGTCAAGTTTTTATTTTTGTACGAGGGCTGTTCAATAAAGAATGATCCCAATTTTTTTTAACAACGTACCTTTACTCATCCTGACAATTTTGATGGACCTTCTCAAAATAGTCTCCCCTGAATGCGATGCACTTGTTCCAGTGTTTCTGCCAGTCTTCAAAGACATGCTGGCAACCATTTTTGAGAGATCCTTCAAATTCGCCTCCGCAGCCTTCACCACTGCTTCTGATGATGGATAGTGCCTCCCACGAAGGCGTTTCTTTAAGTTAAGGAATAGAAAAAAGTCACATGAAGCTAAATCCGGACTATAGGGAGGGTGAGGTATGTATTTCACATTGATGTTTGCAAGATATTTAGCAACAACATTGGCAATATGCGGCCGCGCATTGTCGTGGTGCAGCATCCAGCCTGCTTCATGGAAATGTGGTCTTTTGCGCCTGATGTGGATTTACAACGTTTTCAGGACATTCCTGTAGTATTGTCCAGTTACTGATGTGTGTGCAGGTACAACATGCTGATAAACCATTCCATGAATATCAAAGAATGAGATGACCATAACTTTACCAGCAGAAGCAACCACTTATGCTTTTTGGGGGTTGGTGATGAAGGAGATTTCCACACTGAGCTTTGCTGTTTGCTCTCAGGATCAAAACGATGTAGCCAAGTTTGATCAGCAGTGATTACGTTTGAAAGAAGCTCCGGATCTTCCGCTAACATCAACTTTAACTGCATGTTACCTCCATTGCAGCGGTAGGCGATACTGAACATGTCTGAACTTAGCGAACCAGGAGTACCAACAATGAAACTACTACGGCGTGTTTGTTTCACATTAGGCTAACAGAATATAAGGTTTAATTTTAGTGCCAGAAATTATGACCGTAAAAAATTATAACCATTCTTTACTGAACAGCCCGTGTATATATCTACTGGTCTCTAAGCAGGTAGTTCTGCTTATATATTGAATTATTTCATATGATCTGATTGATAGCTTTGTGTGTTATGACCAACATTTGAAAGGATAATGTGCAGTACTCAATGTCGTGACGTAGGGGTCATTTCTTTCGTGTTAGATGACAGAAAGGGAGGTGCACTTAAGGCTGGTTCTCTTCGATCACAGCTGTAGTGCAGACATTGGCAGCTAAAGACGATATCACTACTGCAAGCAACGACGGTCAATATTGGGATTTCTGCTCAGAAACCAAACAACGGGCCACTTTGTGACTATCCAAACAACCGTCAATAATTAATACCCCTTTCAACTTGAGCGAGGGATTGCGCTCTAGAAATGATGTTCCTGCTAATGCTCCAAAACCACAGAATCCGATTAAAATCGATGTACGCATTACATTTATTAAGTGCAGCTGCAAACACAGTGCGTGTTTGTTCCCAAAGTAGATATGATCGCAGTTTTGAAAGCGACTGGGGTTACAGTGGATAAGCACGGTAGTTCGCTTGGCTACACGCCCGCCTCGGCAATAAAACCCCCCTCTGCCACTGAAATTGAGTCTGCAATGCGTGCATAACCGCAACTTTAACCCACAAAAATCCCCGTTTTGTATATACACTCAACTGTAAAAAAATCGCAGCAAGCAGGGGCTGTATTGCTCTCTAACTCTTAAGCTGTTATTACATGTACATGCATACATCCCTTAATTTATCGTTGTTATAGCTTTGTTTCAGAATTAGTTAATTTAATTATTCCAGCAAACCTTATGATAATAACTTCACCATGGCCAATATAATAATCAAGATTCATGTCAGTAATGAGGTAACAATAATTGGTAGCATTCTAAATGCTAAGGCTTCTTTTAGGTCTTCGTCTCTCCAAATTTTTTTCAGCCAGATGTCATATTTCTTGCTTGCTTAAACAAGTAGTTAAACCATTTATCGTATACCTCATATCGGGAAGCAAATGAACAAAATGACCTATATGGTGTTAAATGTAACAGGGCTGTTCAATAAAGGATAATCACAATTATTTTAGCAACGTACCTTTACTCAACCTCATAATTTTGACGGTCCTTCTCAAAATAGTCTCCCCTGAATGCGATGCACTTGTCCCAGCGTTTCTGCCAGTCTTCAAAGACATGCAGGAAACCATTTTTGAGATATCCTTCAAACTCGCCTCCGCAGCCTTCACCACTGCTTCTGATGATGGATAATGCCTCCCACTGCGGCAAACACGCATAACATTGTTAAATTAATTGGGTTATAATTGGAGTTTAATTGGAGCTATGAGTTATGTTATCCTCAAGTGAATGGTTGTAGGAAATGGATTTTGGTGATTTTTAGCTACTGTTTCGTATTAGTAATACTTTGTTGTAGAATTATTAGGTTTAATTCTTGAATATATATTTGTTTATCGACTAGGATCGGTGATCACATTTCAGACTTCGAAATCTTCGCTTCTTCTCTTAATGCACATGAACACGTTCTTGCTGTCGTAGTATCAACCTCTAAGTAAAGTTCCTTTTACTTCAACATTCAGATATAACCTTATTCTGATCCCCTCCCTAACTTTATCACATGACAAAACTAGCTCACCCTTCTCAAATGTTACATTATTATTGCTTTCTCATTTTATTTCGAATTTTCGCATTGATTTGCAAAACTCATATGACTCATTGGCGTTCCGCCCACCCCGAGTGGGGGAACGACTAACCTGTGTTGTTTTTAACGGTATACATCGTTATCAAATCAGCGAAATAAATCCCTTTAGCGTTCATGCTCAACTGCATTTTGAAAGTCCTTTGTCCCAAAACATTCCTGGCTGAAATAATAGAATAGTTTTACGACATTGAACTTTTACTAGTACAAAGAAGGTAACGGTCCTCCCTTCCTGTCTCTCCGACGTGTACAGATGTTTACAAGAATATTTTCTCTTTCTTGCCTGGATGCTAGTATATATGTTATATTAAATTATATTCTTACCTTCTTATTATTTAAGTCAACTGCTATTCTAATCATTATTTTATCCATTCTAAATTCATATTGTTATAACAAGATTGTTATGTCAGTTTGGCAAATAATTTATATCAATTTATCTTCTCTTTTAATTATCTTACTTCGATTAATTGGCCGCCTCCTAATCGCTGCCTGATACTGAGGTTACACCACGAAGACGTTTCTTCAAATCAGGGAATACAAAAGAAGTGACATAGGACTAAATCCGGACTATAGGGAGGGTGAGAGATGCACTTCACATTTATTTTTGCAAGATATTCAGCAACAACATTGGCAATATGCGGCCGCGCCTTATCGTGGTGCAGCATCCAGCCTGCTTCACGGAAATGTGGTCTTTTGCGCCTGATATGGACTTGCAATATTTTCAGGACATCCCTGTAGTATTGTTCAGTTACTAATGTGTGTGCAGGTACAACTTGCTGATAAACCATTGCATGAATATCAGAGACTGAGATGACCATAACTTTCCCAACAGAAGCAACCACTCTTGCTTTTTGGGGGTTGGTGATGAAGATTTCCACACTGAGCTTTGCTGTTTGCTCTCAGGATTAAAATGATGTAGCCAAGTTTCATCACCAGATATTATGTCTGAATTAAGCTTCAGATCTTCCTCTAACACCAACTTTAACTGCATGCAGATCTTAATATCAATATCCTTTTGTTGGAGAATCAACAGTATTGGAACACATCGCGCACAAACACGTCTCATGAGTAATGTTTCTGTAACCAACGTTTGGGTGGCTCCCAATGAAATATTCAGTATTTCAGAAAGTGATCTTAAGGTAATTCGTCAATCCTTTCGCACAATGGCAGCAGCTGTGTTATTGTTTTCTTCCGTAAGAGCAGCAACTGGAGCACCGGGTCCACCTTTCTTTGAAATTAATTTTCTCTCCTCTTTAAACATTTTCAACAACCTTCGAGGTGTGCTGTAGGGCAGAATGGTCTCTCCATAGACCTCAATTGAAGATTTATTGAGACGGAAGCAGAATTACAAAGCCGCATCCTCTTCCTCGCGTGTTATCTCCATTGCAGCGGTAGGCGATACTGAACATGTCTTAACTTGCCTGGTTCTCAGAGGCGGGAATCAGGAGTACCAACAATGAAACTACTACGGCGTGTTTGTTTCACATTAAGCTAAAAGAATACAATAAGTTTGAGTTTTAGTGTGAAAAATTATGACGCGAAAAAAATTATGACCATTCTTCATTAGACAGCCCTCGTATCTGATAAACCTTCAAAACGCTTAAGCCCTCAGGAGGAGCAAACACCAGAAAAAGTCCTTTTCTAGCTATTCTTTCAGCAGTAGAGATATATTAAAGTACGCCAAAGCTTTAAGTGTGAAACCTGTACAACAATGTATCAATCAAATTAAAAACATCTGATTGCACAGAACTGTTAGCTGCAGAAATACTTTCATCTTTGATGCTCATTTGCAAACTAATTCTCTAGTTCTTGAATCTTTGATGCCGCTTTAAACTCTTTGCTAATGTTAACAATCAAATGTATAGGTTTTGTGAATCTCTTTGGTTATTCAGGGACACTAGGAGCGAATGTTTGTTCGAAATCTGTCAAAAAACTGAAAACTGCTTTTGGTGGCTACTGCAAATCGTTGTTTGAAAGTTTTGACATTTAAAATTGGTTCATAGATGTAGTTACTTTCCACTTCGCGGTCACCACAGTCCTTTAAAGAGAAACACATATGCGATGCCTGTCCCTTTAAATTCGTCCATCCGTATCTCATTTTTTCTATGAACCTTAAATCGAATTTTGAGTTACTATGCATGGTTCTGCTTGGTATTACCTAAAATGTCTAACTTACTAAAATGTCTTATTAAATAAAATTATTGACTTCATACTCAACTCTACCAAGCATTAGATGTTCTTAGTATAATAAGATAAGGAAACTGGAATTTAGAATCATATCTCTAATGCGCGATTTCACCAACAAATGTTAAGACTTGACACGAGTTCAGCAATAGTTAAAACAAAAATTGCATTTTACCAACAAATGTTCCGTAAAACTCGTGTTAAATCTCATGTTAAACTAACAAGCCGAATTTCTGATGTTAAGTCCTTAACAATTGTAGATAGTCAAGATGGCGGGTATGAACTGAGCTGTTGATGTCGATTTGCTATATTTAAGACCGCCCACTTCCCGTCTTGTATCGTTCAAGTCACTGGTCACTTGTCCTTCTTCGCTCCTCGTTTTAAATTTACGTAATACTGAGTTAGAACATGCATCGAAAAGAATATGACTATCTCGCCTTAGCTCCAAGTATTAATAACTTTGTGATTTTATAATCCACTGAATTATGTGAATAATACATTGTCCACCTCCCGTCTTGAAACGTTCAAGTCACTCGTCATTTGTCCTTCGCACCTCGTTTTAAATTTACGTAATACTGACAAGTTGTTTGGTGCTTGTAGTAGTGACACATGCATTTGAATTAAATTCGTTTCGAATATTTTCCTCGTGACATCTTTCTCTTTTACATTCACTGCATCCGTCCTCTTATTTTACACGATATCCTTATACTTCGTCACCATTTCAATTAACAATTCTTTCTCCGTCGATGAGAAATTTGTCTCACCGCTTTACTTTGTTCATCCGTCATTTGTGCACACGAAAATGAAAACAAAAGCGCATCGCAGTACGTTCAGAAAATAATAGGACTAATATATAGCCTTCTATAACTGTAATATTTACAAGTTGCTTGGCGTTAACACATGTTTGTTAACATTTTCAGAAAACCGGTTGCTTAAATGCAAGAAATGTAGCATTAGTTTTAGCGCTATGGCAATTGTTACGTTACATTTGTTAACGCCTATTTTGACATCTGTTGGTGAAATTGGGCATATATGTTTAGTACTGAAGGTGCTAAACGAACTATGATCCTTACAGATCCGTATTAAGATCTGCTTCGTACATTAACGTTTCCCCAAAATAGATTCTCCGGTTTCCAAGTGCTCTATTGAATGAGAAACATCTTCACAACTATGTCGTGTGGCCTTTACCTTCCCCGCTGCGTCTGCTGATACTCTGTCTCGGGTATCAGCCACTCTGGATGTGACCTTAGCAGCCTGGATCCCGGTGGTCTGGTCGCCTAGTAGATTGCTCTATGAGTTGACTATTCTTTGCCCTGGCTAGTCATTAGAGCTGAGACCACGCTATCTACAGGGTATGCGTGAGATAGGTTGACGAAATAAAAACAACACCGTTCATAGTATCAGCTTTACTATTCAGTTCGTTTCGTGCTCACCGTTCACCAGGAGTTGCCGCCGCGTTCAGATCGAATTACTCTAGATTCCCAGTATCACGTTAAAACTATACTGAATTGCTGAAATCTATCGCGGTGGAATAAATTACTAACACTGTTTTGAAAGTGTACTTCGCCGCTTAATTCACTGCTGGGAGATCTTGTTCACTTAATAAGATTCTCATTACTGATTGTACTTCTCGGCGCAATCCGACGTTTGTGTCCCCGGCAGGCAAAACACGTGTACACGGTATCACGTCTCAGACTAGAAGACCGACGCTAAAACCTAATATTCCTTACCAAAACAGATATACCCTCGCCTCCAGCTGGATTTCTCTGAAAAACTCTAGTTAGCGAGCTACAACCACGCGGACATTTCCCCGAAATACTGGTTTGGGCCAGGTTTGGACCGGTCTACTAATGACCCAGGTAGCGACCCATCCCGTGACCACAGCCTTTCGACGGAACATTTTCATCCATCTAGACCAGCAACTATATTACATAGCTCTGGGTTAAAATACTTATTCGAATTCTAGTAATTGAATTTAAATGCTGTTGCTTCGTTTCATGAACTTATCCATCTGTAATATTCATTATCTTAAATTCTTTCACCTTACTTCCTCAATATAGTTTAATTATCATTTTATTCATTGTTAAAATCGTATTCAATCATACGGCTGATAAATACGGCATCAGTCGGCATATATTTTCAAATAGAGAACGTTTAGAATAACATAGATTATAATTCAACGACTGAATCTAAAGCATAATCTGACAGATGTGTAACGAGGATCAATTTTAAGTTTGCAATAATCTTGTGGCATAAATAGCTGTACTATTTTCATATCATTGTTGTGTCAGATTGTTGTCCTGTTGTTTAAATATTAAGGCGGAGAAATTTTTAAAAATAAACATATCTTTAGCTTTAAAGAGTCTGCCAAGAATCGGTACTATACAGTCTGGCCGTTGTATCTCCGGCTCTGACGTTTTGCGACTGCAAGAGGTGGAGGGGGAAGGTTGATAGTACCGACATACAGTAATGAGAAATTGAAAACAAATCCTCAAAATTATTTTTAGAATGAAAATAAAGTACTATATTAGGTTTAAAGCACTGAAATCCCTCTTGCAATTTCATCATCACGCAATATATTTATTACAACAGTACTCCATTCGAATATTTTATTCACACCTTTCAGACACACTAACTGCATCTGTTGGTAGTACTGGGAGTCTCTATATTAGGTGTTGTGGTCAGGAATTTAAACCGTCTGCTAGCGCCAATCAGCATTGTCTCCGCTAGACGTGGCTTCCGAACAAAACACCGTGTTGCCAGGTTAAATTTGTTTTAAGCTACGTGGCTTTAGCTGCTTGCGCTAGTGAACTTTCTTTGCTATATTTTGCGTGCGTGAATTCCGATTTTTATTATTCGTAAGTCTCATCATTATTACTATTATAATAATATGGCTACTGGTTCGTGAAATGTGCAAATACGTGAAATATTTAAAATACGCATTGTTCCTCTGCTTGAAATTCCCGCTAAAGAGCTGCCAACATTTCCGCTTTCCCCTCTCGAGGAATGCCAGACCAGGAGAAAGAGTGGCTGAACTGTAGTGGCTATTTTCAGTGCAACAATACTTGTCTAGGAGTATACTAATTTGAAACTGCTGCCATTACCCATTTAACTACATAGATTATGAGTACTTTTTAACAATGTTTAGCCTAGATTTAAAATGGCTAACGTGAAGTTTGCAGAGTAATGATCTTACATATTTGAAATTAGCTATGAGGGTTCAATCTTGGTCTTTTGTTCCTATGCGCCAAAGCGGGGCACACTTGGGACGATAAGGTGACAGGAGGCAGAGTGTGGCTGGCCCAACGAACCAAGATCGTGTACAAGGCACGGTTCCTAACTTTCTTCAATGGCAAACTCCCCGGCAGGTCAGAACAATTGGTGTCCCATCCACTGTTTTCCTGTAACTGTCCAGAAACCAGAGACCAAATTTTAAATCATTTTGATTCTACCGTAAGAGGAAAATCGTCCTGCCATACAACGCCCAAAAACCATCCTACATATCTACTCTGAAATGGACTACTAGATCAGAGATGATATGAAGTGATAATGAAGATAATTTGGAGGGACAGGAAATTCGAAGGATGTCATTTACCTTCACTGCATTCATCTGGCGATAGAGAAACATGTTCAAAAAATTCCATGTATCACGTAGGTTGTCCTTGGGAATTGAATCCAGACCTTCCGAATGCAGGCCATAGATGAAACCGTGCCAACCCGCTCCTGAGTATTTAATACAATTTAAATTTAAAATTACGGATTTTACACATGAATAAGCTTCTGTCCAGTGTAACGAAAGCATAAATTTAAGTGTTCACTAATTTGTTTGCATACATACAGTCCTAAAGAATACCTTTTCGCTACAAACAAAAACAAACCATACTGCCCAATATGTAAGCAATTGATTGTTTGCTGCTTTATGGCACTGATTGTCGCTCTTCTAAAACATATTGAACTTGCATTATAATCAACGATTTCTTTCCAGTTTGACGACCATCAGGAATGAAGCGTCCACCCGGCAAACGAGGCTAATCACTATCCCCATGTTGATAAATAGGTACGTGACTTCCAACAGTTTATTGGAGTAATGATGAGGGCCACAATCCTATTAGTTCGTTGTAGCAAACAGTGATACGGCTTCTTGCCATTAAAATACTTATGATCACTTTTTAGGAACACAAAAACTGAGTGAAATATTCCGCTATTGTACGGAAGGCCGCTCAAAATGACATAGAGAAAAATTTATCTTCCCGGTTAATTCTTCTGAGATGACAAAAAAATCACATTATTTATGCTAAGCCCATAAATGAACCCAATAATTTGAAAACCGTCAAGAAAGGCTATGTTAAAAACTTAATTAGAGTAACGGTATTTTTTTTTTTCAAACAATGATTGCTGCAATTGTGTTTCAAATAGGTTACACATATATTTATGATGTTTATATAACAAACAGCATGTCCTTAGAGTTCTATAAATAGTGCATAAAGCTCTCTTAAACTTCACGAGCGTTCAATTCTACGAGGGTTGTTCAATAAAGATTAATCACAATTTTTTTGACAGCGTACCTTTACCCATACTCATTTTGATGGTCCTTCTCAAACTAGTCTCCCCTGAATGCGGTGCACTTGTCCCAACATTTCTACCAGTCTTCAAAGCCATGCTGGAAACCAATTTTTCAGAGATCCTTCAAAATCGCCTCCGCAGCCTTCACCACTGCTTCTGATGATGGATAATGCCACCCACGAAGGCGTTTCTTCAAGTTAGGGGATAGAAAAAAGTCACATGGGGCTAAATCCATGTGGAGGGTGAAGGATGACTTCACGTTCATTTTTGCAAGATATTCAGCAACACTGGCAATATGTGGCCGCGCGTTATCGCGGTGCGGCATCCTACCTGCTTCACGGAAATGTGGTCTTTTGCGCCTGGTATGAACTTGTAATGTTTTAAGGATATCCCCGTAGTACTGTCCGGTTACTGATGTGTGTGCAGGTACAACATGCTGATAAACCATTCTATGAATGTCAAAGGATGAAATGACCATAGCTTTCCCAGCAGAAGTACTCACTTTTGCTATTTTGGGGGCTGGTGATGAAGGAGATTTCTATACTGAGCTTTGCTATTTGCTCTCAGGCGCAAAATTATGTAGACAGTTCTCATCAGCAGTGATTGCGTTTCAAAGAAACTCCGGATCCTCCTTTAACATCAACTTTATCTGCATGCAGACCTACATGCGAATGTCCTTTTGTTCGGGAATCAACAGTCTTGGAATCCATCGCGCACAAACACGTCTCTGTAATGTTTCTGTCAGCAACGTGAGGGTGGCACAATGAAATATTCAGTATTTCAGAAAGTGATCTTAAGGTAATTCGTCGATCCTCTCTCACAATGGCAGCAGCAGTGTTGATGTTTTCTTCCGTAAGAGCAGTAACTGGAGCACAGGGTCCACCTTCCTTTGAAATTGATTGTCTCCCCTCTTTAAACATTTTAAACCTCCTTCGAGCTGTGCTGTAGGGAATAACAAGACTCTCCATAGGCCTCAATTGAAGGTTATTTGTGACGAAAGCAGAATTGCAAAGCCGCATATTGTTCCTCGCGTGTTACCTCCATTGCAGCATTAGGCGATACCGAACATGAACTTGGCTGGTTCTCACAGGCGGGAACCAGGAGTACCAACAATGAAACTACTACGGGGCGTTTGTTTCACATTAAGCTAACAAAATATAATAAGCTTGAAGTTTATTGTGACAAATTATGACCGCAACAAATTGTGATTATTCATTATTGAACAGCCATCGTATCCGACAACACTAAGAGGTTCACAAGTAATACTACACAACGAGCAGATGCCTTTAATTAAACACAGCATATAAAAAGCTCCTTATTCTTAAGCAAATAATTCAAAAACCTTTGTTTTTTTAATTATCTAGTATTTATCGGAACTCCAATTTCGAATTTTGTGTTTTTCTTCTGCTAACTCAATGAAAGGGAACTTCAGCCATTACTAGGGCCCGAAGTTTAGCCGAAAAAGGCGCAACGCTTGCTCATCTCGTAGACATATGAGAGGGACTTAAGTGCCATACAGTTGCGCCCCTATTTATACAGCTAAGGTCACGGGCAACGTTAACCTATCAAATATAGTCACACGACGGACACAGTGTCTTACGATGTAGTGCATATTTATTCATTAATTTTTAAAAAAAAACTTATCTTCTCCAGATAGACTCAGTGTAAAAAGTGTCCATACACATAAGAAATTACACTAAGATTCTTGGAGAAGTACGAATGGGACGTTTGGAAAGTTTATAAGTAAATTGATCATGCCCAGTTAAGCATTTATGTTGTATTTGATAATATTATAAATAACAAAACATATAAATAAATTGTCTACCTCATGCTCAAGAGGTCCCGAGTTCGAATTTCGGACAGTTTGAGTTACCTGGATAAGGTTTTTCCGGGGTTTTACCTTATCATGAAAGAGGAATGTCGGGTAACTCTAAGCTTCATGTACCCCGGACGTATTGAGCATCATTTCACCCAATTCTTTCCTCGTCCGATATGACTAAATGTTGGAGGACGTAATATATTGTGACTTTGTGGGTTCGTGAAATGAAAAGTCCAATTTCACCACTCAAAAATGTTCTTTATTTCCACCGACTTACAGTCTAACACTTGCCAATTACACAGAATTACGTGCTGCACACAATTACAATTCACCAGTTCGTCCGTTACAATTTCACTTGTACTTGCGACTACGTAAACTCCGATGCACGTACACAGTCTCGTTCGCTAACACGGCGCTCCTTTCCACGCACGTCACTGACTAACACTAACTGCCTGTCTCTCTGAAACCCTTTTTATAGGAATGTCACCGTTCTTCTAGAAGTCTCTGGTTTCCCCCACGAAAGTTCCGGAGGGCAGAAGAAGGGGAGAGAAGTGCCTAGGGACAAGCGACTTTTCCCTAACCACCCCTCAGTTAGTGACAGAGACTAATGGGAGGCGTGGCTGGTTTCCTCACAGCTGTGGGCCTCATGCCTACCGCTAATTGGGTGACACTGCTCCCTCCTCAAAGCTGGTCGTCCCGAACAGCACCATCGTAGCGGGCTAGTCGATCCAGGTGTACCACCAACATCTTTCCTCGGGGAACCTTCTGGATGCGATAGACCACATCGTTAATCCTCTTCACAACCCGGTACGGTCCTTGCCATGGCTGCTGGAGCTTCGGGCAGCGTCCCTTGGTCCGGGTAGGACGGTAGAACCAGACCAGGTCACCTTGCTGGAACCCTTGGCTGTTGGCTTGCCTGTCACACCTGGTGTTCATGCGGTCGCTCGCCTTCTGGATGTTCTGGCGAGCCATCTCGTGCATGTTGTGGAGATGGTCCACCAAGTTCTCCACATACTCGGTCGCTGGCTGTTTCGCTGCCGGAGGGCTTCCGAAAGCCAGGTCACAAGGGAGGCGTAACTCTCGGCCGAACATTAAGCTGGCTGGCGTCATCCCAGTTGTGTCGTGTGTAGACGAGCGATAGGCCAGCAAGAACAGTGGCACCTTGACGTCCCAGTCTCGCTGATGGCTGGCCACGACTTTCCTCAGGTGTTCCTCTAAAGTCTTGATGTACCTTTCGACCATGCCATCCGATTGGGGATGTAGAGGCGTAGTGCGAGTCTTGTTCACCCCAAGCCTTTGTAGTGCCTCCTTCCTTAGGTTGGACTCAAAGTTGGTACCCTGGTCACTGTGTAGCTCTAACGGCACCCCAAATCGACAGAACACTTGCTCCACGAGGCAGTCTGTGATTGTCTTTGCCTCTTGGTTTGGGATGGCATACACCTCCGGCCACTTGGTGAAGTAGTCCACGACCACCATTAGGTACTTGTTGCCTCGGTCGGAAACTGGGAACGGTCCAGCAATGTCAACGGCGATCCGTTCGAATGGCGCTCCGACGTTGTACTGCTGCATGCGACCCCGGCTCCTAGTCTGGGGGCCGCGACTCGCCGCGCACACGTGACACTGACGGCACCACCTCTCAGCATCAGCTCGGAGTCCCAGCCAGTAGTAGCGCTGCCGTAGTTTGTCAATCGTTCGTTTGGCTCCCAGGTGTCCTCCTGAAGTACCGGCGTGCACTTCCTTTAAGACTCCCGGGACCGTACTCCGGGGAAGTACCAACTGTTCTCTCTGCGTCTTCCCATCGGGTGACTCCATACCCGGAACAGCACGCCCTCTCTGGTCTTCAGCGAGTCCCATTGGGCCCAGTACGACCTGTAGGTGGCGCTCCTCGGTGCGATGTCCTCCCAGGTTGGTCTCGTCCCTGCCTCCACTTCCCTTAAGAGCGGCGCCAAGTCTGCGTCCACCAGCTGCTCCCTCCTCAGGCCTGCACTATCCCAACCGTCCGCAGGCACTGCCACAACTACTCGGACTGCTGCGGCACGCTCCTTCTCTTCCACTCTTGAGCACTGGCCGCACTCTTCTGGACAGGGTCTTCGGGACATGGCGTCTGCGTTACCGTGGCTCTTCCCTCTACGATGTTCCGAGGTGAAGTCGTACTCCTGCAGCCTCTGGACCCAACGTGCTGTCTGGCCTTCCAGGTTCTTAAAGCTCAATAGCCAGGTTAGGGCGGAATGGTCAGTCCTCAGGTGGAATGGCTGACCGTACAGGTACTTGTGGAAGTGCTCCAAGGTCTTTACTACCGCCAATAATTCTCGTCGGGTGACGCAGTAGTTCTTCTCTGCCTTGGATAGCGTCTTGCTGTAGTAGGCTATCACCCGCTCATGGCCGTCCTGGATCTGTGATAGGACACCTCCAATGCAGTGGTCGCTGGCGTCGGTGTCCACAATGAAGGCGCCACCCAGTTGTGGGAAACCCAAAATTGGAGCACTGCACAGGGTCTCCTTTAGGTGCTGGAAAGCGTTTTCGGCGTCCTCTGTCCACGCATAAGGCCGCTGTTCCTCTGTCAGGCGGGTGAGTGGTTTTGCGATGTTGGAGAACCCCTTTATGAAGCGGCGGTAATAACTGCACAGCCCCAGGAAACTGCGCAACTCTTTCCTATCCTTTGGGCGAGGCCAATCTCTCACAGCCTGTGTCTTCTCCGGGTCTGTGGCCACTCCGGTTGCTGAGACTATGTGGCCTAAGTAGTTCACTTCCTTGCGGAAGAGCTGGCACTTCTTCGCGTTCAGCTTCAAGTTGGTCGCCTGCAGTCTCTGTAGCACCTTACTCAGATTCTCGAGGTGATCTTCAAAAGTCTTCCCGACGATGATGATGTCGTCCAGGTATAGCAGGCAGGCATCGTAAGTCAGCCCTCTCATCACTGACTCCATGAGGCGTTGGAAGGTAGCTGGTGCGTTGCAGAGGCCAAAGGGCATAACCGTGAACTGCCAGAGCCCTTGGCCCGTCGAGAATGCGGTTTTCTCCTTGTCTCTCGGGTCTAGAGCTACCTGCCAGTAGCCCGACTTCAGGTCCAGGGTCGAGAACCACTGTGCACCAGCTAGCGTGTCCAGGGTGTCGTCAATCCGGGGTAGGGGAAAACAGTCCTTTCGGGTGACAGCGTTCAGCTTTCTGTAGTCTACGCAGAAGCGCAGCTCGCCGTTCTTCTTCG
Source organism: Mantis religiosa (assembly GCA_030765055.1). Classification (NCBI taxonomy): domain Eukaryota; kingdom Metazoa; phylum Arthropoda; class Insecta; order Mantodea; family Mantidae; genus Mantis; species Mantis religiosa. Next base: position 205,379,904 of record CM060952.1, on the reverse strand, counting down.
TCACCAAGACTACAGGGGAACACCAAGGGCTGTCAGACTCTTCAATCACTCCCCTGGATCTCATGTCCTCCAGCATGTCTCGTACCGCCCCTTGCTTCGCCAGCGGAGCGCGTCTATGTGGTTGCCGAATAGGCCGGGCGTCCCCGGTGTCGATGCGGTGAAGCACTTTGTCCGTGCGGCCTTAGTCACTATCACCTTGGCTGAAGACGCGCTGATACCGCCTTAGCAGTTGTCGAACCTTCTCCAAATGTTCTGTGGTCAGGTGGTCGGCCGCCCTCTCCACCAAGCCTTCTAGCCGGGGCCCCAGGTGTTGCTTCGGCGCCGGCTCCTGTGTCTCATCGATAGCTGTTACGCTCACCACGGGCTCGCACATTCCCAACTCCGTCCCGGCCTGGACGTCTTGATCGGCGTCCGTAGGATTTAGCAGTCTCACGGGCACCTCCTCTCGGCACGGCGGCAATGCCCTGGCTACACACAGTCCGTTTACAGGCGTCTTCTGGTCCAGCATCATGTTCCTGGTTCTCTGGCCCTCCAGCGCGCCGTCACTACCACCTCGCTCCTCGCGGGGACAACCACGTCTGCGTCCAAGACGACCCTGCAAATTCCAAGGCGCTCTTCGGGTTGACGGAGTATAACTTCTTCTCCGTTAAGCCGCAGGACCTTCTTGCCGACGTCGACCGTCGCCTCGTGGCTCCTGAGGGCATCCAGTCCCAGAATCACCTCCTCAGCCACCTTCGCGACGAACACCCACAGACGCATGGCATTCCGTCCCAAGTTCAGCTCCAGCAGGGCCTCCTTTTCCACAGGCAAGGTGTCGCCCGATGCCGTGACAAGCTGGTATGGCCGGTTTGGCTTCCTTGCCGGCAAACCCTTCGCCACGTCAGGTCTGATGATGGTCACGGCCGCCCCGGTGTCCACCAGCACGCGGCACGGTTTCCCTCTTACCCAACCGTCCGCGATGAGGCTGTCATCCATACGCCGGCTGACGGCGCGCAGTGTCACTCGAGGGGATGGTGGTGATGGCGCCGACGTGCCCCTCTCCACGACGGCCCTTACTCGTTTTCCGGCTGCTCTTCCTGGTGTGGGCAGTCTCTCTGCAGGTGTCCGGGCTGTCCACACCCCCAACACAGGCCACTAGGTGTTCGCCGGCGTCCCCCAGCTGGTCTTCTGTCTCCGGCGTAGCGGACACTCCTCGTTCTCGACGTCGGGATGGATGTTATTTTGGCCGCCTCCATCCTTAATGCCGCTGTCAGCGCCTCGTGGATGGTTTTATATTCCCCGAGCATTAGGCGCTGACGAATCTCCGTGTCCCGTACCCCGTCGACAAAATTGTAGGCGGCTTCCCGGGATACGAACTCCAGTGGCAGGTCAACCAAGGCCTTGCTAGCCAGCTGCTCGATCGGAATGGCGAACTCCTGCAGCGTCTCCCCCGGCTGCTGTGACCTTGCCTTTAGCTGGCTGCGGTATGCTGCGGCTAAGCGGTGGTTCCCGAAGCGATCCTCCAGGGCTTCCCAGATGTCCTTGGGCGCCGCCGTCGTCTGCACCGCGTCAGGACTTCCGCGGCTCTTCCCTGAAGGCTGGCTATTAACTGTGTGGCCTCCTCCTCCAGTGACCATCCGTTGTGTCTGGCCACTGTGTCGAACTGGCGGCGGAAGACCTCAAACGTTGACGCGCCGTCATACTTGGGAGGTTTGACGCGCGGCGATGTTATGTCGCGTCCCGGTGTGTCGGCCTTCAAATCCTTCAACCTCCTGCCGACGACGTCCTCCACCATGGCGCTCAGGGACTTGGCGCTGTTGTCGGCCTTTCCTTCCAGCTCATTAACGCGGCTCGCCAGGTCTTCGACGCGCTCGCCTAACTCTGTGACGTCCTCTTTCACGCCGGCCAACTGTTCTTCAAACTTTGCGGCGAGAGCCTCGTTCGCCGCCTTCATTTCCGTGGCCAGACTGCCGTTCGCTGCTCTCATTTCTGTGGTTAACTCGGCCTTCATTTCTTCCATCTTCTCGGTGATGTTGTCGTTGGCCGTCTTCATTTGTTTCAACTCGGCGGTGAGGTTGTTATTTGTAGTCTCCAGCTTCGCGGCCAGGCTGTTATTTGCCGCTTCCGTTTTTGTTGTTAACTCGTTCATCTTCGCCAAAAGCATTTCCAATGCGGATTCCATGGTTGTAATGTTCGGTGCTGTTGTCTTCCCGCTTCCTGACACCAGTGTGACTTTGTGGGTTCGTGAAATGAAAAGTCCAATTTCACCACTCAAAAATGTTCTTTATTTCCACCGACTTACAGTCTAACACTTGCCAATTACACAGAATTACGTGCTGCACACAATTACAATTCACCAGTTCGTCCGTTACAATTTCACTTGTACTTGCGACTACGTAAACTCCGATGCACGTACACAGTCTCGTTCGCTAACACGGCGCTCCTTTCCACGCACGTCACTGACTAACACTAACTGCCTGTCTCTCTGAAACCCTTTTTATAGGAATGTCACCGTTCTTCTAGAAGTCTCTGGTTTCCCCCACGAAAGTTCCGGAGGGCAGAAGAAGGGGAGAGAAGCGCCTAGGGACAAGCGACTTTTCCCTAACCACCCCTCAGTTAGTGACAGAGACTAATGGGAGGCGTGGCTGGTTTCCTCACAGCTGTGGGCCTCATGCCTACCGCTAATTGGGTGACAATATATATTGTTACGTAAGCGGCGAGCTACGATGCCGATCAATAAATGCGGGCCGGCGGAGGGAGGGGAGACGCAGGGGTGGCCGCTCCTCCTGCCGCTGGAAGTGACACGAAGCTTCGAGAATGTTTTCCCCCTCCATAAAAGGAGAATCGAGAAACTTCGGGCCGCCGATCAATACCAGCGAGGCGACAGTCAGTTGAGTAGAGTAAGCCGGGCAAGTAGTAATGTAAGGCGCGCTGAGTGTACGTTTAAAGACGAACTGGCAAAGTTGTAATTGTGTACATTAAATTGTAATTGTGATATTGGAATAAGGTGCAAATAAAGAACATTTTGAGTGGTGTAACTGAACTTTTTAATTTTACGAACCCACAATGTCACAATATATATCTAAACATGTTTCTAATGTATACCATCATTCAATGCTTGGTGGGCTTACGTTTTGCTTTTATAACTGCCACCAGTCTCCGTGGCAGTGATTCCAAAAGCGCTCTTTTGTTTCTTTGGTTCAGTTAAGTCCCATTCTATTTGAATGCCTGTTTTAATCCTTCTATATTGTAGAATGAGTTATTTCTGATTTTTCTCTCCAAAATAGGCCACAGATGTTGTATAGGGTTGATATCTAGTGACTGGAGAGTTGTTTGGACGTGTTATGAAGTATTTGCAGCTGTATATTTGGGGTCGTTGTCCTGCTGAAACATAAAATTGTTCTCATGACCTAGTTTCTGGGCACTAGCATGGAGATTTTCCTTTCAAAGTCCATATAGACTTTATGGTGCATATTTCCATCAATAAAATGCAGTCGACCCACACCAGAAGCACTCAAAAAACCCCAGATCAGCCTGGAGCCACCTTCGTGTTTTAATGTAAGCGCTAGATGTTTGGGATGCAGCTTACTTTTCTTGCGCCATATCGTTCGCCTTCCATTGGACTCAAATATATTCAAATTACTCTCATCGAAAAGTGTCACTCTATTCCAGAAGTCTTTTTATTGTAATTTACGTCCCCCCAACGTTAAGTCATACAGTACGCTGAACGGAATGGATGAAATGATGCTCAAATGAGTCCGGGGGCCATGTAGGAGCCAAAAATATCCAACTTCCTGTCATCGGAAACTGTCACTCCATTTTAGAAGATTTTTTGTTGTAATTTACGACCTTAAAAGTTAAGTCATATCGGATGATGTACAGAATGGGTGAAATTATGCTCAAATGAGCCCGAGGTCCATGTAGGCCTTCCATCGGACCCAAAAGTATCCAACCTCCTGTCATCGGAAAGTGTCACTCTATTCCAGAAGTCTTTTTATTGTAATTTACGTCCTACAAACTTAAATCATATAGGACGATGAACGGAATGGGTGAAATGATGCTCATATGAGCCCGAGGTCCATGTAGGCTTTCCATCGGACCCAAAAATATCCAACTTCCTGTCATTGGAAAATGTCACTCCATTCCAGCAGTCATTTTTATTGTAATTTATGTCCTTCAACGTTATGTCATATCGGATGAGGTACCGAATGGGTAAAATGGTGCTCAAATGAGCCCGAGGTCCATGGAGCTCATAGTTACCCGAATTTCGTCTTTCAGGATAAGGGAAAATTCCGGAAAAAGCCTTATCCGAGTAAGTCACCCTGACCGAGATTCGAACTCGGGACCTCTTGAACGTGAGGCAGGCATTCTACAATATACGCTACGGAGGTTGGCTTCCAGAAGTCTGTTCCTTTATTTCGGTGCTTTTTTACGAAATTCAATCGTTTTATTTCATTTTTTTACTCACCCAGAGCTTTTCCGGTGTACTCGACCATGGTATCCAGCCTCTCGATAAATATTGCGAACGGTGTTGACAGAAACGTTTATACGACTTCGTCCCATATCCGCAACCTACTTCACAGCAGTGATTTTTGGATCCTTATTTCATGTAGCATAACTCTTTTATCTTTCTCTGTTTGGTCTTCCGGTTCTTGGCCCGTTTTAAACCGTTTTTAAAATACAAAGCCTATCTATTATTGGCTGGTAGAGCGAGGTCTGTCAACAAGATGAGGTATTTCCCGTAGCGATTTGCATTGATTAGGGAGTTTTATAATCAATTTTCTTGTTTCTGCGCTGGTTTCCCTGCACTTGCTCCCCATTTTGACGTTCCTGTGTGTTTGTTCGCTGTTGACTGACGTCTGACCCTGCTCTGTTTCTTATCACTGACATCCACTGGTTATTTTCCAGGTGAATGTTATTGCTGCGGCAGTATCTTCTCTCCGCTTTACGGCTGCAGTACCTGGGTGGAAGTCGGGACTCCTTCTTCGGTCTCCACGTCGTCATCGTCGACGTCTGCTTGCTTTACCCTTGGCCCTAGCTGCTGTCTCCTGCATGGACTTTTATGGGTTCTTAGGGTAAGTTTGAGACAACACAAACAAAGAACAATCTCTGAACTGCTTTAATTTGTCCTCACACTTGTGGAACCCGGGCACCTTCAAATAATTGCAGTTTCGGCGGACATTTTATAATATATTTTACTGGACGCAGCACGTCGTCGGACGCACCAGACGGATGTATACAATGCACTTGACTGCAATGAGCAATGAGGTAAATGAGGGCTGAATGGAGGTTGCTACCCCCTTATATACACAGCACAGGGTCACAAGGAAAAAATAATAAAATATTGGTCTGTGTAACGGTACATTAAAATAGCTAGCAGCGCATTGTATTGTCTGACATCCGCCCTTCATAGATTGTCGTCCAGGAGTGCAGTGCTTCTCACGTATATCTGCCCAGGTGCATGTAACAATATTTTACATCAAATATATATACAATTTCTCTTTCACACACATAGCCAGTTACAGTTCTCATATTATAATTGTTAAACATATTACATAATTAAATGAATGACTAATCCAAGGACCAAAAGTTCCTGTTTCAGCCTTTGAGCTTATGTTCTAGAAACACTACCGTAGATGTACGATCACATTCTGTGCCTATTTTAGACGTCTTTTCGTGCATTTTATATAATTTTTACAATTATACACATCATACCGCTGTTCCCTTTTTGTACGTGAGCAAATAAGTATTTTGTATTGATGTTTTGTATGTTACATATTTATTAAATCCCGTGTTTTTGTTTAATGAACATTCTAGTACAAAACAATATAGGTGTACGAACACTTTTTTGACTGAGTGTATATGAATACGAGTGTCGGCCAGTAAGACCCTGCTCTCACAACTAAAAAGCATTTAAAACATTATTTTTCTTTATTGGTTGACACAGTCTCCAGAAGAGCTAATACATTTGCTATATCGGTGTCCTAATTTAATCAAACTATCTATGTTATCATTGTCATCAAGGTAGCTCTTTACCGCATCAATGACGTCCTGGTTGTTTTGAAATCTTTTGTCTTCTAAGGAAGATTTTATGGTCGGGACCATGGTGATGTACTGCAATTGTCAATGCATTTCTTTTGTTTAGAAGATATCATGTCGTGAGCAGAGAATCAAGAAAAGTTACAAAATTCGTTCAAGCAAGAATGCTACGACAACACCTTTCAAAGCGACCTTGTCAGTAAAGTGTGCCTAGCATCTTTTACGTCATTGAATTTCATTTAGCATTCAAGTTCACAGCTCACTGCATACGCTGATAAGCCGTGGTTTTAAAAATCTAGAATGCCTTGAGCCCATAAAATACCAGAGCTAAATTTTCACATCGATTAACACGTGCCGTCATCTTAACCTTCAGGTCGACTCTTGCCAGATAAATGTTGCTGCGTCGTGAAAATACGGCCTTCCCTTAGCCCCGATCTAACCCTCAATCTTTTGTGTTGGCCAACAATAGGGCGGGTGTGTCTCTCAATATAGCACAAGCTAATTAGTTGGGAGACTGTGACATGACATAAAAACGGTACGTTCGGACTTTGCAATGGTAGCGATAACTGGGTAGCAATTCCTTCTCTTGCCCTGTTCTAAAATGATTAGAAATGTAATTCGAGAAGATGTACAATTACGTGTGTATCTTCAATTTGTTTCAGACGTTGGGATGTAATTCAAATATAATACTGCGAGAGTGTGTCAAATGAAATCCTGAAATTTGTTTTTAAATATCAATTAATCTGCAGAAGTAGTACAAATATGTATCACGTTTCAACATAATCTCGCCCACACTAAATAAAAGTCCTCCTGTGCGTAAAAAGTACATAAATGTCTTTAGAAAAATTTATTTTTGTAGTCCGCGCAAACACTCGTGCATCGTGTGGCGTATGTCTTCATCGGAACGGAATTTTTTTCCTACAGTTGCGTCTATGAGTGGTACAAATATATGGAAATCACTTGCGGCAATGTCTAGTGAGTATGTTGGATGAGGAAGACGCTCAAGAAGCAGGTCTGTGATTGTTGCAACTGTTGTACGAGCAGTGTGGGGCCTTGCATTGTCATGTTGCAAAAGGACACGTCTCTTTGATTTGATTGTAGGCCGCAGATGACTTTTCAGGAGATCTGTGTATGATGCACTGGTATCAGTGGTCCCTCTAGGCATGTAATGCTCCAAAATGAGGACTTTTTCGTCCCTAAAGAGTCAGCATAACCTTCCCTGCTGATGGTTCAGTTCGAAACTTCTTTGGTTTTGGTGTTGAGGGATGGCGCCAATCCTTGGACGCTCTCTCCGTTTCCGTTTGGTGGAAGTTAACCCAGGTTTCGTCCCCAGTAACGATTCCTGCAAGGAAGCCATCACCTTCCCGTTCAAGGCACCAAAGATGTTCTTCACAAGCATCAACATGTCGTTCTCTCATTTCAGGAGTCAGCTGCGGTGGCACTCATCTTGCAGACACTTTGTAAAACTGGAGCACATCATGTACAATGTGGTGTGATGACCCATGACTAATCTGTAAAAATGCTGAAATGTCATTCAATGTCGCTCGGCGGTTTTCCTTCACTATGGCTTCAACTGCTGCAATGTACTGTGGAGTCATAGCTCGTGGACGTGGAGCATCTTCCACTGAAGTCACTGAAGACTTGCTGCTGTGACAAACATGCATCACCGTACTGAACCTTCATTCGTCGATGAATTTTAATAGGTTTCACACCTTCGCTACGCAAAAACCGAATACCAGAGCGCTTTTCTCCTCTGGTGCAAGTCGCAAATGGGGCGGCCATCTTTAAAGTGATACTGCGACGGTATGTGTACATCTGCACTATGCTACCACCTACAGGCCATTCTGTACGCTGTTTGTAGCACGCTTACCAACTTAAAGGATATCGGCGCGATATTTAGATTCGTTATTACAAATTTAAAGTTTTCTTTTGACTCAGCCTCGTATAACGCAATATGCAAAAATAATTTATTTAATTTGCTTCCGCTTTCATTCTGAGTATTTAAATTATGCATTAAGAGAAATGAAACATTCAGTAATATATATTTAATAAGTAATTTCTAAAGAGTAATTTGTTGTAGCGTAGTGTACATTGCGCCATAAAGAGCAGACATTAAATATGTTCTGGTTAGTTTTCTTTATAAACAGGTTTCGTCCCAATCTAACTGAGAACAGATAAATAATGTTCTGTAATCGTTTATTCCTAAAACGCAAGTACCGCATATGAATAACACTATTGTGCATGGTTTTCGTATTTTTAATTAACTTACCACTTACTACAAAACATAAATCCGTCTTTTACATACCTCGTCAAAACTTTTCTGCAATTCTAAATTTTAGTTGTAAATATCTTTCAGAATCAACCTACGTATACCTATTCATGTTAGAAAGGGTCAGCAGCTTTTAATTTAAACTTTATTACCTAAAATTTTGAAGACAAGTAATATTATGTTGATATCTTTACACTTATTTTATATTTGTTTAATGCCCGATTTCACCGACACATGTTAAGACTTGACAAGACTTTGGCAATAGTTATAACAAAAATTGCGTTTCACCAAGTGTTAGCTTAACACTCGTGTTAAACGTGTTGTTAAACTAACAACCAAATTTCTGTTCTTTAGTCCTTAACAATTGTAAATAGTCAAGATGGCGGGCGTGAACACAGCTCTTGATGTCGATTTGCTATATTTAAGAACGTCTAAATGGCATTCGTAATAGAGTACGGACTATGAGGACAAATGATTTTGAGGAGCTATCAGACGGAGGTATAGACTGTCGAAACAAAATGTTATGAAGGTTACTGCGGAAGTACAGGAGAGGTTAAAGATGAATCGAAACGAATATAACGATCTTACGTTAGCTTCAAGTATTAATAACTTTGCGGTTTTATAATTCACTGAATTATGTGGAAAATTCACTGTCCACTTCCCGTCTTGAAACGTTCAAGTCTCTCGTCACTTGTCCTTCGCAACTCGTTTTAAATTTACGTAATGCTTAGTTAGAACATACATCGAAAGGAATATGACGATCTCGCCTTTGCTTCAAGTATTAATAACTTTGCGATTTTATAATTCACTGAATTATGTGGATGATTCACTGTCCACCTCCTGTCTTGAAACGTTCAAGTCACTTGCCACTTGTTCTTCGCTCCTCGTTTTAAAGTTACGTAATACTGAGTTAGAACATGCATCGAAATGAATATGACGATCTCACCTTTGCTTCAAGTATTTATAACTTTGCGATTTCATAATTCACCGAATTATGTGGATAATTCACTGTCCACCTCCCGTCTTGAAACGTTCGTCACTTGTCACTTGTTCTTCGCTCCTCGTTTTAAAGTTACGTAATACTGAGTTAGAACATGCATCGAAATGAATATGACGATCTCACCTTTGCTTCAAGTATTAATAACTTTGCGATTTTATAATTCACTGAATTATGTGGATGATTCACTGTCCACCTCCCGTCCAGAAACGCTCAAGTCTCTCGTCACTTGTTCTTCTTCGCTCCTCGTTTTAAATTTACATAATACTGAGTTAGAATGTGCATCGAAATGAATATGACGATCTCACCTTTGCTTCAAGTATTAATAATTTTGCGATTTCATAATTCACCGAATTATGTGGATAATTCACTGTCCACCTCCCGTCTTGAAACATTCAATTCAGTTGTCTTTCGTAGCTCGTTTTATATTTAAGTAATACGCACGAAGTTGTTTGGTGCTTGTATTAGTGACACATACATTTGAATTAAATTCATTTCCAAATATTTTCCCACGTGGCATATTTCTCTTTTACATTCACCGCATCCGTCCTCCTTATTTCCCACGATATCCTTATACTTCGTCACTAATTCAATTAAGAATTCATCCAGACATAAATTTGTCTCACGTCTTTTGTTTACGATTTTCTTCACCCGCCATTTTAGCCGTGTGCAAACTAAAATGGAAAAAAAAGCGCATCGCAGTACATTCAGAAAATAATACGACTCATCCATAGCCTTTTATAGCTGTGATATCTACAAATTTCTTGGCGTTAACACAGGTTTGTTAGCATTTTCAGAAATTACGTTGCTGAAAGGCAAGAAATTTAGCATATTTGTTAGTGATGTTACAATTGTCCCGTTACATTTGTTAAGGTCGATTTTAACATCTGTTGGTGAAATCGGACATATGTGTACTAATTATAACAGCCCTACAGGCTGTACAAAAATGCACCTTCCCCTTAAAATTAATAATTACAAAGAGTGGAGGTTCTGCATAGATTATTGTAAACCAGTCTTAAGGGGTCTTGCTTTATTATGGATAAATTAAACCCTCAATTCCTGTGGCCCACTCATTTGTTTTAAATGAAAGATATGAAAGTGTTAGGTTTCTGTTACAAAGCTACGATACGAAAACCGTGTATGGCTATTCTGTGGAGATAACAAACTTATTTGACTACTAATTATTAGTAACCAGGCTGGCTTCTCAAAATATTTTTGTTTCTTCTGTAAATGGGATAGCATAGCTAGGTCAAACACTCGGAAAGGGAACAGTGACTATTTAGCAGTAATTTGAGAACTAGTATAAAAGGTGAACCGTTTAAATATATAAAATATGAAGTTATTAACAGTGAATTAAAATATATACATATATAATTATTTGTAACCTAAAACTTAACTTATCTTGGAAGAAATGATGACACTTTTCTTATAAATTGTTCGGAATCTCTATTTCATAGAGATTCTTCTACATCGTCAGCCGGAACCACAAACAAAATTGTAGTCATCATTACAAACTTTACATGTTACTATTTTTGATTAGTACTACCAAAATGTGAAAGTGAAACAAATTTGAAAACATAATCGGCTGCCGGTATTTCCAAATTCATTACACGATGCTATTTATTCAAATAAATATCTTTTCACAAACCATTAAATCTATTTTACAACTTCATTGTTTTATTAATTTAACTTCTGGATTTATTTCATGGTTAAATGACCAAAAGTAATCTGCTACGGCTGATTTATCAGTTTTTTATATTTAATGTTACGAAAATGTTCGTTCTGGTTTCCAAATTATGTTTTGTTTTTCCAATATAAACTTTATCACAATCTATACAATTGAATTAATAAACACCAGGTTTTTTATTAGGAATTTCTCTTTTTTAGGGAAATGCAATAAATTTTTAATATTATATTTATTTTAAGAAACTAAAGTTATGCCAATCTCCTTAAAATAGTTTTCGAAAATGTTTATCAACCCACGGATAGCAAATAAATTTTTTAAAAATTATGATCGTCTTTTATTTTATTAAGGATAGAAATATCATTAACAGTTTTTTGATATTTAAATTTTAGAAACCAGTCATTAATAATTTCTGGTAGGTTAGAAACCCGAACGAAAAAACATTTTCGTAACATTAAGTATAAGCAAACAGATAAATCGGTATTAGCAAATCAGTTTTGGTCATTTATCCATGAAATAAAACCAGAAGTTAAATTATTAAAACAATTAAATTGTCCAATAGATTTAATGGTTTGGGAAAATAAATTTATTTTAAAAAACAAACATCGCATAATTAATTTATTAATATCGATAGTCGATTCTGATTTTAAATTCATGTTTTTCTATTACTAACAAGAACATATCAACACTGTGGAGATGACGACAGTTTTGTTTGTGGTTCCGGTTGACGATGTGGAAGAATTGCCTTGAATTCGTCATCCGAGGCAATTTATAAGAAAAGTTTCATCATTCATTATAAGATAAGTTCAGTTTACGTTAAAAATTATTATATTTGTGTACAACCAACCCCTTATTGATTCCTCAAATATACTGTTACCAGCTCTCCATGTAAAATTAGATTTTAATGAAACAACTTGTGCAAAATCTAGATAGACAGTAAGTACTTTAAATACCTTTGTGTTATAGTTCCTTCATTACGCTATGGCAAGTATTAAAGGTGGTGTATCCTTTGGCCCACACATTCGACTGAACATTCCGTTCCAGAATTGTGAGTTGAAAAGTGAAGGGTGCTTGGAATGCTTTCAGAAATGTCTTCAATTTTCTTGGAAATAAAGACCGATATTATGCTAACATAGTGAAATTTATGACTCAAATTTCAAACAAATTGGTTGTAACATGCGTGTCCAAGTATATTTCCTTATTTCCAACTAAATTATTTACCAACCACTTAGAAGATCTTAGTGATATGGAAATAAGTCATTAAGGAAATGAAGTGTTCTTACGATGATGGAATATTGCAGATGATTTCAACAACAGGCGAAAATATCAAAGAGTATAACATTTGAAGTTAATTTTCTGGCATGCTTATGAATATTCTTGTAGTTATTATTAATTAATTATTAATTAGTGTACAATAAATTATAATTATGGCCTAGCTTTTCATACAAGGTCCTTGTGGAAAGTAATTTTATTATATATCTCGAAACTTTAACTTGAAATCCTTGAAAACCTGACATGATGGGAGAAAATGGATTATTTTAAATTGCAGGACAAATAATTCGTTTAGGATCACCCATCAGTTTCAAATAAAATAGGTTTTGAAATGCAGAACAGTCTAAGGCTGACAAGCGTTGCCTTGCAGTTATGTGACCCGCACACAATGGTGCCAAAGAAGTTGCCGCGACAGTGGTTTTTCTAAGGGGAAGTACACATACGAAGCGAAAGGTCACTGAGTTGCTATGGGAAAGACATTGACTTGCTGGTCTCCTATTCATAAATGTAGATTAACAACGAATAAGTGGATCTAGCTTACAATTTAGGGAAATACACACCAAAATGCGATTGAGGTTTGTAGGCTGTATTCTCTAGGTTTTTCGAGGCAAAGTCTGTTTTCTGCTCAAGTTATTAGAGAGTACAGAGATGTACGAGGGCTGTTCAATAAAGAATGAATATAATGGTTTTTTTAGTCATAATTTTTCGCACTAAAATTCAATCTAATTATATTATGTTAGCTTAATGTGAAACAAACACACCGTAGTACTTTCATTGTTGGTACTCCTGGTTCCCGCCTGTGAGAACCATTCAAGTCCAGATTTGTCCAGTATCTCCTACAGCTGCAATTGAAGTAACACGCGAGGAACCATATCCGACTTTGAAATTCTGCTTTCGTCTCAACAAATCTTCAGTTGAGGCCTATAGAATATTACAAGAGGCCTATGGAGGGTCTGTTCTTCCCTAGAGCACAGCTCGAAGGTGGTTTAAAATGTTTAAAGAGAGGACACAAACAATTTCAAAGGAAGGTGGACTCGGTGCTCCAGTTACTGCTCTTACGGAAGAAAATATTAACACTGCTGCTGCCATTATAAGAGAAGATCGACGAATTACCTTAAGATCACTTTCAGAAATACTGAACATTTCATTGGGTGCCACCCACACATTGGTAACAGAAACATTACATATGAGACGTGTTTGTGCGCGATGGGTTCCAAGACTGTTGATTCCCGAACAAAAGGACATTCGCATGTAGGTCTGCATGCAGTTAGAGTTGACAGAGGAAGATAGGGAGTTTCTTTCAAACGTAATTCATGCTGATGAAATTTGGCTACATCATTTTTATCCTAAGAGCAACCAGCAGTGTGGAAATCTCTTTCATCGCGAACCCTCAAAAATGGCAGATTTGGTTGCTTCTGCTGGGAAAGTTATAACTATGTCATGGCCACCGAATGATTCTCTTCAGACACGACTATCTGTGAAGTATTTTTCCAGTAATTTAGAACTCTTAGCATGTAATTACCATAATTACCAGTTAAAAAATCAAATGCAGTTTCATTGTTGTTAGCATGTATGCAATTAAAATGTATCCTTTTCTCGCAATCCGTTAATATGTAATACTTCCACCTCTTGTGTATCATAGAAACTAGAGCAAATAAAACTTTTTCATTGTCATATTTGTTTTATGAACCCAAAAATAGTAGGAAATTGCCTCATAAGTGCTCGAATATTCAAAAGTTATTTTTGTTGCCCAGTGTTATTACACAACTGCAGTTGTGGGTGAAAGCTAATGCATTGTAGTTACCTTTATCAGAGCTTTGCTCTGCTTCTACTTCTTGCATGTTCATATTACTGAAAAATATTCCTATATTTGTATAATTTATAGTCCAATATATTTAAATGATTACCGATGTTGTACGTAGTTACTTGGTTTAATGTACTAAGAATGTGCACAAAAGTGAACTTGGTGCAAGAAGGGTAGCATCTGTTTACCGGGGAGAGATACCAAAGGGGAGATACCAGTCGCCTCCCCAAATAAAATTTGGTAACACAGGAGCTATCGGCTCGACACCCGGCGGTATCGATTGGAGTGCCGCCGTACAGTCCGAACATGTGGAAACTTGAGCACGCCCGCTTGTTTACCTACTGACTTTGTTATCACGTCGTGCGGGGATCGACCCCCTCTTGCATAGTCATGGCGAGACGAGCAGGGTCAAGAGGGGAAGGGGAAGTGAATGAGACATAAGGGCTGCTGTGAACGTGACTTCTCGCGGTTTAATCAAAATTCTTCACCCGTCCTTTGCCTTCTTCTCCGTCAGCCGCGAACTTCTCACATCTGCTGAGCTACATAGACGGGCGTGGTTGCACATCTTTTATATACCTAGTACATCACACAACAGAGAGGAATTGTCTCTACCTGGTTGTAACTTGTCATAAGCAACACCTAAAGTCACTTTTCTAGATACCTTTCTTTTTACTGATATGAGAATATTGCTACCAGACCCTCTTCACAAAATTAACATTTTTACAATGAATGTACTAATGACGTAGGTATTCACATCTTCTGTAGTTTAAGACTTTTTTTTCTTCACTCCATGGTTTGGGCATAAGTATCCCCGTTCCGGCTTCATAGATCTCTCCAGCGTTTCCTGGGTCGTCCTCTTTCTCTTCTTCCTTTTGGATTATAGTTTAAACTGCATTGGGATATCTTCCTCCTCCATTCATAATATATGTTCATGCCATTGTTGCCTCCATTCTGATATTTTATCATGGATTGGTTCGATTTCTAATTCCTTTCTAATATCCTCATTTCTTATTTTGTTCAATATTGTACAACCTTTAACAGTTCTTAAACATTTCATTTCTGCAGTTTGTATTTTATTTAAATCCTTTTGTGTTGGCAGCCAGGTTTCGCTTCCATATAGTAAGGTTGGAATATCCATTACCTTATACATTTTCATTTATGTAACCTTTCTCACTCTGTTTTTAAAAGTTCTTTGGATTGTCCCACATATTGCTCGGAATTTGTTTAGGTTTTCTTTTATATCAGCATTGTTTCTGATATTTTAAAATTATATTTTTGTACTATATTGTTTAGAACATACATTGATTTTTGCAGTTGATTTTCATTCCGATGAATCAATATTTTGTTATCCGCAAATTGCAGGGTATTAATATAAATATTTTATTTTATTTTATTTCTTGGGTCTACTAAAATCTTCCAATCACATAGAATATCGTCCATATATATGCCAAAAAGAGTAGGTAATAAGCTACACCCTTCTCTTAGTCCAGTATTGGTAGCCTTTTCATCCCTAAGATAAATGCCAATATGTCAAACTAGCTGGATGGCATTACAGTATCCTCTAATAAAGATTATACAGGGTGTAAATTAATGAAAATTGGGGTTTTAACTCTTTAAATATATATTATATTCAGCTTACAGTTATAAATGATATGTCAACTGAAAAAGCAACTCAAACAGTTTTACTAAGAACCTTGTAAATGTTCAATGTAACTACCCTTTGTCACACGGCACACATCAGGTCTATATCCGAGTTCTTCCCAAACGTTGATAAGTGTGTATTCAGTAATTGTAGCAACAGCTGCTTCAAACCGGTTTCTTAATTCAGGGAGGTTAGCTGGTAGCGGGGGGGCACGTACAAACGATGCGGAGCCCGAAAGGTAAAAATCGCATGGCGTTAGGTCAGGAGAACGTGGAGGCCACGCCCTTGCGGCCTATCCAGCGCTCGGGTACAGTGACGTTCAACCAATCGCGTGATTCGTTATGCCATCTTGCTGGAAAATGAAGTTCTCTAGCTCATTTTCTTGCAACTGAGGGAAGAGCCATTGCACTAGTGTATCAACGTAAGAAGTGCCAGTTACAGTAATTTCACCAAAAATGAAAGGCCCATAAACTTTTCTCCGGTATACGGTACAGGAAACTTCACTTTAAGGGACCCTCGTTGCATTTGTACCATCTCGCGTAGATTTTCTGCGCCCACAGTATGTGTGTTAACATATCCAGTTTGTCTTTCACGTCTCTCAACAGGAAAGGGAAACCTGTAATACCGCAAGCGTCAGATAAGCTTACCGCTACAGCCTGCATCCCGTTTACCGGCAATCTATCCGGCAGAATCAGCAGCCTCGATCACCAAAGCTAAGAAAGGGAAATCTGTAATACAGCAAGCGTCAGATAAGCCTACCGTTACAGCCTACATCCCGTTTACCGGCAATCTATCCGGCAGAATCAGTAGCCTCGATCACCAAAGCTATGAAAGAGAAACCTGTAATACAGCAAGCGTCAGATAAGCCTACCGCTACAGCCTACATCCCGTTTACCGGCAATCTATCCGGCAGAATCAGTAGCCTCCATCACCAAAGCTAGGAAAGAGAAACCTGTAATACAGCAAGTGTCAGATAAGCCTACCGCTACAGCCTGCATCCCGTTTACTGGCAATCTATCCGGCAGAATCAGTAGCCTCGATCACCAAAGCTAGGAAAGGGAAACCTGTAATATAGCAAGCGTCAGATAAGCCTACCGCTACAGCCTACATCCCGTTTACCGGCAATCTATCCGGCAGAATCAGTAGCCTCGATCACCAAAGCTAGGAAAGGGAAACCTGTAATATAGCAAGCGTCAGATAAGCCTACCGCTACAGCCTACATCCCGTTTACCGGCAATCTATCCGGCAGAATCAGTAGCCTCGATCACCAAAGCTAGGAAAGGGAAACCTGTAATATAGCAAGCGTCAGATAAGTCTACCGCTACAGCATGCATCCCGTTTACCGGCAATCTATCCGGCAGAATCAGTAGCCTCGATCACCAAAGCTAGGAAAGGGAAACCTGTAAGACAGCAAGCGTCAGATAGGCCTACCGCTACAGCCTACATCCCGTTTACCGGCAATCTATCCGGCAGAATCAGTAGCCTCGATCACCAAAGCTAGGAAAGGGAAACCTGTAATACAGCAAGCGTCAGATAAGTCTACCGCTACAGCCTACATCCCGTTTACCGGCAATCTGTCCGGCAGAATCAGTAGCCTCGATCACCAAAGCTAGGAAAGGGAAACCTGTAATATAGCAAGCGTCAGATAAGCCTACCGCTACAGCCTACATTCCGTTTACCGGCAATCTATCCGGCAGAATCAGTAGCCTCGATCACCAAAGCTAGGAAAAGGAAACCTGTAATACAGCAAGCCTCATATAAGCATACCGCTACAGCCTGTATCCCGTTTACTGGCAATCTATCCGACAGAATCAGCAGAAGTCTCGCCATATTCAGCATCAGGACCATCCACAACTCACCTCCGAAGATTAAAGATATGTTGAGACTGGTAAAGACAAACTGGACTTCCAAGTTCCGGGAGTGTACTGCATTCCCTGTGAATGTGGGACACCGTATATAGGACAAACTGGAAGGACCATCGCTACTAGAATAAACGAACATGAATGGAGCATTCGTTTAAAGCAACCTGAGAAGACTTAGCTGTCAGAGCATTGCTTTGATAATGACCATAGGGCCAACTTTCGGGAGACAACCGTCTTGGCAATATGCAACAGTTACTGGGAGTGAAGTAATAAGGAGCCCTTGGCCATTTACTCCAAAAGCAGCACGCTTAATCGTGATGCTGAATTTCAGTTCGGCTCCTCTTGGAAGCCGGCCTTAAAATGGAAATCCGTCGACTTAAGATGCACATATCAATACAGATTGATAATCAAGTAGTTACGTTTGTTTGACCCAATTAATTTTCAATAGTCACCCATCTGCTGACCTTACATTTAATTTACTGAAAATTCTTTTGTTCAGTAATGGGAATGTTGATAGTGTTTTGTCTTTGTTTATATCTGTGTTGCATCTAGTGTTTCATTTGTGGCTATAACATTTTATAAATGTCCTGATGATGGGAGAGATGCACACTCCCCAAATGTCGCTTTATATTCGTCTTTTCACTTTGCTTGCTGCTCGAGAAAAAATTGAGCATACAATGCAGTATGCTTTTACTTCATGTATGCGTCTATTATTTGGAATCCTAAGATGATAATGCATGTCAGCGCAATAGAGAAAGTGCAATCAGAATTTCTAAAGTACATACTATTAAAAAGGAACTGTAAATATTTAAATTTAAAACTTTGAACTTTAGAAGAGATATTGAGGGGTTAATATTTCAGTACAAAGTATTACATTCAATTACTGATGATATTAATATTTCAACAAATATATTATTTTACGTACCCAATAAATTAAACAGATGCAGGAGGCTTTTTTCACCCCGAAAGCAAATACAGAAATCCATAGAAATTCACCATTACACAGAATTATGTATTTATATAATAAAGACAAAAGACTGAACTTAAAATTAACACCCCAAAACAAATTGAGTCTGAGGAACCTGCTAAATAAACCACTGAAAAATACAATCCCCAACAATTTGAAGTCAGGAATTTATCAAATTAATTGTGAAACCTGTGAAAAAAGCTACATAGGAAAACCTAAGAGAAACTTGTTAACCAGGCAAAAAGAACACCAGAGGAACATTAAGTTAAAACAAACAGAAAAATCTGCAGTTTCACACCATTTTTGGACAGAAAACCACAACATTGGCCACAACATTAAACTGTTAAAATCTTTAAGTACACCCATAGAATTGGATATTTGGGAAAAAATATTCATAAACAAAAACCATGATAAAGTTATAAATTTTGAAATCCCGGCATTAAATGAAGAATTAAAACTTAGTGCCCCTAACACCAGATGACAGAGTGATCGGAGCTCCGTAGTAGTGGAAGAAGAGGGAGGTTCATTTGGTCACCAAACAGCTGAGGATGAGATCGAATGATCTTGAAAACGTTTCAATTATACAACAACAAGTAAGTGAAGACTGAGTGTAAACATAGTGACTCATAAATCAAACTCAAATATGAAGAATACTTCACTGTTAATAATGCTTCTGCTTTTAATATTTATATAATAAACTTTATCGTTTCGATGTAGATACTTTAAACATGTCCAAAACTCAATTCAAAAATGCTATAACTGGTAACTACTTATTCCCAGATCAGTAAATTACAAAAAGTTGGCAACAATAGTATCGTTTCTCTAATTAGGAAGAGTAAAATAATTACTTACCATGCCACCTTCACTTTTTTTCTTTTTCACTTTCTTTTAATTAATTATTTCTATTACCTATATTTAAAATTCTGTATTACTCTGTGTTCAATTTCTGTTTTTGTGTTTTATTTGAGTATGTATATTTTTTATGTAAACACATATGTATGATGAACATTGTAATTGGACTACAAGCCTGTTATGTTTATAACAATAGATAAACAATTATCATCAACAGCTGCTCAAGTGTTTTGTTCGCCACAACTCACGCTCTGTCTGAAATAAATAACAAGAAAAATAATTTGGGATGAATGTCAAGGAACCATTGCATGATTAAGTTTCTAATTTAATTGTAGGAATCTAATATTCATTGAATCTTGCTTTTGGAAATGTTGAATGACATTCCAAACTTAAAAGTTGTTTCTCTATTTTATACAGCAATACTTCACCGCATCTCGAGAAGAAAGGGGAATGTTTATGATTACATCTGAGGTTTTTACAGAGAATCTTTACAACGTTTTAAGTCTGAGAGGGTGCTTTGATGGAAATGTCGAAATGAGTTTAGTACAAGGTATGTAACTTCAGGCACCACGATGCTGTAAACATACCACAACGCACCAACTTCTTTGAGTTCGTTCTCCTTTGTCTGTTTGTTAGGTTCTCTTTTCACTTTCCTCTTCTGATATTGTATTCAACCGAGATTTGTGAAAGAGATAGTAATGTGAATGAAACTAATTAATTTCGTAGAACTTTCTAGATAATCACATTCTGAGTCAGGAAAACATCTCGCATTTGGTTTCTACCAACATTGAGAATTTCTCACTTCATTGCTTTACTCTGAGAGTACGAATAGAGCAGTATGTTGGACAAAACAGTAATTTGATGTAAAATTATCAAGGATAATTAGTTAAATGTTTAGACCAGATATTTATCTCAAGCACTTAATGTTTACAGCAAGTACTGACAATGTTCAACAGATTTATTGTTAATGAATCAAAGTTATACATCAGACAGAAAAAATATTAAGAAACTGGGCATGCTGTTAATGAGTTGAACAAGAAATTTTAATGTTATGGTAAATTTCAAAGCTCTTTTGAAAGTATTTTAATTTGAATAACATAATCCGAAGGTAGTGTGAAAAGTTTCCGACCTAATAAAGATACATATTTTTCTCGAATTTTTTATTTTTCATTTTACTACATAGTCTCCATGTAACTCTACACACCTCTCCCAGTGATGCTCCCATCTCTGTAACCCGTCCATATAGTACTCGGCGTTTTTCAACATAGTCTCCTTGTAACTCTACACACTTCTTCCAGCGATGCTCCCATCTCTGTAAACCGTCCAAATAATACTCGACGTTTTTCAACATAGTCTCCTTGTAACTGTACACACTTCTCCTAGCGATGTTCCCATCTCTGTAGCCCGTCCAAATAGTACTCGACGTTTTTCAACATAGTCTCCTTGTAACTCTACACACTTCTCCTAGCGATGCTGCCATCTCTGTAATCCATCCAAATAGTACTCGGCGTTTTTCAACATAGTCTCCTTTAAGTCTACACACTTCTACCAGCGATGTTCCCATCTCTGTAACCCATCCAAATAGTACTCGGAGTTTTTCAACATAGTCTCCTTGTAACTCTACACACTTCTGGTAGCAATGCTGCCATCTCTGTAATCCGTCCAAATAGTACTCGCCGTTTTTCAACATAGTCTCCTTGTAAGTCTACGCACTTCTCCCAGCGATGCTCCCATCTGTGTAACCCGTCCAAATATTATTCGGCGTTTTTCAGCATGGTCTCCTTGTAACTCTACACACTTCTCCCAGCGAATTTCCCGTCTCTGTAACCCGCCCAAATTGTACTCGGCGTTTTTCTAAATTGTCTCCTTGTAACTCTACACACTTCTCCCAGCGATGCCGGCATCTCTTTAACCCGCCCAAATAGTACTCGGCGTTTTTCAACATAGTCTCCTTTTAACTCTATACACTTCTCCCAGTGATGCTCCCATCTCTGTAACTCGTCCAAATAGTACTCGACGTTTTTCAACATAGTCTCCTTGTAACTCTACACACTTCTCATAGCGATGTTCCCATCTCTGTAACCCGTCCAAACAGTGCTTGGCGTTTTTCAACATAGTCTCCTTGTAACTGTTCACACTTCTCCCAGCGATGCTCTCATCTCTGTAACCCGTCCAAATAGTACTCGGCGTTTTTCAACATAGTCTCCTTGTAACTCTTCACACTTCTCCCAGCGATGCTCCCATCTCTGTAACCTGTTCAAATAGTACTCGACATTTTTCAACTTTGTCTCTCTGTAAATCTAAACACTTTTCCAAGTGATGCTCCATTCTCTGTAAACCGAACAAATAGTACTCGGCGTTTTGCTCTATAAAGTAATTGTTCAAAAACGCGATCGCATCTTCATTTGACGAAAATCTCTGTTCTAAATGACAATTTTCAAATGAGGGAACAAAGCGAAATCGCTTGGGGCTATATCTCGTCAGTAAGGCGCATGGTCAGGCAGTTCAAATTGTAATTCGTCGCTTTCTGCCATTGCAGCCGCTGAGGTGTGTGGTGGTGCGTTGTCGTGGTGAAAAAGGATTTTATTTTTCGGCAAATGTGGCCGTTTTCCGCAAGTTGTGCCTTCAGTTTGTCAAGTAACCATGCGTAATATGCTCCTGTAAAGTCTTTTATTTTCGAAAGGTAATCGATAAAAATAACTCCATGAATATATATATATATATATATATATATATATATATATATATATATATATATATAAAGCCAGTCGCCATCACTTTCCCAGACGAAAAGAAAACAGTTTTTGCAATTTTCTGTAGTCGGTTTCCCCTTTGCAGTCCCTTTGGACTTTACTTTTGTTTCGGGCGTATAATCATGTAACCACGTTTCATCTAAAGTAATTAATCGCCTCCAAAACTCGGATTTATTTTGCCTAAACTGCGCCAACAGATCATTGGAAATGTTTATTCGAACACGTTTTTGGTCTAACGAATGGATAGCTTTCTCATGTCTAAATGTTGATTTAATATGTAACAAACAAATTAGGACATATTCATGGCCTCTGCTACCTCGCAGTTTAATTCGGCGGTCATCTAGCACCATATGGTGAACTTTGGTGATCTTTTCGTCGGTAGCTGCAGTGTTTGGTCGTGTCAAACGTTCATCGTCTCCCAATTTCTTACGACTACGTTTAAATTCAGCTGCCCGAAATTGCTCAATGGTAATTCAGAGTCCTGATACACAGAAACCAACTTATATTTTTGTAGTAAATGCACTTCCGTGCTCATTGGCTGTGGTATAACGGTGGGAATCTTTCCTGGCGTTTCGCTGAAGACTGCGTTGAGCATTCTTAAAGAAATCTACAAATATAAAAATAAATTTAAACGCAAATAAGAAATGAGTAAGTTACACAAGTAGTAGATACTGGCATTAGAACGCACAATTAAGACACCAAAATAACTAGACGAAGGAAGGGGCACTGCAGCAGGTAGCTAGCGCTCCAGCCTATCAGCGACGAGGAGGCGCTTGCCTACTCTGTATATAAGCAGATTCCGAGCTCAGCCGTCACCCCGACAACACGGGAACGAAGGAAAAAAAAGCACCAAACGCCGACCGCAGCATCGCCTGCCAAAGCAGAAGAAAACGCCGACACAGTTCCTCCCATGGAACCTGTGGGAGAGCAGCCTGCACCGCCGACACCGAGCTCGCTCGAGCCCAGCACAGCCGCCGCCATTGCTCGCCCGCCGTACCAGACAGCAGAAGAACAAGCAGCCTCGCCGCCGGCCGAATCCGTGCTACCGCCGCCGCTCAGCTCCACATTTCCGCCGAACTTCAGCGCAGTGGCACGGGGAGTGCACAGGCAACTGTATGAGGCACTCATTCTTAGCGCCGCCCGATTCCGCTGGCCTACCCTGGTGAATGCATCCCGTATCACCTCTCTCAAGGGACCTTCTCCCCTTGTTAGACTCGAATTCTTGGACGAAGCGGACTACCATGCTGCGCTGAGAGACGGGCTCCCTGCCTTCGGGCAGCTGCCCCCAATTGAAGCCATTTTGGGGGGCAGCACCACTCCATGCCGCCGCTGCTGCCGATACGTACACACCACCGTCACCTGCAGTGAGGAACCTCGTTGCCATTACTGTGGAGCGGCGTGCCTCACTGCAGTCTGCAAGGGACACGACCTGTCGCGCCTTTCCCTCTACTGTGCCACCTGCAACACCGCAGGCGTCTTCAAAGGACAAGCTTCGTGCCCCCTAATCCCAAACAACGCCGAACCTCTAACCGCTAACACCAGCCTCACCCTCCTACTTCACGCTACATCCCGCAGCAGACACAACGCCGCACATACGCACAAACCACCATACAGCACCAGGAGGCGCAGACCAGCGCCGAGCACCGAGAACAGACCTGCAGGCATCCATCGAGAAGCTGACGGCGCGGGTAGCTACATGGGAGGAAGCCCTGCGTCAGACGTTGGATGATGTCAGGGAAGCCGCCCAATCCCAGCAAAGCGCTACTCAGGAAGAGGCCAGCACCACCTCCGAGGCCTTAGATTACTGCAAGGCCAAGCTTGAGAAGATCGTCGGCCGCATCAACGACACCCGAGCGCCGAGCAGGAAGCTTGAGGAGGCCCTGCGCAAACACCAGGGCTACATCACGCAGAGTATTGATGACCTACGGAGAACCCTAGCTCGAGACAACGGAGAATCGCCGCCACAAGCCCAACCTCACAGAGACTCTCGCGCTCATTGGACGCCGCCGCCACAGGGCCTGCCTCACCGCAACCCTCCACGAAACCGATCCCTTGAAAGCATCGGTTGCACCACCGATGACTGCGGCCCTGGAGGTTGCTCATTTTGCCAAAGTTTAAATTGAATAGTCACCACAGTTCACAGGTCGCAGTCAGGGTCCCCTGGAGCATGGCTGCTGCCTGACCACCACAAGCGGATTTTCCGCTAACTCTAGTTTCTACCCACGAACAGCCGGGTTGCTTCGGCGGTACCGGCCGTCAACTTCGCCTCAACTGTCAAAACTAAATTAGCACCACTGGCCCTAATAAATAGAATCACCCCAAAACAACATCCCTCCCATGCCCCATTCTGCCCAAATACCCGATATACCTTGCTGTTAGTTTTTGCTATACCTTTATTCCCGTTTTCCCAAAAAATAAATGTGTTGTCACTTTTCCGCCTCATGGCAGGGCGGATGGCATAGACTTCGCAATCACAAAATACATTCCATTTCATCTGGACCTCACGGTGGTAAACGCTCTGGATTCTGACCACAACCCAGTTGTGATCAGCCGTGGAGTCACTCGAGGCGGCAGCCAAGGAGCTCTCCACATCCATCCTAAATGCGGTCCGTGCTCAAACACACCGCATTCCAATAGACACACCAAACACTACTGATATCACAGGACCCATCAAACAGCTAATCAGGGCTAAAAATACTGTGGCAGAGATTTCGCCATCCCAGGATAGGAGAAGTACACCAGAGGTTCAAGTGCCTGGTAAGACGGCTCCCAAGAGCACACCGCAAAGAAGCCTGGGAAAACATGTTAAGGCAAGCAAACCCCAGGAGAGAAACCCGCAGCGAATAGTCCGTAGCTTGCGGAAAGATAGAACAGTACACCAGCATCCCCTACATAGCCCTAGAGGTCGATTCGTCTACGAGTCGAAAGAAAAGGCAGATGCACAAGCAGACTATCTGGTGGCTCAGTTCCAACCCAGGGTTGGAATATGTTTTATAGTTTTTGAGAAACGTGCACCTAATGTATGAAAAGTCAAGGTTTTGGGAAATCATGACTAAAGATTAAGCACCATTCTCAAGAAGTGGGCGTATCTTTACGCCGCCATGTTTAAATTACGAGTTAAAGGACTTTAGTACCAGCTGACAATCTATGTTATCTATATCATTTAAAAGCTGAAGAATTCTTAATGTTAAAAACAAACAATGGATTATTGAAACCTAACCACCTCCCAGTGCCCTTAATTGGATAGCTTCAAATTATGATTTTTACTATATAAAGATCAATTTTAGGTGAGTGGTCATACAACTAGTAGATTAGATTACGGAGCATACACATAGCACCTTAAGTCAGTATATATTTTGTTAATTCACCTTTTACAACAACAGACCAGTTGAAAAATCACAGTGAATTCAGTCACTGGCTGCAAGAAAACAGACAACGAATGCGTTGGAGACATGCAGTTGTATCATACAGGCTTGAAAACCTGGTAGTTTATTTTTTTACTGGCTTTACGTGGAAGGAAAAATAGATTTACCCACACCAGGCCATTGGGCTGCTGCCATAGGAGTAGCCACTTTGGTGGGGTCACCGGAGCGGAATACCTATTAAGAAAAGCCTTCCACTGTCTTGGGCAGTAGCCCTGGTGAAGTTGGCGTTCTTCCTATATTGCTCCGTGGGGATCGATGTATGTCTCGTGAGGACCTGTATCTAACAGAGGGTAACGGCGTGGCAGGTCAGGTGATGGCGTCCCTCAGGTGCGGTTGTGTCTGCGGGATGGAGGGGCTCTTGCATGGGTGCTAGTGCCCTTGCGAGGTCTCTGATTTCGTCAGTGATGGAGTTCTGATGCATCCTGTGAGCTCCCTCAAGCTTAGCCTGTGTGAAGAGGCGTGTATTGTTGATGTAGTCTACAGTTCTCTCCAACTTGGCCTTGCAGTAGTCCAGGGCATCTGAACTGCCGGCAATCTCGCGAATACTGCGCTGCGAAGCCTGGGTGGTCTCCTTTACCTCGTCCAAAGTGCGAAGTAGGGCTGCCTCCCAAGCTGCTACCCGCGCAGTCAGCTCAGTGATTTCTATCTGCATGTCCTTGAGTGTGGTGCTGGAGTTCTGGCGCTAGTTTCGTGACTTTCTCTGTAGTGGCGTGTGAGGATTTAATATGTTGGAGTAGCTGTGAGTCTGGTTGATGTGTAAGTGCGTTGGCGTAGGTGAGATGTTGTTGTGTATGGCGGGTTTGGGTCTGACTGCGAGGATATTGGCGTGGAGGGTGTGATTGGTGAGGATGTTGATGTGTGCGGTACGATTGATGTGGCTGCTGCTGTGTGCGGCTTCTCCTTGGTCTTCTCGGGCACGCCGCTTATCCGGTGAACTGCCCTGCCTGGCTGCAGGTGGCACAGTACAGCGGGCGACGCATCAGATCATGTCCGGGGCAGGTTGCGGTGAGGCAAGTGATGACACAGTAATGACAGCGCGTGTTGTGGGTTCAGGAGTCGGTGGTGTGCCCATACTGGCAGCAGCGGTGGCACGGGACGGGGTGGCTACTCCGGCTGGCCTCAATCTGGAGTTCCTGGCCGAGGGCTGGGAGTCTATCTTTCAGCGCAGCATGGTATTCGCTCTCTTCTGTGAACTCTAGGCGAACTAGAGGTGAGGGTTCCCTGTGAGTGCTGATACGCATGGCCCTCCTTAGTGAAGGCCAAAGGTGTCGGGCTGCTTGCAGAATAAACGCGTCAGTGAGTTGCGTGTGCACTGCCGAATGACTTCGCTATATGTAAGCAGTGTGGCGTCTCTGGGAGGCAATGCATTTGGCGGCGAGTCTTCTTTAGGCTGGCCATATGTGGTCAGGGGCACAGTTTCTGCTTCAGCAGTACTGGTGGTCGCCGTTGGTAACGTCGGTGATCTCTCGGAAGCTTCGAGAGATTGCGGCGAGGCCGGCGGTGGTGCTGGAAGCGAAGCAGGGGTGCGTAGTCTTCTTCCGTTGCCTTAAGAGGCTCAGCTGCGTTGGCAGTCTTCTTCTTTTTCTTCCCTGACATGGTCATTCGGCGAAGGCTGAGAGCGAAGTGCACACTCCGCCCCCCCCCCACCTGGCAGGGAGACGCAACCTGCACAAAACGTCGGAGACTGGCTCAGAGTCTCATCTCTATTGGGAACAGCGAGAAGCTCGACTGGACTGCGGGGGCCCCTTCTCTGTAGCCGAGAAGTTTGAAAGTCCATACATACTGCCTCTGCATTCTAGCTACAGTTAAGTGCAGAGGTTCTACTCCCAACAGCCCTGGACACGTAGGACCAAGGACCCGGGCCTCCTTCTACCCGGGAGCGATGGAAACTCCAGGGCTCTTTCCATAGGGCAATACCTGATTTCTTAAAAAGCCCCCCCGCTGAGCACAACGTCAAGACGGGATGGAAGTGGTTACGTCACTTACGCGCGTCAACCCCGCAGGGAAGACTGCCGATAACCTCGGTGGGGCCGCAGGTGATCTAGCACACCCACTACTAGCTCTGCAGGCTAGCACCCGGGACTATTGAGGCAACCCTCTACCCCCTCCGGGCGGCCCTGGGCGGCCTGGCCGGAACTTCCCATTTACCCGTGGGCTTCGGGAACACACTGCCCCCTCCAGTCCAACCCAATCCGAACAACTCCCATTCGAAGGGGGCTCGGCTGTTCGGCCCGAGGTTCCTCTAGTAACGTCAGAGGTACCACGAGTGCTATGGTTCCGCAGCGCCCGCACTTTGGCAGCGGAAGGGGACGGATCCCCTCCCCTACGGGAGCATTCTAGCTACAATGCTATCTGGCGGAAGAGATTTCTAGTTGTAATTCTTGAAGCGAATTGGATTATTAAGTGAATCTGATCTGCACTATATTGAACGCCCTGTATAAAGGACTACAGAAATAGTGATGTGAGTGCATGATCAGAATATTTTTATAACTTCCGGGAAATGTAACAAAAATAGAATCTCAAGGACGCCCTTAAGAAATTTGATATAACATCCTTTGACAGAATTTTAATAATATGTACAAGAAATAGTAGATAAGACGTGATCGCGTACATTGGCATTTTTTCTCTCTCTTTCCTCAAATAACATATAAGAAATAAACATATTTTAAATTTAAAATTGCATTTAAAATATGTGTATCTATAAGATATCTTAGAAAATATTTAGAAAACATGATATTTTGAATTCTAATTCCTCTGGAAAGCGCAGAGCTGGTTTCTCCATCAGGATTCCCTCTTAGTAATGATTGTCACCGACAGAGCTCAAGTAGTTCAGGTATATACTGTAGATGGCAGCGCAGGCATTATTTGCATTCCTTGAAAAGAATCCAAATGAATACTGCTCAGAAATAGAACAGAAATAATTTATGTATTATAGTTGTTATATAGGTCTATGTGTAAGTGTAATAATCCTTCTGGACAGCATTATTTAACTTGGTCTACGAAAATATTGATATTTGTACCTTATATTCTGCTATAGAAGTCATCAATGTTGTCCATAAATTTTCAAAGGATTGCCGCATTTCCATATTAGGAATCGGTTAATTTCGGTAATTTTTGAAGCGGATTGGATTATTAAGTTAATCTGATCTGCACCATATTGAACACCCAAGTTTAAAAAGAAATCTTAGGGTACTAGACCATAGGCTTGTGCTTAAATTGAATTGTGGCACGAAAGAAGACACCTAATAAAAGGAAATTTTCTGTGTGTCCTGTATCTCATAATTAGCTTTGGTGCAGTTATTATTTCATGTATTTTACAGTCGTTTATAATTCGTATTATTCAGTGTGTTGGGTAAGACATATTTAGCTTGCTTTTTATCGTCTATACTTCGTAATAGATGTAAAAAATCAAATTCCAGAGTTTCATTTCTCCTTTTTAACTCCTCTAATGTAAGTGAAATCGGACGAAGATTTCTTGCATACTCTCCTGTATGCATTGCTATATAAATTGCAACAAATATATCCTAGAATTTTACGGCACAACGCACAGAGGGAAGGATACGTGAGTCTCCTAGGAGGTAGAAAAGCATTGCATTCTTCCAGATAATTAGCTGTCGAGATCTCGATGAAATTCAGAAAAATACTTAAAGTATCCATGCGTGCACACGTGCACATACATTAATAGCTTACGTATTTGGTTCAGTCTGTTCGAAATTTAATATACGGAAACTTCAACATACTGTGACTTTTGTAGGTTGGTAGAATTAAAAGTCCACTTTGTCGAAATTCTAAATGTTCTTTATTTCTATAGAAATACACTGTGCAACTCTCACATAACAACATTACGTCACATACACACAGTCTACCAAGGTCGATGGCAATATCAAACAACTGTCGTTACACCAACACTCTACGTTTACTGCTTACTCCTCTTGCCCTGTCGTCGCCTTCTTCAATACCTCATTGATAAATTCTAGAGATTTCTGGAACAAATAAGAAAAAAACTATTCTCTGTCAATCCAGATATCACTAGAACATTCCAAACGTGAAACACTATCTGTGCCCGCAAGTCCTTTATTTCAGCTATCTTTATTTGCCGGGACTTTGTGTACACTAGCCGCGCTATCGTAGATAACGGGTTCGCAACATTATGCCTCTATTTGAAATAAGCTTCATGTCAAAACCTTACAACTGTAAAGTGCTAATACAGGCCTATTACGTCTTCTGCAATAGGAAATTTGCACAATATTTTCTGAATGAATTATTTGACTTATAAGTTTCCAACGGAAAAGGAAATCCTCTACTGCAACAATCATTTTAAAACTAGAAAGCCTTGTTTTATATTTCGGTACTTCAGTTTTTGTGGCGCAATTAAGCTATTTGAATCGGGTATGTGATAACCCTTTTCTAATATTCAAATTTTAATAACTCAATTTTTACGTGGCTAACAGAGTAAGATTTCGTTTATAGCGCCCGCAATATTGTGTTTTAGGAAATGCGTTTGGTGGTCGCTCCACCGTATTCACTTTATTGCCTGTGGAATTAACTGTTTATTAGCTTAACACAACCACCCTGTTCCAGCGCTGTTCTCAATCTAATGCTCGCCACACAGAAGGTAATGTCTGGTCGACTTTTAAAGTAAATTTGTTCCAGTATTAGGTCAGTAGAATTAGCGTATAGACTGTAAATATTTGATATATAGGTATAACTGCCATTTGAAAGAACTCCACGCTGTACCGTTAACAGTGAAAGACTTAATGCGTGCAAGCATACTATAAGCATGGTCTCATTTACCCAATATGTTTGAAAAGAATAAGAATTTAGTTTCCGACCTAATAAAGATACAAGAACATTTTTTAAGAAAGTTTTTTTCAACATAGTCTCCTAGTAACTCTACACACTACTCCCAGCGATGCTCCCATCTCTATAACCCGTCCAAATAGTACTCGGCGTTTTCTCTGCAAAATAATTGTTCACGAAAGTGATTGCCTCTTCATTTGACGAAAATGTCTGTCTTCCGAGCGCATTTTTCAGATAAGGGGACAAAAGGAAGTCGCTTGGGGCTAGATCTGGTAAGTAAAGCGGATGGTCAAGCAGTTCAAACCGTAATTAGTGGATTTTCGTCATTGCAACCGCTGAAGCGTGAGACGATGCGTTGTCTTGGTGAAACATGATTTTCTTTTTCCGCTAATGTGGCCGTTTTTCCGCAATTTCTGCCTCAACTTGTACAGTAATTATGCGTAGTATGCGCCTGTAATGGTTTTTGGTTTTTGAAGATTTAAAATAACTCCATCACTATCCAAAAAAGAACAAAAAGAAAGAAAAGAAAACAGTCGCCATCACTTTCCCAGCCACTTAGTGGCTCTTAAGGCGTATTTGGCAGCTTTTTTTCGTGTATTTAGAACCTTTGGAGGCGTATATAGTGACTTTATGGCGTACTTAGAGGCTCTCGAGTTGCATTTAGTGACTTTATGGTTTATGTACAGGATTTTGTAACGTATTTAGCGACTTTTAGGTATATTCAGAGGCTTTGGAGTGGTATTTAGGGTCTTTTGGACGTATTTACTAGCCTTTTGGTGTAATTTAGAGGCATTGGAGATGTAAGTAGGGGCTTTTGGGACGTATTTACTGGCTTCTAGTGTGTTTAGAGGCTTTCAGGGCATCTTGAGGAGCTTTATGATGTATTTAGGGGCTTCTTGTGGTGTATTTATAAGCCTTTGAGATGTATTTAACGGCTTGAGGGGGTATTTAGTGGCTTTAAGATGCATTTAGGAACTTCTTGGAATGTATTTAGAGGCTCTTAGGACACTTTAGTTGCTTGAGATGCATTTAGAGGCTTCTTGGTGTCTATTTAGGGGAATTGGAGTATTTGAGGGCGTTTTGCTGTATTTAGAGTTTTCTGTGTATTTAGAGGCTTTTGCGACGTATTTACTGGCTTTCTGGAAGCCCTACATTATAAAATGTCCAAATAGGATGTGTAAAGAAACAGGCACAAAAATTTTCAAAGTTGGTTGTATTGAACTAATTTTTCATGTTGCCAAGATTCTAAATATAACAATGTATGTTTTTACTTTGACTTAGCAGCTGTTAAAAAATATATTTAGTGCATGCCAATTGAATATATTTGCCTCTGATTACAAATGGCTATTACTTTAAATACACTGAAGGTTATTAAAGTTTATTTTTATGTTCTAAGTGCCCTAACTCCTCGAAATTTGCCTTAAATGACCCGAGAGATCATAGGGAAAATTAGGAATAAACACCCATACAAGGCGTTTCCAAAACTTAAATGGTGAAGCGAAGCCAAACTGTGGTTTCCCAATGATCCTACCTACGAAGGTTCAAAGAGAAGGTTGTAATGTGCCTCCGAGATCCAAATCGGAAGTCCCCTTCTTGTTCACGATCCGATAAGACGAAACTCGGAGCCAGTCCCTCATGGTGCTGCGTTATTCAACTTTTGAACTAGCGCTACTTAGCACTCAGCGTCAGCACTCGTAGAAGACTCGTATATAGACAGCACGTTAGATAATCTAACGAGTTGGAGATGAGCAACACAGCTCGAATGCTGAACAAAGCCATTGTTGCAAAAGGTAGACGAATCTTTGGGGAAAGGTGGCTACAACGTGTAGTGTAATACTAGCCCGCCTTGGTAGCGTGGTGGTAGCATGTCTGTCTGACGTTCAAGGGCCCCCGAGTTCGAATCTCTGTCAGGGTGAGTTACCTCGATAAGGTTTTTTCCGATTTTTTCCCTTATCCTGGTAGACGAATGTCAGGTAACTCTAAACTCTATGGACCCTGGGCTCATTTGAGCATCATAGCACCCATTCCATTCATCGTCCGATATGAGTTAACGTTGGAGGAACTAAATTACAAAAAAAGAGTAATAATACAATTTTTGCCTCTTAGCGGCCTCATACTGGGCTTTGATTGTGTCAATTATATATATATATATATATATATATATATATATATATATATATATATATATATATATAGCCCAAGTGAGACTTAGAAATTACCGAATTCATTGCTATTGAACATTAATTTTCTGTGCCTTAATTTTGAGCAAAGCTGTATGATTGATGACATAGCTTAAACTTTCTGGCTGACGTAACCTGTACTTTGGACTATTGAGTCACGCATCATGCTGTCTTATGTCAACAGTACAGTTGTTGAGTCCAGAGGTTCTACTCCCATTAGTCTTGAACCCGTAGGAACAAGACCCGAGCCTCCTTCAACCAGGGAGTTAGCCGAGCTCTCCCAGAGGGTGCTTGGCGTCTTCCGTACGGCTTTCCATAGGGCAAGGCCTAGAGACTAACAAGCCCCCCCCCCATCTGGTCCTATGGACACAAGACGGGATGGAAGTGGATACGCCACTTACGCGCGTCAACACTCAAGGTGAAGACTACCGATATGACCTCGGTGGGACCGCCTGGTGATCTAGCACACCTTCTACTAGCTAAGCAGGCTAGTACCCGGGAGAATTAATGGCTTCCCTCAACCCCGTCCGAAGACGTACCCGATTCCCACGGGTTTCGGGAACGCACTGCCCCCTCGAGTCCATCCAAATACGAACAACTCCCGAAGGAGGGGCTCGGCTGTTCGGACCGAGGTTCCTCTAGTAACGTCAGAGGTACCACGAGTGCTAGGGGTCTGTCAATAGTACACAGGTGACTTGAAAGAGGAAGCATCACGTTCTCACTTACGGTAACAGTGATTGCGCAAAATGATACAATAGTTTGCAGAAATAAGTCTTAGCTAGCTTGGGAAATGAGAGGTGGCGCCTCTAGCGTGGGAAAAACTTATTCAGCTGTTAGCTGCAGAACCCCAAAATGTGGTGAGCTAGCGCTTGCGGAGTGACTTAATTGTGGTAGACTATACATAACGGGAGGGTATCTTATAGGCAGTCCACATAGAATGAAGACTGACCACCCGTCTAATGACCAGGGATTTGCCGAGCTGTCCCCGAAGTGCGCCCGGCGCCTCCGTGGGGCTTTCCTAGACATTGAAACGCCGCCCCCCATCTGGTCTAAAACAGGAGACGGTTGGAAGTGGATACACCACTTTTGAGCACCAACCCCCAAGGGGAAGGCTACCGATTAACCTCGTTAGGACCGCCTGGTGATCTAGCACACCTTCTACTAGTTATGCAGGCTAATACGCGGGAATATATGGCTTCCCTCAACCCCGTCCGGATACGTACCTGATCTCCCACGGGTATCGGAAACTACTGCCCCCTCGAGTCCAACTCAATTCGAACAACTCCCAATCAGGGAGAGGCTCGAATGTTCGGCCCGAGGTTCCTCTAGTAACGTCAGAGGTACCACGAATTCTAGGGTTACGCAGCGCTCGCACCACGGCAGCTGAAGATGACGGATCCCCCCCTTTCGGATGCTGGAAGACTGTTAGGGAACTTGCACAAGAGTTTATTTTAAAGTGCTTTCGAGGTTAGAAACATTGTTTGCCGGTAAGACGAGACTCAGCAATATAGACGACACACCATTCAAAGTACAGTTACAAGATGTCTCCACATATTTAATATTTCATAAGCACCTTTGATCTCAGCAAATTCCCTGTACAACTGTTTAACCTCGCAGAATACATTCAGTAATTCGGGTTTGACTTTAAGTCTTTCTTCAACCTCCCCTTGCATGTAACTCTACCTTTCTATACTTCCTAGTCACCGGTAGCTACGTCCCCAGTTGCTATATAGGGATGTAAGAAAAACTCCCTCTTCATCTCCCTTACAATCCTAGATATACAGAGGCCGAGAAAAGTATTTGAATAACATGTAGCATTGCACGTACTATAAATACTGTCGCGTGAGCGCTGGAACACCCTGTGGAAGCAGCTGGGAGCGGAAGACAGGGGAGGTTCGTGTTAGCCACACCTCCCCCTCGTTTGTCTTATAGTGGTGACAGGCAGTGGCTGGGAGGAAAAACATCAGTGTGCCGTCTGTTTCTCTTCCACCTGTGTTCCAGAAATTACGTGATCTTTCATTACTGGAACCTTCCTGTGCAAGCCAGAAGGCGGCGATATTCCTATAAAAAGGGGCTGCCGGAGCGCAGTCAGTTAGTCAGTTAGTTGGTTAGTGAGTGTGAGTGAGTGAGTCAGTCAGTTAGTTAGTTGGTCAGTTGTGAGTGAGGAGACAGTCGCAGTTCTTGGAGTAAGAGTTAGTCAGTGACGTGTTAATGTACGAGAAGATTGTGCAACGGAAGACTGTACGTAACTGTGAATGTGTATCGGAGCTTACGTAGTCGCGAGGACAAGTGAAATTGTAACGGACGAACTGGTGAATTGTAATTGTGTGCAGTACGCAATTCTGTGTAATTGGCAAGTGTTCAACTGTAAGTCGGTGGAAATAAAGAACATTTTTGAGTGGTGAAGCTGGACTTTTCATTTCACGAATCCACAAAGTCACAATACTATAACATTTATTTGACAGCGTTGAATTGTTAAACATGTAAACATTAACTTTATGTCTCGGATACAATATTTAAAATATCACTTTGCATGTAGTTATTACACAATCTGTACTGTATTTATTATATTGTCCCTCTTATTGGAGGACATAAGCATTCGAACGTACCCAATCGAACAGAGAAAAAGGTGATTGGACGTACCCTACACGCCCCTACCACATAACAGTTGTGTTTATGCTATACTTCGAGATAGTGCACTGAAAGTTATTCAGCCGATTGTGAACTCACAGATAATATGGGACGTAAAGGTAGGGAGACAAAATTGGCAGAGAGGAATATCGTGATAAATATATACAAACAAAACAAATCTCTCTCTGAAATTGCCAAAAACATTAATAGAAGCAAAAGTACAGTGTTCTGCATAACCCAACGCTTCAAACAGACAAATACTGTTGTAAATAAACCTAAACATGGCGCTGCTACTAAACTCCCACCAGAGACAGGAGGCAAATAATAAAAATTGTGAAGCAAAATCCGAGTGTCACTACATCTGAGATTAGAGAATGCCTTGAGCAATATTCTGGCGTGCTTCACACCGGAACAGTTGAACGGGGTTTAAATAATACTGGGGACAATGCCCGCGCTCCTAGGAAGAAACCATATGTTAATAAGGTGAATAAAAAAAGCGTATAGAATTTTCTAAACAGGATGTGGTGAAACCAACAGAATTCCGGGATAAGGTTTTCTGGTTGGACCAGAGCAAATTCTGCTTATACAAGAGTGATGGACGTCTTAAAAGAGTAGACTGCCAAATACAGAATGGGAACCTGTAAACATGGTAGCTACAGTGAAACATAGTGGCAGTTGTGTGATGTTATGGGGCTTTATAGCTTCATCTGGCTTTGAAGAACTAGTGTTCATAGATTGGAACATGGACAAATTTGAATACAAGAGGATTCTTGAAAACAATCATAAAAAGGGTGCAGAGACGCTGGGATTGGAGCACAATTATTACCTCCAGAAGGACAATGATACGAAGCATACTGCAGAAATTGTAAGGCTTTGCATCGTGTACAACACTCCTTACACTTTGAAAACACCGCCCCAATCTCCAGATTTAAATCCTATAGAGAACATCTGGAAGGAACGAGGAGTCTGTGAGAAAGCATCACCTCACAGGCAAGGACCATCTAGAAGAACTTCTTCAAACAGAGTGGAGAAAATGTGGACTCTGCAGTCACATACAGAGAATGCCCAGAAGTTCAAAGAAAGGTAATGATAACTAAATGCTAGCTGTTATCTGTTCGAATACTTATGTCCAGATGTAAAGTAGCCGTTTTATTTCTTCTTGTACTGCAAATTAGTTTGAGTTGCTATTTATGAGTTTATATGATTGATGGAAGACTCAATTTTATTTTGTAACAGTTGTACTTACGTATGTTCACTCTGCGTAGCTTTAAAATAATATAAGTAATTCATATGCTAATGTTCGAATACTTATGTATATAAACTACTTTACCAAAATATTAAAAGTGGAGAAAAGGATAGAACATGTTAAAATAAAAAAGCATAAACACATATACATACAATATTGTGTGTCCAATAATTCTGCTGTTCCGTGTAATGAACGAACGTTAGCCACAGAAACCTCCATTTAACTGATCGATGAACCGACACAACGTAAAACTACAACAAAACAGCTGATGTGGGTTTTTATAGCGTTGTTTGAACACGCTGGAGAACACAATAAAATTGTCTACGGTTGTTAGTCGTGTTTATATTTCGCTGATGTTACACGTAGGATTACAGCTGTCATGCGGACCAATACATGACAGTAAAGTGATTTGGGATACCCATGTGTGGATAAACAATTGCCTTTTTTGTACTTCCATAGAAAGTGGTCTAGCGTTGCCCTGAAAGAAATAAAATCATCACGCATGCTCATTACAGCGATGTCACTGTATTTTGCAACACTTTTTGTTACCTTTAAACCGGGTATGTCATCTAAAGTCACTTGTAATTTTTAAAACACTTGACAAATAATTCTTAAAAGAGTTTATAACAAATATTATAAAATATTTATTCAGATGTATGATTTGCTCATAAGCAGAGTTAGGACTTTTAGGATGCCGCGGGGAGAAAAGTTAAATGCTACGCGACGTAATACATCGTATAACGTCATGCATCAAAATGCTCAGGACCGTGCAAACATTGCACACCCTGCCGGTAGTGGTAGCGTGGCGATGTTTGGAGACAGTAATTTGTTCGCTGACAGTGAAGAACATAAATGTTAAAACACATAAAGGCAAAATAGACGAAGAGTTAGCAAGATGAGATATTTTAAAACAGAAGCGAGAAAATATCCAATGCAACGTATGCTATGTAGAAATTAAGGGCACTAAACCCAAATGGCGGAGACAGCACTGTAACACTAAGAAACATCAAGCAAGTATTTTAGCAAGAACAGAGGTCGAGGGCCAAGTGTAACTTCACCGTCTCAGTACGATTTCTTCAGGACTTGTGTCACATCGTGAAGCCAAGGAAATTCGCGGATGGAAATTCAGTGATGGAGTTCTGAAGCATCCTGTGAGCTCCCTCAAGCTTAGCTGTCGTTAAGAGGCGTGTACTGTTGATGTAGTCTACTGTTTTCTCCAACTTGGCCTTGCAGCAGTCCAGGGCTTCGGAACTGCCGGCAATCTCGCGGATACTGTGCTGCGAAGCCTGGGTAGCCTCCTTAACCTCGTCCAAAGTGCGAAGTTGGGCTGCTTCCCAAGTTGCTACCCGCGCAGTCAGCTCCGTGATTTCTGTCTGCATGTCCTTGAGTGTGGTGCTGAAGTTCTGGAGTAGTTTCGTGGCTTTCTCTGTGGTGGCGTGTGAGGTTTTAATATGTTGGAGTAGCTGTGAGTGTGGTTGATGTGTAAGTGCGTTGGCGTAGGTGAGATGTTGTTGTGTATGGCGGGTTTGGGTCTGATTGCAAGGATATTGGCGTGGAGGGTGTGATTGGTGAGGATGTGGATGTGTGCGGTAAGCTTGATGTGGCTGCTGCTGTGTGCGGCTTCTCCTCGGGCTTCTCGGGCACGCCGCTTATCCGATGAAGTGCCCTGTCTGGCTGCAGGTGGCACAGTACAGCGGGCGACGCATCAGATCTTGTCCGGGGCAGGTTGCGGTGAGGCAATTGGTGACACAGAAATGACAGCGCGGGTTGTTGGTTCAGGAGTCGGTGGTGTGCCCATACTGGCAGCAGCGGTGGCAGGGGACGGGGCGGCTACCCCGGCTAGCCTCAATCTGGAGTCCCTGGCCGAAGGCTGGGGTTCCATCTTTCAGCGCAGCCTGGTATTGACTCTCTTCTGTGAACTCTGGGCGAACTAGAGGTGAGGGTCCCCTGTGGGTGCTGATACTCATGGCCCTCGTTAGTGAAGGCCAACGGTATCGGGCTGCTTGCAGAATAAACGCGTCAGTGAGTTGCGTGTGCACTCCCCGAATGACTTCGCTATATGTAGCAGTGTGGCGTCTCTGGGAGGCAATGCATTTGGCGGCGAGTCTTCTTTAGGCTGGCCCTATGTGGTCAAGGGCACGGTTTCTGCTTCAGCAGTACTGGTGGTCGCCGTTGGTAACGTCGGTGATCTCTCGGAAGCTTCGAGAGATTGCGGCGAGGCCGGCGGTGGTGCTGGAAGCGAAGCAGGGGTGCGTAGTCTTCTTCCGTTGCCTTAAGAGGCTCAGCTGCGTTGGCAGTCTTCTTCTTTTTCTTCCCTGATATGGTCATTCGGCGAAGGCTGAGAGCGAAGCGCACACTCCGCCCCCCCCCCACCTGGCAGGGAGACGTAACCTGCACAAGTCGTCAGAGACTGGCTTAGAGTCTCATCTCTATTGGGAACAGCGAGAAGCTCGACTGGACTGCGGGGGCCCCTTCTCTGTAGCCGAGAAGTTCTAAAGTCCATACATACTGCCTCTGCATTCTAGCTACAGTTAAGTGCAGAGGTTCTACTCCCAACAGTCCTGGACACGTAGGACCAAGGACCCGGGCCTCCTTCTACCCGGGAGCGATGGAAACTTCAGGGCTCTTTCCATAGGGCAATACCTGATTTCTTAAAAAGCCCCCCCCGCTGAGCACAACGTCAAGACGGGATGGAAGTGGATACGCCACTTACGCGCGTCAACCCCGCAGGGAAGACTACCGATAACCTCGGTGGGGCCGCAGGTGATCTAGCACGCCCACTACTAGCTCTGCAGGCTAGCACCCGGGACTATTGAGGCAACCCTCTACCCCCTCCGGGCGGCCC
Organism: Mantis religiosa; assembly: GCA_030765055.1. Classification (NCBI taxonomy): domain Eukaryota; kingdom Metazoa; phylum Arthropoda; class Insecta; order Mantodea; family Mantidae; genus Mantis; species Mantis religiosa. The sequence continues at coordinate 205,340,657 of CM060952.1, read as the reverse complement.
TGGGCGGCCTGGCCGGAACTTCCCATTTACCCGTGGGCTTCGGGAACACACTGCCCCCTCGAGTCCAACCCAATCCGAACAACTCCCATTCGAAGGGGGCTCGGCTGTTCGGCCCGAGGTTCCTCTAGTAACGTCAGAGGTACCACGAGTGTTATGGGTCCGCAGCGCCCGCACTTTGGCAGCTGAAGGGGACGGATCCCCTCCCCTACGGGAGGATTCTAGCTACAATGTTATCTGGCGGAAGAGATTTCTAGTTGTAATTCTTGAAGCGAATTGGATTATTAAGTGAATCTGATCTGCACTATATTGAACGCCCTGTATAAAAGACTACAGAAATAGTGATGTGAGTGCATGATCAGAATATTTTTATAACTTCCGGGAAATGTAACAAAAATAGAATCTCAAGGACGCCCTTAAGAAATTTGATATAACATCCTTTGACAGAATTTTAATAATATGTACAAGAAATAGTAGATAAGACGTGATCGCGTACATTAGCATTTTTTCTCTCTCTTTCCTCAAATAAAACATAAGAAATAAACATATTTTAAATTTAAAATTGCATTTAAAATATGTGTATCTATAAGATATCTTAGAAAATATTTAGAAAACATGAAATTTTGAATTCTAATTCCTCTGCAAAGTGCAGAGCTGGTTTCTCCATCAGTATTCCCTCTTAGTAATGATTGTCACCGACAGAGCTCAAGTAGTTCAGGTATATACTGTAGATGGCAGCGCAGGCATTATTTGCATTCCTTGAAAAGAATCCAAATGAATACTGCTCAGAAATAGAACAGAAATAATTTATGTATTATAGTTGTTATATAGGTCTATGTGTAAGTGTAATAATCCTTCTGGACAGCATTATTTAACTTGGTCTACGAAAATATTGATATTTGTACCTTATATTCTGCTATAGAAGTCATCAATGTTGCCCATAAATTTTCAAAAGATTGCCGCATATCCATATTAGGAATCGGTTAATTTCGGTAATTTTTGAAGCGGATTGAATTATTAAGTTAATCTGATCTGCACTATATTGAACACCCAAGTTTAAAAAGAGATCTTAGGGTACTAGACAACGTAGGCTTGTGTTTAAATTGAATTGTGACACAAAAGAAGAAACCTAATAAAAGGAAATTTTCTGTGTGTCTTGTATTTCATAATCAGCTTTGGTGCAGTTATTATTTCATGTATTTTACAGTCGTTTATAATTCGTATTATTCAGTGTGTTGGGTAAGACATATTTAGCTTGCTTTTTATCGTCTATACTTCGTAATAGGTGTAAAAAATCAAACTACAGAGTTTCATTTCTCCTTTTTAAGTCCTCTAATGTAAGTGAAATCGGACGAAGATTTTCTTGCATACTCTCTTGTATGCATTGCTCTATAAATTGGAACAAATATATCACAGGATTTTACGTCACAACACACTGAGGAAAGGATACGTGAGTCTCCTAGCAGGTAGAAAAGCATTGCATTCTTCCAGATAATTAGCTGTCGAGATCTCGATGAAATTCAGAAAAATACTTAAAGAACGTATCCATGCGTGCACACGTGCACATACATTAATAACTTACGTATTTGGTTCAGTCTGTTCCAAATTTAATATACGGAAACTTAAACGTATTGTGACTTTTGCAGGTTGGTAGAATTAAAAGTCCACTTTGTCAAAATTCTAAATGCTCTTCATTTCTATAGAAATTCACTGTGCAACTCTCACGTAACAACATTACGTCACATACACACAGTCTACCAAGGTCGATGACAATAACAAAAAACTACCGTTACAACAACACTCTACAGCTGTTTACTGCTTACTCCTCTTGCCGTGTCGTCGCCTTCTTAAATACCTCATTGATAAATTCGAGAGATTTCTGGAACAAATAAACAAACAACTATTCTCTGTCAATCCAGATATCACTAGAGCTTTCGAAACGTGAAACCCTATCTGTGGCGGCAAGTCCTTTATTTGAGTTATCTTTATTTGCCGGGACTTTGTGTACATTAGCCGCGCTATCGTAGATAACGCTTTCGCGACAGTTTGTCTTTAATTGAATAACCTGCATAAAAGTCTTCTGCAATTGGAAATTTGCACAATATTTCCTGAAATGGATTTTTGACGTATAAGTTTCCAATGGAGAAAGAAAGTGTCTACTGCAAATGCCACTATAAAACTGGAAAGCCTAGTTTCATAATTCAGTGCTTTAATTTTTGTGGCGCAATTAAGCTATTTGAATCGGCTATGTGATAAGCCTTTTATAATATTCAAATTTTAATAACTAATATTCTATGTGGCTAACAGAGAAAGATTTCGTTTATAGCTCTTCCTATATTGAGTTTTAGGTTAATGCGTTTGGTGGTCACTCCACAGTATTCACTTTATTGCCTGTGGAATCAACTGTTTATTACCTTAACACAACCACCCTGCTCCAGCTCTGTTCTCAATCTAATGCTCGCCACACAGAAGGTAATCTCTGGTCGACTTTTTAAGTAAATTTGTTCTAGTATTAGGTCAGTAGAATTTGCGTATAGACCATAAATATTTGATCCGTAGGTTTAACTGCCATTTGAAAGATAACTCCACGCTGTACCGTTAACAGTGAAAGACTTAACGCGTGGAAGCATACTATAAGCATGGTCTCAGTGACCCAATATGTTTGAAAAGAATAAGAATTTAGTTTCCGGCCTAATAAAGATACAAGAACATTTTTTAAGATTTTTTTTTCAACATAGTCTCCTAATAACTCTACACACTTCTCCCAGCGATGTTCCCATCTCTGTAACCCGTACAAATAGTACTCGGCGTTTTCTCTGCAAAATAATTGTTCACGAAAGTGATTGCCTCTTCATTTGACGAAAATGTCTGTCTTCCGAGCGCATTTTTCAGATAAGGGGACAAAAGGAAGTCGCTTGGGGCTAGATCTGGTAAGTAAAGCGGATGGTCAAGCAGTTCAAACCGTAATTAGTGGATTTTCGTCATTGCAACCGCTGAAGCGTGAGACGATGCGTTGTCTTGGTGAAACATGATTTTCTTTTTCCGCTAATGTGGCCGTTTTTCCGCAATTTCTGCCTCAACTTGTACAGTAATTATGCGTAGTATGCGCCTGTAATGGTTTTTGGTTTTTGAAGATTTAAAATAACTCCATCACTATCCAAAAAAGAACAAAAAGAAAGAAAAGAAAACAGTCGCCATCACTTTCCCAGCCACTTAGTGGCTCTTAAGGCGTATTTGGCAGCTTTTTTTCGTGTATTTAGAACCTTTGGAGGCGTATATAGTGACTTTATGGCGTACTTAGAGGCTCTCGAGTTGCATTTAGTGACTTTATGGTTTATGTACAGGATTTTGTAACGTATTTAGCGACTTTTAGGTATATTCAGAGGCTTTGGAGTGGTATTTAGGGTCTTTTGGACGTATTTACTAGCCTTTTGGTGTAATTTAGAGGCATTGGAGATGTAAGTAGGGGCTTTTGGGACGTATTTACTGGCTTCTAGTGTGTTTAGAGGCTTTCAGGGCATCTTGAGGAGCTTTATGATGTATTTAGGGGCTTCTTGTGGTGTATTTATAAGCCTTTGAGATGTATTTAACGGCTTGAGGGGGTATTTAGTGGCTTTAAGATGCATTTAGGAACTTCTTGGAATGTATTTAGAGGCTCTTAGGACACTTTAGTTGCTTGAGATGCATTTAGAGGCTTCTTGGTGTCTATTTAGGGGAATTGGAGTATTTGAGGGCGTTTTGCTGTATTTAGAGTTTTCTGTGTATTTAGAGGCTTTTGCGACGTATTTACTGGCTTTCTGGAAGCCCTACATTATAAAATGTCCAAATAGGATGTGTAAAGAAACAGGCACAAAAATTTTCAAAGTTGGTTGTATTGAACTAATTTTTCATGTTGCCAAGATTCTAAATATAACAATGTATGTTTTTACTTTGACTTAGCAGCTGTTAAAAAATATATTTAGTGCATGCCAATTGAATATATTTGCCTCTGATTACAAATGGCTATTACTTTAAATACACTGAAGGTTATTAAAGTTTATTTTTATGTTCTAAGTGCCCTAACTCCTCGAAATTTGCCTTAAATGACCCGAGAGATCATAGGGAAAATTAGGAATAAACACCCATACAAGGCGTTTCCAAAACTTAAATGGTGAAGCGAAGCCAAACTGTGGTTTCCCAATGATCCTACCTACGAAGGTTCAAAGAGAAGGTTGTAATGTGCCTCCGAGATCCAAATCGGAAGTCCCCTTCTTGTTCACGATCCGATAAGACGAAACTCGGAGCCAGTCCCTCATGGTGCTGCGTTATTCAACTTTTGAACTAGCGCTACTTAGCACTCAGCGTCAGCACTCGTAGAAGACTCGTATATAGACAGCACGTTAGATAATCTAACGAGTTGGAGATGAGCAACACAGCTCGAATGCTGAACAAAGCCATTGTTGCAAAAGGTAGACGAATCTTTGGGGAAAGGTGGCTACAACGTGTAGTGTAATACTAGCCCGCCTTGGTAGCGTGGTGGTAGCATGTCTGTCTGACGTTCAAGGGCCCCCGAGTTCGAATCTCTGTCAGGGTGAGTTACCTCGATAAGGTTTTTTCCGATTTTTTCCCTTATCCTGGTAGACGAATGTCAGGTAACTCTAAACTCTATGGACCCTGGGCTCATTTGAGCATCATAGCACCCATTCCATTCATCGTCCGATATGAGTTAACGTTGGAGGAACTAAATTACAAAAAAAGAGTAATAATACAATTTTTGCCTCTTAGCGGCCTCATACTGGGCTTTGATTGTGTCAATTATATATATATATATATATATATATATATAGCCCAAGTGAGACTTAGAAATTACCGAATTCATTGCTATTGAACATTAATTTTCTGTGCCTTAATTTTGAGCAAAGCTGTATGATTGATGACATAGCTTAAACTTTCTGGCTGACGTAACCTGTACTTTGGACTATTGAGTCACGCATCATGCTGTCTTATGTCAACAGTACAGTTGTTGAGTCCAGAGGTTCTACTCCCATTAGTCTTGAACCCGTAGGAACAAGACCCGAGCCTCCTTCAACCAGGGAGTTAGCCGAGCTCTCCCAGAGGGTGCTTGGCGTCTTCCGTACGGCTTTCCATAGGGCAAGGCCTAGAGACTAACAAGCCCCCCCCCCATCTGGTCCTATGGACACAAGACGGGATGGAAGTGGATACGCCACTTACGCGCGTCAACACTCAAGGTGAAGACTACCGATATGACCTCGGTGGGACCGCCTGGTGATCTAGCACACCTTCTACTAGCTAAGCAGGCTAGTACCCGGGAGAATTAATGGCTTCCCTCAACCCCGTCCGAAGACGTACCCGATTCCCACGGGTTTCGGGAACGCACTGCCCCCTCGAGTCCATCCAAATACGAACAACTCCCGAAGGAGGGGCTCGGCTGTTCGGACCGAGGTTCCTCTAGTAACGTCAGAGGTACCACGAGTGCTAGGGGTCTGTCAATAGTACACAGGTGACTTGAAAGAGGAAGCATCACGTTCTCACTTACGGTAACAGTGATTGCGCAAAATGATACAATAGTTTGCAGAAATAAGTCTTAGCTAGCTTGGGAAATGAGAGGTGGCGCCTCTAGCGTGGGAAAAACTTATTCAGCTGTTAGCTGCAGAACCCCAAAATGTGGTGAGCTAGCGCTTGCGGAGTGACTTAATTGTGGTAGACTATACATAACGGGAGGGTATCTTATAGGCAGTCCACATAGAATGAAGACTGACCACCCGTCTAATGACCAGGGATTTGCCGAGCTGTCCCCGAAGTGCGCCCGGCGCCTCCGTGGGGCTTTCCTAGACATTGAAACGCCGCCCCCCATCTGGTCTAAAACAGGAGACGGTTGGAAGTGGATACACCACTTTTGAGCACCAACCCCCAAGGGGAAGGCTACCGATTAACCTCGTTAGGACCGCCTGGTGATCTAGCACACCTTCTACTAGTTATGCAGGCTAATACGCGGGAATATATGGCTTCCCTCAACCCCGTCCGGATACGTACCTGATCTCCCACGGGTATCGGAAACTACTGCCCCCTCGAGTCCAACTCAATTCGAACAACTCCCAATCAGGGAGAGGCTCGAATGTTCGGCCCGAGGTTCCTCTAGTAACGTCAGAGGTACCACGAATTCTAGGGTTACGCAGCGCTCGCACCACGGCAGCTGAAGATGACGGATCCCCCCCTTTCGGATGCTGGAAGACTGTTAGGGAACTTGCACAAGAGTTTATTTTAAAGTGCTTTCGAGGTTAGAAACATTGTTTGCCGGTAAGACGAGACTCAGCAATATAGACGACACACCATTCAAAGTACAGTTACAAGATGTCTCCACATATTTAATATTTCATAAGCACCTTTGATCTCAGCAAATTCCCTGTACAACTGTTTAACCTCGCAGAATACATTCAGTAATTCGGGTTTGACTTTAAGTCTTTCTTCAACCTCCCCTTGCATGTAACTCTACCTTTCTATACTTCCTAGTCACCGGTAGCTACGTCCCCAGTTGCTATATAGGGATGTAAGAAAAACTCCCTCTTCATCTCCCTTACAATCCTAGATATACAGAGGCCGAGAAAAGTATTTGAATAACATGTAGCATTGCACGTACTATAAATACTGTCGCGTGAGCGCTGGAACACCCTGTGGAAGCAGCTGGGAGCGGAAGACAGGGGAGGTTCGTGTTAGCCACACCTCCCCCTCGTTTGTCTTATAGTGGTGACAGGCAGTGGCTGGGAGGAAAAACATCAGTGTGCCGTCTGTTTCTCTTCCACCTGTGTTCCAGAAATTACGTGATCTTTCATTACTGGAACCTTCCTGTGCAAGCCAGAAGGCGGCGATATTCCTATAAAAAGGGGCTGCCGGAGCGCAGTCAGTTAGTCAGTTAGTTGGTTAGTGAGTGTGAGTGAGTCAGTCAGTCAGTTAGTTAGTTGGTCAGTTGTGAGTGAGGAGACAGTCGCAGTTCTTGGAGTAAGAGTTAGTCAGTGACGTGTTAATGTACGAGAAGATTGTGCAACGGAAGACTGTACGTAACTGTGAATGTGTATCGGAGCTTACGTAGTCGCGAGGACAAGTGAAATTGTAACGGACGAACTGGTGAATTGTAATTGTGTGCAGTACGCAATTCTGTGTAATTGGCAAGTGTTCAACTGTAAGTCGGTGGAAATAAAGAACATTTTTGAGTGGTGAAGCTGGACTTTTCATTTCACGAATCCACAAAGTCACAATACTATAACATTTATTTGACAGCGTTGAATTGTTAAACATGTAAACATTAACTTTATGTCTCGGATACAATATTTAAAATATCACTTTGCATGTAGTTATTACACAATCTGTACTGTATTTATTATATTGTCCCTCTTATTGGAGGACATAAGCATTCGAACGTACCCAATCGAACAGAGAAAAAGGTGATTGGACGTACCCTACACGCCCCTACCACATAACAGTTGTGTTTATGCTATACTTCGAGATAGTGCACTGAAAGTTATTCAGCCGATTGTGAACTCACAGATAATATGGGACGTAAAGGTAGGGAGACAAAATTGGCAGAGAGGAATATCGTGATAAATATATACAAACAAAACAAATCTCTCTCTGAAATTGCCAAAAACATTAATAGAAGCAAAAGTACAGTGTTCTGCATAACCCAACGCTTCAAACAGACAAATACTGTTGTAAATAAACCTAAACATGGCGCTGCTACTAAACTCCCACCAGAGACAGGAGGCAAATAATAAAAATTGTGAAGCAAAATCCGAGTGTCACTACATCTGAGATTAGAGAATGCCTTGAGCAATATTCTGGCGTGCTTCACACCGGAACAGTTGAACGGGGTTTAAATAATACTGGGGACAATGCCCGCGCTCCTAGGAAGAAACCATATGTTAATAAGGTGAATAAAAAAAGCGTATAGAATTTTCTAAACAGGATGTGGTGAAACCAACAGAATTCCGGGATAAGGTTTTCTGGTTGGACCAGAGCAAATTCTGCTTATACAAGAGTGATGGACGTCTTAAAAGAGTAGACTGCCAAATACAGAATGGGAACCTGTAAACATGGTAGCTACAGTGAAACATAGTGGCAGTTGTGTGATGTTATGGGGCTTTATAGCTTCATCTGGCTTTGAAGAACTAGTGTTCATAGATTGGAACATGGACAAATTTGAATACAAGAGGATTCTTGAAAACAATCATAAAAAGGGTGCAGAGACGCTGGGATTGGAGCACAATTATTACCTCCAGAAGGACAATGATACGAAGCATACTGCAGAAATTGTAAGGCTTTGCATCGTGTACAACACTCCTTACACTTTGAAAACACCGCCCCAATCTCCAGATTTAAATCCTATAGAGAACATCTGGAAGGAACGAGGAGTCTGTGAGAAAGCATCACCTCACAGGCAAGGACCATCTAGAAGAACTTCTTCAAACAGAGTGGAGAAAATGTGGACTCTGCAGTCACATACAGAGAATGCCCAGAAGTTCAAAGAAAGGTAATGATAACTAAATGCTAGCTGTTATCTGTTCGAATACTTATGTCCAGATGTAAAGTAGCCGTTTTATTTCTTCTTGTACTGCAAATTAGTTTGAGTTGCTATTTATGAGTTTATATGATTGATGGAAGACTCAATTTTATTTTGTAACAGTTGTACTTACGTATGTTCACTCTGCGTAGCTTTAAAATAATATAAGTAATTCATATGCTAATGTTCGAATACTTATGTATATAAACTACTTTACCAAAATATTAAAAGTGGAGAAAAGGATAGAACATGTTAAAATAAAAAAGCATAAACACATATACATACAATATTGTGTGTCCAATAATTCTGCTGTTCCGTGTAATGAACGAACGTTAGCCACAGAAACCTCCATTTAACTGATCGATGAACCGACACAACGTAAAACTACAACAAAACAGCTGATGTGGGTTTTTATAGCGTTGTTTGAACACGCTGGAGAACACAATAAAATTGTCTACGGTTGTTAGTCGTGTTTATATTTCGCTGATGTTACACGTAGGATTACAGCTGTCATGCGGACCAATACATGACAGTAAAGTGATTTGGGATACCCATGTGTGGATAAACAATTGCCTTTTTTGTACTTCCATAGAAAGTGGTCTAGCGTTGCCCTGAAAGAAATAAAATCATCACGCATGCTCATTACAGCGATGTCACTGTATTTTGCAACACTTTTTGTTACCTTTAAACCGGGTATGTCATCTAAAGTCACTTGTAATTTTTAAAACACTTGACAAATAATTCTTAAAAGAGTTTATAACAAATATTATAAAATATTTATTCAGATGTATGATTTGCTCATAAGCAGAGTTAGGACTTTTAGGATGCCGCGGGGAGAAAAGTTAAATGCTACGCGACGTAATACATCGTATAACGTCATGCATCAAAATGCTCAGGACCGTGCAAACATTGCACACCCTGCCGGTAGTGGTAGCGTGGCGATGTTTGGAGACAGTAATTTGTTCGCTGACAGTGAAGAACATAAATGTTAAAACACATAAAGGCAAAATAGACGAAGAGTTAGCAAGATGAGATATTTTAAAACAGAAGCGAGAAAATATCCAATGCAACGTATGCTATGTAGAAATTAAGGGCACTAAACCCAAATGGCGGAGACAGCACTGTAACACTAAGAAACATCAAGCAAGTATTTTAGCAAGAACAGAGGTCGAGGGCCAAGTGTAACTTCACCGTCTCAGTACGATTTCTTCAGGACTTGTGTCACATCGTGAAGCCAAGGAAATTCGCGGATGGAAATTCAGTGATGGAGTTCTGAAGCATCCTGTGAGCTCCCTCAAGCTTAGCTGTCGTTAAGAGGCGTGTACTGTTGATGTAGTCTACTGTTTTCTCCAACTTGGCCTTGCAGCAGTCCAGGGCTTCGGAACTGCCGGCAATCTCGCGGATACTGTGCTGCGAAGCCTGGGTAGCCTCCTTAACCTCGTCCAAAGTGCGAAGTTGGGCTGCTTCCCAAGTTGCTACCCGCGCAGTCAGCTCCGTGATTTCTGTCTGCATGTCCTTGAGTGTGGTGCTGAAGTTCTGGAGTAGTTTCGTGGCTTTCTCTGTGGTGGCGTGTGAGGTTTTAATATGTTGGAGTAGCTGTGAGTGTGGTTGATGTGTAAGTGCGTTGGCGTAGGTGAGATGTTGTTGTGTATGGCGGGTTTGGGTCTGATTGCAAGGATATTGGCGTGGAGGGTGTGATTGGTGAGGATGTGGATGTGTGCGGTAAGCTTGATGTGGCTGCTGCTGTGTGCGGCTTCTCCTCGGGCTTCTCGGGCACGCCGCTTATCCGATGAAGTGCCCTGTCTGGCTGCAGGTGGCACAGTACAGCGGGCGACGCATCAGATCTTGTCCGGGGCAGGTTGCGGTGAGGCAATTGGTGACACAGAAATGACAGCGCGGGTTGTTGGTTCAGGAGTCGGTGGTGTGCCCATACTGGCAGCAGCGGTGGCAGGGGACGGGGCGGCTACCCCGGCTAGCCTCAATCTGGAGTCCCTGGCCGAAGGCTGGGGTTCCATCTTTCAGCGCAGCCTGGTATTGACTCTCTTCTGTGAACTCTGGGCGAACTAGAGGTGAGGGTCCCCTGTGGGTGCTGATACTCATGGCCCTCGTTAGTGAAGGCCAACGGTATCGGGCTGCTTGCAGAATAAACGCGTCAGTGAGTTGCGTGTGCACTCCCCGAATGACTTCGCTATATGTAGCAGTGTGGCGTCTCTGGGAGGCAATGCATTTGGCGGCGAGTCTTCTTTAGGCTGGCCCTATGTGGTCAAGGGCACGGTTTCTGCTTCAGCAGTACTGGTGGTCGCCGTTGGTAACGTCGGTGATCTCTCGGAAGCTTCGAGAGATTGCGGCGAGGCCGGCGGTGGTGCTGGAAGCGAAGCAGGGGTGCGTAGTCTTCTTCCGTTGCCTTAAGAGGCTCAGCTGCGTTGGCAGTCTTCTTCTTTTTCTTCCCTGATATGGTCATTCGGCGAAGGCTGAGAGCGAAGCGCACACTCCGCCCCCCCCCCACCTGGCAGGGAGACGTAACCTGCACAAGTCGTCAGAGACTGGCTTAGAGTCTCATCTCTATTGGGAACAGCGAGAAGCTCGACTGGACTGCGGGGGCCCCTTCTCTGTAGCCGAGAAGTTCTAAAGTCCATACATACTGCCTCTGCATTCTAGCTACAGTTAAGTGCAGAGGTTCTACTCCCAACAGTCCTGGACACGTAGGACCAAGGACCCGGGCCTCCTTCTACCCGGGAGCGATGGAAACTTCAGGGCTCTTTCCATAGGGCAATACCTGATTTCTTAAAAAGCCCCCCCCGCTGAGCACAACGTCAAGACGGGATGGAAGTGGATACGCCACTTACGCGCGTCAACCCCGCAGGGAAGACTACCGATAACCTCGGTGGGGCCGCAGGTGATCTAGCACGCCCACTACTAGCTCTGCAGGCTAGCACCCGGGACTATTGAGGCAACCCTCTACCCCCTCCGGGCGGCCCTGGGCGGCCTGGCCGGAACTTCCCATTTACCCGTGGGCTTCGGGAACACACTGCCCCCTCGAGTCCAACCCAATCCGAACAACTCCCATTCGAAGGGGGCTCGGCTGTTCGGCCCGAGGTTCCTCTAGTAACGTCAGAGGTACCACGAGTGTTATGGGTCCGCAGCGCCCGCACTTTGGCAGCTGAAGGGGACGGATCCCCTCCCCTACGGGAGGATTCTAGCTACAATGTTATCTGGCGGAAGAGATTTCTAGTTGTAATTCTTGAAGCGAATTGGATTATTAAGTGAATCTGATCTGCACTATATTGAACGCCCTGTATAAAAGACTACAGAAATAGTGATGTGAGTGCATGATCAGAATATTTTTATAACTTCCGGGAAATGTAACAAAAATAGAATCTCAAGGACGCCCTTAAGAAATTTGATATAACATCCTTTGACAGAATTTTAATAATATGTACAAGAAATAGTAGATAAGACGTGATCGCGTACATTAGCATTTTTTCTCTCTCTTTCCTCAAATAAAACATAAGAAATAAACATATTTTAAATTTAAAATTGCATTTAAAATATGTGTATCTATAAGATATCTTAGAAAATATTTAGAAAACATGAAATTTTGAATTCTAATTCCTCTGCAAAGTGCAGAGCTGGTTTCTCCATCAGTATTCCCTCTTAGTAATGATTGTCACCGACAGAGCTCAAGTAGTTCAGGTATATACTGTAGATGGCAGCGCAGGCATTATTTGCATTCCTTGAAAAGAATCCAAATGAATACTGCTCAGAAATAGAACAGAAATAATTTATGTATTATAGTTGTTATATAGGTCTATGTGTAAGTGTAATAATCCTTCTGGACAGCATTATTTAACTTGGTCTACGAAAATATTGATATTTGTACCTTATATTCTGCTATAGAAGTCATCAATGTTGCCCATAAATTTTCAAAAGATTGCCGCATATCCATATTAGGAATCGGTTAATTTCGGTAATTTTTGAAGCGGATTGAATTATTAAGTTAATCTGATCTGCACTATATTGAACACCCAAGTTTAAAAAGAGATCTTAGGGTACTAGACAACGTAGGCTTGTGTTTAAATTGAATTGTGACACAAAAGAAGAAACCTAATAAAAGGAAATTTTCTGTGTGTCTTGTATTTCATAATCAGCTTTGGTGCAGTTATTATTTCATGTATTTTACAGTCGTTTATAATTCGTATTATTCAGTGTGTTGGGTAAGACATATTTAGCTTGCTTTTTATCGTCTATACTTCGTAATAGGTGTAAAAAATCAAACTACAGAGTTTCATTTCTCCTTTTTAAGTCCTCTAATGTAAGTGAAATCGGACGAAGATTTTCTTGCATACTCTCTTGTATGCATTGCTCTATAAATTGGAACAAATATATCACAGGATTTTACGTCACAACACACTGAGGAAAGGATACGTGAGTCTCCTAGCAGGTAGAAAAGCATTGCATTCTTCCAGATAATTAGCTGTCGAGATCTCGATGAAATTCAGAAAAATACTTAAAGAACGTATCCATGCGTGCACACGTGCACATACATTAATAACTTACGTATTTGGTTCAGTCTGTTCCAAATTTAATATACGGAAACTTAAACGTATTGTGACTTTTGCAGGTTGGTAGAATTAAAAGTCCACTTTGTCAAAATTCTAAATGCTCTTCATTTCTATAGAAATTCACTGTGCAACTCTCACGTAACAACATTACGTCACATACACACAGTCTACCAAGGTCGATGACAATAACAAAAAACTACCGTTACAACAACACTCTACAGCTGTTTACTGCTTACTCCTCTTGCCGTGTCGTCGCCTTCTTAAATACCTCATTGATAAATTCGAGAGATTTCTGGAACAAATAAACAAACAACTATTCTCTGTCAATCCAGATATCACTAGAGCTTTCGAAACGTGAAACCCTATCTGTGGCGGCAAGTCCTTTATTTGAGTTATCTTTATTTGCCGGGACTTTGTGTACATTAGCCGCGCTATCGTAGATAACGCTTTCGCGACAGTTTGTCTTTAATTGAATAACCTGCATAAAAGTCTTCTGCAATTGGAAATTTGCACAATATTTCCTGAAATGGATTTTTGACGTATAAGTTTCCAATGGAGAAAGAAAGTGTCTACTGCAAATGCCACTATAAAACTGGAAAGCCTAGTTTCATAATTCAGTGCTTTAATTTTTGTGGCGCAATTAAGCTATTTGAATCGGCTATGTGATAAGCCTTTTATAATATTCAAATTTTAATAACTAATATTCTATGTGGCTAACAGAGAAAGATTTCGTTTATAGCTCTTCCTATATTGAGTTTTAGGTTAATGCGTTTGGTGGTCACTCCACAGTATTCACTTTATTGCCTGTGGAATCAACTGTTTATTACCTTAACACAACCACCCTGCTCCAGCTCTGTTCTCAATCTAATGCTCGCCACACAGAAGGTAATCTCTGGTCGACTTTTTAAGTAAATTTGTTCTAGTATTAGGTCAGTAGAATTTGCGTATAGACCATAAATATTTGATCCGTAGGTTTAACTGCCATTTGAAAGATAACTCCACGCTGTACCGTTAACAGTGAAAGACTTAACGCGTGGAAGCATACTATAAGCATGGTCTCAGTGACCTAATATGTTTGAAAAGAATAAGAATTTAGTTTCCGGCCTAATAAAGATACAAGAACATTTTTTAAGATTTTTTTTTCAACATAGTCTCCTAATAACTCTACACACTTCTCCCAGCGATGTTCCCATCTCTGTAACCCGTACAAATAGTACTCGGCGTTTTCTCTGCAAAATAATTGTTCACGCAGGTGATTGTCTCTTCATTTACGAAAATCTCTGTCCTCCGAGCGCAATTTTCAGATGAGGGGACAAAAAGAAGTCGCTTGGGGCTAGATCTGGTGAGTAAAGCGGATGGTCAAGCAGTTCAAACCGTAATTCGTGGATTTTCATCATTGCAACCGCTGATGCTTGAGACGGTGCGTTGTCTTGGTGAAACATGATTTTCTTTTTCTACTAATGTGGCCGTTTTTCCGCAATTTCTGCCTTCAACTTGTCAAGTAATTATGCGTAGTATGCGGCTGTAATGGTTTTTGCTTTTTGAAGATTTAAAATAACTCCATGACTATCCAAAAAAAACAAAAAGAAAGAAAAGAAAACAATCGCCATCACTTTCCCAGCCACTTAGTGGCTCTTAAGGCGTATTTGGCAGCTTTTTTGGTGTATTTAGAGCCTTTGGAGGCGTATATAGTGACTTTATGGTGTACTTAGAGGCTCTTGAGGCGCATTTAGTGACTTTATGGTGTATTTACAGGATTTTGGAACGTATTTAGCGACTTTTAGGTATATTCAGAGGCTTTTGAGGCGTATTTAGGGTCTATTGGACGTATTTACTAGCCTTTTGGTGTAATTTAGAGGCATTGGAGATGCAGTTAGGGGGTTTTGGGACGTATTTACTAGCTTCTACTGTGTTTAGAGGCTTTCAGGGCCACTTTAGGAGCTTTATGATGTATTTAGGGGCTTCTTGGGGTGTATTTATAAGCCTTTGAGATGAATTTAACGGCTTGAGGGGATATTTAGAGGCTTTAAGGTGCATTTAGGAACTTCTTGGAATGTATTTAGAGGCTCTTAGGACACTTTAGTTGCTTGAGATGCATTTAGAGGCTTCTTGGGTTCTATTTAGGGGAATTGGAGTATTTGAGGGCGTTTTGCTGTATTTAGAGTTTTCTGTGTATTTAGAGGCTTTTGCGACGTATTTACTAGCTTTCTGGAAGCCCTAAATTATAAAATGTCCAAATAGGATGGTTAAAGAAACAGGTACAGAAATTTTCATAGTTGGTTGTTTTCAACTGATTTTTCATGCTGCAAGAGTCTAAAAATAATGTGACTTTGTGGGTTCGTGAAATAAAAAGTCCAATTTCACCACTCAAAAATGTTCTTTATTTCCACCGACTTACAGTTAAACACTTGCCAATTACACAAAATTACGTAATGCACACAATTACGATTCACCAGTTCGTACGTTACCGTTCCGATGCACGTACACAATTACGTAAATTCTTCCGTCACACAGTCTTCTCTTCCGCTAACACGGCGCTACTTCACTAGCACGTCAAGCACTGACTGACTTCGCTCGCTGCAGCCCCTTTTTATAGCAATATCGCCGTTTTCTCGACTTCTCTAGTTTCCAAGCGAAGGTTCCAGATGGCCGTGGAAGAGAGGGAAGGGGACGCCAGCGCAAGTGACATTTCCTCTAATCTTCCCCCTCAGTTAGTGACAGAGACTGATGAGTGGGTGTGGCCCAGCTGCCTCGGGTTCCTTCCAGCGGTCGCCGGTCATCCCTTTCCCTAATTGGGTGACAATAACAATGTACGTTTATCCTTTGACTTAGCAACTGTTAACAAATAGGTTTAGTGCATGCCAATTGAATATGTTTGCCTCTGATTACAAATGGCTATTTCTTTAAATACATTGAAGGTTATTAAGGTTTATTTTTGTGTTCTAAGTGCCCTAACTCCTCGAAATTTGCCTTAAATGACCGGAGAGACCATAGGGAAAATTTGGAATTAAAATTTAGAAGGCGTGTCCAAAACTTAAATGGTATAGCGAAGGCAAACTGTGGTTTCCCAATGATCCTATATACGAAGGTTCAAAGAGAAGGTTGTAATGTGCCTCCTAGATCCCAATCGGAAGTCCCCTTCTTGTTCACGATCCTATCAGACGAAACTCGGAGCCAGTCCCCCCCGACGCTGCGTTATTCAACTTTTGAACTTCTTGCACCCTATACAAGCGGCACTAGCTCTACTTAGCGCTTAGCGGAAGCACTGGTAGAAGACTCGTATATAGGCAGCACGATAGATAATCTAACGAACTGGAGATGAGCAACACAGCTCGAATGCTGAACAAAGCCATAGTTGCAAATGGTAGACTAATCTTTGGGGAGAGATGGGTACATGTGTAGAGTAATAATAGTCCGCCTTGGTAGCGTGCTGGTAGCTTGTCTGCCTCACGTTCAAGAGGTCCCGAGTTCGAATCTCGGTCAGGGTGATTTACCTGGATAATGTTTTTCCGGGGTTTTCCGTTATCCTGGTAGACGAATGTCGGGTAACTCTAAGCTCTATGGACCCTGGGCTCATTTGATAATCATTTCACCAATTCCATACATCGCCCGATATGACTTAACGTTGGAGGACGTAAATTACAAAAAAAGGGTAATACTACAATTTTTGCCTCTTAGCGGACTCATACTGGGACCCTGATTAAGTATACAGGCCAAGCGAGACTTAGATATTACCTTAATCTTTGTTTTTAGCATACATTTTCAGTGCCTTAATTTTGAGCAAAGGTGTATGATAGTTGACTTAGCTTAAACTTTTCTGGCTGACAGAACCTGTACTTTGGACTATTGAATCATTAATCCTGCTGACTTATGTTAACAGTACACAGATGACTTGAAAGAGGAAGCAACACGTTATCACTTACCGTAACAGTGATTGCCTAAGATGATACAATCTTTTGCAGAAATAAGCTTAGCTAGTTTGGGACATGAGAGGAGACACCCCTGGAGTGGGAACAGCTAATTTAGCTCTTAGCCACAGGATCCCGCTAGCATGGTTGAGCTACCGCATGCGGAGGGACTTAATGCTGAAAGACTATATATAACGGAAGGGTATCTACCAGGGCAATCCACACAGAGCGACGAACAGGGAGTTACCGAGCTGTCCCCGAAGGGCGCCCGGCGCCTCCATGCGGCTTTCCATAGGAGCCGCCGATCTGGTTTCGGAAACACAAGACGGAATGGAAGTGGATACGCCACTTACGCGCGCCATCACTAAAGGGCAATACTACCGAACAGCCTCGGTTGGGTCGCCTGGTGATCTAGCACACCCTCTGCTAGCTCTGCAGGGAATATATGGCTTCCCTCAAACCCGTCCGGAGTCACACCCGATCTCCCACGGGTATCGGGAACCACTGCCCCCTCCAGTCCAACCCAATCCGAACAACTCCCATTCAGGGAGGGGCTCGAATGTTCGGCCCGAGGTTACTCTAGTAAGGTCAAAGGTACCACGGGTGCTAGAAGTCCGCAGCGCTTGCACCACAGCAGCTTAAGGAGACGGATCCCCTCCCCTACGGATGCTGGAAGACTGTTAGGGATCTCGCAAAAGAGTGTACTTTAAAGTGCTTTCGAGATTAGATAGAAAGGTGCGGCTGGTCCAAAGGTCGTTTGCCAGCTAGACGAGATTCAGCTATATAGCCAGCACAGCACTCAAATTATAGATATACCATGTCACCACGCATTTAATATTTCAATTAAATTTTTTAATTTAATATTTTCTTACACTGGGAAATACACGCAATACTATATGTGTAGGTGGGTAGATATAAATGTTCAGGAAGATGCTGCAGTAGTGAACATTCGATTTTGCTAATAGAGATTGCAATGTTCATTTTGCGCTTCGTTAAAGCTTTACCAGAGGAAAGTAACGAGCTGTAAGGTAAACTGTGATTAAGACAATCTTTTTTTAGTTTATGCAATTTGTATCGATGTCCAAACCGTTATTGCAAACGCTGTTCACAAATTTAATATAGCTTATTACATGTACAATACCATAATGGTTTTGTCCTACAATGTGCCTTAATGAATACAATTTGCATTATGCAGTGTATGCGCTGTCTCAATGCAAGTTGAAGTATTACTTATGATTCTTGGCTTACCTACCATTGATTGTGCAAATGCAGAACCTAAATATATTTGATATATTTGCTGAGAATTGCACACGTAAAGATATGTTAAAACCTGTCCATCTTGTATCCTGTGGTATTAAAATGAAGTCATTTATTTGTTTAATTACGTTTTTTTATTAAGGGCACAATGCTGTGACTGAAATGTGGCTTTTGATTATGAAGTGCCAAGAAGAAATGTAAGTTTGCTACAACCTGTTTCCTTAGAGGAAAACCATAGTTATTGTTTCATAACGATCCAAATATATTATTTGTTTTAAAAAATCAGGTATCAAGTTACTGATCCCAGAATGCATATTTTATAACCTTGGTTTTATTCATGGATGACTCGTAATTTGTGGACCTTCCCTCTTTGCATATCCCTCTGTGAAATGATAATTTATATAAGTAGAGGTTATTTACTGATGAAGATAAACTACTAACCAAATGATTTTAGCCAAATTATATTTGTGCAATACTTCTATCAGAATTAATATCAGTTATATGGCCTTATTTAAAATAAAAAATGACTGGAAATCTCTCGGTGTTCATAAATAAACATGGCATTCTATACATTCTCCATATATCTCACCTAATCTATTAAAACACTAACCTAACGCAACCTATAACACTAACCTAACGCTATGAAAAAAGAATCTAACGCTATGGAAAAATCTAAACTGTAAGCGAACTATGCTATACCTTATTTCGAATGAACTATTAATGAAAATATCACGAAAATATACAGAAAACAGCTAATTAAAAGTTAAATCAAGACGCCTGATGCTACTACATGTGTTTTGTTTTCCCGCTAATTCACATTCTAAATACAAGATAGCGTTGCAAACAAGGTGAAATCCTAGTGGAAAATATTGCCAACCGTTCACATTCCATCATAGTGCATCGGGTAACAAACCTACATGGTAAATAGATTTCGTAATACGAGGAACTGAACCTAACCAGTAGTTAACGATATCTGAAAGGAAACAAACTTCGGCTAGTAACCGAAGATGGTAATTAGCAATGATTGTCACCAACGGAGCAGGAGTTGTACTGCGATACACTGTAGATGGCAGCGCAGGCATTATTTGCATTCATTGTAAAGAATCCAAATAAATACCGTTCAGAAATAAAACAGAAATAATTTATGTATTCGAGTTGTTATATAAGTTTTTGTGTATTTGTAATAATTCTTCAGGACAGCATTATTTAACTTGGTCTACGAAAATATTGATATTTGTACCTTATATTCTGCTATAGAAGTCATCAATGTTGCCCATAAATTTTAAAAAGATTACTGCATATCCTTATCAGGCTCTAGCAGGCGGATAATTTCGGTAGTTTTTGAAGCGGATTGGATTATTAAGTTAATCTGATCTGCACTATATTGAGCACCCAAGTTTAAAAAGAAATCTTAGGGCACTAGACACCGTAGGCTTGTGTTTAAATTGAATTGTGACACAAAAGAAGAGACCTAATAAAGGAAATTTTCTGTGTAGCTTGCATTTCATAATCAGCTTTGGTGCTGTCATTATTTCATGTGTTTTACAGTCGTTTATAATTCGTGTTATTCAGTGTGTTGGGTAAGACATATTTAGCTTGCTTTTTATAGTCTATACTTCGTAATAGATGTAAACAATCAAACTCCAGAGTTTCATTTCTCCTTTTTAACTCCTCTAATGTAAGTGAAATCGGACGAAGATTTTCTTGCATACTCTCCTGTATGCATTGCTATATAAATGGCAACAAATATATAATAGAATTTTACGTCACAACACACAGAGGAAAGGATACGTGAGTTTCCTAGCAGGTAGAAAAGCATTGCATTCTTCCAGATAATTAGCTGTCGAGATCTCGACGAAATTCAGAAAAATACTTAAAGTATCCATGCGTGCACACGTGCACATACATTAATAACTTATGTATTTGGTTCAGTCTGTTCCAAATTTAATATACGGAAACTTAAACGTATTGTGACATTTGTAGGTTGGTGGAATTAAAGGCCAGTTTGTCGAAATTCTAAATGTTCTTTATCTCTCTAGAAATACACTGTACAACTCTCACGTAACAACATTACGTCACATACACGCAGTCTACCAAGGTCGATGACAATAACAAACAGCTATCGTTACAACAACACTCTACAGCTGTTTACTGCTTACTCCTCTTGCCGTGTGGTCGCCTTCTCAAATACCTCATTGATAAATTCTACAGATTTCTGGAACAAATAAGAAAAAAAGCTATTCTCTGTCAATCCAGATATCACTAGAACTTTCCAAACGTGAAACCCTATATGTGCCAGCAAGTCCTTTATTTCAGCTATCTTTATTTGCCGGGACTTTGTGTACATTAGCCGCGCTATCGTAGATAACGCTTCCGCGACAGTTTGTCTTTAATTGAATAACCTGCATAAAAGTCTTCTGCAATTGGAAATTTGCACAATATTTCCTGAAATGGATTTTTTGACGTATAAGTTTCCAATGGAAAAAGAAAGTGTCTACTGCAACTGCCACTATAAAAGTGGAAAGCTTAGTTTCATAATTCAGTGCTTCAATTTTTGTGGCGCAATTAAGCTATTTGAATCGGCTATGTGATAACCCTTTTATAATATTTAAATTTTAATAACTAATTTTTTATGTGGCTAACAGTAAGATTTCGTTTATAGCGCTCCCTATATTGAGTTTTAGGTTAATGCGTTTGGTGGTGGCTCCACCGTATTCACTTTATTGCCTGTGGAATTAACTGTTTATTAGCTTAACACAACCACCCTGTTCCAGCGCTGTTCTCAATCTAATGCTCGGCACACAGAACGTAATCTCTGGTCGACTTTTAAAGGTCAATTTGTTCCAGCATTAGGACAGTAGAATTAGCGTATAGACTGTAAATATTTGATCTGTAGGTATAACTGCCATTTGAAAGATAACTCCACGCTGTACCGTTAACAGTGAAAGACTTAACGCGTGGAAACATACTATAAGCATGGTCTCACTGACCCGATATGTTTGAAAATCTATAAGGATAATGAAACCCTATATGTAAAAAGGTCCAAATAGGATGGTGAAAGAAACTGGCACAAAACTATTCAAAGTTGGTTGTTTTCAACTAATTCTTCATGCTGCCAAGATTCTAAAAATAACAATGTATATTTTTCCTTTGACTTACCAGCTGTTAAAAATACGTTTAGTGCATGCCAATTGAACACATTTGCCTCTGATTACAAACGACTATTTCTTTAAAAACACTGAAGGTTATTAAGGTTTATTTTTATGTTCTAAGTGCCCTAACACCTCGAAATTTGCCTAAAATGACGGGAGAGACCATAGGGAAAATTTGGAATTACAATTTAGAAGGCGTGTCCAAAACTGAAATGGCGAAGCGAAGCCAAAACGCGTTTTCCAAATGTTCATAGCTACGAAGGTTCAAAGAGAAGGTTGTAATGTGCCTCCGAGATCCCAGTCGGAAGTCCTCTTCTTGTCCACGATCCTCTCAGACGAAACTCGGAGGCAGTTCCTCCCGGCGCTCCGTTATTCAGCATTCGAACTTCTTGCTCCCTATACAAGCGGCACTAGCGCTACTCAGCGCTCAGCGGCAGCACTAGTAGAAGACTCGTATATAGGCAGCACGGCCGATATTCTAAAGAGCAGGAGATGAGCAACACAGCTCGGAAGCTGAGGAAAGCCATAGTAACAAAAGGTAGACGAAACTTTGGGGAGAGGTGGGTACAAGTGTAGAGTAATACTAGCCCGCCTCGGTAGAGTGGTGGTAGCATGACTGCCTTACAATCAGGGGGTCCCGAGTTCGAATCGCGGTCAGGGTGAGTTACCTGGATAAGGTTTTTTCCGGGGTTTTCCCTTATCCTGATAGACGAATTATGGGTAACTTTAAGCTCTATGGACCCTGGGCGAACTTGAGCATCATTTCCACCCATTCCATTTATCGTCCGATATGACTTAACTTTGGATTACGTAAATTACAAAAAAGGAGTAATACTACAATTTTTGCCTCTTAGCGGCCTCATACTGGGACCCTGATGGAGTCAATTGTATATATATTGTTGGTATATAGGCCAAGCGAGACCTAGAAATTACTTTAATCTTTGTTATTTAACATTTATTTTCTGTGCCTTAAATTTGAACAAACCTGTATGATTGTTGACTTAGCTTAAACTTTTCTGGCTGACAGAACCTGTACCTTGGATTGTTGAATCATGCATCCTGCTGACTTATGTCAAAGGTACACAGATGACTTGAAAGAGGAAGCAACACGTTCTCACTCACGGTAACAGTGATTGCGTAAGATGATGCAATCTTTTGCAGAAATAAGGCTTAGCTAACTTGGGAAATGAGAGGAGCCACCCCTGGCGTGGGAACAACTGATATAGCTGTTAGCTGCAGAACCCCCTAGTGTGGTTGAGCTACCGTATGTGGAGGGACATAATGCCGGAAGACTATATATAACGGAAGGGTATCTACCAGGGTTATCCACACAGAGCGACGAACAGGGAGTTACCGAGCTGTCCCCGAAGGTCGCCCGCGCCTCCATGCGGCTTTCCATAGGAGCCGCCGATCTGGTTTCGGAAACACAAGAGGAATGGAAGTGGATACGCCACTTACGCGCGCCATCCCTAAAGGGCAATACTACCGAACAACCTCGGTTGGGTCGCCTGGTGATCTAGCACACCTTCTGCTAGCTCTGCAGGGAATATATGGCTCCCCTCAAACCCGTCCGGAGACACACCCGATCTCCCACGGGTATCGGGAACCACTGCCCCCTCCAGTCCAACCCAATCCGAACAACTCCCATTCAGGGAGGGGCTCGAATGTTCGGCCCGAGGTTACTCTAGTAAGGTCAAAGGTACCACGGGTGCTAGGAGTCCGCAGCGCTTGCACCACAGCAGCTTAAGGAGACGGATTCCCTCCCCTACGGATGCTGGAAGACTGTTAGGGATCTCGCAAAAGAGTGTAAAGTGCTTTCGAGATTAGATAGAAAGGTGCGACTGGTCCAAAAGTGGTTTGCCAGCTAGACGAGATTCAGCTATATAGCCAGCACAGCACTCAAATTATAGTTATACCATGTCACCACGCATTTAATATTTCAATTAAATTTTTTAATTTAATATTTTCTTACACTGGGAAATACACCAATACTATATGTGTAGGTGGGTAGATATAAACGTTCAGGAAGATGCTGCAGTAGTGAACATTCGATTTTGCTAATAGAGGTTGCAATGTTCATTTTGCGCTTCGTTAAAGCTTTACCAGAGGAAAGTAACAAGCTGTAAGGTAAACTGTGGTTAAGACAATTTTTTTTAGTTTATGCAAATTGTATCGATGTCCAAACCGTTATTGCAAACGCTGTTCACAAATTTAATACAGCTTATTACATGTACAATACCATAATGGTTTTGTCCTACAATGTGCCTTAATGAATACCATTTGCATTATGCAGTGTATGCGCTGTCTCAATGCAAGTTGAAGTATTACTTATGATTCTTGGCTTACCTACTATAGATTGTGCAAATGCAGAACCTAAATATATTTGATATATTCGCTGAGAATTGCACACGTAAAGATATGTTAAAACCTGTCCATCTTGTACCCTGTCATGAAGTCATTAATTTGTTCAATTATGTTTTTCAAATAAGGGCAAAAAGGTGTGACTGAAATGTGGCTTTTGATTATGAAGTGCCAAGAAGAAATGTAAGTTTGCTACAACCTGTTTCCTTAGAGGAAAACCATAGTTATTGTTTCATAACGATCCAAATATATTATTTGTTTTAAAAAATCAGGTATCAAGTTACTGATCCCAGAATGCATATTTTATAACCTTGGTTTTATTCATGGATGACTCGTAATTTGTGGACCTTCCCTCTTTGCATATCCCTCTGTGAAATGATAATTTATATAAGTAGAGGTTATTTACTGATGAAGATAAACTACTAACCAAATGATTTTAGCCAAATTATATTTGTGCAATACTTCTATCAGAATTAATATAAGTTATATGGCCTTATTTAAAATAAAAAATGACTGGAAATCTCTCGGTGTTCATAAATAAACATGGCATTCCATATATTCTCCATATATCTCACCTAATCTATTAAAGCACTAACCTAACGCAACCTATAACACTAACCTAACGCTATGAAAAAAGAATCTAACGCTATGGAAAAATCTAAACTGTAAGCGAACTATGCTATACCTTATTTCGAATGAACTATTAATGAAAATATCACGAAAATATACAGAAAACAGCTAATTAAAAGTTAAAACAAGACGCCTGATGCTACTACATGTGTTTTGTTTTCCCGCTAATTCACATTCAAATACAAGATAGCGTTGCAAGCAAGGTGAAATCCTAGTGGAAAATATTGCCAACCGTTCACATTCCATCATAGTGCATCGCGTAACAAACCTACAGGTAAATAGATTTCGTAATACGAGGAACTGAACCTAACCAGTAGTTCACGATATCTGAAAGGAAACAAACTTCGGCTAGTAACCGGAGATAGTAATTAGCAATGATTGTCACCGACGGTGCAGGAGTTGTACTGGGATACACTGTAGATGGCAGCGCAGGCATTATTTGCATTCCTTGAAAAGAATCCAAATGAATACTGCTCAGAAATAGAACAGAAATAATTTATGTATTATAGTTGTTATATAGGTCTATGTGTAAGTGTAATAATCCTTCTGGACAGCATTATTTAACTTGGTATACGAAAATATTGATATTTGTACCTTATATTCTGCTATAGAAGTCATCAATGTTGCCCATAAAGTTTCAAAAGATTGCCGCATATCCATATTAGGAATCGGTTAATTTCGGTAATTTTTGAAGCGGATTGGATTATTAAGTTAATCTGATCTGCACTATATTGAACACCCAAGTTTAAAAAGAAATCTTAGTGTACTAGACCGTAGGCTTGTGCTTAAATTGAATTGTGGCACGAAAGAAGACACCTAATAAAAGGAAATTTTCTGTGTGTCGTGTATTTCATAATTAGCTTTGGAGCAGTTATTATTTCATGTATTTTACAGTCGTTTATAATTTGTATTATTCAGTGTGTTGGGTAAGACATATTTAGCTTGCTTTTTATCGTCTATACTTCGTAATAGAAGTAAAAAATCAAACTCCAGAGTTTCATTTCTCCTTTTTAACTCCTCTAATGTAAATGAAATCGGACGAAGATTTTCTTGCATACTCTCCTGTATGCATTGCTATATAAATTTCAACAAATATATCATAGAATTTTACGGCACAACGCACAGAGGGAAGGATACGTGAGTCCCCTAGCAGGTAGAAAAGCATTGCATTCTTCCAGATAATTAGCTGTCGAGATCTCGATGAAATTCAGAAAAATACTTAAAGTATCCATGCGTGCACACGTGCACATAAATTAATAATTTACGTATTTGGTTCAGTCTGTTCGAAATTTAATATACGGAAACTTCAACATACTGTGACTTTCGTAGGTTGGTAGAATTAAAAGTCCACTTTGTCGAAATTCTAAATGTTCTTTATTTCTATAGAAATACACTGTGCAACTCTCACATAACAACATTACGTCACATACACACAGTCTACCAAGGTCGATGGCAATATCAAACAACTGTCGTTACACCAACACTCTACGTTTACTGCTTACTCCTCTTGCCCTGTCGTCGCCTTCTTCAATACCTCATTGATAAATTCTAGAGATTTCTGGAACAAATAAGAAAAAAACTATTCTCTGTCAATCCAGATATCACTAGAACATTCCAAACGTGAAACACTATCTGTGCCCGCAAGTCCTTTATTTCAGCTATCTTTATTTGCCGGAACTTTGTGTACACTAGCCGCGCTATCGTAGATAACGGGTTCGCAACATTATGCCTCTATTTGAAATAAGCTTCATGTCAAAACCTTACAACTGTAAAGTGCTAATACAGGCCTATTACGTCTTCTGCAATAGGAAATTTGCACAATATTTTCTGAATGAATTATTTGACTTATAAGTTTCCAACGGAAAAGGAAATCCGCTACTGCAACAATCATTTTAAAACTAGAAAGCCTTGTTTTATATTTCGGTACTTCAGTTTTTGTGGCGCAATTAAGCTATTTGAATCGGGTATGTGATAACCCTTTTCTAATGTTCAAATATTAATAACTCAATTTTTACGTGGCTAACAGAGTAAGATTTCGTTTATAGCGCCCGCAATATTGTGTTTTAGAAAATGCGTTTGGTGGTCGCTCCACCGTATTCACTTTATTGCCTGTGGAATTAACTGTTTATTAGCTTATCACAACCACCCTGTTCCAGCGCTGTTCTCAATCTAATGCTCGCCACACAGAAGGTAATCTCTGGTCGACTTTTAAAGTAAATTTGTTCCAGTATTAGGTCAGTAGAATTAGCGTATAGACTGTAAATATTTGATATATAGGTATAACTGCCATTTGAAAGAACTCCACGCTGTACCGTTAACAGTGAAAGACTTAACGCGTGCAAGCATACTATAAGCATGGTCTCAGTGACCCAATATGTTTGAAAAGAATAAGAATTTAGTTTCCGACCTAATAAAGATACAACAACATTTTTTAAGAAAGTTTTTTTCAACATAGTCTCCTAGTAACTCTACACACTTCTCCCAGCGATGCTCCCATCTCTATAACCCGTCCAAATAGTACTCGGCGTTTTCTCTGCAAAATAATTGTTCACGAAAGTGATTGCCTCTACATTTGACGAAAATCTCTGTCTTCCGAGCGCATTTTTCAGATAAGGGGACAAAAGGAAGTCGCTTGGGGCTAGATCTGGTAAGTAAAGCGGATGGTCAAGCAGTTCAAACCGTAATTAGTGGATTTTCGTCATTGCAACCGCTGAAGCGTGAGACCGTGCGTTGTCTTGGTGAAACATGATTTCCTTTTTCTGCTAATGTGGCCGTTTTTCGGCAATTTCTGCCTCAACTTGTACAGTAATTATGCGTAGTATGCGCCTGTAATGGTTTTTGCTTTTTGAAGATTTAAAATAACTCCAGGACTATCCAAAAAAGAACAAAAAGAAAGAAAAGAAAACAGTCGCCATCACTTTCCCAGCCACTTAGTGGTTCTTAAGGCGTATTTGGCAGCTTTTTTCGTGTATTTAGAACCTTTGGAGGCGTATAGAGTGACTTTATGGCGTACTTAGAGGCTCTCGAGGCGCATTTAGTGACTTTATGGTTTATGTACAGGATTTTGTAACGTTTTTAGCGACTTTTAGGTATATTCAGAGGCTTTTGAGTGGTATTTAGGGTCTTTTGGACGTATTTACTAGCCTTTTGGTGTAATTTAGAGGCATTGGAGATGTAAGTAGGGGCTTTTGGGACGTATTTACTGGCTTCTACTGTGTTTAGAGGCTTTCAGGGCATCTTTAGGAGCTTTATGATGTATTTAGGGGCTTCTTGGGGTGTATTTATAAGCCTTTGAGATGTATTTAACGGCTTGAGGGGGTATTTAGTGGCTTTAAGATGCATTTAGGAACTTCTTGGAATGTATTTAGAGGCTCTTAGGACACTTTAGTTGCTTGAGATGCATTTAGAGGCTTCTTGGAGTCTATTTAGGGGAATTGGAGTATTTGAGGGCGTTTTGCTGTATTTAGAGTTTTCTGTGTATTTAGAGGCTTTTGCGACGTATTTACTGGCTTTCTGGAAGCCCTACATTATAAAATGTCCAAATAGGATGTGTAAAGATACAGGCACAAACATTTTCAAAGTTGGTTGTTTTGAACTAATTTTTCATGCTGCCAAGATTCTAAATATAACAATGTATGTTTTTACTTTGACTTAGCAGCTGTTAAAAAATAGATTTAGTGCATGCCAATTGAATATATTTGCCTCTGATTACAAATGGCTATTACTTTAAATACACTGAAGGTTATTAAAGTTTATTTTTATGTTCTAAGTGCCCTAACTCCTCGAAATTTGCCTTAAATGACCCGAGAGATCATAGGGAAAATTAGGAATAAAAACCCATAGAAGGCGTTTCCAAAACTTAAATGGTGAAGCGAAGCCAAACTGTGGTTTCCCAATGATCCTACATACGAAGTTTCAAAGAGAAGGTTGTAATGTGCCTCCGAGATCCAAATCGGAAGTCCCCTTCTTGTTCACGATCCGATAAGACGAAACTCGGAGCCAGTCCCTCATGGTGCTGCGTTATTCAACTTTTGAACTAGCGCTACTTAGCACTCAGCGTCAGCACTCGTAGAAGACTCGTATATAGACAGCACGTTAAATAATCTAACGAGTTGGAGATGAGCAACACAGCTCGAATGCTGAACAAAGCCATTGTTGCAAAAGGTAGACGAATCTTTGGGGAAAGGTGGCTACAACGTGTAGTGTAATACTTGCCCGCCTCGGTAGCGTGGTGGAAGCATGTCTGCCTCACGTTCAAGGGGCCCCGAGTTCGAAACTCGTACAGGTTGAGTTACCTGGATAAGGTATTTTCCGGGGTTTTTCCTTATATTGTTAGACGAATGTCGGGTAACCCTAAGCTCTATGAACCCTGGGCTCATTTGAGCATCATTGCACTCATTCCATTTATCGTCCGATATGACTTAACGTTGGAGGACGTAAATTACAAAAAAAGTGTAATGCTACAATTTTTGCCTCTTAGCGGCCTTATACTGGGACCCCGATGGAGTCAATTGTATATATATTGTTGGTATATAGGCCAAGCGAGACCTAGAAATTACTTTAATCTTTGTTATTTAACATTAATTGTCTGTGCCTTAATTTTGAACAAAGCTGTATGATTGACGGCATAGCTTAAACTTTTCTGGCTGACAGAGCCTGTACTTTGGCCTATTAAATCATGCATTCTGCTGACTTATGTTATAAGTACAGGGATGACTTGAAAGAGGAGGTAACACGTTCTCACTTACGGTAACAGTGATTGCGGAAGATGATACAATAGTTTGCAAAAATAAGTCTTAGCTAGCTTGGGAAATGAGAGGTGACGCCTCTGGCGTGGGAACAACTGAGTTAGCTGTTAGCTGCAGAACCCCCTAGCGTGGTTGAGCTACCGCATGCGGAGGGACTTAAAGGTGTTAGACTATATATAACGGGCGGGTATCTTATAGGCAGTCCACATAGAGTGAAGACTGACCCTCCGTCTAATGACTAAGGAGTTACCGAGCTGTCCTCGAAGGGCGCCCGGCGCCTCCGTGGAGCTTTACATTGGCCAAACCTAGAGACTAAAGCGCCGCCCCCTCCCACATCTGGTCGAAAAGCAGAAGACGGTTGGAAGTGGATACGCCACTTTTTCGCGCCAACCCCCAAGGTGAAGGCTACCGATTAACCTCAGTAGGGCTGCCTGGTGATCTAGCTCACCTTCTACTAGCTATGCTGGCTATTACGCGGGAATAACGGCTTCCTTCAACCCCGTCCGGAGACGTACCCTATCTCCGACGGGTATCGGCAAACACTGACCCCTCGAGTCCAACCCAATCCGAACCACTCAGTTAGGGGAGGGTTTCGGCAGTTCTGCCCGAGGTTCCTCTAGTAACGTCAGAGGTACTACGATTGCTAGAGGTCCGCGCTTGCTCCACGGCAGCTGAAGGGGACGGATGCTGGAAGACTGTTAGGGAACTTGCACAAAAGTTTATTTTAAAGTGCTTTCGAGGTTAGATAGAGAGCAAGGTGCGACAGGTCCAAACATCGTTTGCCAGCCAGACGAGACTCAGCTATATAGGCAACACGCCACTAAAAGTACAGTTACACCATGTCACTATGTATTTAATATTTCAAAAGCACCCTTGATATCTACAAGATCCCTGTACATTTGTTACAACTTGCTGAATACATTTAGTAATTCGGGTTTGACTTTAAGTCTTTCTTCTACCCCCCTTTCCATGTAACTCTACCATTCTCTACTTCCTAGTCACCAGTAGCCACGTCCCCAGTTGCTATATAGGGTGTAAGAAAAACTCCCGAAAATAGTATTTGAATAACATAATGTGTAACATTGCACGAACTATAAATACTATAAACATTTATTTGACCGCGTTGAATTGTTAAACATGTAAACATTAACTCTGTGTTTAGGAAACAATATTTCAAATATCACTTTTCATGTATTTATTACATTACCTGTACTGTATTTATTCTATTGTCCCTCTTATTGGAGGACATAAGTATTTGAACGTACCAAATCGAACAGAGAGAAAGGTGGTTGGACGTACCCTACACGCCCCTACCACATAGCAGTTGTGTTCACACTAAGTCTCGAGACTTAGTGCTCAAAGTTATTGAGCCGATTATGAACTCACAGGTAATTTGGGACGTAAAGTTAAGGAGACAACGGTGGCAGAGATGAATATCATGATAAATATGTACAAACATAACAAATCTCTCTCTCAAATTGCCAAAAACATTAATAGAAGGAAAACCGCAGTTTTGTGCATAACTCAAGGCTTCAAACAGGCAAATACTGTTGTAAATAAACCCAGAAATGGCGCTCCTTCTAAACTCACCACCAGAGATAGGAGACAAATAATAAAAATGGTGAAGCAGAATCCGAGTGTGACTGCATTTCAGGTTAGAGGATGCCTTGAGCAAAATTCTTGCACTGTGCTTCACACCAGAACAGTTGAACGGGTTTTAAATAATACTGGATACAATGTTCGCGTTGCTAGGAAGAAGCCATACGTTAATAAGATGAATAAGGAAAAATCGTATAGAATTTGCTAAACAGTATATGCTGAAACCAACAGAATCCTGGGATAAGGTTCTCTGGTCGTGCGCGAGCAAATTCTGCTTATACAATAATGATCGACGTCTTAAAGTGTGGAGACTGCCAAATACAGAATGGGAACCTAAGAACGTAGTAGCTACAGTGAAACATAGTGGCAGTAGTGTGATGGTATGGGCCTGTATAGCTTCACCTGGCTTTGGGGAACTGGTGTTCATAGATGGGATCATGGAGAAATTTGAATACAAGAGCATTCTTGAAAACAAATCATAAAGGAGTGCAGAGAAGGTGGGATTACGGCATGATTATTACTTCCAGCAGGACAATGATCCGAAGCATACTGCTGAAACTGTAAGGCTTTGGATCGTGTACAACACTCCTTACACTTTGAAGACACCGACCCAATCTCCAGATCTAGATCTTGTAGACAACATCTGGAAGGAACTCGGGGAGTGTGTGAGGTAGCATCACATCAGAAGCAAGGACCATGTAGAGGAACTTCTTAAAATAGAGTGGAGAAAATGTGGACTCTGCAGTCACATACAGACAATGCCCAGTAATTCAAAGAAAGGGGATGATAACTAAATACTAGCTGTTCTCTGTTTGAATACTTATGTCCAGATGTAAAGTAACCCTTTTATTTCTTCTTGTAGTGCAAATTAGTTTGAGCTGCTATTTATGAGTTTGTATGTTTAATGGAAGACTCAAGTTTATTTTGTACCAGTTGTATTTACGTATGCTTACTCTACGTAGCTTTAAAATAAAGTAATTAATATGTTAACGTTCGAATACTTATGTATATAAACTACTTTACCAAAATATTAAAAGTGGAGAAAAGGATAGAATATGTTAAAATAAAAAAGCATAAACACATATACACAATACTGTGTGTCCAATAATTCTGGTGTTCCGTGTAATGGACCAATGACTGGGGCTCTTGCGTAAGCCACAGAAACCTCCATTTAAATGATCGATGAACCGACACAACGTAAAACTACAACAAAACAGCTGATGTGGGTTTTTATAGCGTTGTTTGAACACGCTGGAGAACACAATAAAATTGTGTACGGTTGTTAGTCGTGTTTATATTTCGCTGATGCTACACGTAGGATTACAGCTGTCATGCGGACTAATGCATGACAGTAAAGTGATTTGCATACCCATGTGTCGATAAACAATTGCCTTTTTTGTACTTCCATAGAAAGTCGTCTAGCGTTGCCCTGAAAGAAAGAAATATATGACGCGTGCTCTTTAGAGCGATGTCGCTCTTTTTGCAATACCTTTTGTTAACTTTGTAGTACGTGTGTCATCTAAACTCACTTGTGATTTTTAAAACATTTGACAACTAATTCTTAAAAGAGTTTATAATAAATATTGCTCATAACTTAGAGCGGCGCTATTCCACTCATTTCAAATTTCTGGTATTATTAAACAAATAAAAGAACAATTTTTATGTTAAACATTAAGCAGAGGAGTCTTTATTAATCCCTTAAATCGTACAGATGTTATAAACAATTTATGATTATGATTGATATAAACACCGGATTTTCCTCTAACATCAACTTTAACTGCAGGCAGACCTGCATACGAATGTCCTTTTTTCGGGAATCAACAGTCTTGGAACCCATCGCGCACAAACACGTCTTATGAGTAATGTTTCAGTCACCTACGTGTGGGTGGCACCCAATGAAATGTTCAGTATTTCAGAAAGTGATCTTAAGGTAATTCGTCGATCCTCTCTCACAATGTCAGCAGCAGTATTGATGTTTTCTTCCGTAAGAGCAGTAACTGGAGCACCGGTTCCATCTTCCTTTGAAATTGATTGTCTCCCCCTCTTTAAACATTTTAAACCATCTTCGAACTGTGCTGTAGGGAAGAACAGACTCTCCATAGGCCTCCTGTAACATTGTATAGGCTTCAACTGAGGATTTGTTGAGACGAAAGCAGAATTTCAAAGCCGCATACTGTTCGTCGCGTGTTACCTCCATTGCAGCGGTAGGTGATACTGAACATGTCTGAAGTGACCTGGTTCTCACAAGCGGGAAGCAGGAGTACCAACAATGAAACTTATAGGGGTGTTTGTTTCACATTGAGCTAACAGAATATAATAAGATTGAATTCTATTGCGAAAAATTATGACTGTAAAAAATTGATCATCCCTTATTGAACAGCTCCATTTATTACATACGTACATTAAGGACGTTTTAATAATTTTGCATGCCTATCCTATTGCAGAAGACTGGTTACTCTTTTATTTTAGAATGCCTCGATAGGCGTTACTATTTGCAGCCAGCCATTTCTGTGATAAAGCGCCGCTTAAAGAGCTAATGACTTGCAGGATGGCTGGCTCAGTCGATAAGGGATAAGGGAAGGTGTTGGAAGAGACTTGGGGCTTTTTACACCGTCAAGTGTATCAAGTGTGCTTGATTACGGCATTGCTTTAATCTCTGGTGAGAGAACAATTACCACCTTCAAGGGTTTTATAGCACTTCAGCTTGAGGCTTTCCTATTAATGTGCTTTTATTTAGGTATTTACGATAATTGTTGCTACAATGCCAATGAAATTTATTGTATCATATAGTTGAAGTTTTTATTGTCGATTTGCTACATTTTTTAATTATTTATGACAACTGAATCATCAGTGGGGGGTATTGATATTTTTAATGATATTATTAGCATTTTCTTTTGGGAACTAAATACAGTTACTCCAAAAAGTATTCGTCTAATGCATTAGTTTGTATTTAAGGATGTATCGATAGTTGAAAATCATCAGAATAAAGTACAGCAATGATACAGTCTTATTTATTCATTAGTGTAAAAGAGAATACAACAGAAAACACATACTATCCATTCGCATAAAAATGGTTAAGCGTTCTAAAGTAATACTGAAAATGGTGTAGAATGTTAGTACTTAGTAGGTCCTCCATTCCTCTCTTGCAGTGTAGTTGGCATGGATTTAACAAAAGGTTGTGTTGTTTCCACTTTAATATTACACCATTTCTCCAGTAGAGCATTCTTTAGATCTTTATATTGATATCTGAGAATTTCTAATACTTTTGTCCAGTATACTCCACAAATTCTCTATTGGATTCATGTCTGGGGATTGCGGTGGTGTCGACATCCATCGTGGAGTATTATACAGCAACCATAACTTTGCATCTAGAGCTGTGTGTTTTGGATCATTATCTTATGTGAAAATATAATCCTCAAAAGACCCATATTATTCACACTTCTGGACGTAGGTGTTTCTAGGATGTTTACATAAACCTTGTGGTTCATAACTGCATCAATAAAACACAAATTCCCCATACCGTTTGTACACATGCAGCCGAACAACTGAAGGAAGCAGATTATGATAAACGAATCAGTTACTGTCGATTGTTTCAGGGTACTCTTATTCCACGTCCAGGTGTGCTCTACATAACGTGGTTTACAGATGAGGCATGGTTTAATCTATCAGGCTACATGAAAAAGCAAAACACCAGTTATTGTGACGACCTGTTCTTACTTTGTGAATAATTAAGGAACACGTGGTCAGGTCGAACACTCGGGAGCAAACACTCAGAGCAGAACTACATGCTTTGACGAGAGGTTGGGATCTTTTCTATAATGGTTCATTGGTAAAAAGGTAGGGTAAAGCTAATTAAAAGTGGAATTTACTGAATAAGAATATTAACTACAACAAACAGATTTACAAAAGCGGCCATAATGGCCGTTTACCTGCCCAGAAGTGGAGCTGCCTACAGATACATGTTGTTCAATCAGCTCGCAGTTACAGAGAGATAGTCTCTCGTTTAAAGATTATTTATCTAGTCATAAAGGATGGGAGGGAGCTACGTCACCTACTACTTGAGTCAGCAGAGTAAATTAGTACAATCTGTGACAATATTGGGCGGCTGTAAATCCTCAAGTTGTTATTATTTTTTAATTTTACGTCTTCTAACTCTAAGTCATATTGGTCGATGAATGAAATGGGCGAAATGATGCTCAAATGAGCCCAAGGTCCATAGAGCTTAGAGTTACCCGACATTAGTCTTTCAGGATAAGGAAAACCCCGGAAAACACCTTATTCAGGTAACTCAAACTCAAGTTACCCATGAGAGCTCATTGCATGATGAAAGGTTTGGAGTATGGTGCACGAACTTCGGCTTCGAGGATCCTTGTTCCCAATTTCTCTGACACGACTGTAGACACTGAAGTTGATATGGCTATCTTCAAGACATTTTTAGAGCAGCTGTATGATATGGAATTTAGAGACGGTCATTTCCAGCAAGATGGAGCAACTTGACAGACATGGTGTCTAATGAAACCATGGGACTTGTGAAAACTTTATTTGATAATCGAATAATACCAAAAGCCTGTGGCCCCCAGATCACCTGACCTAATCACGCCAGAAATTTTCTTGTGTTATAGGTATCTAAAAATCGTGTGCAAGAATAGGTGACGGAGAATTATTGATGTCCTCAAGGAACTCATTCGAACCGAAATAAGTAACATCGGCGAGGATACTCTCCGTAAATCTTCAGAGAATATGGTGAGACGAGTACAAACATGTATAGATGCTGGTGGAGGACACTTCCAACATTTTCTCTGAGATGTAAATAGTGTAATGAAAACTCCCGATTGTGTATTATATTCTCCCACAGTTGCATGTGTGTCCTATTATTGGTTCAAAGGTTATGGCGTATGGAAGTGGTTCAGATTTATATGGATCGTACTGTACTATGTAAGATACTAGACTCACCTATGCTAACACTTTTTTTGCCAATAAAGAATACTTGCTTCCTGATTCTTCTATTATTGTTGTTTTCAGGAATTGTCACTATTACTTTTAAAGGCTTTTAAGACAAAGAGGCAGAAATATCTTGAAGTAAAGCGTTATATTCAGTTCATTTGATAACAGCCTTCAACTGCAACACATTTCACCCAAACGTATATATTTATTTGTTAACTCATAAAATTACCTTGCATAACATTACACAGAACTTAAATAAAGTTTCCTCTTCTATGAATGCATTCCTAAAAGTTGCTATGTCGTTTCTAAGAAATGAAGCTATATTCCGCGAGAAGTGTCCAGCTTATTTATTATAGCTAACTTTAGAGATACGGAGTTTCTGGAGGCTAAAAAAGAGACTGTGCTCTATTCCGATAAGAAAATCTGTCGAAGTTCCTTACAGTTTTGCTCTTATTGTTCCCCCATTCAGTAATTTGTTTATTTCCTCGCAGCCTTTCTTTCTCTTTGCGCGTTTTCCCGAGACTCTTAATCAGTGTTTGTAACAGAAGAACGCCGCCTCTGCTACCACTCTAACGAAGTGGTGTTGATAATAAAACGTTATTCCATGAAGTGTGATTCCAAAACTTCTTTCAAAGAAATCATTACTTTCTTTCTGTTTTGTTTACCATTGCGGAGCTTGTGTTGCATTTTAAATTAAGAGGGTATGGTATATATACGTGGGCTGTTCAGTAAAGAATGATCACTTTTTTTTGACAACGCACCTTTACTCATCCTCATAATTTTGATGGTCCTTCTCAAAATTGTCTCCCCTGAATGCGCTGCACTTGTCCCAGCGTTTCTGTCAGTCTTCAAACACATGCTGGAAACAATTTTTTTGAGAGTTCCTTCAAAATCGCCCCCGCAGCCTTCACCACTGCTTCTGATGATGGATAATGCCTCCTACGAAGACGTTTCTTCAAGATAGGGAACAGAAAAGAGTCACATTGGGCTAAATCCGGACTATAGGGAGGGTGACGGATGCACTTCACGTTGATTCTTGCAAGATATGCAGCAACAACATTGGCAATATGCAGCCGCGCATTATCGTGGTGCAGCATCCAAACTGCTTCATGGAAATGTGGTCTTTTCTGCCTGATATGTACTTGCAATGTTTTCAGGACATTCCTGTAGTATTGTACAGTTCTGATGTGCGTGCAGGTACAACATGCTGATAAACCATTCCATGAATATCAAAGAATGAGATGTCCATAACTTTCCCAGCAGTAGCAACACTTTTGCTTATTTGGGGGTTGGTGATGAAGGAGATTTCCACACTGAGCTTTGCTGTTTGCTCTCAGGATCAAAATGATGTAGCCAAGTTTCATCAGCAGTGATTACGTTTGAAAGAAACTCCGGATCTTCCTGCAACATCAACTATAACTGCATGTTACCTCCATTGCAGCGGTAGACGATATTGAACATGTCTGAACTTACCTGGTTCTCACAGGCGGGAACCAGGAGTGGCAACAATGAAACTACTATGGCGTGTTTGTTTCACATTAAGGTAACGGAATGTAAAAAGTTGGAATTTTAGTGCGCAAAATTATGTGTAAAAATAATCTTTCTTTACTTAACAGCCCTCGTAAATTGCAGGCCCAAATAGAAGACAATATACACAACTGCAAAGAACATATGAATAAAATGGATGAAGAAAGAGTATCGATTTTATCAAGAAGATCAATCCTCGTGGAAGAAGAGATATATCACGACCTCTAGAATGATGGGAAAAGATGGAACAGCCAGAAATGCCTAATCCTTGAAGTAAAGAGGAAGGGCACAACAATCCTTCTTCGCGATACTGCACACCAAATTGCAACTTGTACTGAACAAAGCGAGTCTTCATGTAAGACTTACAAGGGGTTGATGCAGCCATTTAAGTGTAGCCACGCTTCATCCTTAAAAAGGTATTATCAAGATTGGCTATATTGTTGCGTTTGGAAGAACAAAACTAATGTCATTAATGGTCACAATTCAGTTTTGCCACCTTAAGAGCCACTGTATGGGAACAATTGATGATTCAATTTGTTGTACCAAACATCTTACAGATATTCGTGTCGAGGTATCAAGTCTGTGCTTGATATCATGAACGCATTCTCCTGTGACTACCTTGGTCTTCGGTCTTCCACGGAAACTAATTCGTGAAATGGGCGCACAAGATCGTAAACGGTAGCTTTACTTGATGTCGGATCACTTAGCAACAGCCTTCTCTATCTGAAACCATCTTTTATAGGACCTGAACTCAAAGCATGCTACCAAAATAGCGACCAGTTGTACGCGGTAAAAGTCATTGTCGCCGACTGCGGTTTGTTTGTCACTCCGAACAACCCAAAAGCTACACTGACCTAAAAATAGCGCAGGTCACTTCTTCAAGGTTACAGTTATCCCTCTTGCAAAGCTTGCGAACTAATCCAATCAAATAACCTAGAGACGATTTTTGAAATTTTGAATCCAGTGACTATCCGAACGCTCTGTAATTCTCACAGACCAACCTCCTGTGAAGCATTCGGTATAGAAAGATCTAAATTGTTAACAATGAGCTGTGAGTAACTTGGGCCGGGACGATCGCTGATATCTCGCATAGCTTTCATTGGGGCATGTGTGCCCTCGGACACAAAAGTGATAGGGTCATTGAACAGGAACGTCCAGAAAATATATTACATTAATTTTGGTAGTTTTCATATCCTTCTTTACTAATGGTTGAGTGAGATATTCACAAGACTATTAGGAGGTTATAAAATAATTATGGACCAAAATCCAAATTATGATCTACACTCAATGTACTAATACGCCGGTGGGTCCAAAAGTAAGGCTTTCTATTTTTATCTCTTTTAATTGCCAAGATAATTGAATCCAATTTACAGAGCTTGAAAACTACAACTCTGAAGATTAATTTGTCACTATTCAATATAATATCTGCCCCATTCCGCAGTTTTGGTTCACCTTTTAACTAGGGCCTGTATTCCAGTGTGGTAAAACACACGGTCTTGCTTCCTAAACAATTGACGCACGGCCGTTTTCACAGCCTCCTCATGTTCAAAATGAATCCCACGATGAGCTTCCTTTAGTGGCTCGAACAGATGGAAGTCTGACGGTGCCAGGTCAGTGAAGGTAAGACTTGCCGTCCCAATTTCTTAATTTCTGCAGTGGTGTAACGGCTGGTGTGTGGTCTTGCATTGTCATGCAAAAGAAGAACATCCGCCATAGATTTTGTTGAGCGAACTCGGGGAAGACCTGCTTTCAGCTTTTTGAAGGTTCTGACATATTGGACAGACTCTATTTTACATTCCTGCTGCAAAAAATCAATCTT
This sequence comes from Mantis religiosa, assembly GCA_030765055.1. NCBI lineage: Eukaryota > Metazoa > Arthropoda > Insecta > Mantodea > Mantidae > Mantis > Mantis religiosa. The sequence goes on along the minus strand of CM060952.1, from coordinate 205,301,599 downwards.
TAGCTCATCCTCTGCATCCAAAAACACTGTCGCCGTAACTTTCCCTGACAACCGCTGAGTTTTGAATATTTTTTTCCTCGGTGACGTCGTGTGATACTATTTCATTGACAGCCTTTTTGATTCAGGCTCAAAAAAATGCACCCAAATTTCGTCTCCAGTAACAATTTTTTTCCAGAAACTCCTCTCCGTCCATATTAAAGCACTGCAAGTATTCGGAGGCTATTGCTTTCCTTGTTTCTTCGTTTTGGGCGGTTAACATTCTTGGTAACCAACGTGAACTAACTTCTAAGTAACCCAGTACTTAAATAATCGTCATCGCACTGCCGTTACCGAGGGAGGTAATGCGACACAGTTCACCTGTTACTACCCGGCGATCACCACGAATGATGTCATCGAGTCGCTGAATGTTGCATGTGGTCACTGCAGTCACCGACCTGCCGCTTCGCTTTTGATCTGTCAATAGTGTTTGCCCTTCAGCTTCGTTACAGTGACGAACCCATCGTCTAACAGTGCTGACGTCCACCGTTGCATCACCATACACATTTTTTAGCCTTTCCTGAATACGAATTGACGTTTCACCTTCCGCAGTCAAAAATTCAATCACAGAACGCTGTCTAATATGAATGTCGATGTCAGCCACTTTGCTAGAGGATGCAGTGCGGCCACCTGTTGACTTAGGAAGTTATTACTGCAGGGGATTGGAGAAGAAGGTTTGAGGAATTGCACCAAATTCAAAGTTTTCACATAACTCAGTTGTTTAAGGGAAAAATAGGAGGATTTACATTTTGACCCACCCTCATACTACTGAGTTGAAAGAAAGGCATACCTAAAGATAAAGCGGAGGATTTGAACCTTAAAAAAATACAAAATGCGTAATACTCTCCATAAATTTTCGAAAAGCATGTCAGAACAAAACTGCGAACACTTAGATCTCCTGGTCACAATTTTGTGTGGTTATCTGAGAAAATGCCAGTTTTATTTCGGTGGCTGGTCGCATCCATCAAACGCTCTGTCGATATTTGTGATCACATGTTCCAGACGTTGTCGTCAAGCTCTAAAAGCACTCTAAACGGACAAGAGAATGACTGATAGCAATATTATACTCCTTTAAAGGAATGTGAACATATTGTTAAAAATACGCTGGAGATACGCATCTTCCAAATTGCTACGGAGTTAGCTAATCATGCTCTATTGTGTTTCAAGTTGGGATGATGTTTGACCTTGAGCGATACTAGACGAGCAACCAATTGGAGTGCTGCGGTGTTGTCGAATTGCATTCGGAATCAGTGGTGTTGAAAAAGCTCCAACATAATCAGTCTTTAATAAATAGTATTCCCACTAAGACAAAAATTGGGTTATGCAAAAGCTGATCCATGACAAAAGAAGAGGGTAATCTATCTAACATAACCGTAAAAACCCCATATTTTTATCTCATATAGTTTGCCTAATATAAGTCAACAAACACTATATTACAATACTGCATTACGACGTAAGCATTGTAATGAATATCATTATTGGTTGATATATATGCACGTACGTATACTTTTAATTATTCAAAATTGAGACGTAAACGTTTGATATGACGTGATAAAAGCATTACTTTTAATAAGCCAAGGTGTTTGTTAAATTCAAGCGAAAACAAACAATACACTTCCTGCTAGCTTGTAGAATGGTGCATTGGCAGAACGTGACCTGTCACACTACATGTTTGTTTATGAATCATACGTAATCTCGATTTACTCTAGAAAGTTCAAAGTAATATTACTCAGTGGTTCTCCCTTTTAAAAGCCAGGGAAAGTGTATCAACTAGATAAGCTTGCAATTGAAATGAGACACGAGGTGTTATACAACATCTTCCCCCTTACCACAGCCATAACAATCAAAATTTAATATTATCTCAACTTATATTGCAAACAGAAATAATACCTTTAAACTGACTGACGCCAAACGTTTTATTCACCAAGAAATTGACAAGGTTTTACAAGACTGGGAAACTGCATGAGACATGCAGATAAAGTACAAGAACACTGCTTTGGGAAAGAAATAGCACGTGACGAAATTTTGGAACCTATCATCATAAACTTGCTATACTCAGACAATGAAGACAGTGACAATGACGAATTGTCTCTTAACGGAAGTGACATTCATTGCTATATGGATGCGCCGCTGGCAGCTTCGTTGTGATACAAAAAGAAGATGGTGGCGAGCAAGGGTTACCAATCTCTGTTTAGAGTTACTGACGGCAGAATGTTTATTACTCGATAAACTTTATTCGTTTCTCATATATATATATATATATATATATATATATATATATATATATATATATATATATATATATATATATATATATATGAACCGACAAATATCCAGGACAGAACAAGAGGACTGCCCCTAATCGCCCTCAGGCCTCAGACTGCTCTCATCGGCCTCACGCCGAAGACTGTTTGAATGACCACAGCTGCACGTGTGGGTGTCTATGTAACTTTCACTTCATTCAACCAAAAATCTCTTTGTGGCTGTTTTGTCATGCCATTCAGAATGATCCAAAGAATACCCTATTCATACAAGTCAAGTGAGCCCCTTTAGAAATCTGCTAAGGACACTGTTTCTTACATTGCTTTTGTTATAACAACTTTCCGCCAACTCAACTGGCCTTGCCCATTTTGTAATAAAGAACCAACATTCCTTTGACATCTATCATGATTCTTTACTTCTGGCAAACCTTAATTTCGGTATCAGTTGGATTAGAAAAATACGTAATTCACAAACCATAATTATTTTAAACTATATATTTAAAACACGTGCGTAATATACGAATGCGTGTTACAACTGTGATATGAACAACTGCACTATTATAAAGCTTTGGAAAATTCTGTTTTCGTTCCCTTAGTCTAGCGCTAGCAACACTCGTAAGTGTACGAGAGAGAGGGGAATATAAAAGAGTGGGGGTAACGAGGTGGCAACGGTGAAGCCTCTAAAGCATCTGTTAAGTTACAAGCCAGAACTCTTTCCATTTGAAACACACAGTTACCTACATTTTCTGTAGTTTATTGTCTAAATGGAAGTTACAGCTGCGGCCAATTACAATTCGACATAACAATGAAACAGCGAACGTTATATCATTCTTTCTTTTGTCAGTATCTGCCCACATATATTACCGCTGTGATATTTATGTTGCCACAACTCAACTTGTGTTACGCTGGCGTTCGAACGTAATTAATGTACGAGTTGTGATCAAAAGTATCAGGAATGGTATCTTTTCTTAGTGAATCTTTATCTATTCATCAATGCGATTGATAACGTAATTAAGAATTGCAATGTATAAAAAATCATGATGGATTTCAAAGGAATGTTGGTTCTTTGTTACAACGAGTGCAGGTGCTGTGGAGTCAAATAGCATTTGAGGGGGAATAGTTTTTTAACAAATGAAATGTAGGAAGCATTGTCCTTAGCATATTTCTAAAGGGTACTTGACTTTGTTGAATGGGGTATTCTTCGGACCCTTCATAAAGGCATGACAAAATAGTCACAAAGGGAATCTTTGGTTGAATAATGGGCTTCCAGAAAGTGAAAGCTATACGCCCACGTGCAGCTGTGAGGTCATTCAGTCCATGGCGCGAGGCCGATAAGGGCAGTCCTATTCTTCTGTCTTGGTCGACGGCAGACCAAAAGTGGTGAGAGAAGATATTTGTCGGTTTATAATGTGAGTTTATGTTCGCGAAATTAAAAGTCCAATTGCACAAACTCAAAATGTTCTTTATTTCTACCGACTTACAGTTGAACACTTGCCAACTACACAGAATTGCGTAATGCACATAATTACGATACACCAGTTCGTCCGTTACAGCTCCACTTTGCTCTCGCTATTACGTACACTCCTCCGATGCACGTACACAGTCTTCTCCTCCGTACACTAGCACTGCGCTCCTACGCTGCCCGCCAAGAACTTAGCTCACTCGCCAACTGCACCCGCATTTTTATAGGGATATCGCTGTTTCTCGAAGTCTCGCGATTCGTTGAAACATCCTGCAGGTTCTAGACGTCAAGGAGGGGGAAAGAGATGGCTAACGATGCTTTTCCAAGCATCCCCCTCGTTACCGACACAAGACAGATGAGTAGGCATGATCGAATGCTTCCTTCTCCTGCTACCCGGCTGCGGGCCAGTTCTATTGGAAGTTCCGACGTTCGGGTGACAATACGTAACTAATTAAGTATTATCGAGTAATAAGTATTCCACCTTCAGTCTCTCTGAACAGTGATATATTGGTAATCCTTGGTCGCCAACTTCAAGTTTGATGTTCTGATAAAAAGAAGCAGTCAATAAATCAGTTTGAAACGGGCATTCCAGTGTCATTAAAACTATCCTTCTCATACACATCCACGCATACCACCCTGAGCTAAACACCATTTGCTTCAAACCGTCGCCCCAAGTGGACCTCTTTGCTCGCCAATATATTTGCTTCACGATTCAACACATCTTCTGCCTCCTCCTTGTAGCGATGCAGGTGTCCCCGACAAACTTCCTGGCGTAACGCATTTTGCTCCTGGTTAAGGGACGAGGAACCTACCTAGCAGACAATATTCGGATGATTCTTTGAATACTATCTTATTCCTAGGGAGAAAAAATCGGAGAAAAAATATGCAGCGACCTTCTTCAATACTATCATGAACGGTAAAAATGTTTTCTGCAGTAATGCTTGTCTCCTCCTATGAAGTTCCTTTCTACAGCTTCTCTTGCCGCCACAACACTTTTCTGCAGTGGCTGCTGGTGGGTTAAATTTTTGGTGGTGCACAAATGAAAAATAAAACACAGAGTGGTAATGACTCACCTATTTATACAGATTCTCTGCTCTACTCTCCTTAGACCTGGCGAATCTATCGATACCTTTTGCGCTGAAGTCGTTGATCATCATAACAAACTCTCTCTCAATTGAAAGCATTGCTAATGCTGACAATGGGTCCTGTGACATTGTGTTCCTAAGGAAAGTTTTTATTCTTTTTAAAGTTGAGAAACCGCATTCTGCTTCAGCGGTAGACATTGGCATAGTTAACAGTACTCGGAGGAGTTTGACATATTCGCTGAATGTAGTACATAAATTGTTTTCCATAATGAAGTCCATCAAGCACAAAGCGCCGGACATTCCACGAAATTCCTGTCGACTGTAAATTACAGTCAGTTCTGTACGAATTATTGTTCCAATGAATAAAGGAGAGAACCTTATTGTTTCTCTAAGGGAATCCTCTGGTAATGTCTTACAAATGTTCCTGATGAAACAAAGTTGAGGCTACCAGATGCCCCGTGAAGCTAAATCAGTCCTTTGCTTCTCTAAGAATGTCACATACTTCAAGAGCTTCTCGTCTTTTCACATCATGATCTTCTATTCTTCTCCTCTTAATTGCAGTTTCTTCGTGTTCCTCGATATCCACGCTATTTCTTAACTTTTGCACTTCCCTTTCAAATGCGTTTAGCTGGGCGATGGCAAACGTTGCATTGCAGTCTCGTTTCTGCAGCTGATTGTACAAAATATCCACATGTGGCATGATCTTTCAGAAGAAAGACAGCCAGAATACAAAATTATAATCCTTCAAAGTGGCCATAAACCCAGAAGCATGAACATGTGTGGCGTTGTTGTTTAACAGAGCTCTCTTCTGAATAACCTCCATGCATTTAATTAAATTCTCCCTGTGTTCGAAAAGCAGAGCACACAGAAGCTAAGCCTGAAGGTCACGCTATAGCCGTTGCTAAGAGTAGGAGAAGCTAGGTTTATAAACCTCCATTTAAGCAATGTATAAGAGGCCATTTCATCTCTTCACCTTCCCGCAACCCCCTCAGAGAACCCACATTTGGGCAAAATCTTAGGTTAAATCTTCGCTGCAAACCTGGCGGCTCCTACAGCTAACCTCTGTTTATATCGTGTTCTGCGGTAATGGGCAGCTACAGGCCATAAGCGTAATTGAAACATGTTTGTATATAAAACAATGCAAACAGGTACAGCCTTAATGTGCAAAATACACCTGTTGTATATTCAGAATCAGTGGGTGTAGCGCAAACCTGCAACCTTATGGAGGAAGCGCCCCTGCTTTTCAGCCCACTCAAACACTGCAGTCTTCGAAAATGTTTTTTCCTCAAGATGTGCGCGGAGCTGCCTCAACTTTTCCGATGGTTTGGTGTCTTTTTTTTTTTTTTTTTTTGCAAGAAATCTGACGGTGATACTCTACGCAACAGACGTGTGCACCTCTTACTCATGGCGTACTGACACAGCCCCGTTTTCCGCAATGTGTGCGCGCGCAATAGCCCCTCCACCACATACTGACAAAGTCCCTCCTCAAAATTATTACCCAAAGTAGCGTTATATTAAAATTCCCGTTTAATTTGATCTGCCCTCGTGTAATTGTTCAGAAGAGAATACGCATGAACAAATCTCCGTATGGTGGATTTACTGACAAATGTCAGTTGTTAATTTTTATAAAGGGTTTGTATACAACTATGGTTCACAAAAAGAATAAATAATAATAACTACCAAATGGGTACTGTAATATTTTCCAACAAGTAATGAAATACTTAAATTTATAATTTCATCGGTCAAAGGTAGTTCGCGCCTTGCCAAGTTGTACTGCTAGACCTATAGTTAAATCCAGCTTTATTATCAGAAGAACACCGCCGTCACAAATGGCCTATCACAAGCCCGACCTCGGATGGAGAGAGCACGTGATGCTGGGCGTCATTATTGCTCCTACGTGATTTGTCGTTACCTCTGTCATTTGCTGGAGAGCATTGAATGCTCCGATACGAGATTTTAATGAAATGGATCTGTGATGTGGCAGTCATTTTCGGGTCACCTGTTACTGGTCTGATCTTTAGATTTCAAAACTGCAGACCCTTCTAATTTTAATTGGCGTCAAATTGATACAAAATTTGGGGCAATACAAGGAAGACTTCTTTATTGCTGCTACTCTGATAGCTGTTCTGCTTTGGAAACATGGTTACATAAACGGAAGCACTTCCCTATCATCTACAGAGTCAGAAAATGCGAATATGGAAATGTACGAGATTGTATCATTTTACAGTAAACTTAAAAGAACAGAAAGCAGTGTTCCAAATCTTACATATCAACGAGTGTTTAAAGTCTGTTTAGTTCACGCGTGTGCAGTTCAGAGTCAAAGGAACTTGAGCCTCCCGCCCAATAATGACCGTCATAAATCTATCTCCACACTTCAGAAATAGAACACTGTCGTTAAGGACGAATAGCAACCCTAATTTTCTTGAAATGACAGCCGCATGTCTACTCCGCGTGGAGTCTCAGTTGCCAAATTTTCAAATTCCAGTTGATATGTTTCATTACGTGCAGCAATTCGTTGTGTGTCAATATATGGAGACCGTGAGAGGGAAATGCAGTGGCAAATGCAAATGAAGTATTAGATATATTTCAGTCAAGTGAAAATAATCAAAGTGAAGACAATAGTGTGAATAACTTGACCGAGCTATATTACTGGAAGAGCCTCAAAAAACAAAGTTTCAACAGGAACTGTTTCTAAACAAATTCAAGCGTTTGTTTTGAACACATATAAATATGTGCTGATAAATAATATTGGTAAGGGGTCATGCGAAGAACCTGATGATAAATTCTGGATATTCACAGAAATACAGTAAGAAATATTGTGACGAAAGGAATACAAAGGACGCCAATCAAATGTGAAAACAAAAGGAAACGTTGCTCTAAAGTAGATAATTTCATATGCGATTTAATTCGTCGAGAAATTTATAGATTCTATACAAAAGGGAGAGCGCCCACCTTAGACGTATTGGTTGTACATTTGCAAGAAATTTGTGATTTTACTTATGGGCGCTTTACTTTCCGCGGTCTCCTAAAGGGCCTGGGTTTCATATACTGCGCATTGAATAAGTTAAGGGTTATTAAGGAATCCAGTAGAATTGTAGCTAGCGATATACAGGGTGTTACAAAAAGGTACGGAGAAACTTTCAGGAAACATTCCTCACACACAAAGAAAGAAAATATGTTATGTGGACATGTGTCCGGAAACGCTTAATTTCCATGTTAGAGCTCATTTTATTACTTCTCTTCAAATCACATTAATCATGAAATGGAAACACACGACAACAGAACGTACCAGCGTGACTTCAAACACTTTATTACAGGAAATGTTCAAAATGTCCTCCGTTAGCGAGGTTACATGCATCCATCCTCCGTCGCATGGAATCCCTGATGCGCTGATGCAGCCCTGGAGAATAACGTATTGTATCACAGCCGTCCACAATACGAGCACGAAGAGACTCTACATTTGGTACCTGGGTTGTGTAGACAAGAGCTTTCAAATGCCCCATAAATGAAAGTCAAGAGGGTTGAAGTCAGGAGAGCGTGGAGGTCGTGGAATTGGTCCGCCTCTACCAATATATTGGTCACCGAATCTGTTGTTGAGAAGCGTACGAACACTTCGACTGAAATGTGCAGGAGCTCCATCGTGCATGAACCACAATGGGGTATTTTGACAATTGTCTGCACGAATGATTTCAATTTACATTTTAAGAGAAATACTAAAATGAGCTCTAACATGGAAATTTAGCGTTTCCGGTCACATGTCCACATAACATATTTTCTTTCTTTGTGTGTGAGGAATGTTTCCTGAAAGTTTGGCCGTACCTTTTTGTAACATCCTGTATATCATCAAAACTAAGAAAGTTTTGCAGTAATGGACATAAGAGAATTTATTTATACGAAACCTCGTACGATACCCATGACGTATCGAGAAAGGTTGCAACCTTGCAGAAAGGTCTGCGATATTTTTCTCAAGTACAAATGCCCAAATGGATGCATGGAAACAACTGAGACGAACGATGACATGCGTTTTGTACTCTCTATAAACTAATGCGCTAAAATGTGTGTATCACATTTGGAGGAGTCGCAAATTCGTCCTCCGGTGTATGGTACTAATCTCTATTTCATATAACTTTGCCCCGCTGACATTGGCGGTGCCTTCCCATCACATTTTTATCTGCAGAAAACGTCATAATAATTGTCAGGGAGATAGATAAAATCATACAAATAAGAACATGAGAGCATGCAAAAATAATGAAGTTTATCATGAAACTGAACAAGTTGAAACTGAATGAATGAGCAATGAAACTGAAACAAGTCTATAATGAAAGGCATTCGGCCTTTTCCACTTGGAGTTTTTTAAACCAGCACCCATACCTTGCAAAAATGCTTGTCTTTCAGTCTTAAAAGTCGTGTCAGGCCATACTTGTCGTGTGTCCTTCATTCACCCAAGTCTCGTCAAGGTAGTATATTTTGTGGCTTGTATCTCACTACACTCTGATTGTCCTTAAATAACGTCTTCGCCACACAGCAATATCGCCCCTGGAGTGGTAGGTTTTCCTGTTGTCTCAGTTTCAGGTCGCGATGTTCCTACGCATCAAACGCACCTGTAAGTTCAGAGCATAGCAGGTGACATCTCTCACTGACAAAGACGGATTCTTCTCTGTGAGTGCATTAAACACAGACACAACAATTTTATTTTCGCCGTTTTGTAACACAATGTCACATAATGTAGTTTTCTGTCAACAAAGAGATGTTTTAATTTTAACGTTAAAGAAATTTCACTAATATACTTTTAGCCAAACCTAAGCTGAAAGCTGGCAAAATATCAGTGGATCCACGCCGAGTTACGGATCCTGACTATGGGTATGAAGCCCCTGCAGTGGAGGGGATACGTCCCCTTCAGCTGCTGTGGTGCGGGCGCTGCGGCCTCCTAGCATTCCTGGTACCTCTGACGTTACTAGAGGAACCTCGGGCCGAACATTCGAACCCCTCCCTGATTGGGAGTTGTTCGGATTGGGTTGGACTCAAGGGGGCAGTGGTTCCCGATGCCCGTGGGAATTCGGGTACGTCTCTGGACGGGGTTGAGGGAAGCCATATATTCCTGCGTACTAGCCTGCAGACCAGTAGAAGGTGTGTGCTAGATCGCCAGACGGACGCACCGAGGTTAACCGATAGCCTTTCCCTTTGCGGTTGCCGCACGTAAGTGGCGTATCCACTTCCATCCCGGCTTGAGTCCACAGGACCATTTGGGTGGGGGGGGCTTGTTAGTCTCTAGGTCCTGCCCTATGGAAAGCCCCACGGAGGCTGTGGGCGCCCTTTCGGGACAACTCAGCAACTCCCTGGTCATCAAGGGGGGGGAGGTCAGTCTTCAGTCTTCACATATTGTGAAATACCCTGTTAGATACCCTCCATTGGTATGGAGGACAGTGCACAACCAAAATAAAATATTCTTTTAAACAAAATGTCAATTCAACGGAACAAACGAGGCATTTATCAAGCTCTGCATTTACTAATCTGACAAACGTGAACTTATATAAATCTATGACATTTAAAGTAAACTTAACAGTCACACTTTCTGTCAAGTACCCTAGGGTTTGTATAGCCGGATATAGTAAAGCCATTTTGTCGACCTCGTGCAAAAAATATATTTATTATGAGTTTCAAATGTGAAAGTGTTTGTACTTGAGCGCCACTAGGTCAGCAACCAATCGGAGTCCTGCAGTGTTGTTGTGTTGAATTCCCTTTAAGTGGTGTGTACTGAGCGGCAAACTAATCAATCTCTAATAAATACTATGCATTATTTTTTAGCTAAAACAGTTTTCTTAATACAAATAAATAAATTAGACACCATTATATTATAACAATGAATTACGACGTCAACACTGTAATGAATATCATTATTGGTTGGCATGCATGTGTGAACGTATATTTGAAATGACTCAGAACTGAAACGTAAACATTTGACATGACGTGATAAAAGAAATATGTACTTTGAATAAGCCCAGGTGTTTGTTAAATTCCATGAGAGGAAACGATACACTTCCTGCTAGTCTGGCAGAAAGTCTCTGGTCACATTATATCTTTGTTTATGAATGGTTCGTAATCTCTATTTACTCTATTGTTCAAAGCAGCATTATTCAGTTACTTTTCCATGAAAAAGTGTATCAGCTGGATCAATGAGACGCTATCCACTTCCCCTTCCTCCCTTACTACTGCTAGAAAAATCCAATATAGCTAATGTGGGCTCCAATTATGTTGAAAACATAAATAATATTTTTAAACTGACTGACGTTGAACGAGTTATTCAGGAAGAAATTAACAAGGAACTCAACAAGACTACGAAAGCTGCGTGAGACATTAGATAAACTACAAGAAGATGACTTTTGGAAAGAAATAGCACGCAACGAGATTTTGGAACCTATCATCATAAATTTGCAGTACTCAGACCTTGAAGACAATGAAAAAGATGAATTATCTCTTAAAGTAAGTAACATTCACAGCTATACGGAGCACCGCTGGTATTTTCGTTGGATTAGAAATATAAGTAATTCATAAACAATAATTAACTCTAAATTAAATTTTAAAACATTTAAAACAACTGCATTATTATAACAATTTGGAAAACTCAGTTTGCATTCCCTTACGTCTAGCGGTACGAACACTCGTAATTGTGCGAGAGAGAGAGAGAGAGGGGGAAATATAAAAAGAGGGGGATAACGAGGTGGAAACGCTGAAGGCTGTAACGCATCTGTATGGCTACAGGCGAGAAACCTTCCCATTTGAAACCCATAATAGTTTGTTTTACATTCAAATACACAGCTCTTCTTCATGCTGGCATATCTCACAGAGAATAGTCCCATTTATGCTGTTTGTACTAAATATTTATTTTTGTTTGTTATAGCAACATCGTTTGATTTCCATCGTATCAAACTGACACTCCAATGTATTTAAATAGTATTCTCTGACCCTGATAATCCCCACACTTCAAATGTTTTGACTGATGTTTTGATTTTTGTCTGCAGTGATCAATGCATGTTCCACTTACAAAGGTTAGGTACAAAGGAAATAATAAAATCGGTCACATTCATCAGAAAAAAGCCATTTTTAAAATAATTGGCTGAGGTATTTGAGCTATGACGTGTTTTTATGTGTCCACTGAATGGGACATTGATTTAGCTGAAAGGCTTTTCATTCCAGTAATATTATCTGTCCTCACACGATTTAAATTTACAAGCAATCGTTTCAAAAGCTGACGTGTTAACAAAGACCCGTCCTAAAATGCTAGAATTTATAACACATAGCTAAATACTTTTGCGTGTATTACAGTAGGCACTTAAATATCTCTGTGTTCAACTGCAAAGTATATTTATAAAGTAAGAATTTTTGGGATATGATATATTATATTTCTAACCTATATTTCTACCATAAATTAATAGAGTTTTGTAATTATTTGTGTTCATATCCACAGTTGAGTAGTTAGAAGTGCTTCTAATCCAGAGCAGTGTTACCCCTGTGACAGTGATTTTTATTTTTATGAGGGTTGTTCAATAAAGAATGATCATAATTTTTTGGGAACATACTTTTACTCATCCTTTGAGATGGTCCTTCTCAAAATATTCTCCCCTGTATGCGATGCACTTGTCGCAGCTTTTCTGCCAGTCTTCAAGGACATGCTGGAAACCATTTTTTGAGAGATATTTCAAAATCGCCTCCGCAGCCTACACCACTGCTTCTGATGATGATAATGCCTCCCACGAAGGTGTTTCTCCAAGTTATGGAATAGAAAAAAGTCACATGGGGATAAATCCGGACTATAGAGAGGGTGAGGTGCACTTCGCGTTGATTTTTGCAAGACCTTCAGCAACAACATTGGCAATATGCGGCCGTGTATTATCGTGGTGCAGCATCCAGCCTGCTTCACGGAAATGTGGTCTTTTGCGTCTGATATGGACTTTCAATGTTTTCCGGACATCCCTGTAGTATTGTCCAGTTAGTGATGTGTGTGCAGGTACAACATACTGATAAACCATTCCATGAATATCAAAGAATGAGATGACCATAACTTTCCCAGCAGAAGCAACCACTTTTACTTTCTTGGGAGGTTGGTGATGAAGGATATTTCCACATGAGCTTTGCTGTGTGCTCTCAGGATCAAAATGATGTAGCCAAGTTTCATCAGCAGTGATTACGTTTGAAAGAAACTCCGTATTTTCCTCCAACATCAACTTTAACTGCATGTTACCTCCATTGCAGCGGTAGGTGATACTGAACATGTCTGAACTTGCCTGGTTCTCACAAGCAGGATCCAGGAATACCAACAATGAAACTACTACGGCGTGTCCATATTTAGTTAACAGAATATAATAAGATTGAATTTTAGTGAAAAATAAAATTGCAAAGTTATTAATATTTGAAGCAAAGGCGGAGTCGGCATATTCCTTTCGATGCATGTTCTCACTCAGTATTACGTAAATTTAAAACCAGGTGCGAAGAACAAAAGTGGCGACTGACTTAAACGTTTCAAGACAGGAGGTGAACGGTGTATTATCCACATAACAGTTAATTATAAAATCGCAAAGTTATTAATTACTGAATCATAGGCAAGATCGTGATATCCCTTTCGACGCGTGTTCTAGCGCCAATATTACGTAAATTTTAAACGACGTGCGAAGAAGGACAAGTGACGAGAGACTTGAACGTTTCAAGACGGGAGAAGGACATAATTCAGTGAATTATAAAATCGAAAAGTTATTAATACTTGAAGAATGTGCGAGATCGGCATGTTCCTATTCGACGCACGTTCTAACAGAGTATTAGATAAATTTAAAACGAGGAGCGAGGAAGGACAAGTGACGAGTGACTGGAACGTTTCAAGACGTGAGGTGGACAGTGTAGTGTCGCGAACCCGTATCTACGATGGCGTGGCTTGTTTAAACAAAAGGAACTGATAGGCGGGCAGTGTTAAAACCAAGTGCTGGCAGACAAGATATCATGCAGACAAAGTGTCTGCCGAAACAAACAGAGATAAATTCTAGTTACTTCTGGACCGATAGAGATAATGCGGTTTCTGGTTTATTTTAGAATGATCTAGAAATTATCAGGAGATATATGAGCGATTGTGACCCGCCAGCAGTAGTAGTAGATTTGTAAACAGAGCGAGTAAGCAGAGTTAGTTGTGTAACAAGAGTGTTTTTCTAAAGAGAGCTGAACTTGACGCAGTTGCCATCGACCTTGGAAGATTGTGTTATTGTGTGATGTAATGTTGTTACGCGAGAATTGAACAGTGTATCTCTACGTAAGTAAAGGACATTTAGAATTTCGGCAAATTGGACTTTTAGTTCCACGAACCCACAAAGTCACAGTATTATCCATATAATTCAGTGAATTATAAAATCGCAAAGATATTAATACTGGACGCAAAGGCGGGGTCGGCATATTCCTTTCGATGTATATTCTAACTCAGTAATAGATACATTTAAAGCGAGGACAGAAGAAGGACAAGTGACGAGTGACTGGAACATTTCAAGACGGGAGGTGGACATTGTATTATCCACATAATTCAGTGAATTATAAAATCGCAAAGTTATTAATACTTGAAGCAAAATCTAGATTGGCATATTGCTTTCTATGCATGTTCTATCTCAGTATTACGTAAATTTAAAACGTGGAGCGAAGAGGGACAAGTGACTAGCAACTTGAACATTTCAAGATGCGAGGTGGACAGTGTATTATCCACATACGAGGGCTGTTCAATAAAGAATGCTCACAGCTTTCTTTTACCAACTTACCTTTACCCATCCTCATAATTGTCATGGTCCTTCTCAAAATAGTCTCCTGTGAAAGCAATGAACTTGTTCCAGCATTTCTGTCAGTCTTCAAAGACATGCTGGAAACCATTTTTGAGAGATCCTTCAAAATCACCTCCTCAGCCTTCACCACTGCTTCTAATGAAGGATTATGCCTCCCACGAAGGCCTTTCTTCAAGCTGGGAATAGAAAAAGGTCACATCGGGCTAAATCCGAACTATCGGGAGAAGAAGGGATGTCCTTGACGTTGACTTTTGCAAGATATTCAGCCTCGCATCATAGTAGTGCAGTATCCAGCCTGCTTCAAGGAAATATGGCAGCCAATGAAATGTTCAGTACTTCAAAAAGTGATCACAGAATAATTCGTCGATCCACTCTCACAATGGCAGCAGCGGTGTTGATGTTTTCTTACGTAAGACCAGTAACTGGTGCACTGGGTCCATCTTCCTTTGAAATTGATCGTTTCCCCTCTTTAAAAATTTTAAACCATCTTCGAGCTGTGCTGTAGGGAAGAACAGACTCTCCATGGGCCTCCTGTAACATTGTATAGGCCTCAACTGAAGATTTGTTGAGACGAAAGCAAAATTTCAAAGGCGCATATTGTTCCTCGCGTGTTACCTCCACTGCAGCGGTAGGTGATACTGAACATTTCTGAACTTGCCTGGTTCTCACAGGCGGGAACCTGGAGTACCAAACATGAAACTACTACGGTGTGTTTGTTTCATATTAAGCTAACAGAATATAACATGATTGAATTTTAGTGCGAACAATTATGGCCGTACAAAGAATATGACCATTATTTATTGAACAGCCCTCGTAATTCAGTGAAAAATAAAATCGCAAAGTTATTAATACTTAAAGCAAAGGTGAGATGGACATATTCCTTTCAATGCATGTTCTAAGTCAGAGTTACGTAAATTTAAAACGAGGAGCGCAAAAGGACAAGTGACGAGTGACTTGAATGTTTCAAGACGGGAGATGGACAGTGTATTATCCACATAATTCAGTGAATTATAAAATTGCAAAGATATTAATACTTGAAGCAAAGGCGGGATCAGCATATTCCTATTCAATGCATGTTCTAACTTCTCTTGTACTTCCGCAGTAAAGTTCATAGCAACTTGTTTCGACAGTTTATACCTCTGTAGAAATCTGCTTCTGATAGCTCCTCAAAATAGTTTTTTTCCCATAGGCCATTCTGTATTACAAATGTCAATTTATACGGTCTTAAATATAGCAAATCGACATCAAAATTCTAAGTTCACGTCCGAGTTCTTGAGAATTATTCAGTTGTCGAGGACTTAAAAGAAATATGGCTTATTAGTTTAACAAGAGATTTAACACGAGTTTTAAGCTAACACATGTTGGTGCAATGGAATTTTTGTTATAACTATTGCTAAACTCGTGTTAAGTGTTAACATCTGCTGCTGAAATCTGGCATAAGTAGTACATGTGTTTATATTATCACTCTGGAAGCTAGAAATGTTCATATTCACCATTTTCTAATCGTTATTCCAAGGTAATGGATGTACCTTGCAACCCTAGCTAACCCAGTAAGATAAGATAACAAACCTTTGAAAAATAAAATAAAAATTATACTTCAGTGTTAATCTCCCTTTTATAAAACATCTGAAATTATCAAGCATATGAAAAAGCACTTATAGTCGACTACATAGTTTATTGCAGCTATTTCCTGGAACTCTTATGGAACTCGTGGTGCAGGTGGCATGGTGAGGTAAACCTGATATATCACTAGACACCAGTTGTCCTGTTGTTTATTACTAACGGATCAAATTAACTGTCCTAGGCAGACAAGGTGGAGTGAGGGATTGACGTGGTCCAGCAGTAATTCATTCGTGGCTCCAACGCCCAGGGATGATGCATTGAACGCGGCTTATAACTGACAGCAAATTTTTATCCTCTTTTCGCGAGTTGCTGTTGATTCTGATTACAATTCTTCAAGAAATATCAATGATCTTGTAATCTTGCGTCTTAAATCAGGAACTTACCTTAGAACCTACGGAATAGTCGATTGTCCATGCTCGGAAATAGGATAATAAGACACAAATAGTGTACTATAATTGCTACCTTAAAATGACGTAGACTGATCGAACAGCGCTTGCTTAAGGTAGAGATCAAATGTGCTAAAACATATACAGCCTACAGCTACGTTCTAGAGAATACATACTTTTACATGGCGTTTCGAAAGGACACTAAACGAATATGTAGAAGTAATTCCTTAGTTTCTATGTGATAGCTATACTAGCGCTGTTCAATATAGAAGGATCACAAACATTTTTGACGACTTACCTTTACTTCTTCTTCTTCTTCACTTCACGGCATGGGAAGAGTGCCCGTTCCGTCTGACAATAATTGCTCCTTCCATCTCTTTTTGGGTCTACCAACATCTCTCTTTCCTTGTGGCTGATATTGGAATGCAATCTTAGGCAGTCTTGTTTCGGACATTCTTTGTATACGCTGCATCCATTCCTTTTGATGTTGTTCAATTTTGCTACTTATCGAGTCTACGTTGAGTTCCTTTCTTATGTCTTCATTCCTTATTCTATCCAACCTTGTGCATTCCTTTGTTTTTCTTAAAAAGTTCATCTCTGCATCTTCTTCGTGAGTACCCATGCCTCACTTCCATAAAGTAGTGCAAGGGGCTGCCATTGTTTTGTACAACTTTAATCTTGTATCTCTTCTTGTTTTATTTCTCAAAGTTCTATGCACTGTTCCACAAATCATTTGGAATGTTGCAAGCTTCTTGCTCACATCTCTGTCTGGTTTCATCATATAATTAAGATTACATCCTAAATAGCTGAATTATTTTAGTTGTTCTAGTGGTTTATTGTCTATAATTATTTCTGATCTTATATGTTGTTTTCCCAAAAGGGCCATTATCTTAGATTTTTCCGTCGATATTTTGCAATACTTGGTTCAAGCGGTGTAGTGCATATTGTAATTTATCCTCCGTTTCTTGTATTAAAACCACGTCATCTGCATATAGTAAAATATTTAAAACTTTGTTCTTATTTATATTTACTCCTGATTTAATAATAGTTTTCCAGTTTTGGATGAAGTCATTTTCATATACATTAAAAAGAATAGGTGATATACTGTACCCTTGTCTTACGCCTCTATTAATTAAAATTGCTTAGGTTTTATGTACTCCTGTGTTTATTATTATTTTGGAGATGCTATACATATTTTGGATTACTTTAATTAATTCGTGTACTTACCTTTATTCAACCTCATAATTTTGATGGTACTTCTAAAAATAGTCTGTCCTGAATGCGATACACTTCTCCCAGCGTTTCTGCCAGTCTTCAAAGACATGCTGGAAACCACGTTTTGAGAAATTCCTTCAAAATCACCTCCGCAGCCTTCACCACTGTTTCTGATGATGGATAATGCCTCCCCCGAAGACGTTTCTTCAAGTTGGGGAATAGAAAAAGGTCACATGGGGCTAAATCCGGAGTATAGGAAGGGTGAGAGATGCACTTCACGTTGTGTTTTGCAAGATATTCAGCAACAACATTGGCAATATGTGGCCGCGCATTATCATGGGGCAGCATCCAGCGTGCTTCACGGAAATGTGGTCTTTTGATCCTGATATGGACTTCCAATGTTTTCAGGACATCCCTGTGGTATTGTTCAATTACTTGTATGTGTGCAGATACAACATGCTAATAGACCATTCCACGAATATCAAAGAATGAGATGAGCATAACTTTCCCAGCAGAAGCAACCACTTTTGCTTTTTTTGGGGGGGGGGTTGGTGATGAAGGAGAATTCCACACTGAGCTTTGTTGTTTGCGCTCAGGATGAAAATGATGTAGGCAAGTTTCATTAGCAGTGATTACGTTTGAAAGAAACTCCAGATGTTCCTCTAACATCAACTTTAACTGCATGCAGACCTGAATGCGAATGTCCTTTTGTTCGGGAATCAACAGTCTTGGAACCCATCGCGCACAAACACGTCTCATGTATAATGTTTCTGTCACCAACGTGTGGGTGGCACCCAATGAAATATTCAGTATTTCAGAAGGTGATCTTAAGGAAATTCGTGGATCCTGTCTCTCAATGGCAGCAGCAGTGTTGATGTCTCCTTCCGTCCTCTATTTAAATATTTTTAACTACCTTCGAACTGTATTGTAGAGAAGAACAGAATCTCCATAGAACTCCTGTAGCATTTTGGTTGCCTCAACTAAAGATTTGTAGAGATGAAAGGAGAATTTCGGAGCTGCATATTGTTCCTCGCGTGTTACCTCTATTGCAACGGTAGGTGATACTGAACATGTCTGAAACCGCCTCGTTCGCACAGGCGAAACCAGGAGTAGCAACAATGAAACTACTACGGTATGTTTGTTTCACGTTAAGCTAACAGAATATATAGGGATCGAACCCGGGCCGCCTTGGTGAGAGCCAAGCGGTCTAACCACTGAGCCACGGCGTGGCCATGGGCGTGGCCTGAATTCTTCCCGTCTGGCCCTACCCTGCTGTTAGCTACCCGTGCCTTCCGATAATTAGGTGACAATATTTAATTCCAACTATTATATTGTTAATGGATACATTATCTATAATTATAAGAGGTTTTAAGCCAACGACAAATGCTACAAAACGATACAAGGTAAACAGATTTCGGTAACAAGACATTTTCGCACATATTTAGAAAATAAGCAGAAATTCTCAAGTGCGACTTGTTTTAACATAATGTTCCTCATTATCCCTCTGACACATATTGTATTTCGAAATTTATTGTAATTGCTGAAGAATTGAGCGAGGCTGAAGCTGGAAATAAAGAGCAGCTAATAAGGTTTCATAAACAGTTATTTCTCCAAGATGTGGTGTGCAAGAGACAGTAATGAAGTCATATTTCTTCATTCCGAAGTTTGCAGAGACTACGACGTTTATAACTGCCTTCTTTTAATTGGCTCTGCAGCTCGATGCTGGTTTCGCCTCTCTCATGAAACTTTCTCATTTCCCTCTGTTCCAGCTTTCACTTCGCAGTTAACATTTTCACAATGTATTAAGTATACAATCCATTAAGGAACCTCGTTCTACCAGCGGCTCACATCCACAAGGATCATACTCCTTAACAAATAATAACACATCATCTACTTGATTTAGTAGATTTTCCTCCAATTGCTTTAGCAAGGTTCTTCCAAGAAAGCTTCTTCCACAGTTAAATATAATAGATACGGGTGATTTTTCGCAAATGCGATATAGCGCGATGAAGTACGAAATTGATTCAAAGTACCACATAACTGCGAAATAGAAGATTTTTGAAGTAATTGTTTTCTTTCGATGCTTTTCTTCTGGAAAATTTAACTAAAGTGTCTTTGGAACCTTTGCAAATTTAGTGACCATTCTTATAGAATGTAGAAAGCAACCCTTCCAGGTAAATTAGCTTATTGTTTGCGGCAAACCCGCATACCAGTGTTAAATTGTTTGCCTTCTAATTGCAGCTATGAGTTCGCTTATCCTCAGGTGAATGGTTGTTTGTTTGCACGCGTACTTGTTTACTTGTAAGAACCAATCGAGAATGTTGTACGCTTATCATATATGTTGGAAGTCAGTTCAGAGTTGAAGCAAATATATTGGCGCACAGTTCAACGTTGGCGCTACAGTTTGAAGTAATATAATGTTTAGCTCAGGGTTGAGAAAAGATGTTTATCTCCGGGTATGCGTGGATATGTGTGAGAAGGATAGTTTTAATGAAACTGGAATTCCCGTTTCAAACTGGTTTATTGACTGTTTCTTTTATCCAAACATCAAACTTGAAGTTGCCGACCAAGGATTACCAATATCACTGTTTAGAATTACTGTTTATGCAATGTTTATTACCCGATAAAACTTAATTCATTCTTCACTTATATATGAACTGACAAATATCTTCTCTCATCACTTCTAGTCTGCCTGGCCCAAGACGGACAAAAAGAGGCCTTTCTTAATGGCTTGCCAGCCACGAACTGACCCAATGTCCACAGATGCGCGTGGGTGTATCTGTGTCACTTTCACTTTCTGGAAACCCTCAACCAAAGATTCCCTTTGTGGCTATTTTGTCATGCCATTATGAATGGTCCGAAGAAGGCCCTATTCAAAGTCAAGTGCTACCCTTTTGAAATGTACTAAGGAACTTGTTTCTTACGTTTCTTTTGTTAAACCAACTTATTCACCCAAAATGCTATTCGACTCAACTGCCCTTGCACGTGTTGTAACAAAGAACCAACATTCCTTTGACATTCATCATGATTCTTTATACATTGCAATTCTTAATTTCGGTATCAATACGATAAACAGAAAAGTTTTAGTTTGGAAATTGAAGATGAAAGCGGTAAGTGGAAAATATATAAAACAATTAGAGAAAATCTATGAAGGATGAAGTTTTGCATAAAATGGAAAAAAGTAGGTAGGTCTAAGAAAAGGTTCGAAAATGACTCCAATTTTATTTAACTTATTCATAGAGGAGATACTAGACAAGGTTAAGAAGGAAGTCAGCACTGTCCGATAATAGCAAATAAAGAAATTCCTGGACTGCTATATGCTGTGCCGTTTGTTTTCTCCCCGGCACATTTTTGATGCCCTTCCGGTTCGAGGGCGCTGCTGTCTTGTTGTTTTGGGCTTTCCGCCGTTTCTCTCTGGGGGCGCTGCGGTGCCCGAGGCTTCTTGGGTGGCTCCTTCGAACCGGGAGAGCAGTGTGTGTGCCTGGTTGGTGTCGCGTGGGTGTTTCTTAGGGTAAGTGCTCCAATCCGGGTTTCCCGATTTTTCTCTTAGGGTTTTTCATGATTGGTCTTTTGGTGAGCCGTGTGCTTTAATGGGGCTTTTTCTCCCAGATTGGGACCAGAAGTAGATAGTTACCTTTATCTGTCTGGTTGGTCTATGCAAAGTGTAGCAAATAGAACAAACGAGAAAATAAATCCATGTTAAAATTGTGATAAAGGCGTATGATTTTAATTTAATCCCATGACCCTGGGTTGGCCCGCACAAATTGGTAGTAGAGCGTGGTTCATTTGACGCTTGGCTCTCGGCTTGGTTTCCGCGCGTTCGTGTTTGTTGCTTTTGACGTTCTTTGTGCCTACTACTGTATCCTGTGGCAGTTAGGAATGGCGACTTCCTTAGCAAATGTTGACGGCTTGCGTAAAGGTGAGCTGCTTTTTGAGTTGTTAATTCGTGGTGGGCAGGTCTCTCCTGCGGCCGACTGGTCGGCCATATTAGACGCATTGCGTCTTGTCAAGGACAAACCGTTCATTGCTTTACCTCATAAGCATGATTTAGTTGCCAATTCCCCTCAAGTGTGTTCTGAAGCGCTTTTAGAGTTGGATGAGGTTATCCAAGATTTGGAGCGTGAGGGATCCCCTTCAAGAGGACAGCAGGTCCGTTTATTGGCGCGCACCCAGCATTATATCAACAGGTTAGATTATCTCATTACCTATTTTCCGCGTTCCGAGGGTTTTACCTCGTGTTAAGACACTCAAACAAAATTTTGAGGCGCTCCTCGAGAAATTTAACGCCATCGCTCGTCAAGGGGGAGAAGACGCTAAGCTATATTTTCCGGAGACCTCGTCTTCCCCGGCTGTGAGTCCCGTAGCTTCTCTTTCGATGCCATTTCGTGCCTTAAAAATCATACAGCCTTTACAACAGTTGGTGGAGGCAGTGGATATGTTCGAGGTGTCGGATGTGCTGTCGGCTTTCACGTTTTTGAAATTCCTAGTAAAGCTTAACAAGGTAGCCATGGTGCACTCGGTTTCTTCCGATTTAACCATGCAGGCAGTTGCGACCAAGGTCAAAGGTGTAGTTTTGAATCTTTTGCTTAGAGCAAGGCAATCAGCTGACCCTTTAAGTACTTTTCATGCTTTGGTTTTGGAATAATTTATCCCGCGTCGTGAATCGTTAAAATTATTGCAAGACCATTATTTACGACCTCAAGGTCTGGCCGAACCGTTTGTCCAGTATATGGAACGGGTCAGAGACGTGGCCTTGGCCTTACGTCTTCCAGATACGGAGCAGGCAGTTTGTGACGTCATCATTTCGGGTTTGAATCCCGAAGCTCGCTCCAGTTTTGTTTTCGCGACACGCCCTAAAACGTTCACGGCATTGGAATCTTTAGTGCCCCTGCTTAGTGAGTGTTCTGTAGATCGATCTCGCTTAGGTGAGGTGTTGAATTCACCCCCCCCCACCACGAGTGAATCATGGAGATGGTTTAACACCTGGCGTCCGACCTGGGTCATCACCTCACGGGCTCCGGTTAAGATTCTATCGTTGTCAGGAGGTAGGACATAAGGTTAAGAACTGTAGCTTCCCTCGCCCAACGGGCAAGGACCTTTCGAAATCTGGACGTGATAGTCGTTTCCGGCAGCGCCCCATTTCACGCCAGAAGTTGCCGGCCATGAGCGCGAGTTTGGCCTCATCGCGGCGCATTTTGGCTTTACCCCATTCTATTAATCCTCTTGTGCAGGTTGTTGTCGGTAAGGTGAGCGTTTTAGCCCTCCTTGATTCCGGTAGCTCATTTTCTCTCATTAATCAAGTATATTTTCGCAATATATTGGGGCCTTCGTGTCCCAAGGAGGTGAGCTGTCAGGTGCAATGTTTGGCAGTTAATGGGCAGTCCTTTAACGTGTCTAGCAAGGTTAGGTGTACTATCCGCGTTCCTAAATTCACTTGGAAACATGAGTGCTATTTGGTCCCTGATCTACCCTATTCTGTAATCTTGGGGGCCAATTTTATGTCACGCTCCCATTTGTGTTTAGATTTTGCGAAGAAACAAGCTACTTTCGGGTTCGCGACTGGAAGTAGTGTACCTTTTCAGGAGAAACTATACGACGCTCCACCTCGTCCTCGTCTAGGTAACGTCACGCTGTTAGACGAGCGTGAGGCAGATATTTCCTTGTCTCATTTGACTCACCAACTGGCCGCAGTGGTGGAAGGTTCGGTTCAGAAATTTTCCTCCTTGTTTTCCGACCGATTGGGTGTTACTCATCTTATTACCTACGATATTCAGCTGACTGACCCGTCCCCTGTTAAGCTTTCTCCGTACCGGCTGACACCACCCAAAATGGCCATTTTGAAGGCTAAAATCAATGATATGTTGGATAAGGGTATCATTAGAGCTTCCACTTCGTCTTATTGTAGCCCGGTTATCTTAGTCCCTAAGGGTGACAATGATTTCCGTCCTGTCGTGGATTATCACCAACTAAATAAAAAAAATACTTATTGAATCTACTCCCATGCCAGACCTCCATACTGCCGCCCATCACTTTGCTGGAGCACGCGTGTTTACAACTCTGGATTTAAACAGCGCCTATCATCAGATTCCTTTGTCGGATGAATGTAAACACGTCACTGCTTTTTCATCTCCGTGGAGATTGCATGAGTTTAATAGGATTCCCTTTGGGATTGCTACCGGTGCGCAGGTACTTTCCCGTCTCTTGGACAATTTGTTTTCTGACATTAAATTTAAATTTCTTTATCACTATTTAGACTACCTAGTAGTGTACTCTCCTGATTTTGATTCCCATATCTTACATTTACGTGAGGTGTTTGATCGCTTACAGAAGGCTGACCTCACGGTTAAAAGGTCTAAAGTGAAGTTTGCTACCACAGAGATTTCTTTCTTGGGTCATTGGGTGTCGTCCGCCGGCATTACTATTGATTTAGAACGCACCAAAGCCGTGCGCAATTTTCCACCCCCTAAGAACTTACGTGCATTGGCTCGTTTTGTTGGTATGGTGAATTTCTTTTCCAAGTTTATTCCTTCCTTCGCTGCCCGGGTTGAACCTTTGAATCGCCTTCGGCGTAAGGGTATTAAGTACGTCTGGGGTGACGAACAACAGCGTGCGTTCGAAGACCTAAAGTCCGCCATTTCCTCTCCTCCTGTTTTGGCGTTTCCAGATTTCAATAGAACTTTTATTCTCCAGACTGACGCTTCTAGTTATTCCCTGGCGGCGGTTCTTCTCCAGGATTTTCCGGAGGGGCGCCGTCCCATTTGCTATGCTTCGCGAACTCTATCTGAAGCTGAACGCAAGTTTTCCATCTATGAGCTATAAACCTTGGCAGTTTTGTTTGGTCTCGAGAAGTATAAACCCTACCTGGAACATCTATCTTTCATAATGGAGTGTGATAACCCGGCTCTTACGTGGGCGTTAGGAACACCACGTAAAACATGTAGGCTCGCCCGTTGGGGCGTGCGGATTGGTGCGTTTAAGTTTACACCGAGGCACATTCGTTGTTCTGATAATGTAGTTGCTGACGCCCTTACACGCATGTTTTCTGAGGAACCGCCCCCAATTTGTACGGGCCAACCCAGGGTCATGGGATTAAATTAAAATCATACGCCTTTATCAGAACCTTAGCATGGATTTATTTTCTCGTTTGTTCTATTTGCTACACTTTGCATAGACCAACCAGACAGATAAAGGTAACTATCTACTTCTGGTCCCAATCTGGGAGAAAGAGCTCCATTAAAGCACACGGCTCACCAAAGGACCAATAGTGAAAAACCCTAAGAGAAAAATCGGGAAACCCGGATTGGAGCACTTACCCTAAGAAACACCCACGCGACACCAACCAGGCACACACACTGCTCTCCCGGTTCGAAGGAGCCAACCAAGAAGCCTCGGGCACCGCAGCGCCCCCAGAGAGGAACGGCGGAAAGCCCAAAACAACAAGACAGCAGCGCCCTCGAACCGGAAGGGCATCAAAAATGTGCCGGGGAGAAAACAAACGGCACAGTGCGGATGACTTAATGGTAGGATCTATAACGGTAGTAGGATTGTAGAAGACAATAAATGAAATTCAGAAATTCTGTGAAAAGTGGGGAATAAAAATAATCATAAATAAGTCGAAAGTTATGGTCTTCAAGAAGGGAGTTAAACTAAAAAAAGGGATGATAAGTGGGTACTAAATGGCAAAAGCGTAGAAGTGGTCAATGAAATTGAATACTTAGGAGTAAGGTTGAATAACAATGGAAAGTGCGGAGCACACAGGAGAACAATTGAAGCAAAAGAAAGGGCCGCAATGAATGGAAAAAGAATATGCAAATATAAGCTAGAAATAACAACCAAGTAGTTAGAAAGAATGTATGAATCACTAGTTGGATCCAAAATGTTGTATGCAGTGCAGATCTGGGGGGACACAAAGGTAAACAAAACGGTGGACCAAAACTACAGAAGGTTTTGTAAAGAGCTACTAGGCTTACCAAGATCAGCAGCTAGAGAAGTAGCATTAGTAGAATTACGAAGGACAAATAGAAATGAAATAATAATGTAAGAATTATAAATTTTTGGTATAGGCGTTTGACCAAAGAAGAAGGGAAAATTATGAAATTATGCATGAGCCAGAAAAAAAGATTAGACAACACAAATAGTTGATGGGCAGAGATAGGAGGAATTGTGGAAAAAATAGGAATGGGAGAGATATAGAGATTAGAGGAAATGAATACAAGCGATGTGGGTAAACTAGTAAAATGCAGAATAGAAGATATAGAAAGACAGGAAATATGTAGAGTTCTAGAAAATATGAAATGATTACAATTTTACAAAGCAATAAAAAGGAAATACGGGACGAGAAGGATATATAGATTACTGCAATAGGCAAGAGAGAGAAGGGTTAGCATGGGTGAGAAGAGGAACAATATTTCTAAGAGGGATTAGAGGTAGGGAAAAGGGAATATCTGAATTCTGTGGGGGAAAAGAAGGCATAGAACACTATGTAACAGAAAGTGCGGAGGTTGCAATATAGAGAGAAAAGGTTTGGGAAGAAAAATTGGAGAAAGTAGAGAAGAGGATAATAGCTATAGAAATGTTAACGGGCAGGGAAGAAAAGAGGGTACGAAGTATTGGTGAGTTCTTGCAGAAAGGAAAAGTGGACAAGAATTATAAAGGTTATGAGACAGGAAGTTAAGGGGGAGAATGGGACTAATTAAATAACAAGGAGACATGGAGGTTAAGAGCTACCTGGCAGAGCGGAAGAACAGGGTGTCATGTAAGTCAAGGTAGCAACAAGGTAAAGACAAATAAATGTAAAGAATGTAAGAAAGGAAGATGAGAGGGAAGAAAGGGAATAATTAAGAAACAAGGAGACATGGAGTTTAGGAGCTACCTGACAGAGCAGAAGACTAGGGTGTCATGTAAGCCAAGATAGCAATAAGGTAAAGGTAGATAAATGTAAAGAATATAAGAAAGGAAGATGAGGGGGAAGAAAGGGAATAATTAAGTAACAAGGAGGTATGGATTTTAAGAGGTACCTGACAGTGCTGAAGACCAGGGTGTCGTGCAAGGAAAGTTAGCAAGAAGGTAAAGACAAATAAATGTAAACATTATGAGAAAGGAAGATGAGGGGGAAGAAAGGGACTAATTAAGTAACAAGAAGACATGTAGGTTAAGAGCAAGAGACCAGGATGTCATGTAAGACAATGTAGCAACAAGGTAAAGACAAATAAACGTAAAGAATATAGGAAATGACGATGAAGGGAAAGAATGGGCCTAATTAAGTAACAAGGAGGCATGGAGTTTATGATCTACCTGGCAGAGCAGAAAACCAGGGTGTCATGTAATACAAGGTAGCAACAAAGTAGAGACAAATAAATGTAAAGAATATAAGAAATGAAGATGAGGTGTATGAAATGGACTTGTTAAGTAACAAGGAGGGATGGAGGTTATGAGCTACCTGACTGATCAGTTGACCAGGGTGTCATGTAAGACAAGGTAGCAACAAGGTAAAGACAAATAAATATAAAGAATATAAGAAATGAAGATGAGGTGTATGAAATGGACTTGTTAAGTAACAAGGAGGGATGGAGGTTATGAGCTACCTGACAGATCAGTTGACCAGGGTGTCATGTAAGACAAGGTAGCAACAAGGTAAAGTCAAATAAACGTAAAGAACATAAGAAAGGAAGCTGAGGGAGAAGAATGTGACTAATTAAGCAATAAGGACGCATGGAGTTGAAGATATACCTGACAGAGCAGAAGACCAGGGTGTCATGTAAGACAAGGTAGCAACAAGGTAAAGACAAATAAATATTAGAAATATAAGAAATGAAGATGAGGGGTAAGAAAGGGAGTTATTAAATAACAAGGAGACATGGAGGTTAGGAGCTACCTTACAGAGCAGATGACCAGGTTGCTATGTAAGACAAGGTAGCAACAAGGTAAAGACAAATAAATGCAGCATAAAGTTGTAAATTGTAAAATTTTGGATTACAGATCCTGGTATTAACTGTAACCGAGCCAGATGGCGCTGGCAATTTCCTGTCTGGCCCGCATTTGGAAGGTCCGTGTTCGATTTCAATGGCTGATCTACCTGATTCATTTTCTTTTTGTTTCGGGTTTTTCCTGGGTAGGTTAGTTAGATCCCGCCAACCGCATTTCTAAATTGGTCCATAAGCCCGGTCGGAGAAGAATCGGATGAGAAAGTGTTCAATCAGAGATTATCATCCTACCATGCACCGCCGAGTCACCCTTTGACACATCTAGCCTGAAACAGAGGACCAGATGAGAGACGATGTGAAACTATCGAATGGATTAAATTAAATGTTAAAACTCAAGATTTAAATGAATATATTTCCTAATGTTATACGCAGTGGTTGAATAAATAGAAACAAACTTTGCAGTTACTCAGAATAATTCCATATAAGGACAAATACGATGAACTAATTTATTGACGCCTCAAACAGAAGGGATGCTCGCTGCAATTATAAGCTGAAACCTCTCAAGCGGGGATTTCCCTGACACAAATCCCTCTTAGTAAAACCGTGCTAAACAGTTAACTACCAGCAGCTTAGGTGAGCAGCGTCTAGACAAGAAATAACGAAACTCGTAACCCCTAACAACTGAAGCGTACTGATTAATTAATTTAAAAGCTGGTGGCTCTATTCAATAAAAGAGTAGGTAATATGTCATGTTACATACAACTTCACTTAACTAATCCAGACTTTTTCATGAGCTAACTTGTGTTATAAATGCATATACCGTAAAGTTATATCAAGACTCTCTTAAATATGTGATCATTGTTTCACCTTTAAAATAAAGACAAAAGCCTTCTATATTTAATAACTAACAAACTTATTGAAGAAAAATTGTTCATCTTTTTCAGTGGAAACTTGTGTAAAGTAATGGTTGTTAACTGCAATAATAGACAAGTTCTAAAAAATAAAGTTAATTTATAATTAATTTGATTGTATTTATTGGGCATATTCCAAAATTTTACAATTTACAACTTCTGGCTATATTTAATAACCTTTACCTTGTTGCTACCTTGTCTTACTTGACATCCTGGTCTTCTGCTCTGTCAGGTAATTCTTAAACACCATAGCTCATTGTTACTTAATTAGTCCCATTCTTCCCCCTCCTCTTTCTTTCTTGTATTCTTTACATTTATTTGTCTTTACCTTGTTGCTGCCTTGACTTACATGACATCCTGGTCTTCTGCTCTGTCAGGTAATTCTTAAACACCATAGCTCATTGTTACTTAATTAGTTCCATTCTTCCCCCTCCTCTTTCTTTCTTATATTCTTTACATTTGTTTGTCCTTACCTTGTTGCTGCCTTGTCTTACAAGGCACCCTGGTATTCTGCTCTGTCAGGTAGCTCTTATCCTCCATGCCTCCTTGTTACTTAATTGGTCCCATTCTTCCCCCTCCTCTTTCTTATATTCTTTACATTTGTTGGTCTTTACCTTGTTGCTGCCTTGTCTTACATGACACCCTGGTCTTCTGCTCTGTCAAGTAGCTCTTAACCTCCATGCCTCTTAGTTACTTAATTAGTTCCATTCTCCCCCTCCTCTTCCTTTCTTATATTCTTTACATTTATTTGTCTTTACCTTGTTGCTACCTTGTCTTACTTGACACCCTGGTCTTCTGAACTCCCAGGTAGCTCTTAACCTCCATACCTCCTTGTTACTCAAACAGTCCCATTCTTCCCCCTCCTGTTCCTTTCTCATATTCTTTACATTCATTTGTTTTTACCTTGTTGCTGTCTTGTCTTACACGACACCCTGGTCCTCTGCTCTGTCAGGTAGCTCTTAACCTCCAGTCTTCTTGTTCCTTAATTGGTCCCTTTCTTCCCCTTCATCTTCCTTTCTTATATTCTTTACATTTGTCTTTACCTTGTTGCTACCTTGTCTTACTTGACACCCTGGTCTTCTGCTCTGCCAGGTACCTCTTAAACTCCATGCCTCCTTGATACTTAATTAGTCCCATTCTTCTCCTCTCATCTTCCTCTCTTATATTCTTTACATTTGTCTTAGCTCTGCTGTTGCCTTGTCTTACATGACACCCTGGTCCTCTGCTCTGTCAGGTAGCTCTTAAACTCCATGTCTTCTTGTTCCTTAATTAGTCCCTTTCTTCCCCTTCATCTTCCTTTCTTATATTCTTTACATTTGTCTTTACCTGGTTGCTACCTTGTCTTACATGACACCCTGGTCTTTTGCTCTGCCAGGTAGCTGTTAACCTCCATTCCTCCTTGTTACATAATTAGTCCCATTCTATCCCCCTCATCTTCCTTTCTTATATTCTTTACACTTATTTGTGTTTATCTTGTTGCTACCTTGGCTTACACGACACCCTGATCTTCTCCTCTGCCAGGTATCTCTTAACCTCCATGCCTCCTTGTTACTTAATTAGTCCCATTCTTCCCCTTCCACTTCTTTCTTATATTCTTTACATTTATCTGTCTTTACTTTGTTGCTGCCTTGTCTTACATGACACCCTGGTCTTCTGCTCTGTCAGGTAGCTCTTAACCTCCATACCTCCTTGTTACTTCATTAGTTCCATTCTTCCTCCTCATCTTCCTTTCATATATCCTATACATTTCTGGCCCATTTTTCTTTTACTTTCTCCAAGAACTCACCAATACTTCTTACCATCTTTTCCTCCCTGCCCGTTAACATTTGTATAGCTAATATCCTCCTCTCTACTTTCTCCCATTTTGCCTCACAAAACTTTTTTCTCCATATTGCAACCTCCTCGGATTCTGTTACATTGTGTTCTATGCTTTCCTTTCCCCCACTCAATTCACAAATTTCTTTTTCCCTACCTCTTATCCCTTTTAGAAATATCATCCCTGTTCTCATCGAAGCTAACCCGTCTCTCCCTTGCCTATTGCAGTAATCTACATATGCTTCTCGTCCCCAATTTCTTTTTATTTCTTTGCAAAATATTAATGATTTCATATTTTCTAGACTTTGCCATATTTCCTTTCTTTCTGGATCTTCTATTCTGCATTTAACCAATTTACCCACATCGCTTGAATTACTTTTCTCTAATCTCCATATATCTCCCATTGCTATTTTTAAAATAATTTCCCTATGTCTGCCCACCAACTATTTGAGTTCTCTAATCCTTTTTGTTGTCTCATATATAATTTCATAATTTCACCTTCTTCTTTGGCCAAACACTTATACCAATATTTTATTATTCTTTCTTTTATTATTCCATTTCTTCTTGTCCTTCCTAATTCTACTAAAGCTACTTCCCTAGGTGCTGATCTACTCTTTACAAAGCCTTCTGTAGTTTTGGTACACCATTTTGTTTACCTGGGTGCCACCCCACCCCAGATCTCCACTGAATACAACATTTATTATTATGTGTTTTAAATGGTAAGTGTTCCGGTTTGTAGTGAATCAGATGCCTTAGAGCCTTCAGCGTTGCTACCTCGTTACCTCCACTCTTTTTTATATTTCCCCCCCCCCCCTCTCTCACAATGTTTTAAGTTTTATAATAATGCAGTTGTTCAAATCAAAATTGCGGCAGGGTATTCTTATCTTATGCACATGTTTTAAATATACAGTTTGAAAATAATTATAATTTACGAATTACCTACTTTTCTCATCCAACTAAACTGCCAGCGGTGCATCCATATAGCTATGAGTGTTACTTCCGTTAAGAGACAATTCGTCATTGTCACTGTCTTCATCGTATGAGTGTTGCAAGTTTATGACGATAGGCTCCAAAATCTCGTCACGTGATTTCCTAAAGCAGTGTTCTTGTAGTTTATCTGCATGTCTCATGCGGTTTTCCCATTCTTGTGTAACCTTGTCAGTTTCTTGGTAAATAAGTCGTTCAGCGTCATTCAGGTGTCATTTCTGTTTGCAACATAATTTGAGGCCGCATTAACTCCATTCGATTGTTCTAGAAATGATAAGGGGGAAGGTGATTTATACGAGAGATGCTCAATAAAGAATGATCTTACTGTGCTTACGGTCATAATTTTTCGCACTAAAATTCAGTCTTATTATATTCTGTTAGCTTAATGTGAAACAAACACGCCGTATTAGTTTCATTATTGGTACTCCTGATTCCCTCATGTGAGAACCAGGTAAGTTCAGCCATGTTCAGTATCGTCTACGGCTGCAATGGAGGTAACATGCAGTTAAAGTTGATGTTAGAGGAAGATCCGGAGTTTCTTTCAAACGTAATCACCGCTGATGAAACTTGGCTACATTATTTTGATCCTGAGAGCAAACAGTAAAGCTCAGTGTGGAAATATCCTTCATCACCAACTCCCAAAAAGCAAAAGTGGTTGCTGCTGCTGGGAAAGTTATGGTCATCTCATTCTTTGATATTCATGGAATGGTTTATCAGCATGTTGTACCTGCACATACATCAGTAACTGGACAATACTACAGGAATGTACTGAAAACACTGCAAGTCTATATTAGACGCAAAAGACCACATTTCCGTGAAGCAGGCTGGATGCTGCAGCACGATAATGCGCGGCCGCATATTGCCAATGTTGTTGCTGAATATCTTACAAAAGCCAACGTGAAGTAAATCTCTCACCCTCCCTATAGTCTGATTTAGCCCCAATTGTCTTTTTTCTGTTCCCTAACTTGAAGAAACGCCTTCGTGGGAGGCATTATCCAACATCAGAAGCAGTGGTGAAGGCTCTGGAGGCGATTTTGAAGGATATCTCAAAAAAATGTTTCCAGCATGTCTTTGAAGACTGGCAGAAGCGCTTGTACAAGTGCATCGCATTCAGAGGAGACTATTTTGAGAAGGACCATCACAATTATGAGGATGAATAAAGTTATGTCGTCAAAAAATAATTGTGAACATTCTTTATTGAACAGCCCTCGAAGTTACTCGTGAGTCATTTTAGTTGTAACCTGATCCAGCTGATACACTTTCCTTGGCAGAATAATACTGCTTTGAGCTCTCTAGAGTAACTGGATATTACGTACGATTCATAAACAAATATATAGTGTGACAACTCACGTTCTGCTAATGCGCCATTCTACAAGCCAGCAGGAAGTTTATTGATTGTTCTTGCTCGAATTTAGCAAACACCTTGGCTTATTCAAAGTAATTCTTGTACTACGTCAAGTGAAACATTTACGTTTCAGTTCTGAGTAATTACGTCTATTCGTACACGCATACATGCCAACCAATAATGATATCCATTATCAAGCTTACGTAGCAATGCATTGTTACGATAGTGCTTTATTTATTCCTATTAGGAAAGTTTTTAAGCTAAAAATGTGGGGTATTTACGGTTATGTTAGATGCAGTATTCTTTTCCTACCTTATGAATCAGTTTTTGCAAATCTGAATTTTTGTCTTAGCCCGAATAGTATTTATTAGAGATTGGTTAGGTTGGCTGCTCGTCACACGCCACAACAACGCAGGACTCTGCTTGGTTGCTCTTCCAGTAGCGCTCAAGGATAAACATTATCCCATTTGATACATATAATAATTAGTTGCTCACTTGTTCCTTCTGTGCTCAGTGACCTTTTATTGATTTAGTTTCAAGGCATATTCTTGGCATATTTTTACGTTTTAAGGTAATATTTGCATGTATACTTGATAGTTCTTTAGGGCATGTACTTTGATACAAAATTGTATGTGGCGAACAAAGATTTCGACGTTGCGGCGCCAATTTGTAACTAAAATTTAATCGCGAGCAAATAAGTCGGCGAGCAATGAGGTTTCTCTCAGGGTAGGCATGGATGTGTATGAGAAGGAGATTTTAATAACACTGCAATGCCCGTTTCCAACTTAATTATTTACTGCTTCTTCTTTTCAAACATCGAAATGAAAGTTTCCGACCAAGGGTTACCAATCTCGGTTTAGAGTTACTGAATGCAGAATGTTTATTACTCGATAAATTTATTCGTTCCGCATATATATATGAACCGACAATTATCAAACACAGAACAGGTTGACCACCCTAATAGGCTTCACGCCTCGGACTCTGCTCATCGACCTCACGCCGAAGACCCTTCTGATCGGCTTCACGCCGAAGACGGCCTCATCGGCCTGACGCCGAAGACTGCTTCCTTGACCACAGCTGCGCGGGTGTATATCTAACTTTCACTCTCAGGAAGCTCCTTTTCAACCAAAAATCCTTTGTGGCTGTTTTG
This sequence comes from Mantis religiosa, assembly GCA_030765055.1. Lineage (NCBI taxonomy): Eukaryota > Metazoa > Arthropoda > Insecta > Mantodea > Mantidae > Mantis > Mantis religiosa. The sequence continues at coordinate 205,267,594 of CM060952.1, read as the reverse complement.
TCGCCATTGTAAATGATCCAAGGAATCCCTATTCATACACGTCAAGTGAGCCACTTTAGAAATCTTCTAAGGACACTGCTTCTTTCATTGCTTTCTTATAACACTTTCCCCCAACTCAACTGGCCTTGCCCGTGCCGTAACAAAGAACCAACATTCCTTTGACATCTATCATGATTCTCTACTTCTGGCGAACCTTAATTTCGGTATCAACTTCCGTGCCCCACTTATAAGAGATCAAAATGTTTCAACATTCCTTTGTCAGGAATAAGCTTTGTTATAATTACATTGTCTTTGTTTTAAAATACAGCAAGTGTCATTTTAGTATATGTTTCTAAATATTTTTTTCTATAGGTAGTACATTTATAAAGAGCTTAAATAAAAAATTTCTATAATCAAGGGTTTCTTTCTTTTTGTAACTCCAATGGTTCTACTCACATTAGTCCTGGACACGTAGGACCAAGAACCCGGGCGTCCTTCTACCTTGGGGCGATGGAAAACTCAAGGGTTCTTTCCATGTGGCAATATCTTGACTCTAAAACGCCCCCCCCCTCCATCGACTACAACGTCAAGACGGGTGGAAGTGGATACGCCACTTACGCGCGTCAACCCCCCAAGAACACTACCGAAAACCTCGGCGGGGCCTCCTGGTGATCTAGCAAACCTTCTACTAGCTCTGCAGGTTAGTACCCGGGACTTATAAGGTGACCTTCTACCCGCTCCGGGCGGCAGTTGCCTGGCCGGAGGTACCCAATTCCCCGTGGGTGTAGGGAACACACTGCTCCCTCGAGTCCAACCCAATCCGAACAACTTCCCGACGGGAGGGGCTCGGCAGTTTGGCCCCAGATTCCTCTAGTAACGTCAGAAGCACCACGAGTGCTAAGGGTCCGCAGCGCCTGCACTAAGGCAGCTCAAGGGGACGTATTCCCTCCCCTACGGGAATATTCCACCTTGGATTGCCACTTTCAATATAATATTTTCCAAGTTGCGTGTCGAATTCTTTGTATTCGTCGAAGATTTGCATTTAATTGACCTTGTATATTTAATTTAAATTATTACTTTTGCTGTTTTTTGAATATAGAGCGATGATAATATTATACAGTTTTGTAGAGTTAATTTATTTGTATCTATTCCAATTTTCTTTGTGTCACCTTAGATTACGCGGTGCGTGAAATTATCTCAAAATTTTTTACTCGGATTGGTGTCTTCTTCAAGGATTAATTTGCTAAAATAATTACGCAAGTTATTTTAGTAGATAATTTACATTACCGACACTTATAATATGCCTGGCACCATAGCTCAGTCTTTAGAGCGCCTGCCTGCTGTGCTATGAGTCCCGTGTTCAGTTCCCTGCGATGGAGGCTTTCCTCCGTCCAAGACAAATGCTCATATCCCCCAGAGTCCAGAAGTATGAATGTTAATGCGAATTTGTTTGTGTGATCTAATGATTAAAACCCAACGAATACGAGATAACACCTTCGATATATTCCAAAGGAGAACGGCTGCCGAGATGGCCATTGTAGTTAAAGGCGGGGTATAAATGTGTACGTGATCTAATGATTAATACACTACGAATACGAGTTAACACATTCAATATTTTCCAAAGGAGAACGTCCACCGATATGACCATTGTAGTTAAAGGCGGGGTATAAATGTGTACGGGATCTAATGATTAGAACCGAACGAATACGAATTAACACCTTCGATATGTTCCAAAGGAGAACCGCCGCCGTTATGACCATTGTAGTTAAAGGCGAGGTATAAACGTGTACGTGATCTAATGATTAAAACCCAACGAATACGAGTTAACACCTTCGATATGTTCCAAAGCAGAACGGCCACCTATATGACCATTGAAGTTAAAGATGAAGTATAAATGTGTACGTGATCTAATGATTAAAAGCCAACGAATGGAGTTAATACCTTCGATATGTTTCAAAGTAAAACGGCCGTCGATATGACCATTGCAGTTAAAGGCGGAGTATAAATGGGTACGTGGTCTAATGATTAAAATCCAACGAACACCAGTTAACTCCTTCGATATGTTCCAAAGGAGAACGGCCGCCGATAGGACCATTGTAGTTAAAGGCGGGGTATAAATGTGTACGTGATCTAATGATTAAAACCCAACGAATACGAGTTAACTCCTTCGATATGTTACAAAGGAGGACGGCCGCCTATATTACCTTTGGAGTTAAAGGCGGGGTATAAATGTCTACGTGATCTAATGATCAAAACCCAACGAATACGAGTTAACTCCTTCCATATGTTCCAAAGCAGAACGGCTGCCGATATGACCATTGCAGTTAAAGGTAGGGTATAAATGTGTACGTGATCTGATGATTAAAACCCAAAGAATACGAGTTAACCCCTTCGATACATTCCAAAGGAGAACAGCCGGCGATTAAACCATTGTAGTTAATGACGGGGTGTAAATGTGTACGTGATCTAATGATTAAAACCCAACGAATAGGAGTTATCACCTTCGATATGTTCCAAAGGAGAACGACCGCCGATATGACCATTGTAGTTAAAGGCGGGGTATAAATGTGTACGTGATCTAATGATTAAAACCCAACGAATACGAGTTAACACCTTCGATATGTTCCAAAGGAGAACGACCGCCGATATGACCATTGTAGTTAAAGGCGGGGTATAAATGTGTACGTGATGTAATGATTAAAACCCAACGAATACGAGTTAACACCTTCGATATGTTCCAAAGAGAACGGCCGCCGATATGACCATTGTAGTTAAAGGCGGAGTATAAATGTGTACGTGATCTAATGAATAAAACCCAACGAATACGAGTTAACAACTTCGATATGTTCAAAAGGAGAACGACCGCCGATATGACCATTGTAGTTAAAGGCGGGGTATAAATGTGTACGTGATCTAATGAATAAAACCCAACGAATATGTGCTAACACCTTCGATATGTTCAAAAGGAGAACGACCGCCGATATGACCATTGTAGTTAAAGGCGAGGTATAAATGTGTACGTGATCTAATGATTAAAACCCAACGAATACGGATTAACACCTTCGATGTGTTCCAAAGGAAAACGGCCGCCGGTATGACCACTGTAGTTAAAGGCGGGGTATAAATGTGCACGTGATCTAATGATAAAAACCCAACGAATACGAATTAACACCTTCGATGTGTTCCAAAGGAAAACGGCCGCCGATATGACCACTGTAGTTAAAGGCGGGGTATAAATGTGTACGTGATCTAATGATAAAAACCCAACGAATACGAATTAACACCTTCGATGTGTTCCAAAGGAAAACGGCCGCCGATATGCCCATTGTAGTTAACGGCGAGGTATAAATGTGTACGTAATCTAATGATTAAAACCCAACGAATACGAATTAACACCTTCGATATGTTCCAAAGGAAAACGGCCGCCGATATGACCACTGTAGTTAAATGCGGGGTATAAATGTGCACGTGATCTAATGATAAAAACCCAACGAATACGAATTAACACCTTCGATGTGTTCCAAAGGAAAACGGCCGCCGATATGACCACTGTAGTTAAAGGCGAGGTATAAATGTGCACGTGATCTAATGATAAAAACCCAACGAATACGAATTAACACCTTCGATATGTTCAAAAGGAGAACGACCGCCGATATGACCACTGTAGTTAAAGGCGGGGTATAAATGTGCACGTGATCTAATGATAAAAACCCAACGAATACGAATTAACACCTTCGATATGTTCAAAAGGAGAACGACCGCCGATATGACCACTGTAGTTAAAGGCGGGGTATAAATGTGTACGTGATCTAATGATTAAAACCCAACGAATACGAGTTAACACCTTCGATATGTTCCAAAGGAGAACGGCCGCCGATATGTCCATTGTAGTTAAAGGCGGGGTATAAATGTGTACGTAATCTAATGATTAAAACCCAACGAATACGAATTAACACCTTCGATATGTTCCAAAGGAGAACGGCCGCCGATATGACCATTGTAGTTAAAGGCGGGGTATAACTGTGTACGTGATCTAATGATTAAAACCCAACGAATACGAATTAACACCTTCGATGTGTTCCAAAGGAAAACGGCCGCCGATATGACCACTGTAGTTAAAGGCGAGGTATAAATGTGCACGTGATCTAATGATAAAAACCCAACGAATACGAATTAACACCTTCGATATGTTCAAAAGGAGAACGACCGCCGATATGACCACTGTAGTTAAAGGCGGGGTATAAATGTGCACGTGATCTAATGATAAAAACCCAACGAATACGAATTAACACCTTCGATATGTTCAAAAGGAGAACGACCGCCGATATGACCACTGTAGTTAAAGGCGGGGTATAAATGTGTACGTGATCTAATGATTAAAACCCAACGAATACGAGTTAACACCTTCGATATGTTCCAAAGGAGAACGGCCGCCGATATGTCCATTGTAGTTAAAGGCGGGGTATAAATGTGTACGTAATCTAATGATTAAAACCCAACGAATACGAATTAACACCTTCGATATGTTCCAAAGGAGAACGGCCGCCGATATGACCATTGTAGTTAAAGGCGGGGTATAACTGTGTACGTGATCTAATGATTAAAACCCAACGAATACGAGTTAACACCTTCGATATGTTCCAAAGGAGAACGGCCGCCGATATGACCATTGTAGTTAAAGGCGGGGTATAAATGTGTACGTGATCTAATGATTAAAACCCAACGAATACGAGTTAACACCTTCGATATGTTCCAAAGGAGAACGGCCGCCGATATGACCATTGTAGTTAAAGGCGGGGTATAAATGTGTACGTGATCTAATGATTAAAACCCAACGAATACGAGTTAAGCCACATTCCCTTGTTCTGTCAACTGAAACTTGAGATGAATTACCTGGTGTATGTCAGCCTAAAGAGGAACAACTTTGGAGAGCATGCTGCGTCGTTTCTTAATCAGAGCTGCTCGTAACTTCTACAAAAGATTGCAGTAGTATCTGCCTGAGATGGTTTGACCATATACAAGATAATCTGTAAGGATGACTCCACGGCAGTCCCAAAAAACTGATATCACGACATCTCGCAGCTTACCTTTGCCCCTTTGCCTTTTTGGTAGGGGGGAATCGGCATGCCCTGTGCTCTTAGTTTTTGTTTCTGGCTCATACCGATAGATCCAGGATATATCCATAATTACCAGGCGATCCAAAAATCATCTTCATCCTGTTCCAAAAGAATACACATCTGTCTTGAAACGCCAGGCCCTGTTTACTTTCGGAAAGGTGTTAGCACACCTGGATTCCACCGTGCAGACAACTTAGACAGGTGTAGTTCATCATGAATAATTTTCCATAGACTACCGTAGCTAAGATGTGTCTTATTCATGATCATTTGGATGGTTGTTCGTCTGTCTTCCAGTATTAAACACTCCACTTTCTTGACTGTGACAGCTGACGGTCTACCAGCTCTTGGCTCATCTGTTAGGGACATGTGACCAGTTTGAAAATTCCTTTTCCACCTCACAATAGTGTCATATGAGGGGCAATAATTTCCATAAACAGCCGTCATCTCGTAATGGATTTCCCGGGCAGCTTTGCCTATATTTCATTTCGTAGTAAGCTCCAAACTTTAGCAGGAAGTAACAAGTTGATACAGGTTGGATGCCTCAGTGATCAGAGTGAGCATTGATATTGACCTTCCAGCTGATATGTGTTCTGTTAAATCGACAGAAAAATTAAGAAGAGGCATTCTTGGGTTGCACAAGACTGCACCATAGGATGTAAACCCTCAGTGAAGAACCACTGAGTCGTATGATGGCAGACATTTTGGGAGTCAGTTCTATTTAAACGATTACAGCCAGTAAGGAGGGTTAGTCAGATCAGAGTTAGTCAGTTAAGTTGGTTATATCATTGCAGGCTGATTGATACTTATGAATAGTTCTACAAAACTCGCTTCATCAAAGTGAACAAGCCACCCGTTGTTCAGAGCTCTACGCCACTCTTCATAAAAGGTAATATTTTATTATGCATTAATTGATTCAATGTTTGTTTTGATTGCACCCTTTATCTCTTCAAGATAGAGGTGAGCCTTGTTTGAATTGACTTTCCCAATTGTTAAAACATACTTGTTAGTGTTATGGAAAACCCATCACTTTATTTTAACTCTACTCATGTCCCTAAACTTTGACCTGTTTAGCTCTACCCTTATGCTTTCAGTGGCTACACCCCCAGTTGTTGATTAGGTTTGTAAGTCCTTCAACCCCCTTACAATCTTGGTTTGCAACAATACACTCCCACTTTCAGAATACAAATATTTTAACATTATTTTAACATTTCGAATCTTTATTGACATTATAAAACAATACAAAAAATATCACAAAATTAGAATAACGTAATTATGTTCGGGACAACTGTTTACGCCTAGATATTTTGTTGAAATTAATTGCGAGCATGGATAGGTACCACTCAGAAATTGTGACACAAAGCATATGGTTTCAACTGCAAGTGTATGTGTGCGCGAAACAAAATTGGACTTCCCTTGATAGCAGTTTCCATTCTGCCTTCTTTATTTTTCGGCCATTGTACATGAAGCTCTTTTGCTGAAGATCTTCTTTCCTTCTACTCAAGCGAAGCTATCTGTCAAATCCAATTTCAACTCCTGTCTTCTTATCTGTGGTTTTACTTTCTTTGGCTCTGCATTTCTCAAGTGGGCCCCTGACTGCGCTTTAAAGTAAGATAAGCTAGCATCGTAAACATAGGAGGTACCGGCAATTTCAGTCGATCGCTTTATGGTTTTCTTTACCTAGGTACATCTATCTAAAGCCGATCTCAAACTTTCTTTACTAGGTACATACAGTGATCAGTTATTCCGCTAAAATACAGTGTGATTCAGGATCTGTTTAGTGACTAGAGAAATGACGGGTTAACGAATAGTCATGTATAATATCTGTTTGTCTGTTATATATAAGCCTGGGAAGTTGATGGAAAAATCCCTTTTACCCCTAGTCTCTGGTACGAGGGCTGTTCAGTAAAGAATGATCTTCTTTTTTTTGTGACAACGTACCTTTACTCATCCTCATAATTTTGATGATCGTAGTAAAATAGTCTCCTCTGAATGCGATGCACTTGTCCCAGCGTTTTTTCCAGTCTTCAAAGACATGCTGGAAACCATATTTGAGAAATCCTTCAAAATCGCCTCCGCAGCCTTCACCACTGCTTGTGATTATGGATAATGCTTTACACGAAGGCGTTTATTCAAGTTAGGGAATAGATCAAAGTCACATGGGGCTAAATCCGGACTATAGGGAGGGTCAGGTATGCACTTCACGTTTATTTTTGCAACATAATCATCAGCAATATTGGCAGTATGCGGCCGCGCATTATCTGGAACAGCATCCAGACTGCTTCACGGAAATGTGGTCTTCTGAGCCTGATATGGACTTGCAATGATTTCAGGACAACCCTGTAGTATTGTCCAGTTACTGATGTGTGTGCAGGTACAACATGTCGATAAACCATTCCAATAATATCAAAGAATGAGATGACCATAACTTTCCCAGCAGAAGCAATCACTTTCGCCTTTTTGGGGTTGGTGATGAAGGAGATTTCCACACTGAGCTTTGCTGTTTGCTCTCAGGATCAAAATGATGTAGTCAAGTTTCATCAGCAGTGATTACGTTTGAAAGAATCTCCGGATCTTCCTCTAACATCAACTTTAACTGTATGTTACGTCCATTGCCGCGGTAGGCGATACTGAACATGCCTGAACTTATCTAGTTCCCACAGGCGGGAACCAGGTGTACCAACAATGAAACTACTACGGCGTGTTTGTTTCACATTAAGCTAACAGAATATAATAAGACTGAATTTTAGTGCGAAAAATTATGACCGTAAAAAAATTATGATTGTTATTTATTGAACATCCCTGGAGTATTAATTATGGGTCAGTTCAGGCCAGAAACACTAGGATTTTATCCACTCTTTAACTTTTAGCTATTTTATTACTTTTTGTCCTAGAATTTTAACTAGTACTTTCTGATCTTTTCTTAATTCTTTTATCAAGTCGTTTTTATAGCCGCTTTGTTTCCTTTACGGTTGTGTTTTTGCAACCAAAAGTTCTTTTGACTATATTATTTCAACATAGCTTAGGTAAATTGTAATTGTTTTTAAGTGATCCTAAGGCAGCCTACTGTAGGTAAAGTCTGTTTATTTAACTCGTGTGCAAGTCGGCCGACTCCATTGACGAACCCTTATAATTGTTTTACAACGCCGGCCCTCCTTCTCCCAGACCGTTCTGCAAGTTGCCACCTTATTCGATACCTCATGGATATCGTACGAAGTCTCCTCTAAATAAGAAAATTATCTTATGTCCATTACTGTGAAACTTCCTTAGTTTTGACACACACATGCGCACAAACACACACATACACAAATATAAGCTACAATTCTACTAGATTCCATAATGATGATGATGATGATGATGATGATGATGATGATGATGATGATGATAGTTGGCACTACAGGTCATGTAGACCCTTGGCCTCCCTAACCACCTTCTTCCATTCTACTCGATCCTCTGCTTTTCTTGGCCGCGCCGTGGCTCAGTGGTTAGACCGCTTGGCTCTCACCAAGGCGGCCCGGTTTCGATCCCAAGCGACCGCAAAGTGAGATTTGTGATGGACAACATGGTGCTGGGGCGGGTTTTCTCCGGGACCTCCGGTTTCCTCCGCCATCTCATTCCACCGGTGCTCCATCTTCATCTCATGTATCATCAGTGTCATCGCCTGCGGTGCCGTATGTAGTAAAAGCGGGCGTTAAACACTAAAAATTTCATTTAAGACAGGCCAAGGTAGGTAAAGTCTATTTACTTAACTCGTGTGCTCCTTAGACAAACCTTTAGAAGCGATTTACAACCCCGGCCCTCCTTCTCCCGGACCGTTCTGCAAGGTTGCCACCTTTCTCGATACGTCATGGGTATCGTACGAGGTTTCCTCTAAATAAGTAAATTATCATACGTCTATTACTGCGAAACTTCCTTAGCTTTGACACACACACTCACACGCACGCACACACACACAAACACAGACACGCGCGCTCGCACACACATATATAAGGTACAAATCTACTGGATTCCATAATGATGATGATGATGATGATGATATTTGGCGCTACAGGCCATGTAGGCCCTTGTCCTCCCTAACCATTCTCTTTCATTGTACTTGGTCCTCTGCTTTTCTTCTCCTGCCTTTAACCCCCAAATTTCTCAAGTCGTCTTCTACATCATCCACTCACCTCTTCCTGGGTCTTCCTCTTCTTCTTCTGCCAACCAGCTTTCCTATGAATATCTTCTTTACTACGCTGGTTTCCGGCATTCTCTGCACATGGCCAATCCACCTTATTCTTCCTTGTTTAATTTTCACTACTATATTTGGTTGTCCAAATAGGCACTGTAACTCCAACTTAGTCCACATTCTCCATTCGTCCAAGTCCCTTATCACTCCAAATATATATCTGAGGATTTCCCTTTCCCACCGTAATAACCATTGTTCTTCTCTGATTGTCAACACCCATCTTTCTGAACCATACATTATGTTTGGTCTCAGTACAGTTGTATATATTTTAATTTTAGTATTCCAAATGACGCTCATTTGTTTAAACATTTTATGCAAGTCATAGAAACATCTGTTACCACTTGCTATTCTTTCTTGAATTTCCACTGATGTTTTATTATCTACTCTTACTATAGATCCCAGGTATTTAAATGTTTCCAATCTCTGTAATTTTTTCTCATGTAATTTAACTGTAGGTTCTCTCCTTCTTGCATATCCATCACCTCCCATCTTCATATATTTTGTTTCACCAACGTTCACTAACAGTCCCAGATGTTGTCCTTTCTCTTCCAACACTACATAACTTTCCTCAACAGCTCTTATATTCCTTGCAAGAATTGTCACATCGTCAGCATATGCCACTATTTGTATGATCTAGAAAGTATGGTTCCTCCAGGGTTTATGTGTAATTATCGGATTACTTTTTCCAGTGCTAAATGAAACAGCAGTGTGGATAGTACATCTCTTTGTCTCAACCCCCTCTCCATGGGAAGCAATGGAATCCATAATAACTCTTATCTTATTCAAACTGTTGTATTTGAAACCCAGCTCCTTTAGGAAGGTCACGCATAGTGCAGTGCCCATAAGGAAGATCACAAATTTCTTGCAAATGTGCAACCAATTCGTCTAAGGTGGGCACCCTCCCTTTTGCATGGAATCTATAAATTTCTCGACGAATTAAATCGCATGTGAAATTACTATTTTAGAGAAACGTTTCATTTTGTTTTCACACTTGATCAGTGACTCTGGTATTCCTTTCGTCATAATTTTTTTACTTATTTCAGTGAATACCCCGAACTTATCAGGTTTATTGCATGACTTCTTACCAAGGCTATTTTACAGCATATATTTATATGTGTTCATAACAAGCGCTTGAATTTGCTTAGAAACAGTTCCCGTTATAACTCTTTTTTTTTTTTTTTTTTTTTTTTTTTTTTTTTTTTTTTTTTTTTTTTTTAGGCTTTTCCAGTAATATAACTCGGCCCAGATATTCACACTATTGTCATCGCTTTGATTACGTTCACTTGACTGAAAGTAATCTACTACTTCATTTACATTCACCACTGCATTTCCCTCCCACGGTCTCCACATCGTAACACACAACGAATTTCTGCACGTAATGAAACAGGTCAGCTGGAAGCTGTAACTTTGGCAACTGAGACTCCACGTGGAATAAACATGCGACTGTCATTTCAAGACAATCAGGGTTGCTAATGGTCCTTAACGACAGTGTTCTATTTCTGAAGTGTGGAGATAGATTTATGACGGTCATTAGTGGGAGGGAGGATCAGGTTTCTTTGAGTCCGAACTGCACACGCGTTGACTAGACAGACTTTAACAGGTGAGAGGACAATTTCTATTGTATTCGAGTCATCAGCAACTGCAGAGAACGTAGTAAACTCTGTCTAAATATTTCATTATTTTTCCCCATAAGATTTCACACTCTCAAATAACAAAGGTGTGGGTACTCGCTGTCACCAGGATTATTAAATGGTATTTGTGATACAGTGTGATGTCTGTTTTATGTCTTGAAGACCTAGTGGGAAAATAGTGAACGGCATATCAGTACGTAAATTCATAAATACTAAGGTTGAATACTTCAGTTAAGTACATATATCTATGTATGTGCAGAAGTTTCTTTTTATTTCAATTTTAGGTCCTCCAACGTTTTTATATCGGACGGTGAATGAAATGGGTGAAATGGTGCTCAAATGTGTTCAGGGTCCATGGAGCGCAACGAAATTATTCGACATCCGTCTTTAAGGATAAGGGAAAACCCCGAAAAAATCTTATGGCCGTAATTCTAACTCGGGGCCACCTGAACGAGAGGCAGACCCGCTACCATCTACGCCACTAAGGTGGGCAGAACCCTTCAAGGTATCCAAATTCAGTTGCATGAAAACATCAGTAATGAACCGTAGAACCAAAAATGTCCGCCTCGGTAGCGTAGATGGTAGGGTCTCAGCCTCACGTTCAAGAAGTCGGGAGTTCGAATTCCGGTCAGGGTGAGCTACCTGGATAAGGTCTTTTCCGGGGTTTTCCTTTATCCTTAAAGACAAATGTCAGTTATCTGTAAGCTCCTTGGGCCCTGGACACATTTGAGCATCATTTCACCCATCTCATTCACCGTCCGATATGACTTAACTTTGGAGTACGTAAAATTACAAAATAAAAAAAACACACTACATGTTTTGACACAGAAAGAGGAAGATATATTTTCAATACTCTTGGGTAAGATCCTTCGTAAATTGGCAAAGAATACAAAGAAAAATCTCCACAATAAAACAGCATATTAGGTTATAGGAGAAATTTGAACTATAGACGAAAGAGAATCCATAAGTAAACTTCATGGCTTTCGAAAATACCAGGGAAGAAACTTCAGGTCTGGAAAAATACATGGATAAATACTGACGGAAGACATGTGAACATTCCAGCGAAGTACAAGAGACATAACAATAAGACAGGTTGTAATTTACCCTGGAGCAGTCACTTGTCTAACACAAACGCACAGGAGTAGATGAAGCTAAATCATATCCCGGAAATTAACCCAGGATAGGAAAGCTCCCATCAGACCAAACTATGCTTCCGAGTGTGGTCATAGGAAATACAATTGAAGATAGAACATAATTACTAGGACGGAAGAAAATTGAACATATTGGGATTCTGGATTAGGTAGTGAAATGAAACTTATTTGCGACTGGTGGGCTTTGAATTTGTAGAAAATTGAGACGTACAAATTAAAAGTGTATAATGAAAAGATTTGTTTGCTTCAATTGAAGGTTATGATCATATTTCTTAAAATAGCTCAGCTATGAAAATTCAAAATATACAAAATATATGCAGCTGGTTGAAGCTTGAAGCTGACATAATTCAAGTCCTCTATGAAGCAGTATCACTAGTACTAAAACGGATAATCAACTATTTCTTTTATTTTAGCGGCATATGTTTTCACCCGAACGTACAAGACCAGCTGACAGAAAGAAAGGGAAACAGACGGCAGAGAGACCACGCCTACTCGTGTGACGGAATGGCTCTTGCTGGGAGTAGGAGAGATGGACAGCGTAAAAAACACGTCTACCCCAACGGGCAGCACCAAAGACGCGCCAAGGAGAGACAGCTTGGGGAGGGAAGCAAGCAGTGATCACTGGTTCCCACCTTTCTGCTTGCCTAGAAGGATCGCGAAACACTGCGGCGACTTCGCTTGGTTGCGGAAACTTCCAGAAACCGCGATATGTCTATATAAGCGATGCAGTGGACGAGTCAATCAGTTTTGAGTCAGCCCGAGGGAGAGTTGTACGGCAAGTTGCCGAGTACCGATTGTTACGCAATTGTGAGTGTTACGTAATTGTTTGTGATACGTGAACCTGCTGTGATCGGTAAGTGTACCAACTGTAATTTGGTGAAAATAAAGAGCACTTTGAGTTTGTGTAACTGGACTTTTAATTTCGCGAACCCACAAAGTCACAATATTGTCAGTTTTTGGGTTCCTAAAATTAAGTCAAGTTTCCAGAAATTCAAAATTTTCCTTATTTCCTCATAAAGGCAGGTTTAGACCCCTTTGCAGCAGGATGACGTTATGTACAGCAACACAGTCTCTCGGGCTTTACCACACATAAAAAGCAAAAGAATTCACATTCAGATCACTACACGATTATGAGTTTTCGACTCTGCGCGCACATACGCACACACACACCTCACTGGCGTGCAACTGCAGCTCCTAGCAGCTCCCTGCCGAACTGGATGACGACAACTACCAGTGCCTCATACATATCCGTGCCGCTGTTTCTCGTAGGCTGCTGAAGTTTCTCGAAAGCTACCGAAGCTTCACGGCCTTTCGTGGTGCAGCGGGAAAGTTCAGACCATCTCTTGTCTCTTTGTTCCTCTGTTGCTCTCTCTCTCTCTCAAATAATTTTTCTTTTTAATTAATGCCTAAAATAATAATAAGTAGAATATATTATTTTATATGACAATAAAAAGGTAGATAAAATGAATTAGACAAATAAAATCAATTGTTTATATTGGAAATATAATAAAAAGAATAAGTATATAAATATTAATACATTTTTTTGAATAACTCAATGAGTTGTGTCTTTAAAATTTAAGAATGTTTAAATAAACTTATTTGAATAAATATTTATAAAAGGAAAAATGCTGGTTACCAGTATTTTAAATGTAAAATGAAAAAATATAACGAGAAATTGTTGGAATAGCTCGAAAATATCTCCAGTTGTTGTTTCGCTGGACACTAGTGATATAGGTTTTCTTTTAATCATATATTATTTTGCTCTCTTGAGTTAGTAATTAAGTCAGTAGGTAAAGATGATTTGTAGAATTTTTGTATTTAATGTATTTTAAATTTTGTTATGAAATAGTTAAATATTTTTCTCTTATTTTTTTGTTTTAAAATAGAAATGTTTAGAAATAATTATTTTTGTTTATTTTAGTCAAGAAATTGGGCTGTCTGTTTTTCCAATTTTAAATTTTTTTCTCGATACCAGTATAGAATTTAATATTATTTTAGTTTTTCTGAGTAGATAGAATTTGTTACATATTAGATGCCTTTTGTTTTGTTATTTTTGTTCTTTCAGTTTTCTTTTTGTAATTAATCTGAACAAATTATTGTCACTTGAACGCCGGAACTCTCTATAGAACCTGCCGGCAGTAGGGCCACAAGGAAAGCATTGAGGTCACGCCTACCCATTTTTCTCGCGTCACTAACTGAAGGGATGATTAGGAAAACGGCGGGAGACCTATACCGTCTTTTTCCCCTCCCACCAGACGTCTCGAAACCTCGAGATAATTGTGCGCGCCGCGAAGTTTCCACAAACGGCGATCTTCCCTATATAAGGCCTGTAGTTGGCGAGATCCTCATCTTGGCCCAGAACAAAAACGTCCACTACTGCCTCCCTCCGCTGCAACGATCACTCCGAGCCATAGGCACGTGGAGTGAAAGGTGGAGGATGGCCATCAGCCCACAGAAGAGCTCTGCCCTTCTGCTGGGGAAGGTCCTTCGCTGGCGCCCGGAAGGAGACCTGCGGTTAAGGCAGAGAAGGATCCCTTGGGTCCGGACTGCCAAATACCTGGTTGTCCGACTGGACCGCGGTCTCACATTCACCCCACATGCCCGTTAAAGATCAGTCTTGGCCATGCAGCGCTTAGGCAGTTGTACCCTATTTTCCGTTCGACCATGCCCACTCGCCTGAAACTACGGGTGTATCGTGCGATCATCCCGCCCCTGATCCTGTACGGATGCGAGGTCTGGGGATCGGTGGCTCGTACCACCATCCGCAGACTGCAAGCCGAGCAGAACAGGGCGCTTAGGATGATCTACGATACCGAACGTATGTTTCCCTCATACATTCTGCACACCCATTCTGGCATACCTTACATTGAGGACGTTGTGCGTGAACGCTCGCGCACATTGTATGCCAGGATTACATCCCATCCCAACCACCTAGTGAACACACTAGGGCAGAATGACCAGCGTGTACCCAGGGGGAGAAAGAGCTACCGCCTCCCCAAGGACGCCCTTGGGTGGTGAGACCAGCCTCTCATTCCCTCAATTCTACACGCTGTCCCGGCCACACTGGGGCTGGATCTGGCCCGCCAGCTGACCCCCGGCAGCCGGGTCCCCCGGTGTGACCTCGTGGAGAACCATAAACTAAATGGTCCCCAACATCCCGACCTCTCGCTCCTGGCCCCGTCACGCTGGACGGACACTGCAACGCAGGCCGCCAACAGCTTGGCGGTTTAGGGCACTGGCCTCCTTGGAAGCCACCCCGCCACCAGGAGCATTAGTAGAGGTCGAATCAGGTCCTTCAGTTAACAACGACATCCAAGCTTTGGAGAAATGACAAACTCTTTAAGACCGCACGGGTAAATCCGCTCAGCGGTTAGGTATAGTGGCCGCGCTTAAACCATCCCCAACCGGCTCTCTTTGTAGCGAAAAACTGTTCTTCCCCCTAACCACAATGTCATAAACATCTTAGGAAACACCAACCGGGGTCAGAGGTGAAGAATGTTAGGCTCGTGTTTACAGCTGAGAATATCCAGTGTTGCCGTTGTTTAAATTCACTGTAAGAAATCGTCATTGATCTTTTCAAATAAATTTTAAATGATTAATGTTTCCTATCATAATACATAATGTTACAACTCTTTATAACATAACTGAAAAGAAATATATCACCTACGCTGTTATGGTATTAGTACTTCTATTACGTACAAGAACTAAGTGCGTATTATTAGCATAATATCTAAGGAAAGTTTAGTAAAACATCATTACAATTTTAAAAGGGTTAAACTGCATCAATGTGCATGAATTTGCGAGGGATATTTACTTGCGAATTAAAGAAGCACTTTGGATATTCTGGTAGTTAATAATATTTTATAAGCAAAGATTGCACGTTAGAGCTTTGTTTATTGCAATCGTGAGCCGATTTATCCTAAAACATTTTCCTTTATTCTATGGTAGCTACAGGTGGTGAATTTCAGTTGATTTAACAAAGCAATAAACACTTAAAAAAAACAACAACCAAGGAATTAAAGAAAAACTAGTAAGGAAACTCTATTACTCTTTTCAAATTTTCGAAACTTTTTACAAGGATGTCTGCTAATTTTACAAGTTTGAATAAAGTTAAGCATTGTATTTGTTTATGGGGGATGGGTCTTCTGCTAAACACAATTTAAATAAATAATCACGTACATTCCGCATAATAATTAAATATGCCATAAACGTTTTAGAACTCGAAAAAGTTTAGATACTTTTATATATATATATATATATATATATATATATATATATATATATATATATATATATATTACAAGTATGAACGGAAATCCATGGTAGCATATCCATGTTAGGTTCGATACCCACGGTCTCCACATCTTAATTAAATTACGCAAGTGCTAAACGCAAATAACTATTAAACACAAATAAATTTATAATACTATACTAAGTAAAACACTATGTAACTTCTATAAATATAACCTTAATTAACACACATAGGAAGCACGTTTGCACAGTCTAAGATAATTTCTGAGGACACAAGAAAAATATTGCAACAGCGCTCTAACTTGATGAACGTATTAAGAAGGGCCACCCATATGTTTAAGTGTGGAAAACCCTTATAATTGCTTACATGTGAGGAGGCGTGGTCAGAAGGGAAAGCTTTTGACGCCGCCTGGGATTCAATGGACGAGGCTACTATACCGTGGCGCTCTACCCACCGTCCGGGAGCACCCGGACGACTTGTTCTCCCTCTTGGCTCTCTCTTGGTCAGTTCAGTTCTTGGCGAGCAGCGTGAGGGGCGACCAATGAGGGAAAGGACTGTGTACGTGCATCGGAGGAGTGTACGTAACTGCGTGCAGTGGACCTGTGACAGACGAACTGGTGAATTGTAATTGTGTGCATTAGGTAATTCTGTGTAATCGGCAAGTGTTTCGATTGTAATTCGGTGGAAATAAAGAACAATTTTGGAGTGGTGTAATTGGACATTTAATTTCACGAATCTACAAAGTCACATTATGTATATTATATATTCATGTGTGTTAAGTGCATTTTGGAAATAAACAGAAAATTTGAATATATGCCCCGGTATAGTTTACAAGGTGCCGGATGGTCTATTCAGATTTTATTTTATTTTATTTTATTTATGTTGCTCTCTCTCTCTCTCTCTCTCTCTCTCTCTCTCTCTCTCTCTCTCTCTCTCTCTCTCTCTCTCTCTCTCTCTCTCTCTCGGCAAGTAATCAGCACTGCGCCCACGCACTGGCAGCTACATCTGTCTATGTTTACTGCCCTCGCACGGCCCGGCAGCAACTCAGAAAAGCCTGGCGACGGTATTAAGATAACAATCAAGCTGCAAACAAATATTTTCAGCTTTAATTTACAGTATGGGGCTTCATTTCAACAAAGGTACCTCTAGCTGCTTCGTAATCTTTCATTTCCATAGCATTAGTGATTTCATGGAATTAAAAGACACAATTCTTTTCTATTTTAAATCCAATTTAATTTAATCAGAACGGTGTTGAGCTCTTGAAAGTTGATTGCTGAAAAGTTAACGAAGACAAAAGAACTATATTGCAGTAACACAAAAGCAGAATTTAGATCGGAGTAAAACAAATGAAACCACTTCAGGCTGTTACTAACGCTCGAAGAGAGAATAAAAGCCCCACATACACATAAAATGGTAACAGGTATCATCCAGCTCAGTGGATAAAGAAAGAGTGACTGATTTTTGACAAATTCAAGCAGATTTAAACCTTTTTTATTTTAGTTAATTGATGTAAATTCATTTCTCCACACTAGCCGTATATAGGCTAAGGTTTTTGATAGAGTCAACATGAAAAATTCAATGCCATGACTGGGAAAATAAACGAGTCAACTGGAGAATTTAATGTCACGACGGCACGTTGGAAATGTGTGTAGTGTTTAACGCCCGCTTTTACTACATACGGCACCGCAGGCGGTGACACTGATGATACATGAGATGAAAATGGAGCACCGGTGGAATGAGATGGCGGGGGAAACTGGAGGTCCCGGAGAAAACCCACCCCAGCGCCGTGTTGTCCACCAGAAGTCTCACTTTGCGGTCGCCTTGGATCGAACCGGGGCCACCTTGGTGAGAGCCAAGCGGTCTAAGCACTGAGCCACGGCGCGGCCACGGCACGTTGGCAATGGTAGCTCAAAGGTTAAGAGCGACTAGACGGAAACCAGGAGATCCGTGGTTCAAATCCCGGCCATGGCATTGAATTTTCCATGTTGACTCTATCTATAGATTTAAACCTGTTGAGCTGTCTACTGTAACCCACTATACCTCAGTGAGGCAAACAGATATACGCGTGTCGTTTCTGCTTTTCCTTAGTTGTGGGTTTTGGCCTCCTTCACAATCTTCTTCCACTCACCTCAATCTTGTACCTTTTCTTTCCAGCCTATTACACCCATTTTTTCATGTCCTGTTCTTCTTCCTGCAGCCTCCTTCAACTCAGTATTCCGGTGCCGTGGCTCAGTGGTTAGACCGCTTGGCTCTCACCAAGGCGGCCCCGGTTCGATCCAAGGCGACCGCAAAGTGAGACTTCTGGTGGACAACACGGCGCTGGGGCGGGTTTTCTCCGGGATCTCCGGTTTCCCCCGCCATCTCATTCCACCGGTGCTCCATTTTCATCTCATGTATCATCAGTGTCACCGCCTGCGGTGCCGTATGTAGTAAAAGTGGGTGTTAAATACTACACATTTCATTTCATTTCTTCCGGTGCTACTCAGTCCTATTATATCATCACGCATAAAACGCTTAGGGATTCTCTAATTCCATTCTTTCAATTTGCCTTATCCACCTTAATGTCAACGACTTTATATATCTAACTAAATCCTACCCTTTGAGCATTTAATTGATTTGCCAATCTGATCTACCTCTCCACGTACTGTTCTCAAATATTCGTCCATACATTTGTCTTATCTTCAAATTATTAAGGTTAAATCCAAAATACTTCATGTATAAGAAAGTTGAAGGTTTACTCAGCACGCTATATGATAACTTATAGTTTAAGGTGTCCAATTATGTGTGTTCCCTGCATTGTCAGTAGTGCCAAATACGGAATAAATGTCCATATATCTTCACTTTATGAGCTGTTTATTCACTAGATAGTTCAGATAAGATGTCGAAGTTTCCCTTAATTTAACGCGGGACGTATCCAAATATTCGGGGTCTTACATAAACTTCCATAACATCCAAAGTTTTCAAGTTAGAGAAGTGAAACTTAGTATGCTCATTTAGGATAATACAGTTAATATGTAAAATTGTTTTCATAATTTTCCGTTGTTTGAAACTAATGCTACATATTTTTTCTATATGCAGAGCTATTTAAAAATGTAAACCCATTTTTTTTCAAAATTCACATATGCTATAGTTCTGAAATTTTGTATGTTATTTTAAAACAAACCATAAATGAATTTGTTGGATTTAGATTTGCTATTGAAGCTGTATAGAATTTAAAAAAAAGTAATCATATGCATGCTTTAAAAATTAAAATAATTTCATATGTTTTGTATCATCACATTCCATCTGGAGCTTAATCTTAAATTCTAGAACCAACAAAACGTTTATTGTGGCATAAGAAAGCTCTGTGCTAAATTACATTACTGTAAATGAAGTAGTTTGAGAGAAAACTGGGTTGAAGTTTTAGAAAATGCAAGTTACAGGGAAAGGCAATTAAAAATACAATAACTATTATTCAGTTTGCCTTTTAATTTTGAGTCAGAACTTCCCATATCCATAGTCTGTATCCTCATTCTTTCTTTTTAAATTCCTCTTCTGTCTTGCTTCTTTCTGCATTAATTCCATAGCTCTTTCTGCACCAGCGATGCGAATGTTGTCGATACTCTGCAAAATTGTTTCCATTAACACACCAGGTTGATACCCTAACTGATGCATAACTTTCTTTCAGCCAACATTCCCATCATTAAACACTATTGCAGCATCAAATGTAGCAGTTTTCACCACTATGGAAGACACAAATGATGTTTTGGGACACCTTTTCCATATCAAACTGTTGAGACTTTCATTTGGGTTATGTGTCTCTCCATAGAGACATTGTTTTAGCAAGTCTGGGTGTGCTAAGAATTGGTAGGTGAGCTTTATGTTTCAGACGCCAGGGGGGGAAAGGCGACCAGAGACCAGTGACACTTCCCTAATCATCCCCCTCAGTGACACGAGATAAATGGGAGGGCGTGGTCTGGATGCCTCCGGTCCCCTACTCAGCTGTCAGTTGGTTGTGTTTTCCAATAATTGTGTGACAGTATAAATACTGTAGATGTATTTTGGTTACTTAAGGAGGTCCTGCGACAAGTCTTGGCCTCTTATATGTCTATCCTGGGTCCAGGTCATATTCCCCAAGTACTCGGATGAGGTTGTTGAAACTGTTTGGTAATTTTGAGTAGAAACAGTGGGGTAATTGTAGGGTGCAGTCAACAATTGTTGTACAGGTTAGGTACAGATGGATTTTGTGGTTTGGGATATACCATTCGACTGCAACTTGGAGTTCAGAGACGTTGGTTCTGCTGCACCACAGAATTGGCAGGCGTAGTTCATTGCCGGCCTTAATACCTGCTTGTAGAGCAGGAACTTGTTGCGGAAAGCCATTGGTGACTTTCGGTTATATAACGGATACAACATGGCCATCCTTTTGCTAACTTTGTTAGCCACCGCTGTTAAGTGGTCATTCCACGTAAGTTGCATGTCTAGAAGCACACCTAGGTATGTTGCCTGCGTTGACCATGGAATTACTGTACCGCCTATACTTAGGTTAGTTAGGTCATGCAGATCTCGGCTGAAAGTGATTTTTTGGGATTTTGTGGCATTTAACTTTAACCGCCAGGTCGCAAACCAGGCACACAACATATTTGCAAATATCTGTGCTCTTTGTACAGCAGTATCATGTCGTTTTGATTCAGTTGTTATGGTGGTATTATCGGCAAATAGGTACAGGTTGCATCCTCTTAGGGTTGGTAGGGTATGAATAATGATTTATTGTCATTAAGCTTATTACAGCAATAGACAAAGTCAAAATAGAGTACAAATTAATACAGTTATGATACAGTGAAGATAAAAAAAATCAATAAAATACTTACATTAGATATACAAATATAGAGACTTAAAATAAAATGAGGAAATAAGAATACTTCATGTCATAAGCCAAAGTTTAACTACACCTGTTAAAGTATTCCTGTATTGAATAATAAGGTTTGGAAACTAACCATTCATGTAATTTGCATTTAAATGTATTACCTGATATTTCAGTTAATTCTAAAGGTAATTGATTATACAGTTTAATGCCCAAAACTGTTTTAGTTAATCTATGATATGGTATATTGAGTTTATAATTAAACCTAGTATTATAATTATGAATATCCTGCCTGAATGGCTGGTCGGTTAAGTTACTTTTTACATAGATGAGAGTATTATAAATATATACATTTATCACAGTCATAATTCTTAATTTTCTAAATAGAGGTTTACAATGTGCAAATTTATCTGAATTTGAGATGGTACGAATTATTTTTGTTTGTTTGTAATATTAGGATAGTAGAAATATGACTGCTGCTTCCCCAGAGTAAAATGCCATATGAGATTATACTGTGGAAGAATGCAAAATAGGTTGTTCTTAAATATGAATCAGGTACATGACTTTTCAAATTTCTGATTAAATATATAACTCTGGACAGCTTCGCTGTAATATAGTAATATAGTTGATATGTATATACGATAGGAAAATCAGGGGTTTACCTTAAGGTTTACCTTACCTCGATTAACATGAAATAGATAAGCATTCCAATAACCGCTTGTATTTTAATATACTGGACTACTACTATAGAATTTCGTGTGAAATAGCATATGAAATGTTTAAAAAGAGAATTGTCATTTTGCTGAAGTTAGACAATGTCCAGTTTGCTCAATGTTAAACAGAGTACAGCAGAGAAGAGTGTTCTTCTGTAATCCTTGCACATTCCCTCTCCACTCTCGAAAGGTCGACTGTGGAACACACATCAAAGCACATGAATCGATTACTTTTGATGCGTGAAGCGCATATGATGTATAGGTGATTCGACCTAAAGGATACATTTACGAGGAACCCGCGATCTGTTGGCGGCCCGTTACTTCTCACTTTCTATATTCCAGAACTGTGCTTCTTTGAATAGGGTGTTGCCGAAACTGTAGTTACATTTCAGCGATTTTTGATAAAAATGTGTTAACTATGTCCTTAAAGTTTCCTGGCGACCAATGCGCTCACTTTCTTCTTTGGCAGCAAGCCAGGTAAAAAGATCAATTAAATATCGACGTTTCTGGAGTGTGCATCTCTCCCAGCATCAGGATATTTATAAAATGTTATAACCTTAAATGAAACACTGGATATAACACAACTATAAACAAAGACAAAACACTATCAAAATTCGCATTACTGAACAAAAGACTGTTTTCAGTAAATTAAATGCCAGGTCAGTAGATGGCGTGAGTATAGAAAATTGTGTCAAAGAAACGTAACTACTTAACTTGATTATCAAGCTGTATTGATCTTTGTTTCTTAAATCGATAGATTTCCACTTTAAGGCCGGTTTCCAAGAGGAGCTGAACTAAAATCCAGCATCACGGTTAAGCATGCTCCTTTCAGAGGAAATCGCCAAAGCCTCCTTAATTCTCCGAACCCAGTAACTGTTGTATATTGCGAAGATGGTCGTCTCCCGAAAATTGGTTCTATGGTCGTTATCAAAACAATGCTCTGCCAGTCCATACTTCTCAGGTTGCATTAAACGAATGCTCCGTTCATGTTCGATTATTCTAGTAGCGATGGTTTTTCCGGTATGTCCTATATATACAGTGTCGCACATTCAGAGGGAATGCGGTACACTCCAGGAATTTGGAAGTCCAGTTTGTCTTTCACTGGTCTCAACAGATGTTTAATCTTCGGAGGTAGCTTGTGGATGTTCCTGATGTATCTGACGAGAATTATACTGATTCTGACGGATAGATTGCTGGTAAACGGGATGCAGGCTGTAGCGGTAGACTTATCTGACGCTTGCTGTATTACAGGCTACTGGGAGAGGAGAATTAGGGAGGCCTTGGCAATTTCCTCTGAAAGGAGCACGCTTAATCGTGATGCTGGATTACACTTCAGCTCCTCTTGGAAAACGGCCATAAAATGGAAATCCGTCGAATTAAGAAACAAAGATCAATACAGCTTGATAATCAAGTTAAGTAGTTACGTTTCTTTGACACAATTTTCTATACTCACGCCATCTCCTGGCCTGACATTTAATTTACTGAAAACAGTCTTTTGTTCAGTAATGCTAATTTTGATAGTGTTTTGTCTTTGTTTATATTTGTATTACATCCAGTATTTCATTTGTGTTAATGATGGGAGAGATGTACACTCCCGAAACGTTGATATCTAATCATCGTTTCACCTGGCTGACTCCCCGAGAAGAGTGTGAATGTGTTAAATATGTAAGTTAAAAGAGTAACACATTTATAAATTTCTCCTGTACTGCCACTGCGGTAAACGAATATCAGAATGCATACGTAAATGTTATATTAAACTTCTTTAATTTTTGTAAAGGAGAGAAAAGCATAAGAAGGGAAGACAGTGGAATAGATAACATAATCAATTTTGTTGTCTAATTGATGGTTCGCCATCCGGATATGATAAGTATGCTAGTTTCCTGTAAAATACATATTGTTGTCAGATAATATCTGTCGCTGCAGTTACTGAAACGAGCATTAGATCTGACAGCATGTGTGACTCATATGTACACTTATGCACTCATTGCGTAGTAAATAGATCCACTACTCTCTGTTTCATATAACCTTGCCCCGCTGACATGTATCACTCCGCCTGCAACTACCTTCCCCCCATCCTAATTGGCGAATGCTTTCGCGCCATAAGTGGTGCCTTCCCGTCACATTTAAACCTGCAGTGAACGTCATAATAATTGCCAGGAAGATAGATAAAATCATACAAATAAGAATATGAAGGCATGCAAAAATACAAGTTTATAATGAAACTGAGCAAGTTGAAACTGAATGAATGAGCAATGAAACAGAAACAAGTTTATAAAGAAAGGCCTTCAGCCTTTTCCACTGAAATTTTCTTAAACCAACACACATATCTTGCAAAAGTGCTTGCCTTTCGCTCTTAAAAGTCGTGTCACGCCATACTTGTCGTATGTTCTTCATTCACCCAAGTCTCGTCAAGGTATGCGACTTGTATACAGGTACAGTCTGATTGTCCTTAAATAACGTCTTCGCCACACAGCAATATCGCCCTTGGAGTGGCAAGTTTTCCTGTTGTCTCAATTTCATGTCGCGATGTTCCTACGCATCTAACACACCTGTAAGTTCAGAACACAGCTGTTCGACTTCTCTCACTGACGAAGACAGATTCTTCTCTGTTATTTCATTAAACACATGCACCACAGTTATTTTTTCGCCGCTTTGTAAAGGTTTTTCCTTGCGATGCTTCAGCGAAAACCTGACGGTAGACTCTGCCATTATACATATAATAAGTACACGCGCAATAAACGGCGAGTAAAATAATTTAGCTCTCGCACTCGGCACAACACACCATCGAATGGCGATACATGACTAAACTATTTCAAAACAAGGTCAGTGATAAAAGTCATATAAACAAATACATCATCACTACCGCTAAATCACGTGATATCGTGTCATGTGCTTGAGAGCAAAGGAACTTCCTTTTTACCTCGTTTAAGAATTAACATGCATTTCAGATAAATCAACTCTGTTGCGTAATATATTTAATTCAAGCGGTTACGAACATATAAATTTGACAATTCTCCTCCAAAATATAAAGATATATCACCATGTTAAATAACGAACTAATTTTTATCGCACAGCAGTCTATACCGCGACAGCGCCGCTGAGGGGTGATAAGGTCACGTGAACGTTAAGAGATACAGGGCAAGTTTATGTGAAACAAGAATTAGCAGAGCAGAAAACAGTTCAAGCTCCTGTCCCTCTTCAGGCCTCCCTTGTCTTCTTGTGGCACATTCCTCTGTCTCGCCTTCTTTTGTTGAGATGTTAGTAACTCATGTTTTTTTTAATTAAACCATGTAATCGGTAAACTTATGACCTATGCTTTTTGCTCTCTCTCTTTCTCTCCCTCTTTCTCTCTCTGTATGTGTATATATAGCTTCCCTAAAACATTTTGTATGAGAACTAACATCTATATTGTGACTTTGTGGGTTTGTAGAATTAAAAGTCCAAGTGGCAGAAACGCAAAACGATATACACTTTGAAATACACTTGTAGAAATACACTTTGTACACCCCTGATAAGAGCAGAATTACGTAACACACAGGTAGGCAGTCTCTCTGCCGCAGGTCCATACTGCAATTCATTCACTCATCTGGTAGCCATAAATTGAAACTGTGAGTCATGAGCCATGAGCGAGAACAAGTCGTCCGGGTGCTCCCGGACGGTGGACAGAGTGCCATGGTACCAATCGGCTGAGCGGATTTACCCGCGTGGTCTATGGATTTTGTCTTTTCTCAAAGCTTTCATGTCTTTTATAAGATGATGGACCTGATTGGATCTCTGCTACTGCACCTGGTGGCGGGATGAGCGTCGAGGAGGGAGGCCAGTGCCCGATGCCGCCAGGAAAGGAACGACCTGCTTTCAGGGTCCGTCCAGCGTGGCGGGACCAGCAGCGAGAGGTCGGGTGGCTGGAGAACATTTACCTTCAAGTCGTGTACTGGTCACACGGGGGGGGGGGGGGGGGGGGGGGACTCGACTGGCGGGGGTCAGCCGATAAGTTACAGAACCAGTATGGCCAGGACATACTATAAACTTACTATAACCTCAGCTATTTTTTTCACACTTGCTCCCACTATTGATGTGTACCGAATAATGTAAGATGGTGGGTTGCTAGCTGATTTATGGGGGCGGTTCAAGTATGTTTACATTTTTTTGACAAAGTATCTTTATTATCCTCATTATTTTAATGGTCCTTCTCAAAGTAGTATCCCCTGAATGCGATGCACTTGTCCCAGTGTTTCTGTCAGTCTTCAAAGACATGCTGGAAACAATTTCTTGACATATCCTTCAAAATCGCCTCCGCAGCCTGCACCACTGATTCTGATGATGGATAATGCCTCCCACGAAGGTGCTTCTTCAAGTTAGGGAATGGAAAAACGTCACATGGGGCTAAATCCGGACTATAAGTGTAGTGAAGAATGCACTTCACGTTGATTTTTGCAAGATATTCAGCAGCAACATTGGCAATATGCGGCCGTGCATTACTGTGAAACAGCATCCAGACTGCTGCACCGAAATTTGTTCTTTTGCGCCTAATATGGACTTGCAATGTTTTCAGGACATCCTTGTGGTATTGTCCAGTTACTGATGTGTGTGCAGGTACCACACGCTTCTAAACCGTGCCATGAATATCAAAGAATGAGATGACCATAACTTTCCCAGCAGCGGCATTAACTTTTGCTTTTTTTGGGATTGGTGATAAAGGAGATTTCCGCACTGAGCTTTGCTGTTTGCTCTCAGGATCAAAATGATGTAGCCAAGTTTCATCAGCAATGATTACGTTTGAACTCCGGATCTTCCTCTAACATCAACTTTAACTGCATGTTACCTCCATTACAGCGGTAAGGGATACTGAACATGTCTGAACTTGCCTGGTTCTCACAAATGTGAAATATGTGGTGTTTAACGCCCGCTTTTACTACATACGGCACCGCAGGCGATGACACTGATGATACATGAGTTGAAGATGGAGCATCGGTGGAATGAGATGGCGGGGGAAACCAGACGTCTCGGAGAAAACCTGCACCAGCGCCTTGTTGTCCGCCACAAATCTCACTTTGGTGTCGCCTGTGATCGAACCCGGGTGGCCTTGGCGAGAGCCAAGCGGTCTAACCACTGAGCCACGGCACGGTCCGGGTTCTCACAGATAGGAACCAGGAGTACCAACAATGAAACTACTACAGCGTGTTTGTTTAACATTAAGCTAACACAATATAATAAGATTGAATTTAAGTGCAAAAATAAATACCCCCCAAAAAATTATGATCATTCTTTATTGAACAGCCCTCGAAGCATACCACAAAGGACCTTGCGAGCTTAAAATTCCTTTCCAATACATCTAAGTCCATAAAATAACCTTAAATTATTTTCAAGTTGCTGGATTCTTTTTTCATGTTTTTCTGGTGTGTAAAAATTCTTTATTCTCTCAAAATTTGTGCACTTCTGTTAGGTATTTTACTATGTCATTTCTTTGAGAAATATTTTCAAGCAGATTCACCTTTCCTCCCATAAATATTACAACTGACCTAGTCAATGAAAGATGAACTTAAAATATTAAAATTTATTAGTATACCCATATTTGTTTAATCATCATTAATGTTACTATACTTATTTTCTGTGTTGTGTAGTTTTCCTTTGGAAGCACTGGCTGGGGTTTCAACATTCTCAACAGGATTCTTCAACACTAAATGTTCAAATTGTTGTGCAGTTACATCTTCTACCACAGGATATGTTCTATAATGTTGACTGCTTTCTTCTCTTTTTTAAGCAGACCTTTATATTTTGTTATTGTGAAAAGAACACAAAAAGGCTGAGCACAATAAAAAGTTATACAAATATCCAATATATTACCGCTTGTTTATATAATTAAACAAACTCTAACCACAAACCTCTGATGTTATATTACATTTCAGATTAGCCAACCTATGAATCAGAATTTCCCCTAAAATATAAGGCATACCACAGCCTTCTAGACCAAGTAGTTTTGGAGCTAGACGTTGATTCTATCAAAAAACTTGCTAGGATATACCAAATTTAAGGAATGCAGTTATATTTGTATAAAATATTTTAAAATAGTAGATATTGATATATTGTTATGTAACATATATCAATTTAATCAGGATGAATTATACTACGGCTGTTCAATAAAGAATGATCATAAACCTTTTACGGTCATAATTTTTCAAACTAAAATTCAATGTTGTTACATTCTGTTAGCTTAATGTGAAACAAACACGCCGTAGTGGTTTCATTGTTGGAACTTCTGGTTCCCGCCTGTGAGAACCAGGCAAGATCGGACATGTTCAGTATCGCCTACCGTTGCAATGGAGGTAACAGGCGAGAAACAATATGCGGCTTTGAAATTCTGCTTTCGTCTCAACAAATCTTCAGTTGAGGCCTATACAATGTTACACGAGGCCTATGGAGAGTCTGTTCTTCCATATAGCACAGCTCGAAGGTGGTTTAAAATGTTTAAAGAGGGGAGCGAATCAATTTCAAAGGAAGGTGGACCCGGTGCTCCAGTTACTGTTCTTACGGAAGAAAACGCCAACACTGCTGCTGCCATTGTGAGAGAGGATCGACGAATTACCTTAAGATCACTTTCTGAAATACTGGACATTTCATTGGGTGCCGAATATACTTTGGTGATTGAAACATTACATATAAGACGTGTTTGTGCGCGATTGGTTCCCAGACTGTTGATTCCCGAACAAAAGGATATTCGCATGCAGGTCTGCA
Organism: Mantis religiosa; assembly: GCA_030765055.1. Classification (NCBI taxonomy): domain Eukaryota; kingdom Metazoa; phylum Arthropoda; class Insecta; order Mantodea; family Mantidae; genus Mantis; species Mantis religiosa. The sequence goes on along the minus strand of CM060952.1, from coordinate 205,238,951 downwards.
TCAGCTAAAGTTGATGTTAGGGGAAGATCCGGAGTTTATTTCAAACGTGATCACTGCTGATGAAACTTGGCTACATCATTTTGAACCTCAGAGCAAACAGCAAAGCTCAGTTTGGATATCTCCTTCCTCACCAACCCCCCCAAAAGGTAAAAGTGGTTGCTTTTGCTGGGAAAGATATAGTCATCTCATTCTTTGATATTCATGGAATGGCTTATCAGTATGTTGTACCTGCACACACATCAGTAACTGGCCATATTACAGGTATATCCTGAAAACATTGTAAGTCTATATCAAGCGCAAAAGACCACATTTCCATGAAGCAGGCTGGATGCTGCACCACGATCATGCGCGGCCGCACACTGCTAATATTGTTGCTAAATATCTTGCAAAAATCAGTGTGAAGTGCATGCCTCACCCTCCCTATAGTCCGGATTTAGCCCCATGTGACTTTTTTTCTTCCCTAATTTGAAGAAACGCCTTCGTGGGAGGCATTATCCATCATCAGAAGCAGTGGTGAAGGCTGTGGAGGCGATTTTGAAGGATCTCTCAAAAATGGTTTCCAGCATGTCTTTGAAGTCTGACAGAAACGCTGGGACAAGTGCATCGAATTCAGGGGAGACTATTTTGAGAAGGACCATCAAGACTATGACGATGAGTAAAAGTACGTTGTCAAAAACAATTGTGATCATGCTTTATTGAACGGCCCTCGTATTTTCATAATATTCAAAAAATTGAAAAAGTCAAAATTTTTCATATCAGACCTTTATGAGTCCCCTTAACTTTAGTTTTGAAAACAGCCCATGGCACACTTTACCTGCACAACGGGAGATGCAGAGGCGATTGAGGGAAGTGGGCTGAGAGAGAGAGAGAGAGAGAGAGAGAGAGAGAGAGAGAGAGAGAGAGAGAGAGAGAGAGAGAGAGAGAGAGAGAGAGAGAGAGGGAGAGAGAGAGTCTGAGAGATAGGATGGCTGAAAGAGAGAGGGAGAGAATGGGAGGGTGAAAAAAGAGATTCAGAAAAAGAGAAAGTTGAGAGAAAGATGACAGAAAACCTGGGTGAAAAGCAGAAATATAACAGTTGGAACAGAACACACAATGTTGCTATGCAATGTACGTGTAATGCGGAGGTTTCGTATTACCCTGTATACAGTAAGAAATGAATTACTTCAGCGATCAATGTACTCCAGTGTTTGCTCTATCGAGGTACCTTTTTCAGTATGAAATACTGCTTCACATTGCTTCATGTATACTTTAAACTAAATGTTGATTGATATTGAAAACTACAAATGCAGAGCATTATCATCTTTCTGCTTTATCTTTGACGGAAAGTTCATAACGCATTATGTGTTCTCGGTAACATGTATTTGAACCCCTGAGTGATCAGAGAAATCAAAATGGATTTTGGTAGCATTGGCAAAGTGAGGCTTTTATATTACTATTTAGAATGGGATTATAAGCCTTCATAAAATAAACCTAACCTTACTTTTGTGTACTAATATAGAAAACTTTCTCTTCTAGTAATTGTAGACTGGAGGACAGCCTTAAAATTTTTGCTTTGTTGTTGTTTTTTAGAAGTAAAGTCCGATGTAATGTATCTACTATTCTTTAAATTCGAAACTAAATAGAATAGAAGGAAAGAGTTTGTAATTCACGTGGAAATGCTTTAACAGTAGGTTTCGTTTTTCATTCATATATCTTTCTGTATGTACCTCAGTGTATGCTATTTATACATGATGCTTTAAAATTAATGAATTTGCTAGAGGTGGCTATAAAGTTTATATTAGAGACCTAAATTAATGCATTTCTTCCCTTTCTAGATCTTAAAATAATAATAAATAATAATAAATTAAACTTTAGTATTTATAGGAAGTCTACTCGTATTGATAATTACATAAAAAAAAGATTTTAGCCCTTTTTTCACATAAATTTGCTGTTGTCACTATTTTGATTTATAGATTAATAAATACACTCCTGAATAAAGATAAATTTAATAAAGGACATAAGCATTATAAAATACTTCTTTAATTAATTGTTTTAATAAATACTTTATAAAACAATAATTTAAAAATTTAAATATCAAAAACTGTTAATGATATTTCTACCCTTATAAAATAAAAGACGATTATAATTAAAAAAATTGCTTAACATCCTTGGGTTAATAAACATTTTCAAACTTTTTTTTAAAGAATTTGGTTTAACTTTAGTTCCTCAAAATAAATATAGTATTAAACATTTATTACATTTCTCTAAAAAGATAACATTCCTAATAAAAATTGACTCGATTGTGATAAAATTTATATTTGAAAGACAAAACGTAATTTAGAAATCAGAGCGAAAGAACATTTTCGTAACATTAAGTATAAAAAACTGATAAATCGGCCATAGCAGATTATTTTTAATTATTTCATCATGAAATAAATCCAGAAGTTAAATTATTAAAACAACTAACTAGTCCGATAGATTTAATGGTTTGGGAAAATATATTTATTTTAAAAAACAAACATCGTGTAATGAGTTTTGAAATACCTGCAGTTGATCCTGTTTTTAGTTTGGTTTATTTTCAGATTTTGGTAGCACTAACCACAGCATATTGTAACGGGGACTGCTGGAGCACCCTGTACCAGCTGCGAACGGAAGGCAGGGGGGAGGCTCGGTTAGCCACGCCCTTCCCTCGTTTGTCTTATAGTGGTGACAGCCAGTGGTCGGAAAGAAACATAATTGTGCGTCTGTTTTCCTTCCACCTGGTTCTCGATCTTTCTGTTACCAGAACAATCTTGTAAACACCAGAAACCGGCGATATTCCGATATAAGGAGGGTTACAGACAGACAGAGTGAGTTAGTTCAGTTGTTGGTTGTGTTGGTCAATCAGTTGGTTAGTGAGGGTGAGCGAGAAGACAGTCGCAGTTCTTGGTGTAAGAGTTAGTCAGTGACGTGTTAATGAACGAAAGGATTGTGCAACGGGACTGTACGAACTGTGTATGAGTATCGGAGTTTATGTAATCGCGAGTACAAGTGAAGTTGCAACGGACGAACTGGTAAATTGTAATTGTGTGCAGCAAGTAATTTTGTGTAATTGGCAAGTGCTAAACTGTAAGTCGGTAGAAATAAAGAACATTGTTGAGTGGTGTAATTGGACTTTTTATTCCACGAACCCACAAAGTCACACTGGTGTCAAGAAGTGGGATAACAACAGCCACACTGGTGTCAGGAAGCGGGAAAATAACATCTCCGAACATTACAACCATGGACGCGGCATTGGAAAAATTTTTGGAGAAGATGATGGAAATGAAGGCCGAACTAATCGGGAAGATGGAAGAAATGAAGGCCGAATTAACAACGGAAATAGAAGCGGCAAATAACAACCTGGCCGCAAAGATGGAAGAAATGCAGGCCGAATTAACAGAGAAGCTGGAGACTAGAAATAACCTGGCCGCGGAACTGAAACTAATCAGGACGGCTAGGGACAACATCGCCGAGAAGATGGAACAAGTGAAGGCCGAGTTAACCACGGAAATGAGAGCAGCGAATGACGGTCCGGCTACCGAAATGAAGGTGGCGAACGAGGCTTTCGCCGCAAAGTTCGAGGAACGGTTGGCCGACGTGAGGGATGACGTCACGAACCTGGGCAAGCGGAAGGGTCAAGTAGACGACCGCCTTAATGATTTAGAGGAAAAGGCCGACAACATCGCAAAACCCCTCACCCGCCTGACGGAGGAAAACCGGCCTTATGTGTGGACGGAGGACGCCGAAGACGCTTTCCAGCACCCGAAGGGGACCCTGTGCAGTGCTTCAATTTTGGGTTTCCCACAACCGGGTGGCGCCTTCATTGTGGACACCGACGCCAGCGACCATTGCATTGGAGGTGTCCTATCGCAGATCCAGGACGGCCACGAGACCACAAGAGTGGAAGAGGAGGAGCGTGCCGCAGCAGTCCGAGTAGTTGTGGCAGTGCCTGCTGAAGGCTGGGATAGCGCAGGCCTGAGGAGGGAGCAGCTGGCGGACGCAGACTTGGGGCCACTCTTGAGGGAAGTGGACGCAGGGACGAGGCCAACCTGGGAGGACATCGCACCGAGGAGCGCCACCTACAAGTCGCACTGGGCCCAATGGGACTCGTTGAAGACCAGAGAGGGCGTGCTGTTCCGGGTATGGGAGTCACCCGATGGGAAGGCGCAGAGAGGACAGTTGGTACTTCCCCGGAGTAAGGTCCCGGAAATCTTGGAGGAAGTGCACGCCGGTACTTCAGGAGGACACCTGGGAGCGAACCGAATGATTCACAAACTACGGCAGCGCTACTTCTGGCTCAGACTCCGGGCAGATGCTGGTGGTACACCTGGACCGCCTCGCACGCTACGATGGGGCTGTTCGAGGGCGAACAGCTTTGAGGAGGGAGCAGTGTAACGGGGACTGCTGGAGCACCCTGTACCAGCTGCGAACGGAAGGCAGGGGGGAGGCTGGGTTAGCCACGCCCTTCCCTCGTTTGTCTTATAGTGGTGACAGCCAGTGGTCGGAAAGAAACATAATTGTGCGTCTGTTTTCCTTCCACCTGGTTCTCGATCTTTCTGTTACCAGAACAATCTTGTAAACACCAGAAACCGGCGATATTCCGATATAAGGAGGGTTACAGACAGACAGAGTGAGTTAGTTCAGTTGTTGGTTGTGTTGGTCAATCAGTTGGTTAGTGAGGGTGAGCGAGAAGACAGTCGCAGTTCTTGGTGTAAGAGTTAGTCAGTGACGTGTTAATGAACGAAAGGATTGTGCAACGGGACTGTACGAACTGTGTATGAGTATCGGAGTTTATGTAATCGCGAGTACAAGTGAAGTTGCAACGGACGAACTGGTAAATTGTAATTGTGTGCAGCAAGTAATTTTGTGTAATTGGCAAGTGCTAAACTGTAAGTCGGTAGAAATAAAGAACATTGTTGAGTGGTGTAATTGGACTTTTTATTCCACGAACCCACAAAGTCACAATATTAACATCTAGCGTTCGTAACGATGACAACCGTTATATTTCCGGCTGAGGATATGTAAAAGTTTTACATGAAATCGCGATTCCGGACAAGTTACAAGTTGTTATATAAAAATATGCAAATAATAGGATTAAATATAATAGACAATGGAGGAAGCACATCGTACACGGCGATCTTCAAACAAGGTTATTGCTCTTAGGGGTGAGGGTGAGTCTCACAGATCTTCACTCCGGCAATAGGATCTACTGCGTAACCCCTAACACTCCGGTTTGGGTATCGACAACAATCTGCAGTATCTTTGCGGAACAACGTGCACCAGAAGACTGAAGCAAAAATTTTTATGGGTGACACACAATTCCACGTTGGGACGCCAATTTGATACAATAAGTTTTGTATCAAAGTTCCATGTTGTCGCGACAATTTGTAATTAAGATGATTGGCAAGGGTTCCACGTTGATGCTACTTTGAAGCTATAATAAACTGTGGCTCAGGGTAAAACAATCAGGTTTCTCACAGGGTATGCGTGGATGTGTGTGAGAAGGAGATTTTAATGACACTGGAATGCCGTTTTTAACTTATTTATTTACTGCTCTTTTTTTTTTTTTTTTTAGAACATCGAAATTGAAGTTGCCGATCAAGGGTTATCAATATCCCTGTTTAGAGTTACTGACGGCAGAATGTTTATTACTCCATAAATTTTATTCGTTCCTCACGTATATCCGACAAATATCCAAGACAGAACAAGAGGACTGCCCTAATAGGCTTAACGCTTCGGACTGTTCCAATGGCTTGCCCGCCCCGAAGTGCTCTCATCGGTTCCACGCCGAAGACTGTTTGAATGACCACAGATGCGCGTGGGTGTATCACTTTCACTTTCTGAAAACTCCTTTTCAACCAAAGATCCCTTTGTAGCTGTTTTGTCGCCATTATGAATGTTTCAAAGAATACCCTATTCAACAAGTCAAGTAAGCCCCTTTAGAAATCTGCTAAGGACACTGTTTCTTACATTGATTTTGTTATAACAACTTTCCCCCCAACTGCTATTCGACTCAACTGGCCTTGCACGTATTGTAACAAAGAACCAACATTCCTTTGACATCCATCATGATTCTTTACTTATGGCAAACCTTAATTTCGGTATCAAGACAATAGCACATGGAAATAACTTGAAGAAAATGAGGGAAAGAGGATCTTAATATGACAGTAAGGATTGCAACATTAGCATAAATGACTTCGCAAAGCAACAATGAACAATAGACCATGTGTGGAATTTACGGCTTTCGAGCCCTGGAACTTTCACACACCTTGGGCCACTTTGCTCCGTTAAAGGAGTAGTATTCTCACATGTAACACATCAAGTCATCTGTGAAAATGAGTATACATACATTCATGTATGTGTGTTGCTCATTAAGCTGAGTATAGGAATACACAAAAGTTGAGTTATAAAGTTATTGCTAGGCCATGTTTTTTTAATATTAGTGATCGTAATGCAAAATCGAATTTGGATATTGTATTTTAAACGTACCTTGAAAGTAGTTTTCCTTTCACACTAGCCTATGTAGGACAAAGTATGGAAAGGTAGAATGAGACTGAAAAATGCAATGCCATAGCCGCGGTTTGAACCATGCTGGCATGCTGGCCATGGTAGCTCAATGGTTAAGAGCAGTTCCTCGGAAACCGAAGGATTGGTGGTTCAAATCTTTACTCTGACATTGAACTCATCAGTTTGACTGTACCTTCCCATTCTTTAAACTCAAAAATTTACATGCGATATACTTTTTTTTAAAAAAAAAAGAAGAAGAAGGAGAAGCGTTCGTAATGGACAGAATTCTTTATTTGTTGCACACATCGATGTAGAAGCAAATCAATCATTAAGAAATGTGCTGTGTTAGTCGTTAGCTTCTAATGCAGGCAGAAGGCGCGGTTCCCCATTCAAGCCGCTACGTCGAGAGCTGTGAAAAATGAGTTCAGAGGCAATCCCCTGAGCACTAGCGTTTTCTCTAGCAAGAAAGGCGTGGTTTGCCAGGCGAAACAAAGCACCAAAACATTCTTAGGTCTTGTCAAAATGGCCATCAAGGGAGGGCACAAGAGAGCTGTTTAAAGTAACCCTGCTGTAAGGGCTCCATATCTCCAGCCTTATGCATACTTCGGCTTTACTGTCACACTTCAAATCTCCTGCAGACAACAGTAATAATCCTAAACTTTGTTGCAATTCTTTTCGTTTGTTTTTCTTTTCCGAATGTTTCTGATATGTAAAGAAAAGGAACTGCCATATTTCAGTCAGAACTGCGGTGTTACGATATGAAAAGAAACTTCAACGTATATATGTGTATATATGCACAATATAAATACAAAATAATCGTAAAAATACCAATCATTTAAGCCACAATCTTTTAATGATGAAAGGCAAAGAATTTCATAAATTCTCTTCAGGCTAATCCATTCACTTTTCGAAAGGAATCAAGGGACTAAATCAGGGGAAAGATGAGTAATATGGGTTCCATTGTTTCTTTTTGGTGTATGACCAATAATAACACAGGTTAGTGTCCATAATACATGTGTAGTAAAAAATGATTATGTGTGCTCACAAGTTACCACTGCACCTCGTTGTACGCCGATTTGATGTGAATATAATATAATGGCGAACACAGAAGTCGGCGAGCAATTAGGTTTCTCTCAGGGTATGCGTGGATGTGTGTGAGAAGGAAATTTTACAACACTGGAATGCCCGTCTCCAAATTATTTATTCACTGCTTCTTCTTTTCTAACCTCGAAATGGAAGCTGCCGACCGAGGGTTACCAATCTCGGTTTATAGTGACTGAATGCTAATTATATTACTCGATAAATTTTGATGACCCGACAAATATTCAATACAGAATAAGTTGACCGCTCTAATAGGCTTCACGTCTGACTCCCCTCCTCATATCGGCTACATGCCGATAAATGTTTATAATGGCTTCCTAGCCGCGATATAGCCATATCGGCTATACACCGACGACTGCCTCCCTGACCACAGCTGCGTGTGTATATATCTCTAACTTTCCCTTTTCAAAACTCTTTTAAACAAACAAAGTCCTTTTGTGGCTGTTTTGGTCACCATTGTAAATGATCCAAAGAATTCCCTATTCATATATGTCAAGTGACAATTCCTTTAGAAACCTTCTAAGGACACTGCTTCATTCATGGCTTTGTTAGAACACTTTCCCCAACTGGACTGAACTTGCCCTTGGTCGTCACAAAGAATCAACATTCCTTTGACGTCTATCATTATTCTTTGCTCCTGGCAAACCATAATTTCGGTATCACATGTGTATACTCCAACGCTGTACCTCTATTATAGAATTAATACTGGAGTTAAATACGCTTATGCCAATAAAATGCAATTCTTTAAAGTACAAATGTATGATTCCTAATATGGGGTGTTAGAGGTTCCTAATATAGGATACATTTTCTGTTATTAAGTTAAAGCATTATAAGTATAAATGTTCACTTTACCTAATGATTGTGAAAAATATGGTTTGATATCCGAAGTGTAAATCCAAGGTTCATAACCCGACTTATCCTATTTTGGTTCCTAATTGCTAGACAGGTCTTGTTTTATTTACTTCTTTTTCTCACCCACTTTTTACTATCACCTGTACAAACCGCGAGTGCCCAATTGAGAAATTTGCAGCACCTTATCATAGTTTCTCCCTCTGCGCCCTCCGAAAAAGAGCCTGCACAATACAGGCACTCGGCATATCATCATCATCATCATCATCATCATCATCATCATCATCATCATCATCATCATCATCATCATCATCATCATCATCATCATCATCATCATCATCATCATCATCATCATCATCATCATCATCATCATCATCATCATCATCATCATCATCATCATCATCATCATCATCATCATCGTCGTCGTCATCGTCATCGTCATCGTCTTCTTCATCTTCTTCTTCATCTTCTTCTTCTTCATCTTCATCTTCTTCATCTTCTTCTTCTTCATCTTCTTCTTCTTCATCATCTTCTTCTTCATCATCTTCTTCTTCATCATCTTCTTCTTCTTCATCTTCTTCTTCTTCTTCTTCTTCTTCTTCATCCTCTTCTTCTTCATCTTCTTCTTCTTCATCTTCTTCTTCATCTTCTTCATCTTCTTCATCATCTTCATCTTCTTCTTCATCATTTCTCACGTTTCCCCACTCTTCTTCCAATTCCAGAGGCATGGAGTCCCTTCGTCTTCCGAGGACGAAGATTCAATAGTGCACTTCCTTCTTTTTTTGGTTGTCTTTGTCGCTTTGGTTTGCAATGCTTTGGTTTGGCGGAGTCTTGTCCGCCTTCTTTGACTTGTTTTCAGTGAGCTGAGCTTTGTATGGGGAGCTTGTAATTACACAATACGTCCCAGATCGAGATGGATTGGCTCATTCTGATGAACTTGCCTTCTGCTTCGGTGTTGGGATTGGGTTGATGTCTGCCGCCAGGATCAATCTTCTCTGGGAAGCAGGTGGATCTGTCACTTGTCCCACATTTTTAGATTCAGAAGTTTCATCGTGTTCATTGCACGTTCCATTTTCATGGATTGTAAAATCTTGTGGCCTGAAAATGTTGGGGTTGAATGTTTTGCGCAACCCACTACTAGCTTTATCTGTAGTGGCTACACGTAGATAGGCTTTTCCAAAGAGATTCCCTATCTGATAAACTGTAACCGTTCGACCAATATGATACTACAGCCATGTTTAGATTTCCTGGCAGTAGAAGTTAAGTTTCTATAAAAGTATAATAGTATGTCCTAATATGGGATACCCCTAATTAACCTCTCCATGGTACCTCATAGTAGGGAACTGGCCATTTTAATGTATTAGTTCTTCCAGTTCCTTTTGTAATTGAATTAAGGCAAAGGTCTGGGCATAGAAAAATAGTTTTATCTTAGTACTACAACTTCAGCAAAGGTGTGTTTAAATCAATAAATATCTTATTATATTTGTATACACAGATGTCAACAGCATCAAATAACTTCAAGGAGCAAACTTCCTTTGTCAGCTCACCGTGACACAATCTCAAGCAGGAATGTCATGACGTAACCGATGCTTAGTCGCCAAAACACTCTTAATCCGTCACATCTCTAGCAAGGTTCAGCACTATGTAGCCGAGATACCACGGTACCCCAAATTGCGCACCATCTCATATTAGGTTACTTTCCTCTGCCTAGCTGCCAAAGTGCCCAAAAACCACTCACTCACACACTCACTCACCCACATACCCACTCACTCACCCACTGACCCACTCACTCACTCACTCACTTCCGACCCACCCCAACTCACTCACCCACTCTGACTCACCCACTCACTCACCAGCCCGCCTCGGTAGCGTGGTGGTAGCGTGTCTGCCTCACGTCTGCCTCACGTTCAAGAGGTCCCGAGTTCGAATCTCGGTCAGGGTGAGTCACCTGGATAAGGTTTTTTCCGGGGTTTTCCCTTATCCTGAAAGACGAATGTCGTGTAACTCTAAGCTCTATGGACCCTGGGCTCATTTGAGCATCATTTCACCCATTCCATTCATCGTCCGATATGACTTAACGTTGGAGGACGTAAATTACAATAAAAACTCACTCACCCACTCACTTACCCACCCAAAACACACTCACCCACCCACATACCCACCCACCCATTCACTCACCCACTCATCCACTCACTCACCCACTCACACACCCACCCTATCAGCCATCCACCTACACACCACCACTCACTGACTCATTCACTCACCCACCCAATCACTCACTCACTTACTCCATCACTCACTCACCCACCTACCCACTCACTCACCCACCCACATACCCATACACCAACACACTCACTCACTCACTCACCCACCCACCCAATCACCCACCTACCCACCTCCACTCACCAATCCACCCACCCACCCACTCACCCACCCACTCGCTCACTCACTCACTCAGTCACTGTCATTCGAATTGAATCAGATGTATTAATGAATATGAAGTTCATAAACTTTCCGGTATACATTATCCATACCATTAACAGGTACTAAGTTTCACGTTAACTTACGTTGCCGAACCCTGCAACGTCAGTAAGAACAAATGTGAGCACACATGTTTCTCTTCAGACACGACAATCTGCGAAGTATTTTTCCAGAAACTAGAACTCTTAGAATGTAATTACCAGTTAAAAATATCAAATGTACTTTCATTGTTGTTAGCATGTATGCAATTAAAATGTATCCTTTTCTCTCAATCCGTTAACATGTAATACTTCCACCTTGTGTATATCAGAGAAACTAGAGCTAATAAAAAGTTTTCATTGTCATATTTTTTTTTTCTCAACACAAAATTAGTAGTAATTGCCTCAAGAAGTGCTCGAAACATTCAAAAATATTTTTTTTTGTTTCCCGTTGATATTAGTGTATTTAAACATTTTTATAATTTGCATAGCCGGTTCTTTAAATTATAACTTTAGACTCATTGTTAGCTCGTGCTTAAGTTTACGAGGTAGTTGTCTCTTCTTATCTTTACCTCAGTTAATTATTTAATGAATTTTTAATGACATTGTCCTTAACTTGTTTGTGCTACGTAACTCCATCTTAATGTTGGTAGCCATCAGTTTTATAGCCTCTGACCTCCAACCTTCTTGAAACCTAAAATTAAGGTGCAGTTTTGTTTAGAAATGCCTAAAAGTGCCGCTAGAATGTAATCTTTACTTTATTTATCACGTGTGTAGTAACAAGAGAAAATATTCCATTCAAATCAAACTTTGAATAAAAAATTTCAGTGGAATTAGGTGTCTTGAATTAGGTGTACGTGTGAGTGAGTGTATTTGTTCCCTCTCGCTCTCTCAGCGCGCGCGCGTGCGCGCGCGCGTGTGTCTACGTTCTTAACATTATTTAAAGATGGAGAGTCCGTTGTATACCAATTATTGAAGGTTTAACATTTTACAAAATGAGAGATGGTTCTGAAGAAAATCTCCATTCATAAGACTATATTTCAATGATTTTTTATTCAAAAGTTTCTACTTTCCAAAATACGGATGAAATACTTTTATTTAATACTCTATGCTGAACATATTTGTTATTTAAAAATAAAGCAGACATTTAAAATTTTCAAAATATTTCTTCTGAATGACACGTGCAGAATTGTTAAGCTGTTGGTAGGACACAACCTGAGTAAACAATTATATTGTGTCTCAACCTACTTAGATCCCGTTGTAAACAGGTTGTTGGGAAGAGACACAGGAACAGAAATTAATTGATGGAAATTAATCACTTCTTCACATTAGCCGTATATAGACTAACTTTTTGATGGATAGAGTCAATATGAAAAATACAATGCCATGGCCGGGATTTGAACCACGTATCTCCTGGTTTCCGTTCAGTCAATTGACCTACCATGGTCAACTTGCCGTCCTGAAATTAAATTCTCCATTTGACTCGTATATTTATATTCATATGGTGGTCTACCGGTAAAATATACGAATAAAGTAGAGAATTTCATGTCAGGACGGCACGTTGGACATGGTAGCTCAATGGGTTAGAGCGAATGGACGGAAACCAGGAGATCTGTGGTTCAAATCCCGGCCATGGCATTGAATTTTTTATGTTGACTCTATCCATCAGAAACCTTAGCCTATATACGTCTAATGTGAAGGGTTGATTAATTTCCATCAATTAACTAAATAAATAAGAGTTAAATGATGAAGCCTGGGACTCAAGTACTTACGATAGTAAGTCGCCACAAACGGTGTATCTCGGATGCCAGAGCCCTTAGTGGTCTACCGGGGATATGTACGAGTCAAATGGAGAATTTTATGTCAGCATGGCAAGTAGACCATGGTAGCTCAATGGGTTAGAGTGAATGGACCGAAAGCAGGAGATCCGTGGTTCAAATCCCGGCCATGGCAAGGCATTTTTAAATGAATGTTATGGCCTATTGAAATGGTTGAGGTTTATACGGCTTGCAGTGTATTAACACAAGGATATTTTGAATTTAACAATAGTTTCATATGTTTAACAGTATAGGATAGTTCATTGTCAAAATTAGCGGGAAAAGTGGGCGAATAAACTGTTTAATATTAAAGCTAAATGATACGAAGTGAAGTTAGGTAAAAAGGATTGGGATATAAATGCAATAAAGGAGAAAAGCAGTGTCTTGGGGATGTTGGTGGTGGCTCAAAAATGATATTTATAATGGTGTAAACCAGAAGCGTATAAGTAGAAAGAATGGAACGAAATGGTATAATGGACAGAACCAAGAAGATAGATGAAGATAGGCGTATCCATTCATCATCATTTATTACTGAAGGCTAGCTCTGGGTCTCAGTGGACAGCCTCGCGGCAATGACATTCCCAGTGTTCCTGAACTTCAATTGTCATCCGGCCACATCTCACACTAATGTATGGAAGACATGTTAACATAGGTATATTTTGGCATGAAACTTAACAATTGATCACACAGAATATGAAGCTAGTCACAGTGAAGTAACAAATATTACACAAATAAAAGTATTTGTAACAGAATTTCCACTTAACTTGAGAAATTAATGTTAATATTTCCTTCTTCTTTATAAAATCGATTTGAAAGGCATATCGCTTTCATGTTCAGTCACGTTCCGTTGTTAAGGGAATCTGGGTTACCATATGATACCAAAATTAAGAATTGCAATGTATAAATAAACATGATGGATTTCAAAGGACTGTGGGTTCTTTGTTACAACACGTGCAAGGGCAGTTGAGTCGAATAGCGGTTTGGGGGAGGATAGTTGTTATAACAAACATAAGAAACAGTGTCTTTAACAGATTTCTAAAGGGGAGCACTTGACTTGTTGAATGAGGTATTCTTCGGTCCCTAATAATGACAGTGGACAAGACTGTCACAAAGGGAATCTTTGGTTTAATAAGGGTTTCCAGAAAGTGAATGTAACATGTACACCCACGCACATCTGTGGTCATTCAGTCCACGAGGTGAGGCCGATTAGGGCGGCCAACCTCTTCTGTCTTGGGCCAGTCAGACCAGAAGTGATCGAGTAATAAGCATTCCGCCTTCAGTAACTTTAAACAGTTATATTGGTAATCCTTTGTCGGTAACTTCCTGTTTAATGTAATAATAAAAGAAGCAGTCATTAAATCAGTTTGAAGCGGGCATTCCACTGTCATTAAAACTATCCTACTTACACACATCCACGCATACCCTGTGATAAAATTCATTGCTTTACCCTGAGCTAAACATTATTGTTTCAAATTGTATCGCCAAGTGGAACTCTTTCAAATTGTCGCCCCAACGTGGAACGTTGCTCGCCAATATAATTGTTTCACATGTTTATTTCTTTTTTATGTTATAATTTCAGCATTACCAACATCTGAAGATGAAGCAAACCTAAAATCAGAATTAATTGCTGGTATGTCAAAATTCATTACGCGATTTTTATTTTTTTAATGTGTTTCCCACACTATTAACTCTACGAAACCATTTAATTGTTTTAATAATTTAATGGTCCCATAGAGTTGATAGTGTGGGAAAAATATTTAATAAACATCGCATAATGAATTTTGACATACCGGCAATTGATTCTGTTTTTAGGTTTGTTTCGTCTTCAGATGTTGGTAATGCTGGAAACGTAATATAAAAAACAGGGTAATCGAGATTTCCTTAACAACCGAGTTTGACTGAAGATGAAAGTGATATGCTTTTGAAATCTATTTTATAAAGAAGAAGGAGTATCAACATCAAATTCTTAAGTTAAGTGGAGATTCTGTTACAAATATTTTCATTGTGTAACATTAACTATTGTTGCCTGCTAAAATATTTTTAGCAGTGTTCCCTGATTTGTATAGGATGTCAAATATTGATATTACATATTAAATTCATTAGATTCCCATCAGTATCGGGGGCTCTATTTTCAGGAACAAGTATATTTCTTCCTAACTGAATATTTTGAAGAAAGGCAGCTGAAGTCACCTTCTTATTCTGAAAATTGAATCAAAAAGATTTATATATATTGCTTGACCAGAATCAGAAGAATAATTTATATCTGGGCCAAAAACAAAGTGTTATCCAGAGGTTTTATAGGCATCTAGTTTGTGTACGGTATGTGGTAACGTACCGGTATTGGAAGTTGGAGTTCCAGTCTACTCCTCCTGGGATTTTGTTCCTACCGTAAGGCATACTTTTGCTGCTTATGTTTCATTATTTGAGGACGTATCTAGTTGCTTAGAACTTAGATGTTGATATACGACCATGGGGGGACCTACGCAGGCTTTGAGCCTTTCCATTGCTTTAATGGAGAAACATTTGTCATCACTTAGGAGAATCACAGGTTCTCGATCCGTATAAGATACAGCAGATAAATTTGCAAACTTGGGTATTCACGAAAATAGTAGAGCATGATTTAGAAGAAGAACAGGCTGCTTTCCGAATGGGTAGACAAACCAAAGGCCAAATTTTCTCATCGATAGTGATAATAGAGGCAGCTATAGATAGAGGAAAGGGTATTTATTTAAAATTCTTAGATTTGAAAGTAGCATTTGATTCAATACCTAGGGAAGAAATTTGGAGAGCTCTAAAGAACAGAAAACTACCAATGAATTTTATTGAAGCAATACTATCAGTTTATCAAGAACCAAAAGGGATAATAAGATTAGATGGACAAGAATCAGAAAGATTTCTGATGAATAGAGGAGTTAAACAAGGAGATAGTCTCAGCCCACTCTTATTTATTATTGTGATGGATGAAATATGGAAAATTTCAAAAGAAGCACAGCAAGAACTACGATAGGATATAGAAATTTAAGACCAGTTTGGGCACAATCGTTTATATATGCTGATGACATCATATTAATAGCAAATAGTAATAATAATTTACAATTAGCGCTAAATGAATGGAAAGAGGAATTAACTAGATAAGGTTTAGAATTAAACATACCCAAAAGTAAAACCATGTATATAGGAAGGAAAGAAGAAGAAGTTAAAATTAAGTGTAATGATGAAATCTTAGAACAGGTAGACAGTTATGAATACTTGGGTACAATTATAAATAAGGATGGAAAACTAGAGCAGGAAATTTTAAACAGAATAAGAAAGGCCAGTTCGTCTATTATCACATTAGTAATACTATTGTGGGAAAAAAGTAAATAACAAAGAATAAAAAAGTTATAGTATTTAAAACAATAATACTACCAATTCTATTATGTGGAGCAGAGAGCTGGACTCTCCTACAGAAACAAGAAAGCAAAATAACAGCTATGGAAATGAGATATTTAAGACGAGCAGTGGGGAAGACAAGGAGAGATATGATTAGAAATGTAACAATAAGGGAAGAGTTGGGTACACACTCCGTTAAAGAAATGTTAGAAAAAAGACAACTTAAATGGTATGGACATGTACTCCGCATGTCAGAAGAAAGAAAACCCAAACAATATTTAGAAGCAAGACCAGAAGGTAAAAGAATAAGGGGAAGGCCATGCATGTTGTATCAGGAATACATTGAGAAGTTGGGGAAGGATAGAGGGAAAACCATGACAGAAATGAAGAGAATGATAATGGACCGATAAAAGTGGAAGAAATGGGTAGAAGAGGCTTGTACTCCACGCTAAACAGCACAAAGGAGTTAGAGAAAGAAGAAGTGACTTTCTTGGCTGAAAAGTATATAATGTGACTTTGTGGGTTCGTGAAATTAAAAGTCCAATTGCACCCCTCAAAAATGTCATTTTTTTCACCGAATTACAATCGGAACACTTGCCGATTACAGGGAATTACGTAATGCACACAATTACGATTCACCAGTTCGTCTGTCACATGTCCACTGCACGCAGTTACGTACACTCCTCCGATTCACGTACACAGTCCGTTCCCTCGCTGGGCGCACCTTACGGCTGCTCGCCAAGGACTAAACTGAACTCTTCTCCGGCCCGGCGCGTCGCTTATATAAGGCCAACTGACCTATCTCGAAGGTTCCGTGTTAGATGAAATATCCTGGATGTTCGAGAACTCAGGGGGAGGGAAAGAGACGGCACAGTTGCCTACGATCCCTTCAGTTGGCGCTACTAGATAAATGGGTATGCGTGTCCGAATACTTCTCGGCCCTCACTCAGCCGTCAGTTAGCCGTGCCTGGGTAACAATAAGGATCAGTGCTGCCTTAAACTGTATCACTCCTTGTAGATTTCTTTGATAGAATTGGAAGCTTATCTTTACCTTGTGTGCTTGTCATAGATAATCCGGCAATAGATGTCGGACCGGCTATATTTGTCCTGATGCATCATTTCTCTACGCAGTTTTTGATTTCCAGATACTGAGTTTTCTGCCATATTTTTATGATGTTAGGCAGCGAACTTTTTTCTTATACTATGTGTACAGGACTTCATTACAGAGGTGATTCGGTTCGTAGGTCACTATGCTGGGCCCATAGTTCCTATGCCCCCAAGTGGGACATCCCCGGGAGGATGGATTTGGTGAGAATGAGAGAGGGCGGCGGAACCAAGGAGTCACGGCAATGCAGAGGGCAGGGTTCCTACTGTTTACTTACATAGACTTCCCCCGAAAGGTCAGAAAAACGGACACGCTCCCCTAATGCGGGACGGCAACCAGCTCAGCTGCCGAGTCCCATAGGTCGCTGGCTGGCGGTCCCGAAATGGTCCCAGCAGAGGAGTGGAAACCGGCAAGTGACCTATCGGAGGAGGAAGTACTTTTCCTCAGATTATATTGTGACTTTTGGGGTTCGTAGAATTAAAAGGCCGAGTTGTAGAAATTAAAAAACTCCTTTATGTTCTTAGAAATGCTCTTATAGATTACAGCAGCATTACGTTACATACACCATCAGTCTACCAAGGTCTATCACAATAACAAACAGTGACAGCAGATTACATCTTTAGCTCTCGTTACAACAACACAGCTGGCTATCTCTCATTTCACAACACTGTTCACCACTAACTCTTTGCGAGCCGTCACGTCCTTAAATATTGTGAGTTTGTGGGTTCGTGAAATGAAAAGTCCAATTGCACCACTCAAAAATGTTCTTTATTTCCACCTAGTTACAATCGGAACACTTGCCGATTACACAGTTACGTAATGCACACAATTACAATTCACCAGTCAGTCCGTTACAGTTCACTTTGCGTTCACAGTTACGTACAATCTTCCGATGCACGTACAAAGTCTTCTCGTCCGTACACTAGCACGGCGCTCCTACGCGGCTGGCCAAGAACTGACTGAACTCACTCACTGCAGCCCCCTTAATAGGGATATGACTGTTTCTCGAAGCCCCTCGTTTCAGTGAATCACCGCGAAGGTTCCTGACGGCAGGGGAAGGGGGAAGAGGTGGCCAGCGACCAGTGACGCTTTCCTAATCATCCCCTCAGGTAGTGACTGAGATAAATGGGTGGGTGTGGTCCGGATGCTTCTGGTCCCTTACTCAGCTGTCGTTGGTCGTTCTTTCCGATAATTGGGTGACAATACCTATTTCGTAAATTCGAGATATTTCTGGACCAAACAGGAATCGAATGTTCTATCACCTTCCAGAAGCGTAACCCTATCGGTGCCGGCAGGTCTTTTATCTCGCGCTATCATTATTTCTTCCGGCATACGCCTTATCTCCAGGTTTTTTGTGTACACAAGCCGCGCTTTCGCCATCGGGTTCGTGACATTATTATCCCGCCATGCACCACTGAGACACCTACCGACACTTCTACCCAGAAACAGACCACCAGATGTGAAATGATAATAGAGATGAAATGGAGGTACAGGAAGTTTGGGGAATGTAATTAACATACCCAGAATACGCCTACTGACCCGGGAAAAGCCTGAAAAAACCTATGGGTCGGGTAAGTCGGCCACGGGAATCAAACAGGCCTCCCAAATGCGCACCACAGACGATAAAGTTTTGTAAGTTCAATTTAGGTTATCCGTTTTAACACAGACTTCTGCCAGGCCTGGGGTAAGGCTCTTAGATTCTCAACTTTTTTATATTTTGCTACTGATGAAGGTGCATACAAGTTTCATTTCAAATGTTTGCTCTGTGAGAAAGACTGGATTAAGGTAAAATATAGTATTGTTGAGGTCTGCACAATATGGTCCTCAGAAGCAGGTCTGTTCTCTCTGATATTTTCAATAAAGGATATGTGATGTCTTAGAGATTTATGAAGTCCATCCAAATAGTGCCCTACGTTTGTGAAAGGGTATATAATACGGAAGTCGTCCAGTGTTTAGAGACGCGTTTGAGATGAGATAATTCTTTGCCATAGTACGCTCATTACGAGGGCATGTTGCTGTAGTCACCTTGGCGTGAGTAATCTTCCAGCACAACACGAAAATTTACGTACTCATTTCCCCCTGCAAATTTACACATTAAGATATGCTTTATTTACGAGGCATGCTTTTTTAAGTCAGTACCGTTTTGCGAATCCACCGCCGCAGCGCTACGGTCGGCGTTCCGCGCATGTGCGCTGGTTACCTACATCTCTTGTCTCCGCACTGACGCCATTACAATCTGATTCTTCATTGAATACGTTGGTTACTGAGTGTTTAAGATGTCTCCGACAATCGTGAGTGCCGCCGATTGTGAAGTACGGGCTGTTATACGATTTCTTAGTGCTAAAGGCGTAAAAAAGATCGATATTAATCGTGAGATCTGTGAAATTTACGGACAAAATATTATGAGTGATGGAATGGTAAGGAAATGGGTGAGAGCATTTAAAGATGGCCACACAAATGTGCATGATGAAGAACGAAATTGGCGTCCTTCGGTCGTTACTGAAGATTTGGTGCAGAAAGTGGACGAAAAGGTGAGAGAAAACATACGCTTTACAATTTCATCATTGTGGGACTATTTTCCTCAATATTCTCGTAGTGTTTTGTATCGCATTGTGACCGAGAACTTGAAGTACCGGAAATTGTGTTCACGTTGGGTTCCGAAAATATTGACGGATTTGCACAAAACCCAACGTTTAGGCAGTGCAGTGACCTTCCTTGAGCGGTACCACAATGATCGTGACGATTTTTTATACCAAATTGTTACTGCTGACGAAACATGGGTGGCCTACGTCACACCAGAATCGAAACAAAATTCCATGGAATGGCGACATTCATCATCACCCACAAAAGTGAAGTTTAAGCAAACAATTTCTGCCCGGAAAATCATGTGCACGGTTTTTTTTTTGGACAGAAAAGGGGTATTGCTAGTGGAGTTTCTGCCTCGTAATGAGACAATCAATGCAGCGCCTTATTGTGAGACATTGAACAATCTGCGTCATGCAATCCAGAACAAAAGACGTGGAAAGTTGAGTAAGGGTATCATTTTGCTGCATGACAATGCCCGTCCACATGTGGCTAATCGGACCAAAGATCTCATCAAATTTTTTCAATGGGAAACTCTAGATCATCCTCCATACAGCCCTGATCTGGCGCCCAGCGACTACCATTTGTTCCTGCACTTGAAGAAACATCTGGGCGGTCAGCGTCTTCAAGACGATAACGAAGTCAAAACAGTTGTGATACAGTGGTTAACACGTCAGGCGGCAGAATTTTATGAGGAGGGTATTCAAAAACTGGTGCCACGTTATGACAAGTGCCTCAATATTCACGGAAATTATCTAGAAAAGTATTTTAAGGTACAGGCTTTCATGTAAAAATAAAATTATTGTGACATCTATGCACGTCTTTTTTTATTCCAAAACGGTACTGACTTAAAAACCATGCCTCGTATGAACTCTTTTAAGACATGCGGTTCTCAGCGTCCTATTGAGTACTAGAGGGGAAAGAACACTTAATTTTGCTAACAGGTCCCCTAATAAGGCGAGAGGCTAATTTAAGGTCACAAATCTATGAACTGGTCCATCCATCTGAAGTAAACCATAAGAATTTTTACATCAAAATAATAAAAGGGCATCGCCCTCTTCCGACCTTCACGGAAACCATACACTACTGTGTGAATACTGAATCTCGGAGGTTGACTCCAGTAATGTCAACGTAATGGAGCTTCTAGAAGGGAGGGGGCGTATATCATCCTATAAGGACAAAAGGTCACCTGTTTAAACTCGATATCGACCTCCCTGCACAGTCGCTACACACATTGACCTAGCCTATTATGGGATTGGTGATGAGTGCATGCATGACATTCTATTATCTTTATTGTATTATCATTCATTCAAACTAGAGCGTCTTGTGGGAATTCTAATAAAAACCAATTGGATCTGATTATAATCTTGTGGTTTGTTTTGAATTTCTGGGCATCCTGGCCTACGGAAATAATTTTAAAGCAATGAGGCAACTGATTAAAAGAAAGAAAGTTTACAAAGCTAAAATTACACTGGGCAACAACGAAAATACATCGGGCTTAAAAATAGTAAATTTACATGTATTTCCATCTACTGAATTCAAAAATCACCATAAAAATGATAGATTAGCTCCAGTTTTGAAGATAAAGTAACATTTCATTTTTAGAGTGGAGATTTAAATTTGGGGGATTTTTTTGGGATTTGGCACACCTTTCAAGTAACATCACAGAGAAAGTTTGGAAATTAAGTAATGCAAAAGTTAAGGAAGGCATTTTTGTCGGACCACAAACAAGAGAACTTGTAAAGGACCCTGCATTTGGGCAAGTTTTGGAGGGGAAAGAAAAGGAAGCTTGGGAAGCCTTCAACTGTGTTGTTCATGGATTTTCTGACAACAAAAGAGACAACTAAGAGCATTTAGTGACAGTGCTCCTACAAAAATACCGTAACCTTGGATACAACATGTCCCTTAAGATCCATTTTCTCCACTCCCACCTAGATTTTTTCCCTCCTAGTGGTGGAGCTGTTTGTGATGAACATGGGGAGAGATTCCATCAGGACATTTCTGTTATGGAACAAAGATATCAGGGCCGTTGGAATGAAGTAATGCTTGCAGATTACTGTTGGTCTTTGTATAGGGATTCTGCGGAACTGCATCACAAGAGGCAACTAAAAGACGACGAAGTCAATAGGCCACAACATTATTCTCTTCAGACACGACTATCTGCGAAGTATTTTACCAGAAAATTAGAACTCAAAGCATGTATTTAACAGTTAAATGCACTATCATTATTTTTAGCATGTATGTAATTAAAATGTATCTTTTTCTGTTAATCCGTTAATATGTAATACTTCCACCTTGTGTAGATAATAGAAACTAGAGCTAATAAAACGTTTTCATTGTCATATTTGTTTTTCTCAACTCAAAATTATTACGAATTGCTGCATGAAGTGCTCGAAAAATTCAAAAATTACTTTTTGTTGTTTCCCACTGTTATCAAAGGTTACCAGATACTGCTTTGTGCCATCGAAATGTACCGTTGAGGCTGCCGCGAATTAGGGAGCAACCAAAGGAACCGCTCAAAATTACTTCAGTTTCTGCCAAAGATGAGACATCAAGAACAAAGTGTATACGTTATTTCATTTTGTTTATTTTTCAGTTTTACTTTATTCAAACATTTTTGTTAACTGTCCATAAACTTTATTCTATCCAAATACATTATGGTACTTGAAGCAAGAATTGAAGGTGGTGCCGATCAAGGGTTACCACAGCTCCACGTTGTGCGCCAATTTGAAGCAGAATGTTTATAGCGAGCAAACAAGTCGGCGAGCAATGAGGTTTCTCTCAGGGTATGCGTGGATGGGTGTGAGGAGGAGATTTTCACATCACTGGAATGCCCGTCTCCAAATTATTTATTCACTGCTTCTCCTTTTCAAACATCGAAATAGAAGCTGCCGACCGAGGGTTACCAATCTCGGTTTAGAGATATTGAATGCAAATTGTTTATTATTCGATAAATTTTTATGACCCGACAAATATTCAAACACAGAACAGGTTAACCGCCCTAATAGGTTTCACGCCGAAGACCCTTCTGCTCGACTTCACGCCGAAGACTGTTTATAATGGCTTCCTAGCCGCGAACTAGCCACATCGGCTACACGCCGAAGAGTGCCCTCTAACCACAGCTGCACGTGTGTATATATAACTTTCACTCTCAAAATTCCTTTTCAAACAAAATCCCTTTGTGGCTCTTTTGGTCGCCATTGTAAATGATCCAAAGAAGTCGCTATTCATACACGTCAAGTGACAATTCCTTTAGAAATCTTCTAAGGACACTGCTTCTTACACGGCTTTGTTATACACTTTCCCCAACTCAACTGGCTTCGCCCTGGTCGTGACAAAGAACCCACATTCCTTTGACATCTATCATGATTCTTTGCTTCTGGCAAACCATAATTTCGGTATCATACTTATAGTTGTGAGCAAAAGCAATGTTACATCACTTGAAGCGTGTGTTAATATGCTGTTCAATAACAGTCCTACATCAGTTTCATTTAAATGTTTACAAACATATTACATTTTAATCACAAAAAGGAAAGAACGCTTCATCATACATAAATACATGATATTAAATGAGCAGGTCGTTTTGTCCTTTTCTTTTTAGTCCTCTATTTTGCGGTTGTGGAGGGGGTTGTGTTCAAATGAATACAGGAGTTCGATGTGGGCCATGACCGTGTTTATTTGTTCTCTTTACTAACGCAACGAATTAAGTTATTTGTGGAGATTTAAAGGCTTATATTGTGTTGGAATCTACTATAAGTAGTAGATAATTTAGTTATTCACAGGTAGAAAGGTTGGTAATAAAATCCAACACTGAATTTGCATAGTTTAGATATTAGCTGAAAAATTAAGAAATATAATTGAGGGTAAATTTTAGGTTTCAGAACGTGCATCTCGTATATGTGTTTCTATGGAGAAATACCACTCTAATGCGAGAATGTCAAATTACGATTAATGGTAACAATAATGGTAAGTATGGAATATTAGTTACATAGTTCCAACAATTATTTAAAATAACTAACACATGTGAAGACGCTACAACTCAGTGAATGTGTGAACAACTTATTTCTGTTTTTAAAGTAGGCTAATACAGATTAACTGTGCATATTTTTGTTGAGGTGAGATAACTCGAACCCTTGTTTATGATTTGAGTGTTGAGAGGATAAAGAAAGGCGATCTGCTGGGCACATTGCAGCACACACGTGGACAAACAGATGATCTTACGTATCTTATTTTAAAAATCAGACCGTAAGGTGAGATGAATATAGGAAAGATAATGATGGGGTAACTGGTTTAATACTGACGAGGGAAACTGAAGATCCGGAACAAAACTTCGCCAGCACTGTGTTGTCAATCACAAAAATTTGACTTTGCGGTCGGCTAGAATTTAAGAGTTAAGCGTGGAGTACTGGCGGCATTCAAAGTTTCTTTTCTAGGACGTCTCCCGTATGGAGTTGTTAGCTTGTTCGCCCGGCCACACAGAACGGTGTCCACAGATACAGCAGTAGCTTCAGACGTCAATTGAGTTGAGTGTTTCACCGTCAGAGTGTCAAACGTTGAAAGAAAAGTTACACACGTTTAATACAATGGATGTGTCCACTTTCTATAGGCTTTCAACTCTGATATTTCTGTACACTATTTGTCATGCTGACAAACACGCAGTGCTAAATGGACGAGTGTAAGAGCATCGCTTCGTTGTTCTAAATAAAACAATCGGGGAAGTAACAAGAACCACGTGACAATAAATTGCAGTAAAGCGTTTAAACTCATCTTTATATTTTAGAAAATTCATGGAAATTAATCATTTCTTCACACTAGCCGTTACAGGCTAAGGTGTTTAATGGATAGAGTCAACTTGAAATATTCAATGTCATGGCCGGGATTTGAAATACGGATCTCCTGGTTTCCGTACAGTCACTCTAACCCATTGAGTTACCATGATCAACGTGCCGTCCTGACATTAAACTCTCCATTTGACTCGTATATTTCCCCGATAAACAACTAGGGGCTCTCACATTCGAGATACACCGTTTGTGGCTACTTACTATTGTAAGTACTTGAGTCCCAGGCAGACCAGCAGCAGACCAGCAGAAGAGACGAGTCGTCCAGGTTTACCTGGACGGAGTGTTTGCTGCCCAGCACCTAGCCGCTTATTGCGTCTTTATCTGGGCAGTACAGAAGAGTCATCTTTTGTCTCAGGCGATTGTTTTCGGCAGTGGACTTATCTAGCCTTGTGCGCGCAGTCGCCCCGTGGGGGGGGGGGGATGCACCAGTGGTGGCTGTGCTCTTCCGCCTGCCTGGGAGGCATCTGAGCACAGTCCGCTTAACAGGCTAGAGGGAAAGGAACAGTGTTTAGGTATTGAGTTTTCCAAGCCCACTTCTGGGCTTGGGGGTTGAAGTCAGGGGAATGTGGCCTTGTTCAATTCTAGTTACCCAAGGCATCTTTGGGTAACCGGTAGCTCGGTCGGCGGCGAGGAACCCTGTGGTCGTAACGGCCAACGGTGTTCACCAGTATGTTTGGATGTGAGTTCAGCCTATCGTAGATGATGCGGGACCTCTCCCGCACCACGTCCACGATGTAAGGGACCCCAGAGTAGGTATGGAGGATGTGGGACGGGAATCTACGCCCGGTATCGTAGATCATTCGCAGTGCCCTGTTCTGGACGCACTGTAGTCTGCGAATAGTGGTGGGAGCCGCTGATCCCCAGACTTCGCAGCCGCACAGAATCAGGGGCGGTATAATCGTCCGATACAGGCGTAATTTGTGGTGCGTTGGCATGGTGGATTTGAGTATTGGGTGTAACTGCGTTAGCGCTGCATGCCCTTGTCCGGCTTTGACAGGGACGTGAGGTGCGTAGGTGAGACCGCGATCGAGGTGGACGACAAGGTATTTGGCAGTGGGAACCCAAGGGATTTGCCTCCGCCTCAACCTCAGTGACCAATCCGGTCGCCTAGCTCGGACCTTAGCCAGGAGAACTGCAGAGCTCTTCTCGGGCCATCCTCCACTTCTCACTCCAACGGCCAATTGCTCGGAGCTGGCGCTGCAGCGGAGGATGACAATGTCTTAGGTTTTTTTCACGCGCCATTATGAGGACGTTGTCAGTATTTTGGCACGTAACAGTCTGTGGTTCTAAGGGGAAGTCAGACATGTGTGAGTCCCAGGCTTCATCATTTAACTCTTATTATTTTAGTTAATTGATGGAAGTTAATCATTTGTTTACACTAGCCAAATATTGGGTAAGGTTTTTGTTTGATCGAGCCAGCATGAAAACTTCAATGCCATGGCCGAGCAATACCTAAGGGTTTACCGGGGAAATAAATGTCAAATGCACGTTGGCCATGGTAGCTGAATGAGCTTAAAATGTGCGACTGCACGGAAACCAGAAGATCTGTGGTTCAAATCCCGGCCTAGGCATTGAATTTTTCATGTTGACTCTATCCATCATGATTATAATTTTAGGAAGTTAAATTACGACATTTATTCACCGCGTTCATTACCTGAATGTATCAAATAAGAGTTATACATGCAATGTAGGACAAACTACATATTTCCACTCACTTTTCCCTGTTTCACTCCTTCCAAAACTTGTAATATGGCCTAATGTTGATATACCTACAGACTTTAAGCTTGAATAAACTATAAGAATATTAGGAAGTGAGTGAGTCAGTACGCCGACTCCCCCATACGTAAGTTGGCTGTATTACAATTTAGGTACAATATCCATTACACTGAACTCAAAAAATTCAATCAATAACAAGTTAAATATTAGACAGAATGGAGAAAACACTTAGAGTAATACAAGAGTTTTCAAAAATGCAATTAAAGGTGCGGCAGTACTACCTCTCTTCCTCCCGGCTGCACGTGCCTGGGTCAACGTCGGGACTCCTTCCTCGGTCTCCACGTCGTCGTCGGCTGCTTGATTCACCCTAGCTCTAGCGGCTTCTCCTGCATGGATTCTTTTTGGGTTATCAGGGGTTACGGTTGAGACAGCACAAACCAACGATAATCTCTTAGCTCCTTTTATTCGTCCTTGCATTCGTGAAACCCGGGCACTTGATTAACTGCACTTCCGGCGGATATTTTATAGTACATTTTATTAGACGCGGTACTTCGTCGAACACACCTGACGGAGGTATACAATACTGCAATGAGCAACAACTGAATAGCCACTAAGTAGCAGCTGTGTAACAACTGAGGGATGCGGTCCAGAGGTCCAGAGGTAGTCCTGGTCGGGCGGGGCAATTTTTCTTTTTCCCCGTCCGGGTGTCTTTGCCGCAGTACCTAGCCGCTTTGCGGCTTGACCTGCGAAGTGAGTCAAGTGTGATTGGATTTTGTTCTGCTGGCGGTAGGTTTTTGTTTGTTTGAAATTAGGTGTTAACTGGTTGCCCTTGAGTTGTCCTCTGAAGGCGGGTTTGTTACTTTCTCCCGTTGGGGGAGGATCTGTTTTAGAACTTTTGCCCCGTTTTGAGTACGGGTGTCCTGACGCTTGAGCCATCAGGCGTTATGTAGATTGAATAGGTTTGGGGTTTCCCTTGACTTAACCAAGGGGCCCCAAGACGTCTCTGGGGAGTTTGTATGATGGCAAGCGTCTTTGCTCCCTCTGGTCATACCTGCCCAGTGAGTTCACCAAAGGGTTGCCATGGGTTTGAATTTTGTCGTACACTGAACGAGCCCTCTCTCGAATGACGTCGACAATGTACGGAATGTTCGAATGTTCATGGAGGATATGGGCGGGAAATCTCCAGTCAGTATCGTAGATGACCCGTAGCGCCCTGTTCTGCAGCGTCTGGAGTCTGACGAAAGTGGTATTCGCCACTGTTCCCCAGATCTCACAGCCGTACAGGTTCATGGGCGGGATGATCGCCCGATACAGCTGGAGTTTGAGACGGAGTGGCATGGTTGAGCGGAATATGGGATATAGGTTCCTGAGCGCGACGTGCCCAAGCTGGACCTTGCCTTTAACGTGCGGAGCGTAAGTTAATTTGCGGTCCAGCGTCACTCCGAGATACTTCGCCGTTTGAACCCATGGGATTCCACGACGCCGTAAAACGAAGTTCTGCTGCAACCGATTGGCTCTGGTTTTCGCCAGGAGAATCGCAGAGCTTTTCTCCGGGTTAATCGCCATTCGCCATTTTGCGCTCCATTCGCCAATGGCCCGGAGCTGGATTTGGATCTGCCGAAAGCTATACCTTGGGTTTCTGTTGACTGCGAAGATCATTAGATCGGCCGCATATTGACAGGTGTGGGTATTGTGGTGTGTAGGTATGTCAGCCATGTAAGCTGCAAAGAGTGCCGGCGACAGCACGCTGCCTTCCGGCACTCCAGCGCCAATGGGCCGCTCTGTGGACAGCTTGCCCTCCATCTTTACTCGGAAGCTTCGGTTTCCGAGGAAACCGGCCACCAAGGAAATGTATGGACGGGGAATTTCATGCTCCAGGAGTTTGTAAATAAGTCCTTCATGCCAGGTAGTGGCGAATGCCTTCTCCACGTCCAGCAACACTGCTGCCGTTTTAGACCGTTCCTGGAATC
Source organism: Mantis religiosa (assembly GCA_030765055.1). Lineage (NCBI taxonomy): Eukaryota > Metazoa > Arthropoda > Insecta > Mantodea > Mantidae > Mantis > Mantis religiosa. The sequence continues at coordinate 205,210,631 of CM060952.1, read as the reverse complement.
CCAGGGAGGCCTTCTCGGCAACCCGCAGTAGTTGCTGTGTCGTGGAGTGGCCAGAACGGAAGCCAAACTGATGTTCCGGGATTAAGCCCCTTTCCTCTAGGTGAGGAAGGAGCCGGGATAGGAGCAGTTTTTCGAAGACCTTCGATAAAACTGGGAGAAGGCTGATTGAGCGGTAACTGGAAGGAAAAACCGGATTTTTCCCCGTGAGGGATGAGTAGGGGTTACCACCCTGTTATATAAACGCAGCACCGCGTCACTAGCAAAAACTGAGGGTGTATGGGCCTGTATAACGGTACGTAAAATAGCTAGCATACCATTCTATTGTCCAAATATCCGCTCGTTCTAGGCTGTCGTCCGGGAGTGCAGGGTTTCTCACGTATGTCTGTCCAGGGCCATCACAATGTTTCTTCAAGTCTACAATTTTGCTTTAACTAAAATAATTATTTACAGTTCTTAAATTTATGAGTAATTATTAAACATATTAGTAAATAAATAATTGATCCAAGGACCAAAGTTCCTGTTTCAAAGGGAAATTCTTTAGTAGTCGTAACTACTATTTACCAATTGACACTATAAATTCAAAATTCTAACTAAAACTCATTGTGCTAGTTCAAATGAAAGGCGTCACTTCCTAGTTCTCCAGAGAGGAAATTCAAGAACTTACAACATTTGTACTTGTCTCAAAAAAGAAAGAGGAAATATAAGGGGTATTAAAGTAGAAACTGCTTCTCAGAAGCTGGAAATCTTTGTCCTGACTAGAAGAGAGGACTAATGGAAAAACAAAAGCGGAAAGAACGGAGAAAACCAACCAAGAGGATTATGACGGATGTACACACAATTCTAGAACCAGATTGAACAGCGAAATGAAAGCGAAGGCCAGAACAGCGAAAACTTAACACATTGTAACAGTGTCAAAGTTTGTTTATAAAGAATTTCTCAAGATAAAGAGTCACTCTTCAGGAGCTGCTGTTCATTTGTTAGACGTTCCTACAAAATGGAAATGGAAGAGCTGAAGGAAAATGAGAAAAGGCTGACTTTAAATTAAAGTGGAAGTTCTTTGCCTGTAAACGAAAAGCGGGTCCATTCTTAACACTCTGTTAGCTGAAGAACTTCTGCTTCTTCTGTCCGTGTACTTTACGAAACTGGCATTCAAAATAAGCAAGGGAAATATATTTGTAGAAGCATGATAATAATGGTTGTAAAAATGTATGGCCAGACTGAAAAATTCAATGTCCTATCCGGGATTTGAACCACGGATCTTCTTGTCAACGTCCAGCCACTCTAAACCATTGAGCTACTATTGAGCCAACATGACATTAAATTTTCCAACTGCTTAAAGTACTTAAAGCATAGTAAGTCGTCATTAAGGTAGTTGTCTCATGTGTTTATGAGAACTCCTAGTAGTTTACTATAAAGCCCGGACCTTAAAGTACTTACAGCATAGTAAGTCGTCATTAAGGTAGTTGTCTCATGTGTTTATGAGAACTCCTAGTGGTTTACTATAAAGCCCGAGCCTTAAAGTACTTACAGCATAGTAAGTCGTCATTAAGGTAGTTATCTCATGAGTTTATGAGAACTCCTAGTGGTTTACTATAAAGCCCGGACCTTAAAGTACTTACAGCATAGTAAGTCGTCATTAAGGTAGTTGTCTCATGTGTTTATGAGAACTCCTAGTGGTTTACTATAAAGCCCGGACCTTAAAGTACTTACAGCATAGTAAGTCGTCATTAAGGTAGTTGTCTCATGTGTTTATGAGAACTCCTAGTGGTTTACTATAAAGCCCGGACCTTAAAGTACTTACAGAATAGTAAGTCGTCATTAAGGTAGTTGTCTCATGTGTTTATGAGAACTCCTAGTGGTTTACTATAAAGCCCGGGTCTTAAAGTACTTACAGCATAGTAAGTCGTCATTAAGGTAGTTGTCTCATGTGTTTATGAGAACTTCTAGTGGTTTACTATAAAGCCCGGGCCTTAAAGTACTTACAGCATAGTAAGTCGTCATTAAGGTAGTTGTCTCATGTGTTTATGAGAACTCTTAGTGGTTTACTATATAGCCCGGACCTTAAAGTACTTACAGCATAGTAAGTCGTCATTAAGGTAGTTGTCTCATGTGTTTATGAGAACTCCTAGTGGTTTACTATAAAGCCCGGGTCTTAAAGTACCTACAGCATAGTAAGTCGTCATTAAAGTAGCTTTCTCATGTGTTTATGACAACTCCTAGTGGTTTACTATAAAGCCCGGGTCTTAAAGTACTTACAGCATAGTAAGTCGTCATTAAGGTAGTTGTCTCATGTGTTTATGAGAACTCCTAGTGGTTAACTATAAAGTCCGGACCTTAAAGTACTTACAGCGTAGTAAGTCGTCATTAAGGTAGTTGTCTCATGTGTTTATGAGAACTCCTAGTGGTTAATATAAAGCCCGGAACTTAAAGTACTTACAGCATAGTAAGTCGTCATTAAGGTAGTTGTCTCATGTGTTTATGAGAACTCCTAGTGGTTTACTATAAAGCCCGGGCCTTAAAGCATTTACAGCATATTAAGTCGCCATTAAGGTAGTTGTCTCATGTGTTTATGAGAAATCCTAGTGGTTTACCGGGGAAAAAAAACACGAAAAGGTTGAGAAAAAATGGTTGAGAAGAAATGTCTCCTTCCATATCATCTAAGATGCCAATACACAATTCGTACCTTTTTTGCAGTCGTCAGGAGACAATGCTTGCAATAACTGCATATTGAATGAAAACTGCAATGAAAATAGAGAAGAAGTCTCATGGAGCTAAATCCGGAGTATAGGGAGGTCAAGGTATGCACTTTGCTTTGGATTTTACAAGATATTCAGCAACAACTTTGGCAATATGCGGCCGAGCATTGTCGTGGTGCAGCATCCAGCCCGCTTCACGGAAATGGGGTCTTTATGCCTGATATGGACTTGCCATAGTATTGTCCGGTTACTGATGTGTGTGCAGGTACAACATGCTGATAAACCATTCCATGAATATCAAAGAATGATATGACCATAACTTTCTCAGCAGAAGCAACCACTTTTGCTTTTTGGGGGTTGGTTATGAAGGAGATTTGCACACTGAGCTTTGCTGTTTGTTCTCAGGATCAAAATGATATAGCCAAGTTTCATCAGTAGTGATTACGTTTGAAAAAACTCCGGATCTTCCTCTAACATCAACTTTAACTGCATGTTACCTCCATTACAGCGGTAGGCGATACTGAACATTTCTGAACTTGCCTGGTTCTCACAGGCGGGGACCAGGAGTGCCAACAATGAAACTACTACGGCAAGTTTGTTTTACATTAAGCTAACAGAATATAATAAGATTGCATTTTAGTGTGAAAAATTATGACCGTAAAAAAAACTATGATTATTCTTTATTGACCAGCTCTCGTTCAATGGAATCCCCTGGAAAACGCAGTAATTCAAGTACCCACGCTTCAATTCTGTAGTAGTTTGGAGACAGCCAATTGTGATTTTAAGTTTCTTAAGGGCACTGGGAGGTCAACAGGTTTCAAAAAATCCATTTTTTGTTTTTAATGTTAAAAAACTATATAACTCTTCAGCTTTTAAATGACATATGTAACATAGTTTGTCAGCTGGTATTAAAGCCCTTTAATTAGTCAATTTAAAGATGGTGGTGTAATGACACGCCTACTTCCTGAGAATGGTGCTTAATCTTTGATAGTGATTTCCCAAAACCTTGATTTTTCATACTTTAGGTGCATTTTTCTCAAAAACTATAAACGATATTGACACAAAATTTGTAGTGGTTATTTGTCAATGTTCCTTGAACACACTCGGCTAACATTTATATTCATGTGATTTATAAAATGGATGAAAACAAATATTCAGTCCTTGATAGTATTATCTCTTTTTTTACTCAAAACTAATTAATTTTTCATGTCCATAGTATAAACTATATGTGATTTTCATTTAGCCGATATTATAAAACTGTATCTTAGGTTATTTAGGATAACACTTGGTGCATGTAGCTTTAAAGTCCTACAAGAATGCACCTGAAGTATAGGGTGCAATATTTTTTTTTCAGGACACACGCTGTGATTTATGCCCCTTTTGCATGGACCTATGTGAACGTAATTTAAATATTATACAGCAGTTAAATGCACGCATCCTTATACAGTAATCGTACTGAATTTCATTTTCTGATAATGTTTAGTTTCCTATATATTCAAATTTTAATATTGGTAAAAATTAACCATGTCTGGGTAAAAATAACCTCCCAGTGCCCTTAAAACTTTTTGAAATTGTTTATTAGACCTAGGATTGGACGTAGGTTTTTTACAAATATAAACGTCTTTTATTTTTTAAGGGTAGAAATACCATTAACAGTTTCTTGACATTTAAATTTTTCAATCTTCTTTTGTTGAAAATGTTTATGAAAACCATTAATTAAAACTGTATTAATAATATGTCTATATTCTTTATTAAATTCATTTTTATTCAAGGATATATTTATTAATCTGAAAATCAAAGTACTAAAACAGCAAATTTATGTGGAAAAGGGATAAAACATTTCTTTTTATGTAATTATTGATATGAGTAGATTTCCTATAAATACCAAAAACACACTTTATTATTATAATATTGTTATACTATTATATTATTATTTATTATTATAAATTTCTTATTATTGCAAATAAAATGAGGGAAGAAAACCATCAGTTTGTTTGTAATGTGAATTTTATAGCTTTGTCTTTTAAATTTAGCAATTTCATTAGAAAGAAGAATTAACATTGGCTGGCGCCGCAGCTCAGTCGGTAGAGCACCTGCCTACCGTGCTAGGGGTCCCGGGTTCGATTCCCGGCGGTGGGATGGGGATTTTTCACCGACCAAGATAATTCTTCGTCTTCCCCAGAGTCTGGAAGTATGAATGAGAGTGTGAATGCGTGCGTGATCTAATGATTAAAACCCAACGCTTACGAGTTAACACCTTCAACGTGTTCCAAAGGAGAACAGCCGTCGATGTAACCATTGCAGTTAAAGGCGGTGTATAAATGGAAAGAAGCAGAAGAAAAAAATTAGTATCATCTTCTTAGGATTTGTATTATATTTAGTTGAGTTAGTTATACTTCTGTTATCTATCAAAATACTCGTAAAAATATATTTGCAATTCTGCTACTGTTTTTGGCACACAATAAATTTCCCATTAAATTTTTCTGTATAATATAGTTTACAAATTAATTTTTAAAGTAGCTATATATTTAAAAGCTTACAAACATGGAGTTCGTGGTATTATTTTTATGTATTAAAATGTTCAATTACATAGAGAGATGACAGATACAGTAAAAGCTAACATAAAGTTTAGTGGGCCAGATTCTCTCCTTTAAACACTCACGACATGATGACGGTTCGTGCTCCCTCTTTTGAGGAGCTTATCGTCTCGCTCCGTTGGTAATAGTGCACCTGCGCAGTGCTTGCCGGGAAGCCATTTACAGCGCCAGGGGCTAAAATTCCCCCGGGCAAAAGGAAGCTTTAAGTTCCAAGCATTATCCTGCACAACTCTCAATAGATAGCAACTTAGTGTGCAAAGTTTGGCAACAGTGTATCCTACGCAGTAAGCACAAGCAGTTCGAACTGTCAGTTCGCTTGAAACTTTATAATTAACGCTCGCTTTGTTGCTATATCTGACCAAATGCAAGAGTTCTCTCGCTTTGCTTTCTATAAGGAAACAATAGCCCCATGTTACAAATAAACATACTTGGTAGGTAGTTCAGTATAGTAAGTCGATAATCTGCTCTTCGAAACGGTTTCACATAACGGGAACAAACAGAGGTAAACAAATGTAATATTTAATGTGCTTAGGAAATGCAAGGATAAAGATAATCTGAAGAAAATTCAATTTAATTAATTTAAAAAGCTTGCAGAAATGTAATGCGAATGACTTGAAATTAAAGGCAGTATGCATCTCATATCTTCCTTTCTTAACTTTAACACTTTATTTAACACATTTTGAAATTTGCTATAAGAATCCTCGTTTTAATTCCAATTTTTCTGAGAGCAGCTGCCAGTGTCAATGAAGAAGCTAATTGTCTACAAAAACTTTAAAATTCTTATTTTCCAGGAAAGTACTACTCAATGTCCCCAGAAAATTCCAAATTTATTTCTCTGCAAGTGTTTTCACCAACATAAATGTGGTCGTATATAATTTCTGAAGCACCAGCATTTGTTATAACTCAAGGAAAGGTTAGGTTATACTAACTTTGGTATCTCAGTTCTGCAGTAATACTACTAAACTGTACAGGTTATGTCACATAAAATTAGGCCCAGGTAGTGCTTCCTCCAAAACTTCATGCAGTCCTTGCTGCTCCTCGATCATTGAAACTACGTTCACATAGCTTCAGAGTGAGCTGCAAAAAAGGGTATTTATCTATAGTTGTATCATCTTCTAAATCTCCAATATCAGATTCATCTCCACTATTGATAACTCTGTACCAGGGCTGTTCAATAAAGAAAAATCAGATTTCTTCTTTTTTTTTTTTTTTTGAAAAGGTACGTCTACTCATCCTCATACTTTTGATGGTCCTTCTCAAAATAGTCTCCCCTGAATGCGATGCACTTGTCCCAGCGTTTCTGTCAGTCTTCAAAGACATGCTGGAAACCATTTTTGAGAGAACCCTAGAAATCGCCTCCGCAGCCTTCACCACTGCTTCTATTGGTGGATAATGCTCCTCAAGAAGGCGTTTCTTCAAGTCAGGGTATAGAAAAAAGTCACATGGGGCTATATCCAGACTATAGGGAGGGTGAGGAATGCACTTCACGTTGAGTTTTGCAAGATATTCAGCAACAAAATTAGCAATATGCGGCCGCGCATTATCGTGGTGCAGCATCCAGCCTGTTTCATGGAAATGTGGTCTTTTGCGCCTGATATGGACCTGCAATGTTTTCAGGACATCCCTGTAGTATTGTCCAGTGTGTGTGCAGGTACAACTTGCTGATGAACCATTCCATTAATATCAAAGAATGAGATGACCATAACTTTCCCAGCACAAGCAACCACCTTTGCTTTTTTGGGGTTTGGTGATGAAGGAGATTTCCACACTGAGCTTTGCTTTTTACTCTCAAGATCAAAATGATGTGGCCAAGTTTCATCAGCAGTGATTACGTTTGAAAGAAATTCCGGATATTCCTCTAACATCAACTTTAACTGCATATTACCTCCATTGCATCGGTAGGCGATACTGAACATATCTGTATTTGCCAGGTTCTTACAGGCGGAAATCAGGAGTACCAACTACGGCGTGTTCGTTTTACATTAGGCTAACGGAATATAATAAGTTTGAATTTTAGTGCGAAATATTATGGCCGAAAAAAATTATGATCATTCATTATTGAACACTCCACCTCTAGAAACTCCACCGCCCCTTGAGTCAAAATATTTCACATGATACCGAACAAGGAACCATTAAAATCTGGTATGTGGCAGAAGATTTCACCTAAAATTCACCTTGAAATGCACACTCAGTACCAATGTTACTTAGAAGAACCTTTAAGCAGTTGGAGAATTTAATATCATGTTGGCACGTTGGCCATAGTAGTTCAATGATTTAGAGCGGCTGGACGGAGACCAGAAGATCCGTGGTTCAAATCCTGGCTATGGCATTGAATTTTTCAGTCTAGCTGTACCCTTTCATAGTGCGTCATACACACGACCAGTGTGAAAGAACAATTAATTTCCATCTCCGAGAACATCTTCTGAGGAATCATCTGGCGACTATCATATTCGTCGATTGCAGTTTTTGATCAGTTTGGGGCTCTGGAACCGACATTTTAAGTTCGAAAGCAGTCATCCTCCATAGAGAATAGGGAGAAGGGGGCCTTTTCAGACTGACAGTGTCAAAAGGCAGGAGAAAACTGCTGAAAAGAGTATTAGCCCAACACCCAAAGGAGGGGCAAATTGATTCGACCACCGTTGTGCAGAAAGTTTTAAGCCTTTAATAAAAATGATCTTTTATTCCTTTTGTTTTATTTATTCTTATTTGTGATTTTTCATTGGTTTTATTTTATTTCTACATGTTCATTTACTTTTCCATTTTACTTTGAATTTTTTATAATTTATAGTTAAATTTACCTTTAGATTTTGTTTCTTAATGGGCGGTGATGACCTAGTAGTTGAGAGCCCTTATACGTCGTCGTCGCCGTCATTCGTACGTTCTCCAAGGTACATATTTAGCCGTTATATTCATGGCTTTCTGTATGTTAAAACAACGGAACTAAATTTCTATGTACTAATGCAATTGGTGAATAAGCAACATGCATATACGTATAAATTTGTAGCACCAGGTTAGTCTTAGGATACTTTACACTACTTTTGTTTTGCGTGATGACGGCTGCAATTGGGTAACCGTTTCCTTCTAATAGGAATACAGAAAAGGGTTTATCTCACTGGATCTGTATAGAAAAAATAATAAAATCGAAGACAATTGAACGGCTAATAAATAGTAAACAAAAGAAGGTATATAACATTCGTTTAACTATTCTGAGCAAGACCAAGTGTAAATTAAAATAAAACAATACTTGCGTGACAGAGTAAATGAAACACTGGTAGGCATTTATTTTTAACTCAAGCTATTGTTTATTTCTTATTAATTTTCGTCATCCAACGTTGCCATATCGGACGATGAATGGAATGGATGAAATGATGTTGAAATAAGTCCAGGGTATATAGAACTTAGAGTTACCCGACATTCGTCTTTCAGGATACGGGAAAACCCAGGTAAGAACCTTATCCAGGTAACTCACCGTGACCGAGATTCGGACTCGGGACCTCTTGAACGTGAGGCGCAAATGCTAACATCCACGCTACCGAGGCGGGCATTTAGGCTATTGTTATGTGAGGTGTGTACTAGAGATATCTTCTTCGATCTCATTTAAACTTTGTCTGTGAACTTCCTCAAGTATCTTGTCCTCTACGTAATAGAAATTTGTTAATACGCGTAAGCAGTAAGTCTATAATGTTTGAACCGTAAAACGGCAATAAAGCGAACGAGTTAATAGAAAAATAGATGTATGCGTTGGAAAGGGGGAAAAACTAGAACAGAAGCAGTAGAATTACAAAGTTAATGTCTTGATGTCAGACTTAAGAATAAAGAATCTTTGATCAGTACTTGGTAGACAGAGCAAGACATCAACAAGCTTAGAAATCTTTATAGAGTAACAAAGTTTCGAGATTTCTCTCTCCTTCAATGCAATTGCGGGCAGAATTTCTTTACTTATAATTAGTTTCGAGACGAAGTTTCTCGAAGACATTTGTCCCTCCCGCACAAAACTAGAAACTTCTCACAATTCTCTTATTTAGCGAGAGAGCTTTGTGTTCGTTCACTAATTTTCCCTTCATTACTGAACTCTTCTTCAAGAAATTTGTTCTAAATGACACGTTATAGCTTTTTATATAGTAAATGCAATTAGTTCATTTAAGTGACAGGCGTCTTATTATCGAAGGAGGCTGTAACAAAAGAATGCTGCTGTTTTAATCGAATTTGGGAGGCTTTGAAATTTAAGAGAAATTGAGGTGGTCAATACATTTAATTATCTAGGAGTACGATTAAACAGTAAGAGAGGTTGGAAAGAGCAGAAGAGAATGGTTGTGGCAAAAGGTAAACTTGCATTAAAAGCTATTAAATAATGCCTATATAAATTACCAGGAATGCAAATAAAACAACTGGGGAGGATTTACACAGCCGTAAGAGAAGCAAAAATGCTCTATTGGGTAAAGATATGGCGTTTGCAGGAGAGGAGTGTAAATATGAATGTGATACATTGACATTTTTGCAAATAAGTTTTGGGCTTGCCAGGAGCTTCACCAAATGGAGTGGCACAAGCAGAACTGCGAAGACTGGGAACTAGAGGGATAATGGTGGAAAGCGTGTTAAAATATTGGGAGAGAATTAAGAGTTAAGATCAGCAGAATATTCTGTGTCAATGCTTGATAGTACAGGAAAGACTAAATAAGAAAGATTCATGGCTAAATAAGAGAAAGGAAATGGTGGAATTATTGCAAAGTGGATTTTGGAAAGAACTTAGGTTGAGAACGGAAGATATTGAAAGGCATGAAATGTTAGGAAGCTTCAACTTGAAAAGCTCATTGGAAATTTATAGATGTGATGGGGAACAGGGAAAAATGCGTAGCGTAGATGGTAGCATGTCTGCCTCACGTTTAAGAGATCCCGAGTTCCAATCTCGGTCTGGGTGAGTTACCTGGATATGGGGTTTTCTGGGGGTTTTCTCTTATGGGCGAATGTCGGGAGCTCTAAGCTCCATGGACCCTGGACACATTTGAGCATCATTTCACCCAATTCATTCACCGTCCAATATGACTTAACGTTGGAGGACATAATAAAACGAGGGGGGAAGCATACATTGATATTTGCGATAAAGCAGTAAGAGAAGGCTTTGTATGGGCCAGGACGGGGGTGGTAAAACTGAAGGGTTTGGGAAGACGGAGGGATCTGGAGAAATGCTCATTTTGTCACCAAAGGAATAAAGAATGACATTTGCTTTTCAAATATGAAGAAACTAGGTAGCAATTCAAGCAATGAAGCTAATGATTGTAATATCTAGGAAAAATTTGATTTAAATTGGGAAAAGTTTGGGCAAAGTAAGAGCCAAATGGTTGAGGAAGATAAGTAAATATGATGAAAATGATGATGAAGTATCTTAGAGTAGATGTAAATTGGGACCTATTAGCACGACAAGCTCGCGGTTTGAGTCTGTTATGCCCAAGGGTAACCAGCAACTCAGTGTAGTAATATGTGAATATATAATAATTTATAATTGAAACGGAAACAAAGATTACTTATAAATATTAAAAGCAGAAGCATTATTAACAGTAAAGTATTCTTCATATTCAAAAAAGCTACATAGGAAAAACTAAGAGAAACTTGTTAACCAGGCAAAAAGAACACCAGAGGAACATTAAGTTGAAACAAACAGAAAAATCTGCAGTTTCACACCATTTTTGGAAAGAAAACCACAACATTGGCCACAATATTAAACTGTTAAAATATTTAAGTACACCCATAGAATTGGATATTTGGGAAAAAATATTCATAAATAAAAACCGTGATAAAGTTATAAATTTTGAAATCCCGGCATTAAATGAAGTATTAAAACTTAGTTCCCCTAACACCAGATGGCAGAGTGATCGGAGCTCCGTAGTAGTGAAATAAGAGGAAGGTTCATTTAGTCACCAAACAGCTGAGGATGAGATCGAATGATCTTGAAAACGTTTCAGTTATACAACAACAAGTAAGTGAAGTTGAGTGTAAGCATAGTGACTCATAAATCAAACTTAAATATGAAGAATACTTACTTACCTATATGCCTGCCCGTCTATCCACCCAAATGCCTACCTAGTTTTTTGTGATACTTCTTGCTGCAGAAACATAAGTAAGTTACATAATTTGAATGAATAGTCTGTGTCCTCTATTATTTCAAATGACACCACACGTTACTTATACATCTCTATGTATTTTATGTGTGCTCTCGCCTCTTTATTGAAGGCGTGTCATTCTCAGTGGTCAGAAGTTAACATGAGAGCCACTACTTCAGCACGTCGCGGGTTGAATCATATCAAAGGGCAGTGGAATTTTTCGGGTTCAAAAAGGTCCAGCATGACTACTTTCGGAAGTGAAGCCAAGTTGCTGATCCTTGTTGTAAATTTATGTTATGAAACAAACCTAGAGACAGATAAACAGACTAATTAAGACTTAATTATTTAAACAGTCAGTTTGAGTGGAGTCAGGAAGTTGGCCATAGTACCTCAATGGTTAGAGCGGCTGGACGTAGACCAGAGGATCTGTGGTTCATTTCCCATTTAATTTTTCAGTCTGACTCTATGTTTCCAAACTTTAGCCTACACAGGTCCAGTGTGAAAGAACAATTAATTTCCATTAATTGACCTAATAGTGATTAACTATAAAGCCCGTGCCTTAAAGTACTTACAGCATAGTAAGTCGTCATTAAGGTAGTTGTCTCGAGTGTTTATGAGAACTCCTAGTGGTTTACTATAAAGCCCGGACCTTAAAGTACTTACAGCATAGTAAGTCGTCATTAAGGTAGTTGTCTCGTGTGTTTATGAGAACTCCTAGTGGTTTACTATAAAGCCCGGGTCTTAAAGTACTTACAGCATAGTAAGTCGTCATTAAGGTAGTTGTCTCATGTGTTTATGAGAACTCCTAGTGGTTTACTATAAAGCCCGGGTCTTAAAGTACTTACAGCATAGTAAGTCGCCATTAAGGTAGTTGTCTCATGTGTTTATGAGAACTCCTAGTGGTTAACTATAAAGCCCGGGTCTTAATGTACTTACAGCATAGTAAGTCGTCATTAAGGTAGTTGTCTCATGTGTTTATGAGAACTCCTAGTGGTTTACTATAAAGCCCGGACCTTAAAGTACTTACAGCATAGTAAGTCGTCATTAAGGTAGTTGTCTCATGTGTTTATGAGAACTACTAGTGGTTTACTATAAAGTCCGGACCTTAAAGTACTTACAGCATAGTAAGTCGTCATTAAGGTAGTTGTCTCATGTGTTTATGAGAACTCCTAGTGGTTTACTATAAAGCCCGGGCCTTAAAATACTTACAGCATAGTAAGTCGCCATTAAGGTAGTTGTCTCATGTGTTTATGAGAACTCCTAGTGGTTTACTATAAAGCCCGGGTCTTAAAGTACTTACAGCATAGTAAGTCGTCATTAAGGTAGTTGTCTCATGTGTTTATGAGAACTCCTAGTGGTTTACTATAAAGCCCGGGCCTTAAAATGCTTACAGCATAGTAAGTCGTCATTAAGATAGTTGTCTCATGTGTTTATGAGAACTCCTAGTGGTTTACTATAAAGCCCGGGTCTTAAAGTACTTACAGCATAGTAAGTCGTCATTAAGGTAGTTGTCTCATGTGTTTATCAGAACTCCTAGTGGTTTACTATAATGCCCTGGTCTTAAAGTACTTACAGCATAGTAAGTCGTCATTAAGGTAGTTGTCTCATGTGTTTATGAGAACTCCTAGTTGTTTACTATAAAGTCCGGGCCTTAAAGTACTTACAGCATAGTAAGTCGCCATTAAGGTAGTTGTCTCATGTGTTTGTGAGAACTCCTAGTGGCTTACTATAAAATCCGTGTCTTAAAGTACTTACAGCATAGTAAGTCGTCATTAAGGTAGTTGTCTCGTGTGTTTATGAGAACTCCTAGTGGTTAACTATAAAGCCCGGGCCTTAAAATACTTACAGCATAGTAAGTCGCCATTAAGGTAGTTGTCTCATGTGTTTATGAGAACTCCTAGTGGTTTACTATAAAGCCCGGGTCTTAAAGTACTTACAGCATAGTAAGTCGTCATTAAGGTAGTTGTCTCATGTGTTTATGAGAACTCCTAGTGGTTTACTATAAAGCCCGGGCCTTAAAATGCTTACAGCATAGTAAGTCGTCATTAAGGTAGTTGTCTCATGTGTTTATGAGAACTCCTAGTGGTTTACTATAAAGCCCGGGTCTTAAAGTACTTACAGCATAGTAAGTCGTCATTAAGGTAGTTGTCTCATGTGTTTATCAGAACTCCTAGTGGTTTACTATAATGCCCTGGTCTTAAAGTACTTACAGCACAGTAAGTCGTCATTAAGGTAGTTGTCTCATGTGTTTATGAGAACTCCTAGTGGTTTACTATAAAGCCCGGGCCTTAAAATACTTACAGCATAGTAAGTCGCCATTAAGGTAGTTGTCTCATGTGTTTATGAGAACTCCTAGTGGTTTACTATAAAGCCCGGGTCTTAAAGTACTTACAGCATAGTAAGTCGTCATTAAGGTAGTTGTCTCATGTGTTTATGAGAACTCCTAGTGGTTTACTATAAAGCCCGGGTCTCAAAGAACTTACAGCATAGTAAGTCGTCATTAAGGTAGTTGTATCATGTGTTTATCAGAACTCCTAGTGGTTTACTATAATGCCCTGGTCTTAAAGTACTTACAGCATAGTAAGTCGTCATTAAGGTAGTTGTCTCATGTGTTTATGAGAACTCCTAGTTGTTTACTATAAAGTCCGGGCCTTAAAGTACTTACAGCATAGTAAGTCGCCATTAAGGTAGTTGTCTCATGTGTTTGTGAGAACTCCTAGTGGTTTACTATAAAATCCGTGTCTTAAAGTACTTACAGCATAGTAAGTCGTCATTAAGGTAGTTGTCTCGTGTGTTTATGAGAACTCCTAGTGGTTAACTATAAAGCCCTGGTCTTAAAGTACTTACAGCATAGTAAGTCGTCATTAAGGTAGTTGTCTCATGTGTTTATGAGAACTCCTAGTGGTTAACTATAAAGCCCGGGTCTTAAAGTACTTACAGCATAGTAAGTCGTCATTAAGGTAGTTGTCTCATCTGTTTAGGAGAACTCCTAGTGGTTTACTATAAAGCCCGGGCCTTAAAATACTTACAGCATAGTAAGTCGTCATTAAGGTAGTTGTCTCATGTGTTTGTGAGAACTCCTAGTGGTTTACTATAAAATCCGTGTCTTAAAGTACTTACAGCATAGTAAGTCGTCATTAAGGTAGTTGTCTCGTGTGTTTATGAGAAATCCTAGTGGTTAACTATAAAGCCCGGGTCTTAAAGTACTTACAGCATAGTAAGTCATCAATAAGGTAGTTGTCTCATCTGTTTAGGAGAACTCCTAGTGGTTTACTATAAAGCCCGGGCCTTAAAGTACTTACAGCATAGTAAGTCGTCATTAAGGTAGTTGTCTCATGTGTTTGTGAGAACTCCTAGTGGTTTACTATAAAGCCCGGGTCTTAAAGTACTTACAGCATAGTAAGTCGTCATTAAGGTAGTTGTCTCATGTGTTTATGAGAACTCCTAGTGGTTTACTATAAAGCCCGGGCCTTAAAGTACTTACAGCATAGTAAGTCGTCATTAAGGTAGTTGTCTCATGTGTTTATGAGAACTCCTAGTGGTTTACTATAAAGCCCGGGTCTTAAAGTACTTACAACATAGTAAGTCGTCATTAAGGTAGTTGTCTCATGTGTTTGTGAGAACTCCTAGTGGTTAACTATAAAGCCCGGACCTTAAAGTACTTACAGCATAGTAAGTCGTCATTAAGGTAGTTGTCTCATGTGTTTATGAGAACCCCTAGTGGTTAACTATAAAGCCCGGGTCTTAAAGTACTTACAGCATAGTAAGTCGTCATTAAGGTAGTTGTCTCATGTGTTTATGAGAACTCCTAGTGGTTTACTATAAAGCCCGGGCCTTAAAGTACTTACAGCATAGTAAGTCGTCATTAAGGTAGTTGTCTCATGTGTTTATGAGAACTCCTAGTGGTTTGACGGGAATAGCACGAGTCAGTTGGTGAATTTAATGTCATATCGGCACGTTGGTCATAGTAGCTCAAGGGTTAGAGTGGCTGGACGGGGAGCAGATGATCCGTGGTTCAAATCCCGGCTAGGGCATTGCATTTTTCAAACTGACACTAACTTTGAATACTTAAGCATACACACGGCCAGTGTGAAAGAACAGTTAATTTCTATTTTAAAATGTACTCTCATAAAACATAAATATACAGAGCACATTTCTTAAAATAATCGGACATAAAAACAAACTAAATTTAGAAAATATAGTTATTTTTTTTTTCTAATACATCCCTTTTAAAGTTATAAATATAATTTAAAAATTTACAAAACTTTCAAGCATACTTTAAATATTTTAAACAAAAGCATACTATTACTGGTTTCCAGTAAAACATAACTGGTATTCCCGTTTTTAACTTAACTATATTTAAGGTTCCCCATTCTGGTATCCAAGACTACTATTAGCCGTAAAAATATATATCATAACCACACAAAGCTATCCGCTTGATTAATCACCAACCATAAATTTTAAAATAAAATATACTCATTTGAACATCATTTCATTCATCGTCCGATATGACTTAACGTCGGAAGACGTAAATTGGAAAAAAATTGGGGGGGGGGGGGGAAGGATGAATGTCTCGGAGACCGGCGTTCTTGCACAATCAGCATCCCTCCTACCGCGTTGCCGAAACGACGAAATAGTCCGGCTTGGAGACCAGATGGTGATGATGATGATGATGATGATCATGATCATGATGACTTGTGTTTAAGGGCGCTCAATTTCTAGGTCATCAGCGCCCGTTATAAACAACTGTGGCAGATGACGTACAAACCTAGACACTAAGTAAAAATATACCTATTAAAATAAACATTTAAAAGTAAAAAGGCAATAAGAATAATGATGATGATGATGATGATAATAATAATAATAATAATAATAATCGACGATTTTGACGACAGCAACAACAATCACGGTATGAGCCTTGTGGCCCGTTCCGACTTCAAGGAAATTGATCGGACCATTTCATTCGTGGCCTGCCAGCATTTCTTCTACCTACAGGTTTATACTTGTACACTATTTGTGGTGTACGGTCTTCGGTCATTCTCTACACATGATCTTGCCATTTTTGCCTGTATGCAATGATTGTTTCATTTAGACCCTGAATTCCCAATTCTCTTCTAATATCCTCATTTGTTTTCTTGTCTATGAGTCTATAACCTGCCACCTGTCTCAGAAATTTCATCTCAGCAGCCTCCATTCTCTTCTGTTATGAGATAGTCAAGACCCAGTTTTCACACACATAAAGCAGCGTTGGGATCGCCATTATTTTATACAGTTTTAACAAAGTTTGACGATTACAATTTTTAAAAGTTCTTTTTATTGTGCCAAATATTGTTTAGAATTTGTTTATTTTGTTTTGTATGTCTCTATTACTGGTATATGACACAATATAGCCAAGATAATTAAATAAACTTTGTTGCTGGATGGGTTTATCATTTATGCAAATTTTTGCTCTCAAATGGCTCGTTCCTATGAAAGCCATTATAAAGGAATAAAAACACTTAAAAAGGAACTTAGGACAACAATGGAGAAACCACAAATATTAGTATACAATATTAAATATAAATATAAAACAAAGTTATAATATATAACAAACAATGTATGACTAAATAATAAAGTCAGCTCTAGCGATGTTACATAGGACTCTTTCCACCGCAGAATTATTGTATGCCAGGATCTCCGTTAAGCTGACCAGCTGCTGCAGAGGCTCCTGAAGGTCCATAGAGCTTATAGTTGACGGACATTCGTGTTTCAGGGCAAGGGAAATCCCCGGAAAAACCTTATCCATGGAACTCACCCTGGCCGAGATTCGATCTCGGGAACTCTTGAGCATGAGGCAGACATGCTACCACCACGCTACCGAGGCGGGCATCCCCCGTAGGTCTGCTAGGTGAATACACTCTAGCAGCACATGACGGACCAAGAGAGCCCGACTACACAACACGCAAATAGGAGCAATGACCTTCTTTAACAGGTGACTGTGTGAGAAGTAGCAGTGCCCATACGCAACAAAGGCAAACTTACTTTCTCCCGAACGGGATAAGCGACAAGAGGTCACCCAGTTATCCGGAAGCTCCTTCACCCTTCTGAGCTTGTTTTTACACAGAGCAGGCCACTCATCAAGCCAGCACCACAGTGCCGCTCTAGACACAATCCGAAAGTCTTACGCGGTGACGAATGGTATGTTGACACTCGGTTCTATGCTTGCCACCTTTGTTGCCGAATCCGCCGTTCCCATGCAACCCTACATGACCAGGAATCCATGCGCACACTACGCTAACGCCAGAGGCGTGTAAAACGTGGAGGGCGTCCTGTATGCGCTGTAAAATAGGGTGTTGGTTGTACAACTCACGAAGGCTCTGGGGTGCACTTACAAAATGGCTCGGTATATTGCATAGAGCTCTGCATTATAATTGGAAGTACTGCCATGGAAACCGAATGTATAGGGTTCGGCTCCATGGACATAAGTACATCCAACACCGGTAGCGCTTTTCTATCCATCTGTATAAATTAAATTACGGTATTTTGTAACACGATACAAACTCTAAGAAGGAACTACGGATACTACACGTGGACGTCGTAGACTTCCTGAGCACCGTCATCCCAAGATCTACGTGGGATCCTACACGCAACCATGGAGGATACACTATTTCCAGGAACATATCATCCTGTCATACAGCGCCGAGACCATCACCGACACCTCTCCTAGAAAGAGACCACTAGATGAAAGATGGTATGAAGTGATTGGAGGAGAAATGGAGTGGCAGGAATTTCGGGGGATGCAATGAAAACCTACCCAGGTTGGGTCAGGTGGGCCAGCCACGGGATTCGATCACGGATCCCTCGAATCTAGGCTACAGACGAAACTGCCCGTGTCATCCCGCTCAGGAAGCTAATAAGAAACCTGGTTTTCAATTTTTATTTTCTCAGGGAACAATACATTTTTCTGCGTTAAACTTTTCAAGCGCCGTCTGTAACACTAATAAATAAAGATACATAATCATATCACGTCTTTACGTATAAACAAGAAGGGATTATCTTAGAACAAACTTTTGATAAAGTAGCTGCATCTCTAACCGGGAAGACCATTTCTAGGCATTAGAGATATGTGAAAGAAATCAACACTGAAATGTTATGTTCATACTGACCCAGTTTTAGCTCGGTACACGAAGCAGGCAACTGTTATCTCTGGACCTGAAACTCATTCACTCTGAGTGTTCTTTCTTATAATGCAGCACACCACGAAAGCTACGATACTGAGGGCTCGTGCTAGTTCTGCAATCATAGAGGAAAATGTGTTATATTTATGTCAAAAGTTAAGTTCAAAGTAAGCTTCAAAGTAAAAATGATGGAAGGGTATTGATATGATAAACAGCTGCCTAGCATTTTCACGCCAGTTTGTTGTTCTAAGTGTAGGAATATATCATGCAGGTGATATGTATAATACGCAATTAAGTTGATGTCCGGTATATACACAAAGTAATATACCAGCGGTCACCAAGTGGATCGATTTTGTGCTAGATCAAATGACGTGCACTGCCATGAGTGCCGTGCGACTTCAGTTTGAGAAAAGACGTGGAACTGGACAGCACTGTTGTCTCGTCTCCTAGGGTTTGTTTTCGTAAACATGTCGGTTGGAGAATGTAATGTGACATCTACTCCTACATGTATGCCTTCATGGGAACAGTGTTTCTTTTTTTATAGAAAGTGATGGTATCAGAACATTCAAAATGAAACTATCCTTAAGGGAAAGTCTGTTAACCTCATAGAACTTGGTACATTTCCCAAAGCTGTCAACATTTCAGCAGTTTCTTCACGTCATGGACTTGCAAGAATATTGATACCGTCCCTGTTAGGTATAACATTGTAATAATAACCACGAAAATCTTATTAAACCCATAATTAAGGGTGGATAGATACCACACTATGAATTAAACAAAGTTATAACAAATTTAGCGGATAATGATTAAATATAAAAGTGCAAAAAATTAAACAGGCAATCCCGATATATATATATATATATATATATATATATATATATATATATATATATATATATATATATATATTACTGAAAGCAGGAGACCCCAACGTGTCATGAGAACGAGGAACATGAACACTTTCCCTCACAGGTAGCTTCTTTTTGTTTCTTGCCGACAAAGGGGGCATTGTCCAAGGATAGACCCTCATCGCTTGCCCAAGTTTTGGTCCGCACATGATACGTGACGATAGAATAGACACTGGGATTTAAGATACACATTTTCAAACATGCTTATGCATTAGTGAGCTGGACTGTGGGAAGGAGAAAATCGCGTGGAATACAGGCCTCATACACTAGAAATTGCTATTAAATTTAAGAGTAGGGATGAAACACAACCTATAAGGAACAAGCAACAGGTCACATGACCCCTAAAGTGTCCAAAATTCGGCGAAAGGAAGGGGAAATTTGTGCAATGGCGACGTTCGATATTTGCTAGGAAAAACACTCTGTTTCGGCGTGTGAAGGGGGCAACACGTACTGAAACTTCTTCAGAGTCCACGTTCGTGGATAGTCGGAGTAACTCACATTAGGTGGTTTTGGAGCACCCTGTGTTAGCGAATGAGAGAAACTGCACACATTACAACATCATTAAGATTTCACCATACTCCGTTTTTGTTTAATAATCCTCCGAAAATACTATGTTGTGCGAAGTAATTCACTACCGGCGTTCAGGAACAACGCGTACACAGATACATATAAGTCGTGGTATGCGCACAGCAACGGGCAAATCTCACATCTCGCCCCTAATGTGCGAATAACATCGTCAACAGTGGCGAGTGGAGAGGACTAATTGTAACAATAAACTTGACATTCAAAGGTCGTGGTGTCTTCTATGTGATAATACCCACTCACTGTCAGGACGCACCCACTCCCTGGAACTCAAAAGCGAGTATTCATGCACATCTACCCTGAGAAAAACCCCAACCTTTTGGAAACCTCCCATCCGTAGACCTCACCTATCACATATCCTATCTTATGAGGTGTTGAGTGCCGGGAGGGCTCAACGAGGTATTTAACGGGCAAGGACCGCCTCAATATATTCAAATATTAAGAGAGTTGAACCAAATTTTCCCGAAAAGGTTTCAAGACGTAATGTAATTAGGGCCACTTTTCCAAATATTTGCTGAGCCTTACACTACAGGTGTTGATAATGTTCCATCTGAATTACAACTTGAACTTATCGATTTGCAATGCAATCGTCAAATCAAAAATAAATTCCAAAATAGAATTACTTTGAGTGATTTCTATTCACATTTTCCAAGAAATACATGACCTCGACTACATAGAAATGTCGCTCGTTTTCTGAGTATGTTCGCATCCACATATATGCGAACAATATTTTACTCTGATGAAATTAAACAAAAACCGCTGCAGAATTCAATTGTCGGATCAGAACTTAAAATATCAACTTAGACTAGCTGCTGCACAAACATTGATACCTAATTTTGAAGAACTATTGTTTCAAAAGAGACAACAAAGATCTAGAAAACTAGGTTCCACTTCTGAGTACAGATGTATTTTTTTTATCTTAACAGGAATCCTGCGCGGTAGGGATGAGTAGCAACTGTGGCGGGGATGGTGCACCTATCGCCACAATGCGTCACACGCATAAGATTACGAGAGGGGAGGGCGGTTCATAAGTTGTCTAAAAACAAATTTCATTCTCGAAGCCAGCTTTGCAGCTCTTATAAAGTGAGTTGTAATTCTTACTATGGTAGTAATCTCCACGCTTTTGTAAGATCTTCAATAGTACACAGGTATTTGGAACAAAACCCTGTTCTCCTCCAGCAGGCATGATAAACAACTGTCGGCCTTTCAATATCGCTGCAGAGTTCCTGTAACGTATTTCACTCCAGGCATATGGTCCAGTATGTGCTGTATTTATATACGTTTCATCCATATAAACCTCACTTCGATATCTCCGAATATTTCGTAAATACTTAAGCCTTTTTGCCCGTATGGTGCGATGTTCCATTAAAATTTGACTGTCACGCTTAGTGTTTTTTTTTTCCTTCAAATAATCCTAGCTTCTCTTCTTAAAGTTCAGACACTGCCTTGGAAGTCAGTAGAATTTTTAGCTTCAAAAGCACTTTCTTCAAAGTTGGTCTTTGTTTTTCTGTGCTTTAAAAATTATTCATAGTTCACCTAACTACTTCTGAATTAAAACATCCAAATTAGATTTTGAGCATGTTCTTAATCTTTGTTTACTGGGCATAGAGAAGGACGTTGTTGTACTAGCACCAATGGCTTTTCTTTCCTTAATAACTCTCCTAAACTGCTTTCAGAAACAACTGTTGCCTCAGATACCCTTCCCCAGATTTTTATAGCTGACCCAGACCATTGTTCCATTTTTATAAATCTATGGATGTTGGTTATTACTTCTCGTGTTTTTAAATGTAGCACTTTGTTTCCTAATGTGCTGCTAGGATGCGTCATTTATAAATGCTCTCTTGGAACCAGGAGACAAGCACATTTTGAAACAAGCTGTAGTGTTACCGAGTAGTTCTGCACGTGTTTAGTTGCTCGCAACTGGTACGCAACTGACCTGCACCCCCCTCCAGTTGCAACCGTTCTGAGGTGGACTCGTCCAGATACCACTGCGCATTGCTCTGCACTTTTCAAGATAAAAAGATACATCTGTAATATGTTGTGTTTATTACTTTTGTTCGAGCAGTTATTTAACATTTCTTTATTGTAAAAGAATTCTCGATTATTTTTATTTCCTTTAAACTATCAATTTATTGTCCATTTGTTTTCTCTTTTTTAAAATAAAGGTACAAGGTTGAATGATAGTGAAAGAAACAATTAAAAATATTTATATAACGGTTATATCCTTCATATTAAAATTCGATTATTATTGTTGCACAGTCAATTCTGTATTTAAGTTGCAAGATAGGCATTCCGTTACTGCTCTGAAGGCTACGGAGTGCACGGTAGTCTATTCCGGCGTGCAACGGGTAAACTTGCACGACCTACCGTACACAGTGTGCATTGAGATGCTGGATAGTGAATTTCGTTATTAATTCCAAGAGAAGCGGAGAATATGAGTCATGAATTAATATCTTTGTAATATTGGTATGTATACCGATTAACTCCTAAACAGTAGAAAATTGACTAAATGCAGTTTCCCAAGTGATGAGACAACACAAGACGGATGCTCTAAGATTTCAAAGCTACATTCCCTTGTTTTGTCATCTACAAAAGACGAACAACTTTGGAGAGCATACCGCGTCGTTTCTTAATCAGAGCTGCTCGTAACTTGTCCAGAAGATTGCAATAGTATCTGTCAGTGATGGTTTAATCCTTGGCAAGATAATATGTAAGGATGACTACACGAGAGTCCCAGAAAACTGAAAATATGACCTCCCAGCTGACGTTTGCGTTTTTGCCTTTTAGGGAGTGAGGGAATCGGCATGTTTCCATTCCGTGCTCATGGTTTCTGTCTCTGGATCATACTGATACGTCCAGGATTCATCATGGTTACCAGTTGATGACAAAATCATCTTCGCCCTGTTCCAACAGCATCAACATCTGTGTTGAAGGCAAACGCGGTTTTCTTTTGGAAAGGGATTAGCAAACGTGGAACCGGCCGTGCAGACACCTTAGACATGTACAGTTCATCATGAATAATTTTCCACACAATATCATAACTTTTGTTCATTTAACTTGAGGTGGCAGCTGAGTCAGGATGCGCACTACAAGAGTTAGTCTCTTATTACACCTGAAAGAGGACTGAAGGTGACTTATATATGTCGAATAGTTGATGCATGTAAAGTCTGTGTAGTCAATGTGTGTGCAGTTTGAAGTCAAAGGAACCTGACGCTCCCGCCCACTAATGACCGTCATAAATCTATCTCCACACTTCAGAAATGGAACACTGTCGTTGAGGACCAATAACAACCCTGATTTTCTGGAAATGACAGTCGTATGTTTACTCCACGTGGAGTCTCAGTTGCCAAAGTTCCAACTTCCAATTGTTCTGTTTCATTACGTGCAGAAATTCGTTGTGTGTCACGATTTGGAAACCATGGGAGGGAAATGCAGTGGTAAATGGAAATGAAGTAGTAGATAACTTTCAGTCAAGTGAAAATAATCAAAGTGATAACAATAGTGCGAATAACTGGGCCGAGCTATATTACTGGAAAAGCCTCAAAAAACAAAGTTATAACGGGAACCCTTTCTAAGCAAATTCAAGCGCTTGTTTCGAACACATATAAATATGTGCTGACAAATAATCTTGGTAAGTGGTCGTGCAATGAACCTGATGATAAATTCTGGGTATTCACAGAAATACAGTAAGAAATATTGTAACGAAAGAAATATCAAAGACGGCGATCAAGTGTGAAAACAAAAGGAAACGTTTCTCTAAAGTAGATAATTTCACATGCGATTTAATTCGCCGAGATATTTATAGATTCCATGTAAAAGGGAGAGCGCCCACCTTAGACGAATTGGATGCACATTTGCAAGAAATTTGTGATTTTCCTTACGGACACTGCACTTTGCGCGGCCTCCTAAAGGACCTGGGTTTCAAATACAGCACTTTTAATAAGATAAGGGTAATTATGGAATCTAGTAGAATTGTAGCTTAGCAATATATATATTTGTCAAAACTAAGGAAGTTTTGCAGTAATGAACATAAGATAATTTATTTAGGCGAAACCTCGTACGATACCCATGACGTATCGAGAAAGTTGGCAACCTTGCAGGAGGGCTGGGAGGAGGAGGGTCGGAGGCTGTGAAATGATTATAAGGGTTCGACAAAATCAGCGGCCGACGTGCACACGAGTTAACTAAACAGACTTTACCTTCAATAGCTCCACATATCTAAAGTTATCCTCAGTCTTCTTTCAGGATTGGTAACAGACTAATTCTTTAGTGCGCATCTTTACTAAGCTGCCATCTCAAGTTAATTGGAGCGTAAGATGTGTCTCGTTCATGGTCATTTGTAAGGTTGTTCATCTGTCTTCCAGTATTAAACACTCCACTTTCTTCACTGTGACAGCTGACGGTGTACCAGCTCTTGGCTCATCTGTCAGGGACATGTGACCAGTTTGAAAATTACTTTTCCACCTCACAGTAGTGTCATACGATGGGCAATCATTTCCATCAACAACTGTCATCTTATCAAGGATTTCGCAGCATTTTTGTCCTTCAATTGCAACAACCTGATCACACTACAAGCCTCATTTTTCTCCGTCTTACACATCAGTCACCTTTGGCGCTTCCTGTAAAAACCCTAACGACTCAAATCACGGAAACTACCAACATTACGTCCCGAGAAATCAGTAATGGCACTGAAAACTTTCATCACTAGCATAAAAACATCCTGGTTCTTCTTCTTCTTCTTCTTCTTCTTCTTCTTCTTCTTCTTCTTCTTCTTCTTCTTCTTCTTCTTCTTCTTCTTCTTCTTCTTCTTCTTCTTCTTCTTCTTCTTCTTCTTCTTCTTCTTCTTCTTCTTCTTCTTCTTCCTTCTTCTTCTTCTTCTTCTTCTTCTTCTTCTTCTTCTTCTTCTTCTTCTTCTTCTTCTTCTTCTTCTTCTTCCTTCTTCTTCTTCTTCTTCTTCTTCTTCTTCTTCTTCTTCTTCTTCTTCTTCTTCTTCTTCTTCTTCTTCTTCTTCTTCTTCTTCTTCTTCTTCTTCTTCTTCTTCTTCTTCTTCTTCTTCTTCTTCTTCTTCTTCTTCTTCTTCTTCTTCTTCTTCTTCTTCTTCTTCTTCTTCTTCTTCTTCTTCTTCTTCTTCTTCTTCTTCTTCTTCTTCTTCTTCTTCTTCTTCTTCTTCTTCTTCTTCTTCTTCTTCTTCTTCTTCTTCTTCTTCTTCTTCTTCCTTCTTCTTCTTCTTCTTCTTCTTCTTCTTCTTCTTCTTCTTCTTCTTCTTCTTCTTTCTTCTTCTTCTTCTTCTTCTTCTTCTTCTTCTTCTTCTTCTTCTTCTTCTTCTTCTTCTTCTTCCTTCTTCTTCTTCTTCTTCTTCTTCTTCTTCTTCTTCTTTTCTTCTTCTTCTTCTTCTTCTTCTTCTTCTTCTTCTTCTTCTTCTTCTTCTTCTTCTTCTTCTTCTTCTTCTTTCTTCTTCTTCTTCTTCTTCTTCTTCTTTCTTCTTCTTCTCTTCTTCTTCTTCTTCTTCTTCTTCTTCTTCTTCTTCTTCTTCTTCTTCTTCTTCTTCTTCTTCTTCTTCTTCTTCTTCTTCTTCTTCTTCTTCTTCTTCTTCTTCTTCTTCTTCTTCTTCTTCTTCTTCTTCTTCTTCTTCTTCTTCTTCTTCTTCTTCTTCTTCTTCTTCTTCTTCTTCCTTCTTCTTCTTCTTCTTCTTCTTCTTCTTCTTCTTCTTCTTCTTCTTCTTCTTCTTCTTCTTCTTCTTCTTCTTCTTCTTCTTCTTCTTCTTCTTCATCTTCTTCTTCTTCTTCTTCTTTCTTCTTCTTCTTCTTCTTCCTTCTTCTTCTTCTTCTTCTTCTTCTTCTTCTTCTTCTTCTTCTTTCTTCTTCTTCTTCTTCTTCTTCTTCTTCTTCTTCTTCTTCTTCTTCTTCTTCTTCTTCTTCTTCTTCTTCTTCTTCTTCTTCTTCTTCTCTTCTTCTTCTTCTTTCTTCTTCTTCTTCTTCTTCTTCTTCTTCTTCTTCTTCTTTTCTTCTTCTTCTTCTTCTTCTTCTTCTTCTTCTTCTTCTTCTTCTTCTTCTTCTTCTTCTTCTTCTTCTTCTTCTTCTTCTTCTTCCTTCTTCTTCTTCTTCTTCTTCTTCTTCTTCTTCTTCTCTTTCTTCTTCTTCTTCTTCTTCTTCTTCTTCTTCTTCTTCTTCTTCTTCTTCTTCTTCTTCTTCTTCTTCTTCTTCTTTTCTTCTTCTTCTTCTTCTTCTTCTTCTTCTTCTTCTTCTTCTTTCTTCTTCTTCTTCTTCTTCTTCTTCTTCTTCTTCTTCTTCTTCACTGCATGGCCCAGTGCCTGTTCCGCCTTCGAAGTACTCCAGCCATCGTTTCCTGGGTCTGCCCACCGATCTCCTACCTTTAGGATGATACTGTAATATTTGTTTTGTAGGTCTGTTATCTGGCATTCTTTCAACATGTTCCTTCCATTTTTTTGATATCTTTTAACCTGTCATTCATACTAAAATGTCAAGCTCTTCTCTTATATTTTCATTTCTTATTAAGTCCTCTTCGTGCATCCTTTCACACTTCTCAAGAATTTCATTTCTGAAGCCTGTATTTTACTCTGTTGCATTTTAGTTAACGTCCAAGTTTCACTTCCGTATGTGAATATAGGTACAGCCATAACTTCGCAGAACTTAATTTTGTTTCTTTACGTATTTTGTTTCTAAATGTTCTATTTATTGTTCCACACACTCTTTGAAATTTGCATATTTTATTGTAGACATCATATTCCTTGTCATAACTAACATCAGTTCCCAGGTAGTTAAAATGGCTTACGTGTTCAACGCAACGTTTATTTATAACTATTTTTGTTCTATTTGGCTCTTTCCAATGAATGCCATTATCTTTGATTTTATAAAAGAAATTTTCATATTATATTGCTTACAAAGTTCACTAAGTTTAAAAATAGATTTTTGCAGGGCAGACTCGCTATTTTGTATAATAACTAAGTCGTCAGCAAACAATAAAATATTTAAAAAGTTTTTACTTGAAATTTTAAAACCTACATTCACTAGCTGCTTCCATTTGCACACTAGGTCGTCAATATAAATACTAAAAAGTGTAGGTGATGAAGTACAACCTTGTCTGACACCTTGATTAGTAAGAACTTTTTTAGACATTTTACCATTGTTCCTCAATTTTTTTTTGTTTGGAAGTAGAAGCATTGTATAATTTTTACTAATTCTTCCATTAAATCCGTCCGGCTGATTTCTTCGAAGGTTTTGAGTACGTAAATTTCCCCATTGCAGGTTACTAGCCCGGGTGATACTTAAAACTTTGTGACACCCGTTGTATAAATTTAATGAAGTTAGGAATATTTTACTGTCTTTTTGTCATAGGAAGGTGTATGCTGGGGATCATATCAAGGCATGTGATGTATTAATTTCCGTTTATATTCCTAAGTTATTTAAATAACATGTTTAATCTCTCAAGTTTTACTTCGCCTGCTACCTAGCCAGTGACCCTTACGCGATTCTCGCTTTTTAAGAGATGATATGCAACGTCAATCCAGAAACCGTTCATTGAAAATCTATGAACTCTTGTACTGGGATGACTAGGCATTTAGCAGAATAATGCAAATTGCGGCAATTATACATTTTCTGTTTTTACAATAGAACATGTGAAAGCAGGCTCTGCGTACTAGAACATGTACAGAGTTTATAATGGTCGTGATTGGCGGATAACAAGCACTACGTATTGTAATTGTGATGACAGGGAACTGCAGAACCTGGAGATCAATATTACAGTAGCTGCGTCCCCCATCTGCACCACCCAACTCTATCCTGGTCCCTCTTGTACACAATGTGACCATGGTCATTACAAGCTTTTCGTCTTCTTTAAATTTATCATTTCTTTAATAGCATGTTTAAATTCCTTTCTGATAACAGTTAAAACTTTTAAAACAGAGCCCCAAAGCTTACTTCAGAGACATCTGAATGTTTACTAAAATATTTATTAAACAGTATTATATTTGTCCTTTATTCTAAGATAAAAAGGAAACTCAACTGGTTTTACCTTCTTATTTATAATTTGACTTATTCTACCGCTCCTTTTAGAAGATAAGCATTTTCATTTCAACTAAAGGGCTTTTATGCAATATTATTAAAAATGATTAGCAAAACAGACAAGATTGAACGAGACCTCGCAACTATCGACGTGTTTTACCCTTTACGTATTTGCAAAATTTTACACCATAAAAGCATATTGCCACAAGTGACTATTGATGATAGTTTCTCGGGCTAACAGCCAGGTCAGATTAGGGTAACTACCCAAGCTTTCAGCGACTAACTCTGCCGCCATCCAAAGGGGAACTGAATCTAGGCTACTGATGTTGCGATATTTATACCTAGCGCGCGGCCACACGGAAAAGTTGCCCTGAGAGCATTCCACTAATTTCTCAACAGCATCCATCCCAACATTAAGTTTACCATGATAATTGAACACACGGACGGCTTATCTTTCTTGGATTTACTTATTTATAGAAAAAACGATGGTCACCTGGGTCATAAGGTGTGTAGGAAACCAACTCACACTGATCTTTACCTTAATAGCACCAGCTGTCATGACCCGGCACAAAAGCAGGCAGTCCTCTCAACACTCATACATCGAGCGATTGCTATCTCTGATCTTGAAAATCTACCTCAAGAAACACAACACCTGCGTACAGTTTACAGGCAGAACCAATACACTAACCAGGAAATAAACAGAACTTTTAAGAAAATGCACTCCAAACGCAACCGTGAACCCAACACAAAGAAAGAACACGCAGGCTTAGCAGTCATCCCTTATTGTGGCGGCCTGTCGGGAAAAATTGGCAGATTGCTCATGAAACACCAAATAAAAACCATATTCAAACCCCCAACCAAAATAAAACAGTATTTAGGTTCTGCTAAAGATAATTTAGGTCTTCGTGCACCAGGCATTTTTAAAATCCCATGCAGTTGCGGCAAAGTTTACATAGGACATACAGGTAGAACTGTAGAAGATCTAATCAAAGAACATCAACGTTGTATTAGACTAGGATATCCAGAAAAATCTGCAGTGGCTGAGCACACATATAATACAGATCATAAAATCAAATTCGACACTACAAAAATATAATCAACGCCGGGAAAGCTTCAAGTCATTAATCACAAGTGACTACTTTGTTTAGTTCAAATACACGGTGTTCATTTTTATCTGTGATTTTAAGACGCAAAATTTGACGTCATCAACATCCTCGCTCATGGAGCAGGTTTATATACGATTCCCCCTAGCGGCTTTCGATCGTATTTGATGTGCTGACAGCAGCTCTCTGACAGCCTGACAGTACTGACAGTCTCCCTCTACTGGTAGGTAAATATACTGTGTGAGAGTTGGGTCTGTCCGCGTAATATAAAGGTGCGTAATTTCGCCTAGTGTGTAGATGCAATAACTGTTTATAAAAAAGTATGTACTGCA
This sequence comes from Mantis religiosa, assembly GCA_030765055.1. Classification (NCBI taxonomy): domain Eukaryota; kingdom Metazoa; phylum Arthropoda; class Insecta; order Mantodea; family Mantidae; genus Mantis; species Mantis religiosa. The sequence continues at coordinate 205,181,137 of CM060952.1, read as the reverse complement.
AAGCTAATTCTTATTCTTCCTTCACGGGTTAGGTTTAAGCCTGTTCCAGTCTCACATTTCCTGAAGCCATCTCTTTAGGGGGCGTCCTACTGATCTTCGTCCTCTTGGTTTATAATTGAAGGCTTGTTTTGATATACTTTCTCTTGGCATGTGATTAAGGTGTTCGACCCATTTGTTTCTATATCTTGGATTTCTTCTAATACCGGTTGTACTTCTAATTCTTATCTAACAATTTCATTCCTAATATGATCTTCTCTTGTACATCCTTTGATTGATCGTAACAATCTCATTTCAGCAGCTTGTACTTTACTCTTCTCCTTTTCCCTTATTATCCATGCCTCACTTCCATAGTTTAGTATTGGGATTGCCATCACTTTCTACATTCTTATTTGAGTTTCTTTCCTTGCTTTATTCCTGAGTGTTCTCTTAATTGTTCCGCAAACTGCTTGGAATTTTTGTATTTTATTCCTTATACCTTGATTTTCTAATTCATAGGTTATGTTACAGCCAAGGTATTGAAAGTGCGATACTTGTTCTAGTACAATTTTGGTCCTTATTGGGTATTTTCCCTGGAATACCATTACTTTTGTTTTTGTCTTTGAGATTGTGACATAATATCTTTTACAAATTTGGTTTAGTTGATATATTCCTTTCTGTAGTCTATCTTCCTTGTCAAATATTAAAACTATATCATCTGCAAATTGAAGAGAGTTTATTGCTCTTCCTTGGCCTAACCTAATCCGCTGCAGACTACATGCTTGTTTCAATCCTTTGTTTATTTCAAATTCATTTGTTATTTCTCCTTCCATTTCCATTACCAATTCCGTATTCCTGTATACTCTTTGAATAATTTTAACTAAGTGTAATGCGTATTCCTTTTTACATATTATATTCCATAACAATAACCGGTTAACTTTGTGGAACGCTTTTTCTGGGTCTATAAATGCTAGATGGGTTTCAAGATTACTTTATCTTCGTTTTTATAATATTTGATTTATTGTGAAGACATTATCTCTGCATGCTCTGCCTGTTATAAATCCATGTCGTTGTTCACTAATATGTGTTTCAGCTATTATTTTCACCCTAGTTGTTATATTTAGAGTATATATTTTATATATTGTATTTTAAAAGTGTATACCTCTATAATTTTTCCATTAATTTCTTTGCCTTAATTCTGTAACCATAGAAGTATACCATGAAGAACATACACAATGATAAGTCAATGAACACTTATTTCACAATGAACATTTCTTTTTCTGTTATAGCAGACATATATGCATATTGTAATCCTGTCAGATAAAATAGAAATATTTAATTTGATCTCAATTCTTTTCTACCACTCACAGTTTCCTCACAATGTAACTTCATTACAAGCCAGAAAATTAGCAGAACAGTTCTAGGAATAGTTCTAGGAATGAAAAATAAATTAGTGTTACAATATGTACAAAACTTTTATCCAAGTCTACACAAGAAAATATCTCTAGTACATGGACTTATGTGTTCATTTTCTTACATTTCCTTTCTCTCTTCCCCGTAAACATTGTCTGTATTGTGAGAAGGTATGGTTGAGGTCTTTCTGTCATAACATTATTCCTTCTAGATTATAACCAGTCACTTTATAGCGTCAAGTGTCTCTCTTTTTGCGAGTAACTGATGTTGTATCTTCATTTAAAAGTGATATGTGGTACCGATAGTAACGAAGGCTTAAATAATATTGGAGTAGAAACCAAAAGAAAATTCATCTTTCCTTCTGGAACGCCTAAGAGGTCGGACGCTTTTTAATTGTAAGTGTTTGTACAGTATGAAGTATTAGATTGATCCGATCAAAGTATAAAGTTTTGTGATAGGAATTGTAACGAATTTGGTTTTAAAAGAAATAAACAAAAGATTGATTACTTATAGAATTTCAAATCAAAAATCTTAATGATTTCTTCACTCATTAGCATCCTTGTAACTTAGAGCTTTCATTGTTCGTAAGTAAGAATATAACAAAAGAATATTAAAAGCTAGCCGGGGCGTGATCAAAGATTTTCCTGAAAACTTCGGGGAACATCATCTTCAAGTCATAATATTTTGGACAAAGATAAGATCGACCAAGTAAGATCAACGACGGGAAAGGAGATACCAGCACGAATCTTGCTATATATGAGAGCTGTTCAATAAAGGATGATCATAAGTTTTTTACGGTCATAATTTTTCGCACTAAAATTTATTCTAATTATCTTCTGTTAGCCTAATGTGAAACAAACACGCCGTAGTAGTTTCATTGTTCGTACTCCTGTTTTTCACCTGTGAGAACCAGGCAAGTTCAGACATGTTCAGTATCGCATACCGCTGAAATGGAGGTAACACGCGAGGAACAATATGCGGCTTCGAAATTCTGCTTTCGTCTCAGCAGATCTTCAGTTGAGGCCTATGCAATGTTACAAGAGGCCTATGGAGAGTTTTTTCTTCCCCACAGTACAGCTCCAAGGTGGTCTAAAATGCTGAAAGAGGAGAGACAATCAATTTCAGAGGAAGGTAGACCCGGTGTGCGCAGCTACTGCTCTTACGGAAGAGAATATTAACACTGCTGCTGCCATTGTGAGAAATGATCCGCGAAATACCTTAAGATCACTTTCTGATATACTGAACATTTCATTGGGTGGCACTCAAACGTTGGTGACAGAAGCATTACATATGAGACGTGTTTGTGCGCGATGGGTTCCAAGATAGTCTCATATTGCCAATGTTGTTGAATATCTTGCAAAAATCAACGTGAAGCGCATTCATGACCCGCAATATAGTCCGGATTTAGCCCCATGTGACTTTTTCTATTCCCTAACTTAAAGAAAGGCCCTCGTGGGAGGCATTATCCATCATCAGAAGCAGTGGTGAAGGCTGAGGAGGCGATTTTGAAGGATATGTCAAAAAATAGTTTCCAGCATGTCTTTGAAGACTGGCGGAAACGCTGGGACAAGTACATCGCATTCAGGGGAAAAATTTTGAGAAGGACAATAAAAATATTGAAGATAAGTAAAGGTACGTTAAAAAAAGATCATTCTTTATTTAACAGCCCTCGTATATTTCCGCCAATTTGGGGCATCGAAACCCACAACAAAGGATAAATCTGCTACATATTTCGCCACAAAGTGGGGATCATAGCGTCTTCTATCATCGCATGAGTAGCAGAATGGGCAAAACGACGCAAGAAAGAAAGTTTTTATGGTAGACGTGCAGGAGTGAGCAATTTTATGTAATTAATGAACACTATTTATAGAGGAAGTAAGGATTTGTCGATATGCTGGAGGTAACCTGCAATGATTGACTAGGAAGGAAAATTCGAATAGAATGTAGCCCAGATGATACAATGGGTGACCTGAAGAAGTGATAGCCGCTCAAACTGACACGGGATTGGAAAAGACTGTGCCGAAAAAGTGATGCACAATATTCCAGGACCAATTCAAACTACAACGAAGAAATGCAACAAGTTTAAAATAGATTATTCACATAGAGAACCTGAGGTTAATATATTTCAGAATATAAATCGCTGAAAAAATTGGTAAACATAAAGGAAAATCACTACAGGGTAAAATAACAACTGCATATTTCTGCGTCACATTTCTGTGCTACGTACAGTGGTCATATAACAGATGTGGTTAAAAATAGAAACACAGAACAGAGGTCTGTTGAAAAACAACATTGCAATCAAGAGCGTACATGGCCTGCTATAACAGTTAACACATTCTGTTTTATAAAGGTCAACAGCAGACCATGGAGTTTTACCTATTAAACATTTATTCCTGCTGGGCAGTGCTAAATTAGAATTTAATTCAGAGCCATTTTAGCTGCCCTTTGTCTCAGTTGTATATGTATGAGGAAAGGAAACATTGCATCTGAAAGGAGCTTGATTAAAACGAAATCCTGTGTAGTTTAAAACATTAGACGATATTCCAAAAATACTCGTTAAATGTTTTATGTTATTCACGCTGCAAAACCAGTATTTTTCTCAAACTCTCTTAATCACATTGCAATGATCAGAGCTTACTTCAAGCCCCCAGGGTTTATTATTCGCTGCCGGGATTAAAAAGACTTAACGAGGATGCAGGCTATGTAATGGCGTCACGGCAAGAAGATAAATGGTCGTTTGGGCTCATCGCTCATAGGTTCAGCACGTATACGTACAAACACTTTGTTTCAAGGAAAGCAATAAATATTTTTATTAGTTTTAATACGCCTCGCCTAGATGAATGCCTTCTTTTTACAACAGTAGTAACATATATAAGGGGCACTATTTATATTTTGAGCCTTGTCAACCCTGAATGTTCTTGAAGCCATGTGATGTTGAATCCAACAGAAAGTTTGATATTGTTGACCATAATCTACTTAAGACGTTTTGCCAATAGAGTGGCATTTGTTTTGTTTACATTAGCTTGAAAATTGTGTCTCTACAATAACATTGAATTATCTCGTGAAAATGTTCCTCCACATTCGAAATGGATTATCAAGACAAGAGAGCATCGATCAACTAACTTCCACATTTGGTGACGAAGCTCCGTCCTCTGCCACAGTGAAACGCTAGTACAACGAATTTAATCGTGGCTGCCGTTCGTTCAATGATGATGTTCGTGAAGTTCGCCCAACATCAGTTTTTGTGCCAGAAAGCATTGATGCTGTGCAAAAAGTAATAATGCAAGTTCGTCATGCGGTATATATTCTGAGATTGAAGCAAACCTAAACATTAGTTTCACCAGCATATATAAAGTATAGCATGGTTATTTAGCCGTGAAGAACGTTTGTTCTCGTTGGATCCTACATAATTTGACGCTATCTCAAAAAGATGTTAGTTTCGATTTGTGTACCAAACTGCTCAATCATAGCCCACTCACATCGCTTAAAGCCTCGGCACTCAGTCGGATTCCTACGCATTTAGGGTACGTATGACTGAAATTTTCAAACTCTGAACTAATATTGCTAGCTTTTTCAAATTTACACCATAGGTGTAGTATAATGTAAACATGTTACAACCTAAATTTAAACCATTTTTCTCCAGCAGTTTAGAAATTATGATAAATTTTGTATGTTTTTTTGTTACGTCACTAAAAAAGTCCCTTGCGACAAAATATTCTGAATTTTAGTCTAATATTTTAACCCTATGTTCATAATACACATACTTTTTGAAATTGCTCTGGATTTTTCTGTGTCTCCTTGAGGTTAGGTCACAATTTTTTTTTTAATTTACAACTATTCTTTTTTGTCTAAAATACTGTAAGTTATGTGTTTGAAAATTAAAAATATATGCTTATATACATTTCACAATAAAACCTAGGCCAATTTCCATTCCTCATGATATTCTAAACCTGTGTAGGAAATTTCATGAATGTAGTACAAAAACTGCATCGCAAGGAGCATTTTACAGGAAGAAAAATGCTGAAAATAGGAACATTGAGAAAACAGCGATTAAAGATTTGATTGCATAACTCACATTAAAATCCACCAGGCTGATAGGTTGGACCCTCAGATTTCTTTTTCCTCTCCTCTGTTGCTGCTTTTTCCACCTTTTTCTTCTTTAGATGTTGCTTTTCTTCTGCACAACTTCGCTTCTTGCTTTGAGAATGTGGATGTAGGCAAAAGAGGGCGTGACTGACAGAGTTTAAAGGCCATCGACATTTAAATAAGCATTTAAAAATGGCGTCCGGAGGCAAATTATGCATTCATACATTCGGGAATGTCTAAATTATTTTATAGAATTAAAATAAAAAAGTCGTTATTTTCACGATTTTCATGAAATTTCAGTCATACATACCCTTAAGCGACCGAGCGGTGTTTGCCTCTTTTGCCGCTTGGAGCTCTCAAAGCTCACCCCTAAGGTATCACCTTGTAGCCGTCAGTGGCCTATACGACATTTAGTTTAGTGGTGACAGTTGAACAAATTTTATGGGCTCAATTAGTATTGAAAGTGAATTTAACATGAAGTGCTGTTGACAACAATCTAAAGCAAGCGAACAAGAGAACTGGGCATAAATAAGAGACAATAAGAAAACTGGATATAAATAAGAGATAATACAAGTAATCATAAGTATGAGCACAATATGTCATTGTTTATTATTATTACTTTTACTGTTGTGCCGTAAATGTTGGTAGTTTCACTATCTTAGAAGGTAGATTTTCCATGACAGCTTTATAGTACAAACATTTACAATACACAGCACTATATTTCAAAGCTCTCCGTTTTTCCAAGGTCCAGGCCTCCGAACCATACATAGCAGTGCTCCAAATGTAAGAATTACGTTATATTATATTATTTATATTATTAGTTTTATTATTTTATCATAATTATTATCATCATTATAACAGCAGTAATAGCAATAATTACAACAAACAACATAGCAGCAATTATGAGCTCAATACTTTATATTTCAGATGGTGTATTGTTGCGTACCCTTCTGTAAAAGTAAGAAAGAAAAATCAAAAGGGATCAGTATCCATGAATTTCCAGTAGAAGAAGAACTACGTAAACAATGGTTAAAGGCTATATCGTGCTCTAATTTCGTGGTAAAAGATAAATCTAATTGAACAGTCGTGTGCAGTTTGCATTTTACTGAGGACGACTATAAGCCAGGCTGTAAAATTAAACTGCTGAAAACAGGAAGTATTCCAAGCATTTTTCCGAACTATCCTGATTATAAATTAGTGAAACACGCAACACCAACGTAACAAATTTCAAAAATACGCTTACACACAGAAAGTAGAACACGGAGACGCAGTTCCATCAGAGAAAGCGTTAACAGCGCTGCTGATGTTAATGCGCGGGATCAGGTCACAGATGCACGTACTTATAACTGCGCTGCAATTCAGACTGAGGAAGACATAATTTACAAATTACAGAGATTGGAAAGGGAGAATAACACCTTGAGATGTAAATTATGGGGAGCAAATAAAAGGCACAAAGAATTTGTAAACAAGCAGCAAGCAAATGAAGAAAGATTACTTTATTATTAAACCAATAATTTTAATAAATCAATTAAATTATTGATAAAAGACACCATTGTACACTGCAACACAGCTTGCAGTCACAATAATTGCAATATTGGGCGAATTGAACAACAATGGCGAGTGCCGAGGCTTAAAGGAATTTGAGCGGGCTATGGCTCAATAAATACAATGGCGGTGCCTCAAAAGACGTATATAATATTGTAACAGCTGACAAATTGTCGATCTATGTGTAGGAGTCGGAACGTAAACAGCTCGACTGTATGGGTGTCAGAAGAGTACACATCAGAGCAGAAACTACTATCATAACTAAAGAAATCACTAAAGGACGCCCTCTGGGATCGGTTCTAGGATCCCTCTGTTGGAACAGTAAATAATTTGCAACAATCGCCTGAAATATTAGAAGTTATAGCCTATGCAGATGACTTATTAGTATTGGTGACAGCTAATAGTCGGAATGAACTGGAAGCTAAATCTAAGACATCTCTTGGATTTCTTGATAGTTGGTGTATACAAGCCAAATTAGAAATTGCTCCGCAGAATTCTTTTATGCTCTTTAGAGGAACTCTAAAAAGATATCCTATAATCAAACTTAGTAACATCAACATCTAAATATCAAATGTTGTTAAATATCTTGGTATGTATATTGATGAGGAACAACACCTTGATACTCTTTTTAAATCTGTAACAATGAAAGCTAATGGAGGATTAATGAAACTATCTACAATGGCTACGAGAATATTTAAGCTTTCTCCTACTACAATTCATATATATTGTGACTTTGTGGGTTCGTGAAATTAAAAGCCTAATTGCAAAAACTCAAAATGTTCTTTATTTCCACCGAATTGCAGTTGCAACACTTGCTGATTACACAGAATTACGTAGCGCATACAATTACAATTTACCAGTTCGTCTGTCACAGGTCCACTCTACACTCACAGTTAACGTACAACTCCTCTGACACACGTACACAGTCTTCCGGTCCGTTCACTCACTCGGAGCTCTTCGCGGCTGCTTGCCAAGAACTCAACTGACTCGCTAACTGCAGGCCTTATATAAGGAAGATCGCCGTTTCAGGAAGTCTCGCGGTTCAGTGAATCTTCCCGAATGTTCCAGACGTCAGGGAGGGGAAACGAGATGGCTAGTGACGTTTTTCCAACCATCCCCCTCGTTAGCGCTACAAGATAAATGGGCAGGCCTGGTCTGAATGCCTCGTGTCGCCCTACCAGGCACTAGCTGATTGGGCCTTCAGATAATTAGGTGACAATATCACATGAGTTTCATGGTGGGCATAACTACGTATGGAGCTTCGGTATGGTCACACAGAGTCAAATTGAGGAAGAATATGGATACTCTATGGAAATACCAAAGAAAAGATCTACTTCGTTACACAGGGGCAGTATCAACGACTGCTACAATGGCATTATTAGTGATAGTGGGAATATGGCCATTGGATTTGTTGATTAAACAAAGGACAATCCACTTTTGGATGAAGCGGAGAGAATTCACTAAGATAGATAATTTATTGGGAACTCCATACAGGACGAGGAGAGGAATTAGGAAAGCATTAATAGAAGAATGGCAACATGAATGGAACAAACTGATGTAGGAAGAAGCACACACGAAAAATTAAAGGAGATCCAAACAAGACGAAGTGGAATACAGTACATTTCAGGAGATGGACCGTACAAGACATACTTTAAAAAGATAGGAAAGGCAAATGGCACCATATGCACAAACCAGCATGGAAGAAGATACTCCGAAACATGCTTTATTTGAATTTACAAAGTATACACAACCGCTAGAAGAAGGGAGGAAGGAATTAGCAGGAACATCATTAGGAAGAGAGAAGATTTTAAAATACTGGAATTGGCAGCTGAGGAGGTCTCAACAATAGTAATGGATGAATATAATCAACAAACACAGCAGCAACGACGAGTCAGAGACAATATTTAACATAGATATCGTGAACCACCTTCCACAGCGAGAAGATCTGAACGACTTCGAGAACAGAATATGAATACCTAGCTTCAACAACCAAAGGAAGAAGAGGAACATCACCTAGTCAAAGGATTAATAGAAGAGGACAATCTTGGATTTACCAGATGAATTTGAAGCGACAGAAGAAGACATCAAGGGAGAGAGAGTATGTAGTGTTTAACGCCCGCTTTTACAGCATACGGCACCGCAGGCGATGACACTGATGATACATGAGATGAAGATGGAGCACCGGTGGAATGAGATGGAGGGGGACACCGGAGATCCCAGAGAAACCCCGCTCCAGCGCCGTGTTGTCCACCACAAATCACACTTTGCGGTTGTCTGGGATCGAACCCGGGCCGCCTTGGTGAGAGCCAAGCGGTCTAACTACTGAGCCACGGCGCGGCCTAGAAAACATCAACACAAGTACAAAAGGATAGATGATTTATTACGATTAGGAAGGTAGAAGTAGTTTAGATTGTGAAAATTGTAAGCTACAATCGTAGCAATTAGGTTAGTTAGGTTAGATTAGATAGATTAGTTTAGGTTAAATTTTCTGCAAAATGTTTGTAAATATCAATATAATTATTATGTTTGAGTAAATATAAAATTGTAGTTCTGTGTCTTGGTATAACATCTAGAGGCCAAGACATAAGAAGCGCGGAATATATATATTTGTATGGGTTTTACAAACATTCAAACCCCACCCTGATTGGGAGTTGTTGGGATTGGGTTGGACTAGAGGAGCAAGTGCTTCCGGATACCCGTGGGAGGTTGGGTACGTCTCCGGGCGGAGGGTTGAGGCAAACCATTAATAATCCACGTACTAGCCAGCATAGCTAGTAGAAGGTGTGCTAGATCACCAGGCAGCCCTTCCGAGGTCATATCGGTAACCTTTCCCTTTGGGGTTGGCGTATCCACTTCCATCCCGTCTTGAGTATACAGGACCAGAGGGGGGCTTGTTAGTCTCTAGATCTTGCAATATGGAAAGCCCCACGGAGGCACCGCGCGCCCTTTTGGGACAGCTCGGTAACTCACTGGTCGAAGGAGGCCCGGGTCCTTGGTCCTACGATTCCAGGACTAACGGGAGTAGAACCTCTGCCATTAACGTGTATGGGTGGGAATCCGTCCACTTCAGCTGCTGTGGTGCGAGCGCTCCAGACATCTTGCACTCGTGGTACCTCTGACGTCGGTAGAGGAACCTCGGGTCGAACTGCTGAGCCCCGTCCGTAGGGGAGTTGTTCGGATTGGGTTGGACTAGAGGGGACAGTGGTTCCCGATACCCGTGGGAGATCGGGTACGTCTCCGGACGGGCTTGAGGGAAGCCATATATTCCCACGTACTAGCCTACATAGCTAGTAGAAGGTGTGCTAGATCACCTTATGGCCCTACCGAGGTGGATCTGTAGTCTTCTCCTTTGGGGTTAGCGTGCTTAAGTGACGTATCCACTTCCATCCGGTCTTGGGTCCACAGGACCAGAAGAGGCGGCTCGATAGTCTCTAGATCTTGCCCTATGGAAGGCCTCAAGTAGGCGCCCGGCTCCCTTCTGGGACAGCTCGATAAATCTCCGGTTTTGTGAGGGAGGTCGGTCTTACCTTGTGAAGGCTGCCCTTGTGACCTGGCATTTATATATTTTTATTTATATATGGGTGCTTCAAGATGAAGCAAATTCAACAAAACTTGTTCGCACTCAAAGCACTTCGAAGCAAATTGTCACCTTAGTTATGTAAAAAACTGAAGCTGCTGACAGTGAAGTAAACTAGGTTATTAATAATAACTAAACACTAGTAACAAAATTTCACTTATCTTATTTATATCCTGGGACCGGTTTCAAAGCAAACATCTGCTTTATCCTCAGCCACTCAGCTTGACACTCCCCCACTTACTGACTGACTGACCTTGACCACTACGGGAGTTTGAAGAATAGCTCCTTATCTAACTGCCATCTACCGGGGACAACACAAACTTATTGATGGTGTCTATTGGAGGGATATCAAAATCATTACGCGATCCTTATTTTTCAAAATAAATATCTTCTCCCAAACATTAAATCTATAGGTTCCTTCAATTGTTTCAATAATTTAACTTCTGGATTTACTTCATGATTATATGACCAAAAATGATCAGCCACTGCCGATTTCTCGGTCTGTTTATATTTAATATTTCTAAAATGTTCTTTTGCTCTGGTTTCTAAAGAGGCGGGTATAATACTAGCACCTTATAATAATTACAGTATAAAGAATTTGCTACAGTTTTCTAAAAAAGACAAAATTTCAGACAACAAAAAATCTGGTATTTATCAAGTTAACTGTTTAGAATGCGATAAGATCTATATTGGTAGAACCAAGCGTAATTTAGAAACCAGAGCGAAAGAACATTTTAGAAATATTAAATATAAACAGACCGAGAAATTGGCAGTGGCTGATCATTTTTGGTCATATAATCATGAAGTAAATCCAGAAGTTAAATTATTGAAACAATTGAAAGAACCGATAGATTTAATGGTTTGGGAGAAGATATTAATTTTGAAAAATAAGGATCGCGTAATGAATTTTGATATCCCTCCTATAGACATCATCAATAAGTTTGTGTTGTCCCCGGTAGATGGCAGTTAGATAAGGAGCTATCATTCAAACTCCGGTAGTGGTCAAGGTCAGTCAGTCAGTAAGTGGGTGAGTGTCAATCTGAGTGGCTGAGGATAAAGCAGATGTTTGCTTTGAAACCGGTCCCAGGATATAAATAAGATAAGTGAAGTTGTGTTACTAGTGTTTAGTTATTATTAATAAAATTGTCACCTGCTTTTTCAGCAAAACCGAAAATCTGGCAATTGTACCTTTAGAGGTATGTCAAACTGTTAATGCTTAAGGCACAAAACTATCTGTTTCACAGAAGCGTTCAGTGAGGAAAGGAAAACCAACAAGAACCTTAGGATTGTTCTTCATCAAGAAGAACACATCTCGTCTGACAGTATTTGAAGGCTAACAAATAGAACTAAGGAGTCACCCGCCATACAGTCCTGATTTGTCGCACTTCTTTTTCTTCCTGATCATCAAGAGTAAATAGCGCGGACAACGATTTTTGCCGGAGTGGTGGATGCCTTCGTAAACCATGTTTTGGAGGTAACTCAAAATGAATACAGCAATCATTTTTGAACATAATGCAAGTAACCTTTGTTGGATAAAATGCAATGCTGCAAACTTGCTACAAACAAAACTGAAACTTTCAAAATTATCATTGTTATGGGAATATTGAAGTCTACACTTCTCCCTAACCTGTCAATAAGTTTACTGTACTTTTATATGCTTTAATACTTGCATTATTTGACAATTTCCACTCCCATAGTTGAAAACATCTGCCACCGCCATAAAGAATGTGTACATTATGAACATATAATTCATTATAAATTGTTCAAGTAAAGAAGTTCTTAACAAACGATTAGGAATTTGAGTAGCAATTTTAAGTGAAATCAGTACCTTTTTGAGTGACGGATAACCAGTAAAAATTTCGTCCATGTAACTTAATTCTTTGCAGAGAAAAATGTCCCCAAAGTGTGAAAAAATTCAAGCAACAGTAAACTGCATTTAAAAGGGACTGGCCAAGTTAGAATATCTAAATTAAAACACGATTAAAGCTGAAAACCATAACATTCCATATATATTTTGGAACCGTAAAGTTTCTACCTTTAAAGCCTGAACACCAAAAATCTATATTTCTATCGCAAGCAACAACGCAGTGCCCTTAACTCCAGTTTACTCGACTTTACGCAAAGCTTTTGTACCAGGTTGTTTTGAGTATTTTCTTGTGTCAGAGAAAGCGCATTAATAAGGATTTAAACATCTATCAAGCACTTACTTACATACTGACAGCACACCACAACTGCTATGCAATATGCTCTGACTCCCTGAGTACCTTGCAGAGCATGAATAACTACACTACAGACAACAAATTAGTTCAGGACACCCAGACACTATTTAGTAACTCACCGACGCTAGTAAAGACGTGGTTTTCATTTGCATTCCTTCCCTTCAAGGAATAACAGGGAATGAAAGAGCGGACGAAGCTGCTGAAAACGCCACATCACTACGCCAACAAACGAACTTCCAAATTCCACATTCAGATGTTATAAATCATGTCTCCAAAATACCAGTAGAAAAATGGAAATCGGAATGGAATCAACAACAGGAAAATTACACCAAATACGAAAAGGTTCCATCGCTCTTCACACAACCAAAAAACTTACTAGAAAGGAATAAGTCATTCTCACCCGTCTACGAATTGGTCACTGCAGCCTCACTCATTCATATCTTCTCTCAAGACAGCCGCAGCCTGTGTAATGGATGTAATAAACACCTTACCATGTACCACCTTCTCATAGGATGCAATGAATACAAAAAAAAAAAAAAAAACAGAAAAAACCAGAATTCCACAGCATATCTCCACACTGCTATACAGTTCCAAACTACGCCGCAATCTGTTTATTTACCTAAAGGATATAGACATTTAGAAATTAATATGAATTATGTACAATATACCTTAATCAATTGTAATTCATAATCTACACAATGGTGTAAAAGTAATGAAACCCTTTTATTGCAAAATACTGTTGTTAAGTTATATGAATATGTTCTTTTTTTCCTTGTTCCATTTATACCCCGCCTTTATCTGCTCTGGTCATATCGGCGGCCGTTCTCCTTTGGAACATATCGAAGGTGTTAACTCGTATTCGTTGAGTTTTAATCATTAGATCACGTACACATTTATACCCCGCCTTTAACTACAATGGTCATATGGGTTGCCGTTCTTCTTTGGTACATATCGAAGGTGTTAACTCGTATTCGTTGGGTTTTAATCATTAGATCACGTACACATTTATACCCCGCCTTTAACTACAATGGTCATATGGGTTGCCGTTCTTCTTTGGTACATATCGAAGGTGTTAACTCGTATTCGTTGGGTTTTAATCATTAGATCACGTACACATTTATACCCCGCCTTTAACTACAATGGTCATATGGGTTGCCGTTCTTCTTTGGTACATATCGAAGGTGTTAACTCGTATTCGTTGAGTTTTAATCATTAGATCACGTACACATTTATACCCCGCCTTTAACTACAATGGTCATATGGGTTGCCGTTCTTCTTTGGTACATATCGAAGGTGTTAACTCGTATTCGTTGGGTTTTAATCATTAGATCACGTACACATTTATACCCCGTCTTTAACTACAATGGTCATATCGGCGGCCATTCTCCTTTGGAACATATCGAAGGTGTTAACTCGTATTCGTTGGGTTTTAATCATTAGATCACGTACATATTTATACCTCGCCTTTAACTACAATGGTCATATCGGCGGCCGTTCTCCTTTGGAACATATCGAAGGTGTTAACTCGCATTCGTAGGGTTTTAATCATTAGATCACGTACACATTTATACCTCGCCTTTAACTGCAATGGTCATATCGGCGGCTGTTCTCCTTTGGTATAACCGAAGGTGTTAACTCGTTATTTTTGTCACACACAATTCACACTCTCATTCATACTTCCAAACACTGGTTAAGATGGGGAAATATCTTGGTCGGAGAAAATTCCCCACCCCCAACGCCGGAAATCGAACCCGGGACCCCTAGCATGGCAGGCAGGTGCTCTACCGACTGAGCTACGGGGCAGTCTGTTCTTGTAGTTCTGTATTTAAAGTAAATCGTTTTCCTAATTAATGTTATAAAAGTGTATATTTTATATGTTTGATTGCAATCCTGGGTATTTAATGTAAACTTTTATATATGTTACTAATTGTATTATTTTGTTAAGATGTTCGTGATATGACCCAGGAAGTTAAAGCGACCTTAAATATATTTAAAAAAAAAGGATTTGAACCTGTTTCTTCGAAGAGGTTACATTACTCAGTATTTTTGAAGCTCTTTTCTTACGGCAAGGGATGTGACATCCCATCTTAATAAACGTTGGGCCGCTGAACACTAATTCGTTATTTGTTTCTACGTAGCACGTTAGATTTTCTCATCTTTTTCTTTCCTTTATTTCAATAGGGACTTCAAAATAAGAGTGATAGAAACAAAACATTCTGAACAAATTAAATAATTTTGCAAACATCATATATTGATATGATATACTACTGCATCGTAGTTGAAGTGCTATAACATATTTTCCCTTTAAAGTTGTAAACACTATGGGCAGGTATGTATGATCGTATCCCGTCAATATCGAATTGTGCTGAAGCGATCATATTTGCCTTGGTATGCATCGGGCCACAGCGAAATGCGGTATTGAAATTCAATATCCAGTAATTGTTCCTCTTTAAAATTCAAATGCGGAATTTAAAGTGGCTCTATCCTAACTAGGTTCATCCACCAAGCGCGAAAAGTCACCATTGAACTTTTATCACACTTAATTTGTTTAAAAATTAGCCAAGAAATATAAATATATCTGTGGTTCGTTCACTTTTTCCTCTTCGTTGAAAGTAATATTTACTGCCTTTATATAAGATATTTATAAATCGTGCAATAAAGTTTCATTGCTTATGAAATATTGTTTATTTCTCTCGAGTGACCTCTGACCATGCTTAACTTACATTACTTTTAAGGGCTCCATATTTAAAATGTACTCATAATGAACATAAATGAAAACAGTCGTTCTTTCACTAGTCCAAGGAAATACTAATAATATGGCCTTTAATCATTAGGTCACAATATACTTCCTCCTGATATAGCTCCATTTTCTCTTTCCACCAAGAAGATATAAATAAACAGTCCCAATTTCCTAGTTAACTTCTTCCCTCTACCAGACTGGTATAATCTGCTTATGGCTATTTCATATTCTAGTTCGTTAATTATTTCTGACATTTTCAGTTACCTTTCTGGATATTATTTATTTCCTACATAAACTAAAAGTAAGTTTTAAACTTATCTGATAGTTTAGTGTATATTCCAAAACATTACAATATACAAATTTAGGCTACATTTATTTGCCTTTACCTTGTTACTATCTTGACTTACCTGACACCCTGGTCTTCTGCTCTGTCAGGTTGCTCTTAACATCCATACCTCCTTGATTACTTAATTGGGCCATTCTTCCCCGTCATCTTCATTTCTCATATTCTTTACATTTATTTGTCTTTACCTCGTTGCTACCTTGTCGCACATGACACACTGGTCTTCTGCACTGTCAGGTTGCTTTTAACCTTCATGTCTCCTTGTTACTTAATCAGCCCCATTCTTCCCCCTCATCTCCCTGTCTTATATTCTTTACATTTATTTTTATTTACATTGTTGCTACGTTGTCTTACACGACACCCTGGTCTTCTGCTCTGTCAGGTAGCTCTTAAACTCCATGTCTCCTTGTTACTTAATTAGCCCCATTCTTCCCCCTCATCTCCCTTTCTTATATTCTTTACATTTATTTTTATTTACATTGTTGCCACCTTGGCTTACATGACACCCTGGTCTTCTGCTCTGTCAGGTAGCTCTTAAACTCCATGTCTCCTTATTCCTTAATTAGCCCCATTCTTCCCCCTCATCTCCCTGTCTTATATTCTTTACATTTATTTTTATTCACATTGTTGCTACGTTTTCTTACATGAAACCCATGTTTTCTGCTCTGTCAGGTTGCTTTTAACCTCCATGCCACCTTGTTACTTAATTAGCCCATTCTTCCCTCTCATCTTCCTTTCTCATATTCTTTACATTTAATTGTCTTTACCTTGTTGCTACCTTGTCTTACATGACACACTGGTCTTCTGCTCTGTCAGGTAGCTCTTAACCTCCATGCCACCTTGTTACTTAATTAGCCCATTCTTCCCTCTCATCTTCCTTTCTCATATTCTTTACATTTAATTGTCTTTACTTTGTTGCTACCTTGTCTTACATGACACACTGGTCTTCTGCTCTGTCAGGTAGCTCTTAACCTCCGTGCCTCCTTGATTACTTAATTAGTCCCATTCTTCCCCCTCATCTTCCTTTCTTATATTCTTTGCATTTATTTGTCTTTACCTTGTTGCTACCTTGGCTTACATGACACCCTGGTCTTCTGCTCTGTCAGGTGGCTCTTAACATCCATACCTCCTTGTTACTTAATTAGTCCCTTTCTTCCCCCTCATCTTCCTTTCTTATATTCTTTACATTTATTTGTATTTACCTTATTACTACCCTGTCTTACTTGACACCCTGGTCTTCTCCTCTGCCAGGTAGCTCTTAACCTCCATACCTCCTTGTTCCTTAATTAGTCCCTTTCTTCCCCCTCATCTTCCTTTCTTATATTCTTTACATTTATTTGTCTTTACCTTGTTGCTACCTTGTCATACATGACACCCTGGACTTCTGCTCTGCCAGGTAGCTACCTCCATGCCTCCTTGTTAATTAATTACTCCCATTCCTCCCCCTCATCTTCCTTTCTTATATTCTTTACATTCATTTGTCTTTATCTCGTTACTACCGTGTCTTACATGACATCCTGGTCTTCTGCTCTGCCAGGTAGCTCTTAAACTCCATGTCTCCTTGTTACTTAGTCCCTTTTTCCTCCTCATCTTCCTTTCTTATATGCTTTACACTCATTTTTCTTTACCTTGTTACTACCTTGTGTTACATGATATCCTGGTTTTCTGCTCTGTCAGGTAGCTCTTAACCTCCATACCTCCTTGTTACTTAATTAGTCCCATTCTTCCCCCTCATCTTCCTTTCTTACATTCTTGACATTTATTTGTCTTTACCTTGTTGCTACCTTGTCTTACATGACACCCTGGTCTTCTGCTCTGTCAGGTGGCTCTTAACCTCCATACCTCCTTGTTACCTAATTAGTCCCATTCTTCCCCCTCATCTTCCTTTCTTATATTCTTTACATTTATTTGTCTTTCCCTTGTTGCTACCTTGTCTTGCATGATACCCTGGTCTTCTGCTCTGTCAGGTAGCTCTTAACCTGCATACCTCCTTGTTACTTAGTTAGTCCCTTTGTTGCCCCTCATCTTCCTTTATTGTTTTCTTTGCATTTATTTGTCTATACCTTGTTGCTACCTTGACTTACATGACACCCTGGCCTTCTACTCTGTCAGGTAGCTCTTAACCTCCATTCCACCTTGTTACTTAATTAGACCCATTCTTCCCCCTAATCTTCCTTTCTTATATTCTTTACATTTCTGTCCCATTTTTCTTTTACTTTCTTCAAGAACTCAGCAATACTTCTTACCTTCTTTTCCTCCCTGCCCGTTAAAATTTTACAGCTACTCTCCTCTTCTCTACTTTCTCCCACTTTCCTTCCCAAACCTTTTTTCTCCATAATACAACCTCCTCGCATTCAGTTACATAGTGTTCTATGCTTTCTTTTCCCCCCACACAATTCACAAATTCCGTTTCCCTACCTCTTATCCCTCTCTACCTTTCCTGTCCTCATCCAAGCTAAACCTTCTCTCTCTTGTCTATTGCAGTAATCTACATATGCTTCTCGTCTCCAATTTCTTTTTATTCGTTGGTAAAATTGTAATGATTTCATATTTTCTAGACTTTCCTATATTTCCTGTCTTTCATATCTTCTATTCTGCATTTTACTAATTTACCCATATCACTTGTATTTCTTTCCTCTAATCTCCATATATCTCCCATTCCTATTTTTTCCATAACTCCTCCTATCTCTGCCCACCAAATTTTTGAGTTCTCTTATCTTTTTTACTGTCTTATGCATAATTTCATAATCTCCCCTTCGTCTTTGGCAAAACACCTATACAAATATTGTATTATTCTTTCCATTATTACTCTATTTCTTCTTGTCTCTAATAGTTTGCCCTTTGTTTTATAGTGTCACGTTTACTATATATTACTACTATCAGTAATTCAATTACAACAGCTTCATCACACTAGCTTTAAAACACTAAGTCCAAGGGTTCGGTTCTTTTCAGTCCTCGTACTGTATTTCGGTTTTCTAGCATACACAGTACCTCTGTGTTTTCAGGTGCATATAACATTCTATATTTAAATTCTATAAATTCTATATTCAACCCTCTTTGGATATTGTCATTGCATACATACCAAGGTGCTTTTACTATAGCCCTTAGTACCTTATTTTGAAACTTTTGAATAGTTTGTACAATTTTTTCATGGAACAACATGGGAGTATGCCGTACATACATTCAGGTTTTAGCACTAGTTTATATATCAGCAAATTGTTGTGTTCACTTAGTGCTGAGCCAGGTCCCCAGGAGCAAAAACAGTTTTCTAAATCTTAAATCTAGTTCACCTCCTTTCCTTTCCTAGATATTATGTAGCAATTTTAATGGTTCCCGGTAAATAGTTACGTAGTCCAGGCATAATTTGAGGGCTGTTCAATAAAGAATAATCACAACTTTTTGACAACGTACCTTTACTCATCCTCATAATTTAGATGCTCCTTCTCAAAATAGTCTTCCCCGAATACGATGGAGTTGTTCCAGCGTTTCTCTCATTCTTCAAAGACATGCCGGAAACCATTTTGAGAGATCCTTCAAAATCACCACCGCAGCCTTCACCACTGCTTCTGATGATGGATAATGCCTCCCATGAAGGTGTTTCTTCAAGTTAGGGAATTGAAAAAGGTCACATGGGGCTAAATCCGGACTATAGGGAGGGTGAGTGATGCAATTCTCGCAACAACACTGGCTATATGCAGCAGTGCATTATCGTGGTGCAGCATCCAGCCTGCTTCACGTAAATGTAGTCTTTTGCACCTGATAAGGACTTGCAGTGTTTTCTGGACATCCCTATAGTATTGTCCAGTTACTGATATGTGTGCCGGTACAACATGCTGATAAACCATTCCACGAATATCAAACAATGAGATGACTATAACTTTCCCAGCAGAAGCAACCACGTTTGCTTTTTGGGGGTTGGTGATGAAGGAGATCTCCACACTGAACATTGCTGTTTACTCTCAGGATCAAAATGATGTAGCCAAGTTTCATTAGCAGTGATTACGTTTGAAAGAAACTCCGTATCTTCCTCTAACATCAAGTTTAACTGCATGTCACCTCCATTGCAGCGGTACATGTTTGAACTTGCCTGGATCTCACAGGCGGGAACCAGGAGTACCAACAATGGAACTACTACGACGTGTTTGTTTCACATTAAGCTAACAGAATATAGTAAGATTGAATTTTAGTGCAAAAATTATGACCGCAAAAGTCATGATCATTCTTTATTGAACTTAAATTCTTTGGTACAATTACAAATATTATTAATGAAGTCCTTTTACAACTAGCGGTAGATGTCACGGTGAACTATTTCATATTTCTGATGCACACGTAAAATTGTTTCTGCACATACTCGGAGAGACAATTACACGTCTTACCCCTAAGACTTCCATAAGTAGAGCAACAAAATCTTTTAAGACGTTTAGCAACTTCTTATCATGTTACGTTGTCATGGTTACACCATTACCTATCTTACGTTGCTTCTTTGTTTTATTACAAATACTTATCTCTTTGACTATTCCTAACAAAACATGAAATAACTAAAATAAGTGATACAGTTCTCGATATAAGCTCTCTGAAATGGCTCAGTATAGTTATGAAACCCCTTTTCTAGTTTTAAAAAGAAAGTTCTATAATGATTTCTACTGTAACATGTATTTAAGTGCCCGCCTCGGTAGCGTAGATGGTAGCATGTCTGCCTCAAGTTCAAGAGCTCCCGAGTTCGAATCTCGGTCAGGGTGAGTTACCTGGATAAGGTTTCTTCCGCGGTTTTCCCTTATCCTTTAAGACGAATGTCAGGTAACTCTAAGCTCCATGGACCCCGGACTCATTTGAGCATCATTTCACTAATATCATTCACCGTCCGAAATGATTTAACGTTGGAGGACTTCGATTACAAAAAAAAAAAAAAAAAACGTATTTAAGTACAGAAGGTCTACCCAAAATTCCAAAGGCCGTGGCTTCCTTCTACCCGGGAGTAATAGAATACTCCGGGGCTCTTTCCATAAGTCTAAAATGACCCCCAACGACAACAACGTCAAGACGAGATGGAAGTGGATACGCGACTTTAGAAACAGGCATTATACCTCAATGGAAACGTCCGTTCCATCATGAAATTACAGGGAGATGGACATATGGCTTTATACATATTGTCACGGGGTGACAGAACCCACTTGAAATGCCTCATGTGGTCAAATGACAAATCAAAACATGACAGTACATGTATTATCCTGCCTCTCGGCAGAATGTAGTGACAGACTACTTGCGCGTTTGATTCTGGCTGAGTGAAGGTAATACCAACTATGCTGCACCGTCCTAAATGCTCTTCGGAAGCTGGCCAAGGTATTCCCACACTGATCGGTGCGATATTGACCTTCTGAGCAATCCAGCAATCGAAAGCGAATTGCCAGAACTTTCAAAACATCGCTTACACAGTATAACCTATGGCTGGAGAAGTACAGTATAGAAAAATCGAAATTATGTTTCAATTTAGCCACTCTCAGGAGGGTGTAATGTGTCTTGCATCCCGAACACAAACTCACAGGAGCAACATGCTACCCAAGAAACATCTTTTCACTTAAATTCAGTAACCCTAGCTAAAATTTCCTGATAAAAATTTTCTGCTGTTAAACTTATTGAGGGACTGCATGCACACAACAATTACACTGTGCAGCAAAGAATTTGAATTTTTAGAGCACCTCACGAGGCAATTCCTAGTAATTTTGGGTTGAGAAAAACAAAAATGACAACGAAACAATTTTATTAGCTCTAGTCTCTATGATATACACAAGGAGGAAGTATTACATATTAACGGATTCAGAGAAAAGGATACATTTTAATTACATACATGCTAACAACAATGAAAGTGCATTTATTTTTTTAACTGGTAATTACATGTTAAGAGTTCTAAATTGCTGAAAAAATACTTCGCAGATAGTCGTGTCTGAAGAGAATCATGTGATGGCCTATTGACTTCGTCGTCTTTTAGCTTGCCTCTTGTGATGGAGTTCCGCAGAATCCCTATACAAAGACCAACAGTAATCCGCAAGCATTACTTCATTCCAACGGTCCTGATATCTTTGTTCCATAACAGAAATGTCCTGATGGAATTTCTCCCCAGGTTCATCACTAACAGCTCCACAACTAGGAGGGAAAAAGTCTAGGTGGGAGTGGAGAAAATGGATCTTAAGGGACATGTTGCACCCAAGTTACGGTATTTTTGCAGGAGCACTGTCACCAAATGCTTGTAGTTGTCATCTCTATTGTTGCCTAAAAAATCCATGAACAACACCCTTGAAGGCTTCCCAAGCTTCCTTTTCTTTCCCCTCCAAAATTTGGTCAAATGCAGGATCCTTTACAAGTTCTCTTATTTGTAGTCCGACAAAAATGCCTTCCCTAACTTTTACATCACTTAATTTCCAAAATATCTGTTGGATTGAGTTTTGTTATTTGACAGGTGTGCCAACACCCCAAAAAATTCCCCCAAATTTAAAATTTTCACTCTAAAATATGAAATGTCATTTTATCTGCAAAACAAGAGCTAATCTATCATTTTTATGGTTATTTTTCAATTCAGCAGATGGAAATACATGTAAATTCACTATTTTTGATCCCGAAACATTTTCATTGTTGCCCAGTGTTATTAGGTTTTAACAAGCCTGACAGCACTGTCAGCTCACCCGCTAGGTCAGGTTAGGTTAGGTTAGAATATGTAGATCCTTGCAGAGGGAGTTCGGCACTGCGAACAGACTTGATCTATTTTTCGAGCTTCGTTCAAGTTATAACACCCCCTATGTTTTTGTTTAGGACTGGGACCAGAAAGCATCTCCTGTTGTTTTTAATAAACGTAGACCCTTTGCGAATCCGTGACAGAGATGGCAGCACTGTACACTGCATAGAACTCTAGTGGCAACAACGAGAGTTAGGACTGCTTTGATACTTAAAATGGTGATGTTTTCATTGCAAGAACAGCGTGTAACATTCGTTTTCTCCATTTTCGTGGTGCGACACCCATTGAAATTCATCGTCAGTTGAGTGAGGGATGTGGTGATAATACCATGGATGTGTATAATGTGCGTTCCTGGGTGCTACAGTTCAATGTAGGTAGAACATCGTGTGACAACAAACCAAGACAGTTAAGTGAGGCATGTGGTGATGATACCATGGATGTATCTAATGTACGTTCCTGGGTGTGACAGTTCAATGAAGACAGAACATCGCGTGACAACAAACCAAGACAGTTGAGTGAGGCATGTAGTAATGGTACCATGGATATGTCTAATGTACGTTCCTGGCTGCGACAGTTCAATGAAGGCAGAACATCGTGTGACAATAAGCCAAGACAGTTAAGTGAGGCATGTAGTAATGGTACCACGGATGTGTCTAATGTACGTTCCTGGGTGTGACAGTTCAATGAAGACAGAACATCGTGTGACAATAAACCAAGACAGTTGAGTGAGGCATGTAGTGATGCTACCATGGATGTGTCTAATGTACGTGCCTGGGTGTGATAGTTCAATGAAGGCAGAACATCGTGTGACAACAAACCAAGACAGTTGAGTGAGGCATGTGGTGATGGTACCATGGATGTGTCTAATGAACGTTCCTGGGTGTGACAGTTCAATAAAGGCAGAACATAGTGTGACAACAATCCAAGACAGTTGAGTGAGGTATGAGGTGATGGTACCATGGATGTGTCTAAGGTACGTTCCTGGGTGTGACAGTTCAATGAAGACAGAACATAGTGTGACAACAATCCAAGACAGTTGAGTGAGGTATGAGGTGATGTTACTATGGACGTGTCTAATGTACGTTCCTGGGTGTGACAGTTCAATGAAGACAGAACATCGTGTGACAACAAACCAGGACAGTTTAGTGAGGCATGTGGTGATGGTATCATGGATGTGTCTAATGTGCGTTCCTGGGTGTGACAGTTCAATGAAGACAGAACATCGTGTGACAACAAACCAGGACAGTTTAGTGAGGCATGTGGTGATGGTATCATGGATGTGTCTAATGTGCGTTCCTGGGTGTGACAGTTCAATAAAGACAGAACATCGTGTGACAACAAACCAGGACAGTTAAGTGAGACATGAGGTGATGGTACCATGGATGTGTCTAATGTGCGTTCCTGGGTGTGACAGTTCAATGAAGGTAGAACATCGTGTGACAACAAACCAAGACATTCACAGTTTCTCACCAGCTAATCTGACGATATGATCCAGCGAGTAGAGAACGTCGTTTTGGAGAGTCGCCGATTGATAATTTTCAGAACTTCATGCAGAATTGTATGTACGGGTCTCACGGAAATGCCAATTTTGGAAGCGATGTCTACAACTGTCTTAGTTTGTTGTCAAATGATGTTCTGCCTTCATTGAACAGTCGCACCCAGAAACGCTCATTAGACACATTCATGGTACCATCTTCACATGCCTCACTCAACTGACAATGAATTTCAATAGATGTTACACCACTAAAATGGAGATAACGAATGATTACACGCTGTTCTAATAATGAAAACGTCGGCATTTTAACTATCCAAAGCAGTCCTAGCTCTCATTGTTACCACTAGAGTTTTATGCGCTGTATAGTGCTGCCATCTCTGCCAGGAACTCAGAAAGTGTCCACCTGTCTTTAAAAAATCCTATCTAATCTCGGTTCTGAAAAAAATAGTTGTTATAATCTGAACGGACATCGTATTGTACGTATATCCCAAGTGGGGCATTTGGGAAGAAGGATGAGACGAGAAGAGGTGCAGGGTGGCCGACACTAGGAGCCGTGACTGCGCAGAGGGCAAGGTCCCTACTAATTAGTTGAACCTTCATATTCAGGTGCAATTTACGTATAGATGTTTTAGGAATTCTAGAAATAAAGCATGAGATTGGTAGGTCAGGGCGTTTAATGTTTCATTTCTAGAACTGCGTACACCTACAGAACCAGCGTACACTTAAAACTTATTACTTAAAGAGTGTATGCAGATTCTTTCCTAGGATTCTTATTTCTTATTACTCTGAACATGTTTTACATTATACATTTCCGATAAGTTTTTATAGCTTTAACAATAATAGTGGATGTACTGTTAGCGTAAATATCTCTCCGACTAAGATTAGATCAGGTAATGTCAACTCTTTCTAACAAAATATCATGAGTAATATGTAACTTTATCAACAAATGAAGCTCATGCTTTTGTTTACAAGATATCCACGCATTCCCTGAGGAAAACATTTGAAAGCTGTCTGGAATATGTGCTCTTCAATCAACGGCAGAACAGCACAGAAGACTTGAGAGCCAAACCGATTACATAAACTGCACAGTAGCCTCAAATTCTGCCAATCATTTCATCACATTATTACATATTTAAAACGTGGCACATAACTGGATGAGATATTGCTTCGTTGCCATAGGTAACTAATGTAATGTAGGTAGGTTTTTGTTATTTATAAATGTATATTACTACATTTTGAAATGTTGTTAAAATGTATTAGTGGTTTTCATAATAGAGGATGGAGTATATTGTTATTAAATAATTGTCTGTACTAATGCACTGTTGTGCTACATTTATTGTATCAAAATATATTAAATAAAGTGGAGCATAAAAGAGCAGAGTAAGCTACTAAAAATACAATAAATTGTAACTAACAGCAAACCAAGTATTAAATTAACCGCAATTGAACATAGCGCACTCAGTACACCAGTGGACCAGCCGCTCTCTTATCCGCACCGGTCACGTTGTCCTGACAACAATAATAAACAGAAAAACAAACTTCTGAAATAACAATGCTTATAATATGCTTGAACTTTGTACACACTATACAGGGTGTCACAAATATTTCTGCGACTTCAAATATCTCCGAAATAAACAAAATATGAAAATTGCAATTGCCAGAAATGCATATATGTCGGAGGCTCACATAATGAGAAGATATGGACAATCCATAAGGGTAGAAAAGTAACACTTCCAACACCAAGTTGCGTTTCTGGTGCTCCAGAAACATAGTTCTGTGCTCTTGTAGCTTTGGAATGCGATGTAATGTATTAATTTGTTTCATAAATTAGTTCGTTTCTGGTTACGTGTTTACGACAAAAAACTCCTGCACTGTATGTATGCCCGTAACACAACTACGGCAGCGAAGTTGCCTAATTATCTAGGAGTAATCTGTTTATATACGCAAGGTCATCGAAAGTAAACGAGGCAATGAACTTTTCAAAAAAAAAAAAAACTTTATTTTGTGCAGTATGCACCATTATTATCGATAACATATCTCCATTTCTCTGGAAGCTTATCAATTCCATTTTTCCAAAATCTTGCAGTTTTCTGGTTGACGAACTCTTCTACGGCGAGTCTGCAATCGTCCAAGGAAGTAAGACGTTTGCCATTAATAAAGTTTTGCAGGGATCGCAATAAAAGATAGTCGGATGGGGAAATGTCTGGAGAATAAGGCGGGTGAGGTAACACATCCCGGTCGAAATCCCATAATTTCTGACGAGTTACCATAGAAGTGTGTGGTTTGGCGTTGTCTTGATGAAAGACGACTCGACCATTAGATGCTAACTCTGGCCTTTTCTCTTCTAGGGCAACCTTCAGACGATCCAACTAAGAACAGTATTTCTCTGAATTGATGGTTTCCCCAGGAGGAAGAAATTCGTAATAAATAATTCCTTTCCAGTCCCACCAAATGCACAGCATAATCTTCTCAGGATGAAGCCCTGGTTTAGGAATTGAGACTGGTGGTTCCCCTTTCTTACGTCATGACTTTCTCTTTCGGATGTTGTTGTACACAATCCACTCTTCGTCTCCTGTAACCAGCTGTTTCAGAAAAGGGACAGCTTCATTGCGTCTCTTCAATGCGTCACGGATGGAAACGCGCCGAACTAAATTTTGTTCACTCAGTTCGTGCGGAATCCATACATCCCGAAGATTTACGTAGCCAAGTTTCTTTAGCTGCCTGGCTACAGTTGCATGAGATAAGTTTAGCTCCTGACCTACCTCCCGAGTTGTTATTCTGGGGTTGTTCGTAATCATGTCCTTTATCCTTTCCTCATCCGTAACCACAGGTCGTCCAGAACGAGGTTTGTCTTTCACAGAGAAGTTCCCAGCTCGAAATCGAGTAAACCATTTTTGACATGCCCGACTCGTCACTGCATCTTCTCCGTAAAAAGCACATATTTCCGTTGAGTTTGTGAGGCTGTTTTACCTTTACGGTAATAAAACAGCATTAAATTTCGAAAATGTTCCTTCTTGCCTTCCATATTAACATTCACAAGTTACAACTCCACACTGTTGCATCCACAAACTCGTACTGAAGTTTGGTTACCAATTCTTACATAAGTTGACCTATTTACCTTTGGCCGTGAGGTCGCTGTGGTTTGAGTTCATAGCATTCTTTTCAATTATTGTATTTGTAAACAAACCCCATATTGTTAGGCAACTTCTTTGACGTAAAAGTAATGGGGGCATGCAGTGTTCTCAGGAGTTCTTAGTCGTAAACACGTAACAAGAATCGAACGAATTTATGAGACAACCCGATATAAAGCCCAAGGAAACCGCAGGTGTAGCACTAGTACCCATAGGCGATATGTTTCAAAGGTGTATACACATTCCATGACAATTGCAAAACCGAGCAGGATGACTCAGGTGCTTTCATCTGCGGCCCGATTTTGGAAGGTGCGGGTTCGATTTCCTTGGCTACCCTCTCTGACCCATGAGATTTTCGTGGGTTTACCAGGGTCACTAGGTGAATCCTGGGTATGTTAGTTACATGCCCTGAATTTCTTGGTCATGTATTTCATCTCTGTGGAATACCAGCACATTTAATAGGGACTGTACAATGTATGTATGAAAACGCTACCTTAGCAATAATAAAGAATGGAAGGAAAACAGAAGCAGTGGACATAAATAAAGGAGTACGACAATGATGCCCTCTATTGCCTATACCCTTTAATATTGTGACTTTATGGGTTCGTAGAATTAAAAGTCCAATTTGCCTAAATTCTAAAAGTTCTTTATTTCCGTCAAAATACACTGTTCAATTCTGACGTCAAAACATTACATCACATATGCACAGTATTCCAAGTTCAATGACAATAACAAACAACGTTCAGTTTACAACATTCCACAGTTGACTCTCGTTTTATAACTACACTCTCGTTACACACAACTGACTCATCACTAGCCATGACTTCTTTTTATACACCCATTCATGATTTCTAGACTGTAATGGTGCTTGGACATACCTACGACCAAGAAAACGGGTAACCATTGATGCTTCCTTGTTATGACAATCGCTTTTTCTTGCCGGTATTAGTGATGAAGCTTTATCCAGTGGTCAGTTAATTTCAACGAGTAGTTATGTACTCCTTGCGACTTAGTGTTGTATTATAAATTTTCGAAGTTATTCACCATGTACGCAATGGATATGATCACGTGCCTCTGACTGATAACCTCACTTTGAAGGAATATTATGGTAGGATTATGATATGATGTTCTTTGAGGGGATCATCTTGAAGCCCCAAGTTTGGAAGCCATCTTGAAGCGGAATTGGTTGGGATGATTGTGTTTGAAGATGCTATGATGATACACCACTTTGTAGCACCATATTGAAGCAGGATTATTTGGGATGCAGATTAATTTATAACCTTTTGTGACGATCTTGAAGAAATCATAAGTTTCTCCTGCAACTCTGGATAATTAGCCGCATGTGTAATTCTTGAGCGATGAGACCTTTTCCTTTCCCAGCATCGCGGTAACGTGGCTCATTTAGATAGTATTATTATAACTTCAATAATGAACAAATATTTTTATTGTTTAAAGATGCAAATTTAATTTCTCATAAACAATTTTAAATTCTTTGAAACAATCACAAATATTATTAATGTAGTGTTTTTACAAACAGCGGTAGATGCCACCATGAACTATCTATTTTTTTTGCGCACACGCTGCTTATACATCTTTGATGCACACACAAAATTGTTTCTCCACACATTCGAATAGACAAATATACGTCTTACCGATAAGACTTTCATAAGCAGACTAACAAAATCTTTTAAGGCAAGGCTACACTGAAAATTCGCCGAAGATGTTAAAAATAGTGGAATTTTCTTTTTCGGCATTTTTGGTAGCTTAGGGTTTGTAGTAATAGATTTGTAGTAATAGGGTTTGTAGTAATATCATTTGCAACATTTTAGGCCATCACGTAAAAATTTAAAGACACTTTCAACTAACGTTAAAACGAAACTTTTTTTTCTAACATTTTTCGATGTACAAGATGCCTCACGGGTCAAAGCTTTCCATTTCACGTGGTGAAACATCCAGGACAGGTCCATAATATGTAAATAGGTAACTTTACTTTCCCCCTTTTGTTAATGCTCATGTTTTGAAAATTATATGGCGTTAAGTAATAAAATAAGTTAATATTTTAAAAGTTTTTGAACTAACACGTGGAAAATATTTTGGAACAAATGATACAACAATACTCCAAAAAATAAAAATGATGGTCTTTTAATACTGTTCTGTACTAGCCAAAAACAAAGATTCAACTTAAAGTCTCAATTGTTTTGACGCGTAGGGCATTTTTAATTTTTACAATATTTTCACAAAAATAATTAATAATTAATTAACTATTTGGTGTAGCAACTTAAACATTTTGCATTGCAGTTTAAAATGATACTTTAATTGCGTGGCTAAATTTTTATAATGATAGGTTTATTATTATGCAATCTGGAATTTTCACTGTAGCCTTGCCTTAAAACATTTGACTACTTCTTATCATATGACGTTGTCATGGTTACACCATCACCTACCTTACATTACTTCTCTATTTTGTTATAAATACTAATCTCTTTAACTATTCCTAACAAAATATGAAGTGTCAAAAATAACTGCTATAAATTTATAGTAGAACCTTGGATAAGGACCGGTTGTTTGCCATTTATCGGGATTAATGCTTAAGGTAGAACTCAGAGTTAACTAATATATTCTAACATGCTGGAGTCTACTTTAATTTTATACAGTTCTTGCAAAATTACAAGCACTTTCAGAGGCGATAACATCCTAATGACTTAGGCGCATTTCCTTAAATAGTTTTATTGCCGACCCTGCCTAGATCAAGCATTCATAAGTTTAATATTCATTAATGTCATAGCCTTTATTTGTTTGTTCATTAGCATACACATGCCGTATAAGTCAAGTCTGTGGCGTTGAAGGCAATTGTTGTATGATTTACCGCAACAGAGATCAATAAACAGTTTGTACATCATCTGAAATGTCAATAAAAAGTCATGAAATGATTAATTTCATTTAAGCCTATGTTCGTTTGTGATTATATTTCTTTTTCACTACGACGTGGATTGTGAACAATTAACACAGGCATTAATTTCTATTAATTTAAAATGAATCCAGAAGGAATACAATTTTAAGTCTCTTGCCATTAATTTATATGTATGGTCATATTGCATAGAATACAAACGAGACATGAGGAAGGATATTACGCCTGCTAGTACATTTTCCTACATATTTCTCTGGCTGTTGTTCAAAAACTTTGTCGCTATTGCTGCATCTATGACAAGTTCTCCTCGAGCTAAAGAGCAGCTAGTGACAGCAACTTTTTTCTTTTTCAAATTAAAGTTGTTCTTGGAAGCGTACTCGAGTACTCGCGGGCTATGCAAAGAAAAACATCAGAGATACGATGAAGACAGAAGTATCGCCAACACAGAGAAAGAGAATATTAAGGAAATGCGCGCTACAGTGTGGAGGAGGAGAAAATAATCAATTGTTGCTGCAAGGGTATTCCAGTTTTATGTATAGAGTTCCCCGTTGCCAGCTCAAAACCGATGAGAGAGAAATATCGCCTTCAAGGAACGCTGAAATCAGTGGAAATGTTACACTCAGATATATCACAAGCTGGTACAGCGAAATATTTCAAAAGCGGAAATTTTAAATAGAAGAAAAAAGCAATACTTTGGTTTGAATCTAAAATGTTGGGTCCATTGTAGCTTAGATCAACGGTCCGATAGATATAGAACTAAAAACTACTGTTATCTATAAATACAGAAAATGTTCGCACACAAATTTTACTTCACCATTGGTATAGTAAAAAAATAATTTGTTGGCGTATGCGATCCGTACTCAAAATCCCTCAAATCTTACTTAAAAATAAAACTGTTGTAGTACTTGAGGTAGGATTCATATAAAAACATAATATTTTGTTAAGGTAGTGAAATTTGTTTATTAAAACAATGAGAAATTTACGTACTATCTACCCACAGCAAGAAGGCAAGTGGGATATGAAGAGGGAGAAGGGCATGAACTGTTTATCTGCTCTGTTAATGGATCTGTTTACTACAAAATAAGTGTATGGGAATATGAGTCACTTGTGCTGCCAGATCTAGTACTCGCTTCAGTAACTGTAGTGAAGGTATTATGTACTGTCTACCAACCACGAGAAGGCAAGCGGGCTCTGAATAGGGGGAGAGGTTTGAACCCTTTATCTGCTCCGTTTGTGGAACTGTTTACTACGTAATAAATGTATAAGACTATATATGAGTCACTTACGCTGCCAGATCTAATGCTGGTTTCAGTAACTGTAGTGAAGGTATTATGTACTGTCTACCCACCACAAGCAGACAAGCCCGCCTCCAGAGCGTAGATGGTAGTAGGTCTGCCTCACGTTCAAGAGGTCCCGAGATCGAAACTTGGTCAGGGTGAGTTACCTGGATAAGGTTTTTTTCCGGGGATTTCCCTTTTCCTGAAAGACGAATGTCGGGTAACTCTGAGCTCTACGGAACATGGGCCCATTTAAGCATAATTTCACCCATTACGTTCCTCGCCCGATATGTCTTAACGTTGGAGGACGTAAGTTACAAAAAGGAAGAAGAAGAAGAAGAAGAAGAAGAAGAAGAAGAAGAAGAAGAAGAAGAAGAAGAAGAAGAAGAAGAAGAAGAAGAAGAAGAAGAAGAAGAAGAAGAAGAAGAAGAAGAAGAAGAAGAAGAAGAAGAAGAAGAAGAAGAAGAAGAAGAAGAAGAAGAAGAAGAAGAAGAAGAAGAAGAAGAAGAAGAAGAAGAAGAAGAAGAAGAAGAAGAAGAAGAAGAAGAAGAAGAAGAAGAAGAAGAAGAAGAAGAAGAAGAAGAAGAAGAAGAAGAAGAAGAAGAAGAAGAAGAAGAAGAAGAAGAAGAAGAAGAAGAAGAAGAAGAAGAAGAAGAAGAAGAAGAAGAAGAAGAAGAAGGCTGGGCATAAAGAGAGAAGAGCTTGAACCACTTATTTGCTATGGTTGAGGATCTGTCTATTACCAAATGTATGATGAGGGTGCATATATGAGACACACATAATGACAGATCTAATTCTCGTTTCAGTAACTGCAGTGATGGTTAATATGTACTGTTTATCCACCACAAGAAGGCAAGCGAGGCATGAAGAGGGGAAAGAGCATGAACTGTTTATCTGCTCTGTTGGTGGATGCTTTCTAGTAAATGAGTGTATGAGAGTACATATGTGTCACCCATTCTACCAGATCTAATGCTCGTTTCAGTAACTGTAGTGATAGGTACTATATACTGTCTACCCACCACAAGAAGGCAAGCGAGGAATGAAGGGAGAGAAGAGCTTTAACCGCTTATTTGCTCTGGCAGTGGATCTGTTTACTACTAAATGAGTGTATGAGAGTACATGTGAGTTACCCATACTACCAGATCTAATGCTCGTTTCAATAACTACAGTGATAGGTATTATTTACTGTCTACCCACCAGAAGAAGACAAGCGAGGAATGAAGGGAGAGAAGAGCTTTTACCGCTTATTTGCTCTAGTAGTGGATCTGTTGACTACGAAATAAGTGTATGAGAGTACACACTAGTCACTCATTCTGAGAGAACTAATGCCCATTACAGTAACTGCAGTGATAGGTGTTACGTATGAGTTATATGACAGTACTGTGTATTTTAAATGAACGTAGTTATCATAACCTAGTGAGCATAAACATCATACGAACTGCGGAAGTGGGTAGGTTTTTATTATTATTCCGTCTTGCCGGGGGGCAGTACCGTTACTGTGTGATTAAGAAACCAATCCCCGTATTTCATTCACGATCATGAAGTATTTGAAATTTAAAGCTCAGAGCTTTCGTACTTCAATGACCTTAGAATTAAGAGTAAGTAGTTGGATACCTGAAGGAACTATTTATGTTTTCCAGAATTTGGAGTCCATAGATATAAAATGAATGTCTGGGTGTGTAGATTGGTGTGCAAGAGAAGTAGGAGTGGAGCCACAGAGAGGGAGTGCCCACCTCGGTAGCGTAGATGGTAGCGTACCTCCCTCACATTCAAGAGATCCCGAGTTCCAATCTCGGTTAGGATGAGTTACCTGGATTCGGCTTTTTCGGTGTATTCCCTTATCCTGAAAGATGAATATCCGATAACCCTAAGCTCAATGGACCCTGGACTCCTTTGAGCGTCATTTCACCAATTACGTTCATCATTCGATATGACTAAACTTTGGAGGAATTAAATTACACAAAAAAGAGGGAAACAGAGAGAAATCCAGCAAGAGAGGATGAATATTGTAAATTAAAATACATTTATCAAAACAAATGTTAAACTTAATACGTAATTTAGTAATAATGATGATAATACTAATGATAATAACAATGATAATGATAATAAAGATGATAACAATGATCATGATAACGATAATAATAGTGATGATAATAATGATAATAATAATGATGATGATAATAATGATGATGATGATGATGATGACGACGATGAGGAGGATGAGGACGAGGATGTGGAGGAGGATTAGGATGAGGATGACGATGACGACGATGATGACGATCATCGAAATATTAGTAATAGTAATAGTAGTAATAGTAATAATAATAGTAGTAGTAATAGTAATAGTAATAGTAATAAGAAGAATGAGGAGGAGGAAGAGCAGGAGGGAGTGTAGGAGGAGTAGGTGGAGGAGGTGGAAGAGGAATAGGAAGGGAATTGTTTATTAGTATTAGCACTGTAATGACAGGTCTAAGCAGTCTCCACCCATTAACTACACTGCCGGCCTCACGCCCACATCGATGGAGGCTGATCATCTTCCAGCTGGTGTGGGAAATTTGGACAGCATTATACTTGCCCCAAGGGAATGTTGGTAATTCTTAAGACCGTTAATAATTATTCACTTCGTGTCATTGGCAATCAAGTGCCTCTTTTGCCGTCAAGGTCCTCCAGACAGCGTTTTCTGGGTCTGCCAAGCAACCTCGTTTCACGATAATATTGCATAATTTGTTTAGTAAGTATATTTTCTGGCATTCTTTCAAAATGTTCTATATTCTTTTTTGTATTTAAACCTTACATTTACATTAAGGATGCTTATCCATTATTTATTATTTTCATTTTTATTATGCTTCTCTTCGTATACCCATTCTCCATGTCATTACTGAAGCCTGTATTTTATTCCATTTCTTTTTAGTTAAGTGTCCAAGTCTCACATGCGTATTCTGATATAGATACAGCCTTAACTTTGTAGAGCTTTATTTCTATTTATTTATGTAATTTCCTTATAAATATCCTATTAATTATCCCACACACCGTTTGTAACTTGTGTATTTTACTGCCTAAATTACATCGTAACCAGGGGTGGCTTCTGAGGGGGGTACCATGTTTGCGCTACAACCAAAATGCTGGGTCTCCCTTTAATGTAATGGCATGTTCCATTTGGAGTTCATTTCGACCTTGTCTAGTGCAGGGGACCTGAACTCGCTGTATTGTTTGCAGGTGCCAAGTAGTTCACTCCCAGGTGCAAACCACTGGCATACAATAGGGAGTTATAGGCAGGACGAACCATGGATTTGCCGAGGAAAGTAGGGGGGGCGATACGGGGCGTATGGCTGCATGTGGTTGGTTAACCTAGCTGCCAGAGAATAGTGGATGCCTAACCTGGTCGTTCTTTCATCACAGCAGCGGCATCTATTGCGCCTATGTTAAATGTAACCTACGAGTACATAGCCAAATGGTTTGTGCCGTGTTTTGTTAGCTCTGCCGTGTTTTGAGTAGTGCATCAGAAATATTTATTAAAATACAGGTAACTTGTGTTATAAGAAGAAACAATGAATTCCATAAAGTGTCTTTTAGCACATCCTTTTTCAAACATGACCTTAGAAGAAAAAATTGAACTTAAGCGATTTGGAAGACCCACGCCGAAACTAAACATCACACAGATAGTCAAAACAAAAACAAGATGTTTTAACAGGAACTTTAACAACGATGTATACGATAAATATTCTAGAGTATTTAGGAAATGTGAATGTTGTGTTATATGCTGTGAATTACCGTTAACTTGTGTGTAGAGCAGTCTCTAGTGACAGGCTTAAAGAAATGTTGTTACTTTAAAAAATTAAGTTGCATGGATAACTTTGTGAAGCACCAATTTTCAGAGCCACCAGCCGCCTCTGAACGTAACCAACATCACTACCCAAGTTGTTAAAATGACCCACCTGTCCTACACAACAGTTATCTACATCTACTTTGTTCCAATCGGCTTTTATATATCCTTTAGATCGCCAATCGCAGTTAACTCTAAAGATACTTCTATGCTGAACGGGCGATAGTCCTGCTGATGTCCTTCAGAATCCGCCAATAAACGACTGTGTAGATTAGAGCTGACATAAGCAACATTATTAATATCTTACAATGCATTATGCTACTAAGATACAACTAAGACAAGGCAATAATAGGCGGTAGCTT
The DNA here is from genome assembly GCA_030765055.1 of Mantis religiosa. Taxonomy (NCBI): domain Eukaryota; kingdom Metazoa; phylum Arthropoda; class Insecta; order Mantodea; family Mantidae; genus Mantis; species Mantis religiosa. The sequence goes on along the minus strand of CM060952.1, from coordinate 205,145,515 downwards.
TATCCCACTTGGCATCTCTGGTCACAAAATAAAATAAATACCTTTGGCGCCCCCTTCTACTAGAATGCACTTATCTTGTCTTATTTACCATGAGATTATGGCGTTAAGATTGTATTAATTGCTTAATGCATCTGGGTATTAATTATACATATTACGCCCAAGAAATATTATAGAAACATGTTCACCACTTTCATTTTGACATTTTCCTCCTACAGTGAAGCTGGCGTAATTTGAGAATCATTACACGAGTTCAACGTGTATTTTCCTGACTGGCCTTGTGTTTAGACGCACCTGTTTTGGACTGACAGACCACCTCCGAGCAATGTTTCGTTGTGATTCTAACAAGATATGTTTAGATATATTTAGGATGTTATTTTCGGAATATTTGAATAACACTCCTATGTGGATGTTAAAAGGAAGTATTTTTGGTTCAGATATTATCTGCTAATGAACTCCAATAAGGTGAAAGAAGAACGTGAAGCATACATTCAGATATGCCCAATAAAGTCTTTGCGTTTTTTTCCCAAAGTAAAGTGAACGCAGTTTAGATAAACTTTGGAATTTAATTTCTTAAATACTGAGGAAAGTTGTTTCAGATGCGTCAGCTGCCCCTTATTCTCGAGTTTTATGCAATCCCCATTTTTTACTCCAACATGAAAACATCGCCCCCATTAATAGGTTCTACCCGCGTATTTAACACGGATGTTAAACAATCCGTCATATTAGTACTAATACAGATGTTATCACATCGCCTGTAGTATATTCGTAATTTATGATATATTTTATTGTGCATATTACAAAATTTTACAATTTACAACTTCTGGCTACATTTATTTGTCTTTACCTTGTTGCTGCATTGGTTTACATGACATCCTGGTCTACCGCTCTGTCAGGTAGCTCTTAACCTCCATGCCTCCTTGTTACTTAATTAATCCCAATCCTCCCCCTCATTTTCCTTTCTTATATTCTTTACATTTATTTGTCTTTGCCTTGTTGCTACCTTGTCTTACATGACACCCTGGTCTTCTGCTCTGCCAGGTAGCTCTTAACCTCCATGCCTCCTTGTTACTTCATTAGTCCCATTCTTTCCCTTCACCTTCCTTTCTTATGTTCTTTACATTTATTTGCCTTTAACTTGTTGCTACCTTGTCTTACATGACACCCTGGTCTTCTACTCTGTCACGTAGCTCTTAACCTCTATAACTCCTTCTTACTTTACTAGTTCCTTTCTTTCCCTTCACCTTCCTTTCTTATATTCTTTACATTTATTTGTCTTTACCTTGTTGCTACCTTGTCTTACATGACACCCTGGTCTTCTACTCTGTCACGTAGCTCTTAACCTCTATAACTCCTTCTTACTTAACTAGTTCCTTTCTTTTCCTTCACCTTCCTTTCTTATATTCTTTAGATTTATTTGTCTTTACCTTGTTGCTACCTTGTCTTACATGATACCCTGGTCTTCTACTCTGTCACGTAGTTCTTAACCTCCATAACTCCTTGTTACTTAATTAGTTCCGTTCTTCCCCTTCACCTTCCTTTCTTATATTCTTTACATTTATTTGTCATTACCTTGTTGCTACCTTGTCTTACATGACACCCTGGTCTTCTGCTCTGTCACGAAGCTCTTAACCTTTATACCTCCTTCTTACTTAAATAGTTTCTTTCTTCCCCTTCACCTTCCTTTCTTATATTCTTTATATTTATTTGTGTTTAACTTGTTGCTACCTTGTCTTACATGACACCCTTGTCTTCTACTCTGTCAGGTAGCTCTTAAGATCCATACCTCCTTGTTACTTAATTAGTCCCCTTCTTTCCCCTCATCTTCCTTTCTTATATTCTTTACACTTCTGGACCATTTTTCTTTTACTTTCTGCAAGAACTCGCCAATACCTCTTTCCATATTCTGCTCCCTGCCCGTTAACATATTTTTAGCTTCAATCCTCTTCTCTACTTTCTCACATTTTCCTCCCCAAACCCTTTTTCTCCATATTGCAGCCTCCTCGCATTCTGTTACATAGTGTTCTATGCTTTCTTTTCCCCCAAACAATTCACAAATTCCCTTTTCCCTACCTCTTATCCCTCTTAGTAAAATTGTTCCTGTTCTCATCCAAGCTAACCCTTCTCTCTCTTGCCTATTGCAGTAATCTACATATGCTTCTCGTCCCCAATTTCTTTCTATTTGCTTGTAAAATTGCAATCATTTCATATTTTCTAGACTTCATCATATTTCCTGTCTTTCTATATCCTCTATTTGCCTTTTACTAATTTACACACATCGCTTATATCCCTTTCCTCTAACCTCCATATATCTCCCATTCCTATTTTTTCCATAATTCCTCCTATCTCAACCCATCTACTTTTTGAGTTCTCTAATCTTTTTTGCTGTCTCATGCATAATTTCATAATTTCCCCTTCTTCTTCGGCCAAACAAATTATTATTCTCTTATTCTATTATTATTTCCATTATTATTCCATTTCTTCTTGTGTTTCCTAATTGTACTAAAGCTACTTCCCTAGGTGCTGATATTGGTAAGCCTAGTAGCTCTTTACAAAACCTTCTGTAGTTTTGGTCCACCGTTTTGTTTAACTATGTGCCCCCCCCCCCCTAGATCTCCACTGCATACAACATTTTGGATTCAACTAGTGCTTCGTACATTTTTTCTGATTACATGGTTGTCATTTCTGGCTTATATTTGCACATTTTTATTCCATTCACTGCCGCCCTTCCTTTTGTTTCCATTTTTCTTCTGTCTGCTTCCCACTTTCCATTGTTATTCAACCTTACTCCTAATTATTCAAATTCATTGACCACTTTTGCCATTTAGTACACACTTTTCATCTTTTTTTTTAGTTTAACTCGCTTCTTGAAGACCATAATTTTCCACTTATTTATGTTTATTTTTATTTCCCACTCTTCACAAAATTTCTGGATTTCTTTTACTTCATTCTGCAATCCTACTAACGTTATAGATCCTATCATTAAGTCATCCACACGTATAGCTTCAAGATGCCCTCTGTAGCTCTCTCACTCTCTCTCGGCAAGTTTTCAGCGCTAGTTGGTCCGCGGGCTTGGCTTGGACGCTATCTATCTCTTTCACTCTCCGCTTTTATTTCTCAGTGCTCGTCTATGCAGCAGCAAAACAATACCTCGTGACTATATCCATTCTATTGGTTCAGTGTAATTCCAAAGCTTGTATATTAAGGATGATTTCTAGTAATAAACCTTCAAGCTCGCTTCCTCTCTTTGGTTAGCTGCTAATTAAAAGATAATCAAACAATTTTAGGACAATGTTAAACAGGCACGCAGTAAAAATAAAGTTCTAATACATTATGTTCACCTTGTGTTCTCTATCCAGCAACCTACAACGTCTATTATTTAATCTTAAACGTGACAAAAGTTTTCAGAAGTACTTTCATTTCATTTTAAGGGAAGGTACGAGAAGCTTTCAGGAAAGTTTGAAACCATGGCACTATATTGGTCTTAAATATCTGCACAGCTTCTAGGAAATGGAGAAGAAACTGCTGAGAGCACCTCAGAAAACGATACAATAACGAAGTTGGCAAATTACATTGGAATTAGCTGATGCCACAAACAATGCCTGCGAAAAATAAATAAGTTGAAGATATCTGAATTCCTTATAAACGAACCGAGTGGAATGGCTCAGGCAGTTTCACCTGGTCTGCATTCGGGAGGCCTGGTTTCGATTTCTATGGCTGGCGTACCTGACCTATAGGTTGTTTATGGTGTTTCCCCAGATCGCCAAACTATGCTGGGTAGGTTAATTACATCCCCTGGATTTCGGTGCCTGTATTATCCTTTCTATCATCTCTCATCTGGTGGTCCCTTTCAGGTTAGAAGTGTCGCCGTTGCATGGCGGAATGATATGCTCCTGGCAGCCTTCTCCTGCGGTAGCGCGGTCTCCTCTCTCAGAGACAGCCTGGTGGACCGTTTATGGAAAGCGGTCAACGGGGATGGCGGTTGTATAAGACTGCCGGGAGTATTCACAACACTACCGTCGACGCTCCGGTCTCAAAGCCGGACTGTGGGCTGTTTCCGGGCCACCGTAGGCAGAATAGCAGTTGTACAAGCCTGCCGGGAGTATTTTCAGCTCTGTCGTTGGCCTCCGGTATCCAAGCCAGACTGTGGGCTGTTTCGGGGCTGCAGTAGGAAAGATGCCTGTTGCACAAGCCTCCCGGGAGTATTCCCAGCTCTGCCGTTGGCCTCCGGTATCCAAGCCAGACTGTGGGCTGTTTCGGGGCTGCAGTAGGAAAGATGCCTGTTGCACAAGCCTCCCGGGAGTATTCCCAGCTCTGCCGTTGGCCTCCGGTATCCAAGCCAGACTGTGGGCTGTTTCGGGGCTGCAGTAGGAAGGATGCAAGTTGTACAAGACTTCCGGGAGTATTCCCAGTTCTGCCATTGGCCTCCGGTCTCCAAGCTGAACTGTGGGCTGTTTCGAGGCTGCAGTAGGAAGGATGCAAGTTATACAAGCTTTCTGGGAGTATTCCCAGTTCTGCCGTTGGCCTCCGGTCTCCAAGCAGGACTGTGGGCTGTTTCCGGGAAACAATAGGAAGGATGCGGCTTTTACAAGCTTTCTGGCAGTATTCCCACCTCTGCCGTCGGCGCTCCGATCTCCAAGCCCGACTGTGGGCTGTTTCGGGGCTACAGTAGGAAGGATGGCGGTTCTACAAGCATTCCGGGAGTATTCCCAGCTCTGCCGTTAGCCTCCGGTCTCCAAGCCGGACTGTGGGTTGTTCCGGGGTTACAGTAGGAAGGATGCCAGCTGTACAAGCCTTCCGTGAGTATGCCCTGCTCTGCCGTTGGCCTCCGGGCTCTAAGCTGGAATGTGGGCTGTTTCGGGGCTACAGTAGGAAGGATACCGGTTGTACAAGCCTGCCGGGAATATTCCCAGCTCTGCCGTTATCCTCAGGTCTCCAAGCCGGACTGTGGGCTGTTTCGGAAATACAGTAAGAAGGATGCCAGTTGTATAAGCTTTCCGGGAGTATTCCCAGCTCTGCCGTTGGCCTCCGGTCTCCAAGCCGGACCCCCCCACCCAGGGGCCTACTTCGGTAGGTACGGATTTGGCACACCCGGGGTCCCGAGCCAACAGTCTCCCTCGTGTGGGCTCCTCTTCGTGGTTGAGGGAGACGGCCAACAGGCCCACACACGTGTAGGCCGTGCGTGGAGACACGTGGAGAAGGTTTTTAGATTGTTGTCTAGTTTAGAGTTTTGGATTTAGTGAACGAAATTTTTAGTAGGTTTTGATTGATGTTTTTTATGTACGTGTATTTTTAATACGTTTTGTTACACTTGTATAGTTTTTAGAAAGTTTTATATCTGGCTTTTGCCATGACTAGTTTTTTAAAGGGCGCTGATGACCGCCGTAGTTGAGCGCCCTCATATATATTATCATCATCATCCAAGCAGGACTGTGGGCTGTTTCGGGACTACGGTATGCAGGATGCCAGTTGTTTTGGGCTGCCGGGGATTTTCAAGCAAGTAAATGAGAGGGAACCTCTTCTTAGCTCTGACAGCTACCCTCTGTCTCCTCTCCCATCATTCTTAGTCCCGGGAATGCCCTGCTTTGGGCATAGGTACAAATAATCAGTATGGTCCATATACCAAATCACTTTTATAGAATTCTATCCCACCCTGTCTTTATAAGCGAGCACTACGCTAATTATCAGTGTTTGACAATTACGGAAATATGGGAATAATCGCCTTCGGTATGAAGATACGTTCACAAGTTAATCCCAAAACACACAACCTATAAACTATATTTGGTAGATATATAATTTATCAAATACAGCATCCTTAACAAAATATTTAACGGGAATTTTACGAATTATGTTAAATATAAAGAAAACTTTTGAGTGTAAAATACGATGCAACATTTAATCTTTCAGACTAAGGACAAAAGCAGCAAACTATCGACAAAGGTTCTTCTTTGTTTTACTCAGGGCTCCCCAAAAATGCAGTCACAGAAAATTAAAAACATAAGACGCTGGAAACTTAAAATTACACAAAAAGAAACATAAAATTAACATTTTTGATGCATGGATGTGGTAAAACTTTGACAGTTTTTGTTAAGTCTTTTCCAATATTTGGCCAGAAACCTAAATGTTTATAATTCCAAAGCTTAAAGCATGTTAAATGTAAATATCAGAAATTAAGGTGATGTAAACTTTAATTTCTGCGATCCTTCGCCTTCAGTGTTAACTGCCTTGTCTTCCCTAATTTAATTTGTTCGCCTCCGTTAGTGAAAACTTCTTGTCATGTAACGCTTAGGTTCGGAAATTTCAACATCTACCAGACTGCACTTTAAATAATTGTGCTCTTCCCATCAATACACGCATCTTGGCATTTATTTCTCATCCGGTTGATGTGCATTACTCTAATTGCTACCACATTGATAACAGCCTGTTCCAGAATAAAGTACTCCTTTTGGAAAATATTTCGAAGTTTACTGCAACAAACGCTTTTCAAAAAGAAATATGCTATGAAGGCTATCAAGAAGTTCTAGAAAAGGCCTGCTGGAATTCTATCAAGCAATACTTGATCTGAAGAAAGTCCATAATATTAGAAATACAGTTTAATTTACAATTTTGTTTACCTTATTTACACCTGAGATAATAGACAAAGTTAAAGAAGGAAATAAGCACTGTCCGGTAATAGCAAACAAAGAAATTCCTGGACTGCTATATGGGGATGACTTAATGGTAGCATCTATAACATTAAGGGTATGCATGACTGAAATTTCCTGAAAATCGTGAAAATAACGACTTTTTTATTTTAATTCTATAAAATAATTTAGACATTCCCGAATGTGAAAAATGCATAATTTGCCTCCGGACGCCATTTTTAAATGCTTATTTAAATGTCGGTGGCCTTTAAACTCTGTCAGAGTCACGCCCTCTTTTGCCTACATCCACATTCTTTGTCTGTTTTCCGTTCTTAAATGTTCAATTCAAGAAAAGAAAAATAAGGCTTTCAGACAAAATAGTTCCTAAAATGTTGCCAATATATCAGAGCCTGGCTTCTACAACATTACTAGAGAGGTGGAAAACAGGAAAAACACAGAATGCCAATGAATCTTTGCATCATGTCATATGGAATAAGTGCCTAGAGGAAGTGTTCATATCAAAACAAGAATTGGATCTTGCTGTTATTAAAAGCATCAGTGAGTTTAACATGGGTAGTCTTAAGTCATTGGAGCTACAGCAAAATATCAGAGGTGAAAGTGTAGTAGACTCACCAAGGAAAACTTCAGTGCAGCGAGATCAGACTCGTATCCTGCAAAGCAAGAAGCGAAGTTGTGCAGAAGAAAAGGAACATCTAAAGAAGAAAAAGGTGGGAAAAGCAGCAACAGAGTAGAGGAAAAAGAAATCTGAGGGTCCAACCTATCAGCCTGGTGGATTTTAATGTGAGTTATGCAATCAAATCTTTAATCGCTGTTTTCTCAATGTTCATATTTTCAGCATTTTTCTTCCTGTAAAATGCTACTTGCGATGCAGTTTTTGTACTACATCCATGAAGTTTCCTACATATGATTAGAATATCATGAAGAATGGAAATTGCCCTAGGTTTTATTGTGAAATGTATATAAGCATATATTTTTAATTTTCAAACACAAAACTTACAGTTTTTTAGACAAAAAAAAGAATATTTGTAAATTAAAGAAAAATTGTGACCTAAAGTAAAGGAGACACAGAAAAACCCAGAGCAATTTCAAAAAGTATGTGTATTATGAACATAGGGTTAAAATATTAGACCAAAATTCAAAATATTTTGTCGCAAGGGACTTTCTTAGTGACGTAACAAAAAACATACAAAATTTATCATAATTTCTAAACTGCTGGAGAAAAATGGTTTAAATTTAGGTTGTAACATGTTTACATTGTACTACACCTATGGTGTAAATTTGAAAAAGCTAGCATTATTAGTTCAGAATTTGAAAATTTCAGTGATACATACCTTTAATGAACCAGCTACCAAAAAACCTCGGCGGGGCCGCCGGTGATCTAGCACACCAACTACTAGCTCTGCAGGCTAGCACCCGGGACTTAAGAGGCAACCCTCTACCCCCTCCGGGCGGCCGAGACCTGGCCGGAGGTACCAAATTTCGGCCCGAGGTTCCTCTAGTAACGTCAGAGGTACCACGAGTGCTAGAGGTCTGCAGCGCCCGCACCTTGGCAGCTGAAAGGTACGCATCCCTCCCCCTACGGGGGGTAGCATCTCTAACAGTAGTAGGATTATTAAAAGTCCTAGAACATGCCAACTGTAGTTAAAGCATAAGCAAGAAATAAGACTGCTAAAGCAGCACATCCGCCAAAATGACGTGTGCGGTCCCTCTAGTGTGGCCATTTCCTCCAGAATTTTGTCCACTAAAATATAACCCATATACCTGATATTCATTTACGCAATGACCTGTTAAAGTAAGGCAACCAATTACAGCAATCTAGAGTCCCCTCTGCGAAGTAATATATGGTGCTGCAACAGTACACAATAAAGCAAAAGTAGATTTTCATAGTAAAAAATGAAGGAAACAAAAGATTTCTAATGACACAAAGGCTATGGAAAACAAAAGAAATATTTGTTTAAAGCGCAATGAAGTGTAATATCTCACTGAGAGAGCTGTATCTTCTGAAGTTCTTTTTCTTTTATTTACATTCACAGTTCATTAGCTTTTTTTTTGTAGAGAAAATTACCCAATTCCTGGAAAAGAGATGTGACAGGCCGAAGATTGAATTCAGTCTTGTTCCTTTAATCAGTACTTGCTACAGTGAAAGAAGGACGCGTTTTTTGTTTGTTCTGATTTTACTAACAATTGAAGTTGAGGAATCACAACATGTCAAAAGAACTTGAGAAAATACTGATCGAGCAAGAATTTAACAGAGAGTAACGTGATTTACGGCTGCACCATGGAGGAGTGTTGAGACCGTTTGGCCCTCATCAATGCGACCGGGGTTCGATCCCAGAGGACCGGAATGTGAGATTTAACAAGGCCGCTAGGTGCTACATTTGACGTTACTAGTTTCCATTTTCTTTCAGATCCATTCTCATTCTGGTCACCCAAAATCTCTTCGATTCCCGTGGCCGACCTACCTGACCCATAGGATTTGTCGGCGACTTTCCCGGGTCGCTAGACGAATATGGGTAGGTTAATTACATCCCCCGAATTTGCTGTGCCTCCATTTCATCTCCATTATAATATCGGCTCATCTTTCATCAGGTAGTCTCTTTGAGGGTAGAAGTGTCGGTGCATGACGGGATGATATGCTCTGCGGAAAACTACTTCCTCCTCCGGTAGGTCGGTTGCCGTTCTGCGCTCCTCTGCTGGAACCATTTCGGGACCGCCAACGAGGTACCTTTGGAAATGTGTAGTGTTTAACGCCCGCTTTTACAACATACGCACCGCAGGCGGTGACACTGATGATAAAGTCTGTTTAGTTAATGCATGTGCAGTTCGGAGTCAAAGGAACCTGAGCCGCCCGCCCACTAATGACCATCATAAATCTATCTGCACACTTCAGAAATGGAACATTGTCGTTGAGGACCAATAGCAACCCTGATTTTCGGGAATGGCAGTCGCATGCTTACTCCACGTGGAGTCTCAGTTGCCAAAGTTCCAACTTCTAGTTGATCTGTTTCATTACGTGCAGCAATTCGTTGTGTGTCACGATGTGGAGACCGTAGGAGGGAAATGCAGTGGTAAATGCAAATGAAGTAATAGATAACCTTCAGTCAAGTGAAAATAATCAAAGTGAAGACAGTGTGAATAACTGGGCCGAATTATATTACTGGAAAAGCCTAAAAACAAAAAAACAAAAACAAAGTTATAACGGGAACTGTTTCTAAGCAAATTCAAGTGCCTGTTTTGAACACATATAAATATGTGCCGACAAGTAATCTTGGTAAGGGGTCGTGCAATGAACCTGATGATAAATTCTGGGTATTCACATAAATACAGTGAGAAATATTGTGACGAAAGGAATACCAAAGACGCCGATCAAGTGTGAAAACAAAAGGAAACGTTTTTCTAAACTAGATAATTTCAGTTGCAATTTAATTCGTCGAGAAATATATAGATTCCTTGCAAAAAGGAGAGCGCCTACCTTAGACGAATTGGTTGCACATTTGCAAGAAATTTGTGATTTTCCTTATGGGCACTGCACTTTGCGCGTCTCCTAAAGGAGCTGGGTTTGAAATACTGCACTTTGAATAAGATAAGGGTTATTATGGAATCAAGTAGACTTGTAGCTTGGCAATATATATTTGTCAAAACTAAGGAAGTTTTGCAGTAATGGACATAAGATAATTTATTTAGACGAAACCTCGTACGATACCCATGACGTATTGAGAAAGGTGGCAATCTTGCAGAACGGTTTGGGAGAAGGAGGGTCAGGGGTTGTAAAACGATTATAAGGGTTCATCAAAGGCAGAAGCCGAAGTGCACACGCGTTAAGTAAACAGACTTTACATAAGATGAAGATCGAGCACCGGTGAGATGAGATGGCGGGGGAAACTGGAGGACCCGGAGAAAACCCGCCCCAGCGCCGTGTTGTCCACCACAAATGTCACTTTGCGGTCGCCAGTTTTGGTACAGGTACCTTTGGGGCTCGGATCACCTGCCTGGGACCATTAGTGCTCGGCTGCTGGGCTGGTTACCGTCCCGCTGTAGGGGAGCGTGTTCATTGTTCTCTCTCTCTCTCTCTCTCTCTCTCTCTCTCTCTCTCTCTCCTTTGTGCCATTGATATTTTCTGCGACGGTTCAAAACCCGTAATTTGTTTGCGCGTCTGTATATTTAATTGCGCATATTTATTTGTTTATCAATTAACTAATTAATTGATTTATTACTTATTTACCTACATACTTATACATTGAGTAAGTCAGTAAGTCGTTCGATCGGTCCAGTGCGCGTAATATCACAACTTGTCTTACACATTACCAGAAACAAGTGAAAGATGTATCAGTAGATAATCGTGTGTCCGTATTTTGTTTTCATGGGAAGTAGGTATGATTTCTCGGAAAAATCGAACCTTAGTAGTAAACATCAATAGGCTGGACTTATTAAATATTTAGTGCTGTGAAATAGTCTAAATGATAACATTAATTAGACTATATAAGAGGCGACCAGTGTCAAAGAGAGACATTCGCCATTTTTATAGAAACTGAGTTAAGAATCGATTTATTTCATATTTGGTCTGCTCTTTTTGAATATGAAGTACGTTTGTCCCTGAAATGGACATTTATACTTCTTTTTTCACAGTTGAAATGTGTAGTTAGTTTCAAAACCGGACACCTCAATGCTCAGTTAGTATCAAAAATAGACATGGCCATTTCAACCAATCAAATCGCTGAAAAACATTGTAAACTGTCATGGTCTGCAATTTATGGTTACATTTGGACTTTGTTGAGGTTTTTTAAGTTTATAAGCTTAATATGGAGCAAAATGCATTGGAAAGAAGGTGTCAAAGTGAATCAACTAAAACTTGTGGTTGTGCAAGAGTTGCTAGCCAAACAATTTGGAAGTGACTGGAAGGAGAATCCCCAATTTTAGTGGTATACCGATATCATTCAAAGTTGTAAGGAAACTGAAACAGAGAATACTGTTGAATGTGACTGCTAGGAAAATCCTTGCACTGAACCAGATATTATCTACAGAGAAATACAGTAAAAAGAATGGAAAGTATATGGTGTCTACCAAAATTAAACAGAAACAGGTATTTTTATTTACTAATGGCGTGACTGAAAATTATAATAAAAATGTATTATGCATTACATTCAATCATAATTCATTTCCTTAACCTGCAAATTCTTTGTTTCAAAACCGTACACTTGTACCTACTGTCGTTCAAAAATGGACATAAGCCAAGTTCAGTTTCAAATGCGGACATTGCATACTTTACATTGGTTTGATAGTATATTAAAACAACATTTTTAAGTGGAGACCTTGATTATTGTGTCATTAGAGCTGCAAAAATACTACACAGAAAATTTCAGGTTTTCAGAAAGAAGCTAAGATACTGAAACACAAATATCTCTCTAGTGAAAAATGATGCCAATGGATCTTGTCCATCTTTAAAACTATATATATGGAGAGTAATTGCTCTAGCTAACAATATCAGACATTTCGTTTGTATATAAATTTAAACTAATTTGCTATACTTCAGAGCTCAATCATTTATACAAATCAAATAAGGGTTTCGAAATAATACTCCGATTTATCGAAAAACCTATACCCGATATAAGATAATGCATACTGATTGTTTCGACATATTTAATCTTCAGCTACTGGCAGTGTTGGACATATGAGGACTTCCTTCTCTGTATAGCAAACACAACGCACGAGGGCTGTTCAATAAAGAATTATCAATTTTTTTTTTTTTTTTGACAACATGCCTTTACTCATCCTCATAATTTTGATGGTCCTTCTCAAAATAGTCTCCTCTGAATGCGATGCACTTGCCCCGGCGTTTCTGCCAGTCTTCAAAGACATGCTGGAAACCATTTTTGAGAGATCCTTCAAAATCGTCTCCGCAGCCTTCACCACTGCTTCTGATGATGGATAATGCCTCCCACGAAGGCGTTTCTTCAAGTTAGAGAATAGAAGAAAGGCACATGGGGCTAAATCCGAACTATAGTAAGGGTGAGGGATGCACTTTACGTTGATTTTTGCAAGATATACAGCAACAGCATTGGCAATATGAGGCCACGCATTGTCGTGTTGTAGCATTCAGCCTGCTTCACGGAAATGTGGTCTTTTGCGCCTGATATGGACTTGCAATATTTTGAGGACATCCTTTAGTACTGTCCAGTTACTGATGTGTGTGTAGGTACAACATGCTAATAAACCATTCCATAAATATCAAAGAATGAGATAACCATAACTTTCCCAGCATAACCACACACACTTGCTTTTGGGGTGTTGGTGAGGAAGGAAATTTCCACACTAAATTTGCAGTTTGCTCTCAGGATGAAAATTATGTAGAGAAGTCTCATCAGCAGTGATTACGTTTGAAAAAAAAACCTGATCTTCCTGTAACATCAACTTTAACTGCATGCAGACCTGCATACGGTTGTCCTTTTGTTCGGGAATCAGCAGTATTGGAACCCATCGTGCACAAACACGTCTCATGTGTAGTCTTTCTGTCATGAAAGTTTGGGAGGCACCCAATGAAATGTTCGGTATATTAGAAAGTGATCTTAAGGTAATTCGTCGATCCTCTCTCACAATGGCAGCAGCAGTGTTGACGTATTCTTCCGTAAAGGCAGTAACCGGAGCACCGGGACTACCTTTATATGAAATTGATTGTCTCCCCTCGTTAAACATTTTAAACCACCTTCGAGCTGTGCTTTAGGGAAGAACAGACTCTCCATAGGCCTCCTGTAACATTGTATAGGCCTCAACTGAAGATTTGTTGAGACCACACCAGTATTTGAAAGCCACATATTGTTCCTTGCGTGTTACCTCCATTGCAGCGGTAGGCGATACTGAAAATGTTTGAACTTGCCTGGTTCTCACAGGCAGGAACCAGGAGTACCAACAATGAAACTACCTCAGCGTGTTTGTTTCACATTAAGCTAACAGAATATTATAAGAGTTAATTTTAGTGTGGAAATGATGACCGTAAAGAATTGTTATCATTCTTTATTGAACAGCCCTCATACGTCTATAATGAACACACTTCAGACATAAACCTCATTTCAGAAGCTTTGGCAGAATATCACAGTGGAATATTGGCCTTTTCGCTTTCTTGTTTGATACTTGAAGCGGTCGATGCCTTCTAAATCCCGTCACAAATATATCGATACCAAAGAAATAAGTTACTGAGTTGGTTTCCTTTGCACATATCCTTATATGTAAATTCTTCGGACGACTGACTAAGGAAATCACTCCTTCGCTAAATTATCCTCTTCCGGCTAAGTCGCACGAAGCTGGAGTAAAGTTAAAGTTTATTTGCGGCATTATCTCAGCGGATATTAAATCATAAGTCGCCGGAGACCTGCTCTTCTTAAAGTGGTACATCTTTTATCTTGAATACCTTAAAACCGGAGGTATTCACCAAAATAAAGAATGTTATTCCGTAATACTGTAAAGTAGCCATGATTTCTAACAAGTAATGCACACATTACATTTTATATCTAAGAGTAATTTACACATCCAAAACGTATTACTTGAATTCGCTTTTGCTGTGTATTTGCTTTTACATATTACCTGAGTTACTTTTTGATTACTCACTCTGAGTAGAGAAGAGAGTAGTAGCAGGTGACAATTTATTTCAGCCTAGATGTTTCACCACCAGTAAATATTATCTGGGCTTGAGAAATAAAATCATATTTTAAAAAATACGCGCTGTACTTTGTGCATAAGGGTGATGGAGATATGGATAAAATACAAAAGCAAATAGGTAAAGAAGATACACTGGCCATGGAAGCCAACTTTCCGGATGCGGGTATCGAGATGCTCACCACATCTCCTTGTATTTGTTGGATGATCCTCCACCTCTACTTTGCGTATGTAGGCGTGAGGCCGGCAGTCGGTTTTGCAGGTCTTGTCCCTATATGGTCTGTCACGCTAAGGGTTATATAAATGAAGATAGACGAAGGGGAGGCCTCCGTATGACTAACTACGAGGGCTGTTCAATAAAGAATGATCATAAATTGTTTTACAGTCATAATTTTCGCAGTAAAATTCAAACTTATATTCTGTTAGCTTAATGTGAAACACACAACCCAAAGTAGTTTCATTGTTGGTACTCCTGGTCCCCGCCTATGAGAACAGCAGGTTTAGACATGTTCAGTATAGCCTACCGCTGCAATGGAGGTAAAACGCGAGGAACAATGTGTGGCTTTCAAATTCTGCTGTCTGGTGAACAAATCTTCAGTTGAGCCCTATACAATGTTACAGGACGCCTATGGAGAGGTTTTTCTTCCCTACAGTACAGCTCGAAGGTGGTTTACAATGTTTCAAGAAGCGAGACAATCAACTTCAAATAAAGGTGGACCCGGTGCTCCAGTTACTGCTCGTTCGGAAGAAATCATCAACACTGCCGCTGTCAATAGCAGGGACGATCGACGAATTACCTTAGGATCACTTTCAGAAATATTGGATATTTCATTGGGTGACAGAAACATTACACATGAGACGTGTTTGTGTGCGATGGGTTCCAAGACTGTTGATTCCCGAAAAAAAGAACATTCGCATATAGGTCTGCATGCAGTTAAAGTTGATGTTAGAGGAAGATCCGGAGTTTCTTTCAAACTTAATCACTGCTGATAAAACTTGGCTACATAATTTTGATCCTGAGAGCAAACAGCAAAGCTCAGCGTGGAAATCTCCTTCATCACAAACCCCCTAGCAAAACTGGTTGCTTCTGCTGAGAAAGCTTTGGTCATTTCATTATATGAATTTCATGGAATGGTTTATGAGCATGTTGTACCTGCACACACATCAGTAACTGGACAATACTACAGGGATGTCCTGAAAACATTGCAAGTCCATATCAGGCGCAAAGCACCACATTTCCATGAAGCAGGCTGGATACTGCAACACGATAATGCGCGGTTGCATATTGCCCATGTTGTTGCTGAATATCTTGCATAAATCAACGTTAAGTGCGTCCGTCACCCTCCCTATAGTCCGGATTTACCAACATGTGACTTTTTCTATTCCCCAACTTCAGGAAACGCCTTCGCGGGATACATTATCCATCATCAGAAGCAGTGGTGAAGGCTGCGGAGGCGAATTTGAAGCATCTCTAAAAATGGTTTCCAGCATGTCTTTGAAAACTGACAGAAACGCTGGGACAAGTTCATGGATTTCATTGGAGACTATTTTGAGAAGGACAATAAAAATTATGAGGATGCGTAGAAGCACGTTGTCAAAAAATTGTGATCATTCCTTATTGAACAGCCCTCGTGCGTGTGATGATGATGAGATGATGATGATGATGATGATGATGATGATAGTTGGCACTACAGGCCATGTAAGCCCTTGGCCTCCCTACCCACGCTCTTCCATTCTACTTGGTCCTTTGCTTTTCTTCTCCAGACTTTAAGCCCCAACTTTCACAAGTCGTCATCTACATCATCTACCCATCTTTTCCTGGGTTCTCCTCTTCTCCTTCTGCCATCCAGCTTCCCTATTAATATCTTCTTATGTACATTGGTTTCCATCATTCTCTGCACATGGCCAATTCACCTTATTCTTCCTTGTTTAATTTTCACTACTATATTTGGTTGACCAAATAGACACTGTAACTCCAAGTTAGTCCGCATTCTCCATCCGTCCAAGTCCTTTATCACTCCAAATATATTTTTCAAAATCTTCTGTTCCCACCGTAATAACCATTGTTCTTCTCTGATTGTCAACAACCAGCTTTCTGAATCATACAGTACTATTGGTCTCAGTCTCGTACATGTAGCTGTGCCATAAATGCGCTTTGATGCCCTAGCGGCATCCCCAGCATAGACGGATGAAAGGAGGATTCCGAGAGAAGACAAAATGTCGATGAGACGGACGTGAGAATGGACAGGGTCATTTTCCGTTTTTCGTGTAAATGCATCTGATGCCCCCCCCCCCCCGACCTGCATCTTTGGTAAACCTGACATCGTAGGCGGTCCGCAGGAAAGTAGTCCCTGACCTGGTAACCTAGAACGGTCTCAGAGAGGTAAACAGTGTCGGTGTGACGTCGGCTCCGTCAGCTCTAAACACCAAATGTGCCCCCGAACGAAAGGCAGGTTAGCGTGTGACGTCACTGCACTGATTTCTGCAGTCAAAGAGGAAGGAGAGAGTTTGATGTGTTAGGGTTCCAACAGCATAGGCAAGAAAGGTATTAATAAAATGTACAACTTACATCTTGGGTGTTGTCATATTTTATAATATTAATGCTGACTGCTTTAATTACACAATTTGTTACAGTTTATGAACAATTACACTTTGTATCTCTGCTATGAGAAAATGTATAACACTTCAACAGATAGTTCATCTGAAGTTCAGGCGTGTTATACAGAAAATAAAATAAAATAAAACAAAGTGATATTCTCTGCAAATTACAGGAGACCCCCTCAGAACAGAATTACTTGAACATTTTCCCACATTGTCAGTTTCGTTTTCCTTTATCTACTTTATCAATGTAGGACGTGATGTTTGCGAAGTTTGTAATCGACGGATGCATATTAGGTTGCCAACCCACAAGCTACATAGGGGAAAATATGTAGTGTTTAACGCCCGCTTTTACTACATACGGCACCGCAGGCTCTACATAGGGGTTTGGACTAATTTCGTAACAGACAAAAAAAAATGTTCGCACAGATTTGTCAAGCCAAACATGTACGTGCAGCAAGTTAATACAACGTGAGATATCTGGTTTGAGGGATATTCTTGTAAAAAATCAGCCAAGTCTTTCTAGTTTGTATATTTGTCCTTCAGTAAATGGGGAGGTGATCCATCCCCTTCAGCTGCCGTGACGCGAGAGCGGCTGACCCCTAGCACTTGTGCTATCTTGACGTTACTAGAGGAACCTCGGGCCGACCATTCGAGCCCCTCCCTGAATGGGAGTTATTTGGATTGGGTCTGACTAGAGGGGGCAGTGGGAGATCGGGTACGTCTTCGGATGAGGTTGAGGGAAGCCATATATTCATTCGTACTAGCCTGCATAGCTAGTAGAAGGTGTGCTAGATCACCATGTTTCCCCACCGAGGTCATACCGGTAACCTTCCCATTTTGGAGTTGGCGTGCGTAATAGGCGTATCCACTTCCATCCCGTCTTGAGTCCGCAGAACCAAATGGGGGCTTGTTAGTATCTAGGTTTTGCCCTATGGAAAGCTCCACGGAGGTGCCGGGCGTCCTTTTGGGTCAGCTCGGTAACTCGCTGGTCATTAGAGAGGGGCCACACTTCACTCTGGTAGATACCCTCAAGTTTATATATATATATATTGTCACACCCTACATTAGAATAGATTTAATATTTATTAGCTTTGGGGGGGAATCCGTAGCGGTAGAGCTAAACCATCTCAACAAACACTAGTTACACCACGCGGTAGGGTGGACATGTTATTTTACTGATAACTAGCTTACCTGCATGGTGGTGAAAGGTGGAAGGTCCAGCGAAGGAAAACTCACAAATGCATTTTAAAAAGAGGTTTAATAATTCCAGACAACTTACATTCAATGAGGTTTGTGTTCCGGAGGGTTGCTACAAACACATCCTCTCACGCTGGTGGCGGCTGGTCGTCTGCCGAAGAGGAAGCCAACCCCCTCTCCAGCGCAACCAATGAACAAAGATCAGCCAGACGTGACCACGTGGTGTCCATTATCAATTTCCATGTAGTTATAAAAAAAATTTTAGCACAATATTATGAAATAAGTTTACTATTGAAGAAATCAAATAAAAAACAGACCAAAAGTTAAAGGATTACGAGACGATGACCAGATTAGAATTTCTAACTAATTGAACACCACGCGGTCGGCCATGTTTCCTCCATCTTTCACCACCGTATACATTCAAATTTTTTTTCATAAAAACCGGACTAGAGCAAGGAGAAAAAAAAAAAATTTGAGATCTTACCCGGCGCCTCCACCAATATGTCACACCCTACATTAGAATAGATTTAATATTTATTAGCTTTGGGGGGGAATCCGTAGCGGTAGAGCTAAACCATCTCAACAAACACTAGTTACACCACGCGGTAGGGTGGACATGTTATTTTACTGATAACTAGCTTACCTGCATGGTGGTGAAAGGTGGAAGGTCCAGCGAAGGAAAACTCACAAATGCATTTTAAAAAGAGGTTTAATAATTCCAGACAACTTACATTCAATGAGGTTTGTGTTCCGGAGGGTTGCTACCAACACATCCTCTCTCTCTGGTGTCGGCCGGGCGTATGCGGAAGAGGAAGCCAACCCCCTCTCCAGCGCAACCAATGAACAAAGATCAGCCAGTGGCGCCAGGTCTGACAACCCATACAGGGTTGCCACAATATATATATATATAACTATATGTATAAACTTTATATATAGTCACATGTAAATTTAATAGAGATGAGAAAAGCACTTTTCATCACCTGATTGAATGTAAGGAACTAAGAAATTATATGAGATAAATATAGGATAAGGAATGGGACAATGTAAGTAAAGAGATATTGGCGGTATGCATGCTAACGGGGATGGGAGAAAAGAAAAATAGATGTATAGGAAATTTCTTATATAGGATAAGAGAAAAGTGGATTAGGATAAAAGTGATGGTCAGGAAGAAATGGCATCAAGCTGCCCAGAAAAACCAAAGGCTTATAGCCACGGGACCAGAGTCAGCGAGTAAAACTTAGGGTCAGCAATTTCACGTATTTGTACAGGAGGTATAATACAGCATGTTGTATGTTAAATTTATTGTATTGAACTTGTAATGGATACTGTACAAATAGATAAATATCAAAATCTCTTTGTCGGTCTTCATATGTTTCTACGTATACAGCCCTATTGTAGGAAATCTACCCTAGTTCATACTCCGTGCATGTCGGCTACAGTTTACTTTATTGTGTTTAATCCTTTATTTTAAGTAAAATATGTCCAATTGTTCTCTTATTTCTCAATTTGTTTTATGATCTTACAGAGAATAACCAGCCACGACTTCAAAAATCTCATTTCTGCTGATTCAGTGTTTGTCTTCTGTTTTCTAATTAAATCCCATGTTTCACTTGAATATAATATAGGAACTGCCATTTTGTAAATATATGTAGCGGTAGACCAACTAATTCAACTGGTTGGGAAAAAAAATTATATGAGACAGAAATGTTACATCAAAATACCCTCCATTTGTGCCTAGTTCCCACATGGAATACCTTCATTCATATTAGGGCTGTATTCATAGTCAGATTGGGTCTGGACCAACTTCTACTTCCGGCAGACTAACGGTGGACCATCAATTTTTTTTTTTATTCATAAACCGGGATTAGCGACAGTCCAAGGACCAAACACATTGGTTCGGCTGAAATTTTGGTCCACCTCCGAGGAGTAGATTGAAAGCGTACTGTTCTTGCAATATGGACGACAATGAAGTAATGAAAGCAACTCTAGCGCGTATTATTGTGCAATAAGACGACGGAGGAAAACTTATCTACCAAGAATAGAAATTACTGAGATGTATGGCGATATAAACGTCAAAAGCAGATATAGGTTTAGTAAAGCGAACGTCATAAAGCTGATAGAAATGATTCGTACTAACCTGTACGTCAGGGACGACAACCGAGGTCTGACACTCAAATCCTAACAGCACTTCGGTATTATGCAACAGGAGGATATCAAGACAACACTGCTGACCTGCATCAGCGAGCCGCATTATCCGCAAACTGGTTGTAAATTTCCCTCCTTGCCCTCCTCCTTTCTCATATTTGTATTCGTCGACACGGATTTATTTTCTATAATGTTCATTCCGTTTTGGACTAGAGAAAACATTGGTACCTGCCTCGGTAGCGTAGATGGTAGCGTTTCTGCCTCAAGTTCAACAGATCCCGAGTTTGAATCTCGGTGAGGGTGAGTTATCTGGATAAGGTTTTTCACGGGGTTTTCCCTTATCCTTGAAGACGAATGTCCAGTAGCTCTCAGCTCCATGGACCCTGGACTCATTTGAACATTTCACCGAATTCATTCACCATCCGATATGACTTAACGTTGGAGGACGAACATTACAAAAAAGAGATTGAGAGAAAAAGGAAGGAAGGTAGTTAGGGAGGAAGTACGGAAGGGTTCAAGGGAGGTATGGTGGAAGGGAGGAAGGGTTGAAGGGAGAACGGGAGGAAGGGTTGAAGGATTGAAGGTTTGAAGGGATGAAGGGTTGAAGGGATGAAGGGTTGAAGGGTTGAAATGAAATGTGTAGTGTGTAACGCCTGCTTTTACTACATACGGCACCGCAGGCGGTGACACTGATGATGCATGAGATGAAGATGGAGCACCGGTGGAATGGGATGGCGGGGGAAACCGGAGGTCCCGGAGAAAACCCGCCCCAACGCCGTGTTGTCCACCACAAATCTCACTTTGCGGTCGCCTGGGATCGAACCCGGGCCGCCTTGGTGAGAGCCAAGCGGTCTAACCACTGAGCCACGGCGTGGCCAGGTTGAAGGGGGGCGAGGGGGGCGAGGGGGGCGAGGGGGGCGAGGGGGGCGAGGGGGGCGAGGGGGGCGAGGGGGGCGAGGGGGGCGAGGGGGGCGAGGGGGGCTTTAGCCTTTCTCTGACCAATTTATACCATGGCATTTCATATTATCCATATTCACAGCACACCAAACTTTGTTACTGAAACTCAAACAGCAGCAGCAAGGTTAAGAATGATTAAGAAACAGTTGTGAAACTACCACAGAGATTTATAAACTTGTAGGTAACTGTGGTTTGTTTAGCCCTCTATGGTACTCGTGCATGAGTAGAAGAACTTTCCTACGTCGTGTAACATTTCCTCTGTTCTGGCTCTGGGCTTTACTTTGTCCGAGGCTTTTTATCGTCTATGAATAGCAAAAAGTTAGATCGCCATTGGTCTGGACCAAGTTAGTCATAAGATAGTGTAGACCAAAGTAATAACTATGAATACGTCCCTTTTTGTACATTGTATTTTTTTATCTTTGCAATTTAATTTGTAAATTTAACTCCCCTTCATGTATTATTCAATGAATGCCTATATTCATATACCGGAAGGAATGTCAACTGGAAACTTTGGGGAAAATTTGATTAGTTCTTCATAAGTTTCAGTGCTACCTTACAAGGCACCTGATTCAATAGCTAGAAGCTCAATGCAGCACCATTATTGACAATATAAAGCAATCAAGGTTTTGAATCATAAAGTGGGGTAGAGCAACGCCAGAGGCAATTGTTTGCAGAAATGTCACCAGGACTCGCTTGTCATCAAAATCGATTCAGTCTACCTCATAGCTCTCGCTAAAGGAATGCATTTCAATGCGAAAGGGGAAAAAGAGGCATGTGAAAGGGAAGTAATTTGCCTTTGAAATCCAACTCCGTGCAAATTCACCTGTTATTCAAACGGTATTCAAAGATAACTTTTCTCCTTTATTTTCTTGAACGCAAATTGATGAGATCGGAGCGTTAAAAAAGCTTACCAGGGCACTTTCTGCCTTTGGGACAAAAACATTCTCAATCGATAGCCTGAAATGACCGCACATTGGTTTGAGCTATAGAAGTTTAAAATTCTAAAGGAAATAAACTAAAATAAGCAGTTAAAAATGTTATGACCTTAACGTGGAATGTTTGAACTCATTTCTATGCCCCCAGAGACCTTGTGGGAGGGTGCTTCATTTCCAAACTACTGTCAGTCTTCACCCTATGCCACAGGTACAGAAATAATCTAGAGAAAATATAGATATGTGTTAAAACTTTAAGCAAAATTTCTATGTTGGAAGCACATTTCTTTCTCTTGTGTGAGTTTTGGCGGCTATCAGATTCTTCTGGTCAGCAATTGAATCATCTTATTTTAAATAAGAGTCATGAGATTTCCCATTTTCAGGCGTGGTTCGAAGTTAATATATACACATTTGGAGAAGTCAAATTTTGTAACAAATAATTTAATTGTATTACCTGGATTAAATTTTACTTCAACTTTGTTTCCTATTCAATCATTGCAGGTTACCTCCAGCATATCGAAAAATTCTTAACTCTTTAATAAAAATATTACATTAATTACATAAAAGTCCTTACTCCTGCCCGTCTGCTTATCACTAAGAAGATTACAGAACGCATATCTCAGAAGATTATTGATTTTCTTCTTCTATCCAAAACTTTTAATTCTTTCACATCAAGCAAGATTATTGATATTCATTTTCTATCCAAAACTTTTCATCCTTTCACATCAAGCAATATTATTGATCTTCATTTTCTATCCAAAACTTTTCAAACATTCACATCAAGCAAAATTGTTGATTTTCTTTTCCCTAGCAACCGTTCATCGTTTTTTTTTTCATATTGTCCTTACATCTCAATAATACAATAATACAGCTCAGATCAATACTGCTTAATAATCAAGTCAGGTAAGTTACATTTCTTTGTCAGAAACTTCTGTACTCATGCCATCTCCTGACCTGGCATTTAATTTACTGAAAACAGTGTTTTGTTCAGTTATGCGAACTTTGATAATGTTTTGTCTTTGTTTATGTTGGTGTTATATCCAGTGTTATAACATTTTTAAATATCCCAATGATCTGAGAGAGGCGCACTCCCGAGACGTTGATATCTAATTGTTTTTTCACCCGGCTTGTTGCCTGAGAAGAAAGTGAGCAAACTGAGAGGCTTTTAATTTCAAAATCAATGACACGTACAAACTGTAACAAAGTGCAAAATTTGATTTGGACAAAAATGATTAGTTATTGGTAAAACAACATAGACCATAATTAAAGAAAACATTATATAATAAGAAATGGACTAACATAATCCTGGATCATAGAACCAAGAAGATTTTACGGATTACCTCCCATATACCTAGCGCCGAGTTCATCCTACCAGAGGGTAATGGACTCTTCCCCTTCAAAGAGAAACTATGGGCTATCTTTATATTGATCTGACTGTATTTTAGCTTCTCCGCTATTAATTGCGATAAGTAGAAAAAGCATTGAACACCAGACGAAAGCTATACAATGAAATGGAAGTGATACACCTTAACACACACAATGGTATGTATGGTGTGTACATACACCACCAGCCAAAAGTTCTCGATCACCAAACTTAACTATGGATTTGGAAGTAACAGCGTTTACATTTTCAATGTTTTATCCTATCTCCATTCTGAAAAGAAAATATATATAAACATATGAGTACTACGTGCTTCTGTTATGTGTCTGACTTTAATCCTGGATAAAAGGTTTTTAAAACTATTTTTATCTGATGAATGTAAAAATTGTTTTATCCATATTTCACTTTTTTGATGTATATTTTTCAATACCTTAATACAAATGTATTTATATAGAGAGAAAAGGATTAATAGAAAGTACCCAGGTAAAATACATTAAATGCATTAGGTTAGGTTGCTTTTGCAAAAAAAAAAAAAAAAAAAAAAAAAAAAAAAAAAAAAAAAAAAAAAAACAGAACAGATAATAAAGAAACGGAAACAAAAGAAGAGAACAATTAAAATAAAGCGGAGTACATGTCTTAGGCCAAACGAGTTACAAGCCTCAGACATACAAAGCAAACCAATTTCCATTATTTAAAAAAAAAAAAAAAAAAAAGATCTACCTACGAGGGCTGTTAGGTAAAGAATGATCACATTCTTTTTGACAACGTACCTTCACTCATCCTCATAATTTTGATGGTCCTTCTCAAAATACTCTCCCCTGAATGCGATGCACTTCTTCCAGCGTTTCTGCCAGTCTTCAAAGACATGCTGGAAACCACATTTTGAGAGATCCTTCAAAATAGCATCCGCAGCCTACACCACTGCTTCTGATGATGGATAATGCCTCCCACGAAGGCGTTTCTTCAAGTTAAGGAATAGAAAACAGTCACATGCGGCTAAATCCGGACTATAGGGAGGGTTAGGGGTGCACTTCACGTTGATTTTTGCAAGATACTCAGCAACACATTGGCAATATGCGGCTGCGCATTATCATGGTGCAGCATCCAGCCTGCTTCACGGATATTTGGTTTTTTGTGCCTGATATGGACTTGCAATATTTTTAGGACATCCCTGTAGTATTGTACAGTTACTGATGTGTGTACAAGTACAACATGCTGACAAACCATTCCATGAATATCAAAGAATGATATGACCATAACTTTCCCAGCAGAAGCAACCACTTTTGCTTTATTGGGGGTTGGTGATGAAGGAGATTTCTACACTGAGCTTTGCTGTTTGCTCTCAGGATCAAAATGATGTAGCCAAGTTTGATCAGCAGTGATTACGTTTGAAAGAAACTCCGGATCTTCCTCTAACATCAACTTTAACTGCCTGTTATCTACATTGCAGCAGTAGGCGAAACTGAGCATGTCTGCACTTGCCTGGTTCTCACAGGGGGGAACCAGGATTACTAACAATGAAACTACTACGGCGTCTTTGCTCCACATTAAGGTAACAGAATATAATAAGTTTGAATTTTAGTGCGAAAAATTATGACCGCAAAAAAATTATGATCATTCTTTATTGAACAGCCCTGTATAATTTTCATACCCTTTGTCTTTCATTATATTCAGAAACCACGAACAAAATGAGGAAGTGAACTGGAACACGCGATTGGGAGTCGGCTCGGGACCCAGCCTTTGGTGGCCGACCCACGGAGCCATGAAACACGGAAACACACCACCAGGCTGTTGCAACCAGCATTCCAACTTATTGAAACGTAGAGTCAGACTGAAAAATTCAATGCCATAGCCGGGATTTGAACCACGGATCTTCTGGTTTCCGTCCAGCCGCACTACCATTGTGCTACTATGGCCAACGTGCCGATATGACATTAAATTATCCAACTGACTCGTATTTTCCCGGTAAACCACTTAGGAGTTCTCATAAACACATGAGACAACTACCTTAATGGCGACTTACTACATGTAAGTACTTTAAGGCCCGGGCTTTATAGTTAACCACTATTAGGTTAATTAATGGAAATTAATAGTTAACCACTATTAGGTTAATTAATGGAAATTAATTAACCTAATAGTGGTTAACTATAAAGCCCGGGCCTTAAAGTACTTACATGTAGTAAGTCGCCATTAAGGTAGTTGTCTCATGTGTTTATGAGAACTCCTAAGTGGTTTACCGGGAAAATACGAGTCAGTTGGATAATTTAATGTCATATCGGCACGTTGGCCATAGTAGCACAATGGTAGTGCGGCTGGACGGAAACCAGAAGATCCGTGGTTCAAATCCCGGCTATGGCATTGAATTTTTCAGTCTGACTCTACGTTTCCACAATTTAGCCTACACACGGCCAGTGTGAAAGAATAATTAATTTCCATTCCACCTTATTGTTGTCTAGAAATAGCCCTAGCAGAACGGTTTCGGAGACCTTCCTATCGAAGGAGGCACCTTTCACTAGGAGCATATCATCAGGCAACGCCGATACTGCCGCCGATATTTGTACTCTGAAAGACACCACCAGATGAAAGATGACATGAAGTGATATTAGAGATGAAATGGAGGGAGAGGAATCTCGGGGATGCAATTAACCTACCTAGTTAGAATTCAACAGGTGACCCGGGAAAACCTTGAAAAAATATAATGGGTGAAGCAGGTCGGCCACAGTAATCGAACCCGGATCTGCCGAATGAAAGGCAAGGAGGAAACCACCTGAGCTATTCCGCTAGGTAACAGTGGGACAAAGAATGAGTACTAAATGTTTTTGATACACATGCAATTCCTAGTTTCCTTCTTGACTGTGAACGTGAGACCTCCGCAATGAGACATTTCTCTGCTCATTGATACAATTCACGCCATCCCAAGAACATTTACCACGCAGGTATGTAACAGTTTGCGTCCTTAGTTTTGCGTGCTGCATATTTCCAGTTCGTATGACGCTGTTGCATGAGACCAGATAATGGAAACCCATCCGTCTGCCCCAGTTTCTATTCTCGGTCATATGCTTGAGGCTCCAACGTGCTTTCATTGAAATCTCTAACAAATCTAGATCGCTATGCCTTTGTGTTTTCTTATCATACGGCTTCATTTTGTATTCTATGGAAGGAAGCAAAATGGGAGAAACAGAGCAAACATTATAGCTTCAAGCACAACGTTGATAATACTCACTGAATCATTTATGGACAAGCATTGTCAAATACGTTGAAATTATTTTATGTAACTATGCTATTTAAAAGGTAGCATTATATACAGAAGTAATGTCTTAAAGTTCTGTTTCTATGGTATACTTTATTAATTCATACTTCAATAATGAGAACTGGCTATAAAATATACATATTTTGGTCCATTAAAGGAAATATATGGAAAAGTATGTGTGTGCAGGCTTCTATCATGAGAGCATGATTAAAAAATGAAAATTCTTGTAAATAATTCACATTTATATGGAAGACACACCATCCTCTAAATTATCTCAACAAGAATTGTCAACTGTTATTCCTTAGTTAACATTTATATGGTTATTGATTAGGGGAGATGCACCCAGTACCGCACACCTGTTTTCTCATAATTTAAAGAGAATGCAATGGAGAACAAGTAGCGTGTTACTATGCTCATGAAGCTAATAACATACAGAAACATCATTAGTAATGAACATTCATGAACGAGAGTCATGATGACTTTTAATAACTAAAGTAAATATTAGTGATAAATGCGCATCTCAAAAAGTGTTTCCTAGTACCGGACAGACGTAAATAAACTTATGTTTCTAAATAAAGGAAGAGTGAGTGTGGTGTTTTAGGGCCCGTCGACAACAAGGTCATTTGGGCCCTATAAAGGAAGAGGAACTGCATAATAAATCAGAGGATAATTATTCTAATCATAATTATTGTATTTTTGAGATAAAAACAGAACACGCTAACATGGTAATATATTTTTGAAAACGTTCTCTAGGGACTGTCACAACAAAATAAAAACGTCTTAGAACTAATGAAATATTTTTATAAACACAGTGATCACATCTATAAAAATCAATGTTCTCTTGTCCTGTACATTCAATATGTGTCCAACCCTTACACGATACACACTGAACCCAAGCCTCCTCTGTGATTTCTAAACAAATGACGCACTCTCTTAGAACACTTCAATCAACACTGGTTTTGGTTCCAAAATTTAATTTTCTTTTACTCTTCTAAGGCTCTTCACTATTCCTAGTTTCTGTTAGCACAGAGTTAGAGCTAGATTATGTATTTATAATTTTATTAATGTTAGTCTTACGTCCCTTTGCTATTGGTTTGTTCTTCTGTTTTTGTTTCTTTTCCTGCAACATCAACTTATACAAAGTCTCTGTTGATGTTTCAGCAATATATATTGGTACTCCCAGGCCCATTGATCCTTCTATCACATTCTCTATTGCCTGTTTTGTTTTATGCTAACCATTTTCATCTTATTTGGCTTATAAACAAAAATTAATCTAATGTCAGTGCAAGTTCAGGGGATAAAAATATACCTTCGTGTACGGTACTGGGAAAATTGCTATCGTACGGTACTGAGCAACTCACACGTACGTATATATAACGTCATAGCACGGCCCGATTCTTTTAAACCGACACTGTATTTTGTGTTTGTGTAGTCTACATAATACCAAATAATATGAGTACAAATACTTAATTAGTTCCTCACCGGACAAGGCAGCAGCAATGTCAGCAAGTTATTAACAGCACAGCTCCAGTTCACTACAAGACTTCTCTGAACAATTACTTCACATTCAGCGGTCAAAGAGGAGGGAAAACTTTCCGTTGGTAACAAAGATAGTTGTTTGTTTAAATAAACACCATGAAGTTCTATCTATCGGCAGCTACGAGATAATGATATCGTGCAGTACTGGGCACTGTGCGGTACTTGGCGCATCTACCCTACTTATTTTAATCAAGTAGTTTTATCTAATCATTGACTTCGATCAAATATCACAATAGGTGTCACGCATGGTTTTGTGGAACAAAACGAAAATATAACTGCAATTATATTTCAATTACCTATGAATTATTCCAACACAACGGTATGCAATTATGAAACAAAAGATGTGAGGACATCTAAGATCCGAAAAATATACATAGGTGGTTTCCTAAATCTCTTAAATTTCCGTGAAGGAAAACATCTTTTTTGTTGCAGCTTTGTGGGTGATAAACTAGCCTATTCAAAAGCTTTTACAGAACATTTGTTAATAGCCTTCCGAACTTGTCAGTGTGATAGCTGCGATTTAAAATGAAGGAGGAAAAAAACAGAGCTTCGTGTTGTTATTAAAAGTTTTCATTTGAAGGGTTTGCTTGCCGCTCAAGTAAAACTCAGTTGGGGGTAGTTCATACGGACTCTGCACCAATATTGAAGACCTCTACTTTTGGATCAACTAATTTAAACGTTGTCGTTGAAGCACAAAAGCTGAGAGGGCTGTTCAATAGAGAGCAATCACATTTTTTTTTTGATAACGCACCTTTGTTCATCCTCATAATTTTGATGATCCTTCTCAAAATTGTATCCCCTGAATGCGATGTACTTGTCCCAGCGTTTGTGCCAGTCTTCAAAGATATGCTGGAAACCATTTTGATAGAACCTTCAAAATAGCCTCCGCAGCCTTCACCACTGTTTTTGATGATGGATAATGCCTCCCACGAAGACGTTTCTTCAAGTTAGGGAATACAAAAAAGTCACATGGGGCTAAATCCGGACTATAGGCAAGGTGAAGGATTAACTTCATGTTGATTTTTGCTAGATATTCAGCAACAACTTTGGTAATATGCGGCCGCGCATTATCGTGGTACAGCATCCACCCTGCTTCACGGAAATATAGCAGCCAGTGAAATGTTCAGTATTTCAGAAAGTGATCTTAGGATAATTTGTCGATCCTTTCTCACAATGGCAGCAGCAGTGTTGATGTTTTCTTTCGTAAGAGCAGTAACTGGAGCACCGGATCCACCTTCCTTAGAAATTGGTTGTCTCCCGTCTTGATATATTTAAAGCCACCTTCGAGCTGTACTGTAGGGAAGAACAGACTCTCCATAGGCCTCCTGTAACATTGTATAGACCTCAACTGAAGATTTGTTGAGACGAAAGCAGAATTTCAAAGCGGCATATTGTTCCTCGCGTGTTATGTCCATAGTAGTGGTAGTTGATACTGAATATGTCTGAACTTACCTGTTTCTCACAGAGGGGAACCAGGAATACGAACAATGAAACTATTACAGCGTGTTTGTCTCAAATTAGGCTAACAGAGTATAATAAGATTGAATTTTAGTGTACGCTCTGGTCACCCAATTGAGGTCTCCACACAGGACATCATTGAAAAAATCAACGATCTGGTCATCCAAGACCACCAAATTAAAATTCGTGAGATTGCTGAGACTGTAGGCATCTCTACTGAGGGAGTGCACAGTATCCTGCACGAGAAATTGGCAGTGAAAAATCTGTATGTCAGCTGGGTGCCACGATTGCTTACAGTTGACCAAAAGCGCATCGGAAGAATAGTTCTTCCGAGTGTCTGGTGATGTTTAATCCCAATCTGTAAGACTTTTAGCGCCAATTTGTGACCATGGTTGTAGCTTGGATCAATCATTAGACACCAGAGTCAAAACAGTGGTCAATACAATGGAGAAAGGCTGGTGAAAGTGCACCAAAGGACCATTTTGTCAGCTTCTTAAGTGATATCCCATGTTATTTTGGGATTCTTAACAATAATCCTCATAGCCCACATGCAAAAGGCCAGAACCATATCTGGAGGCTCTTATGCTTCATTGTTGGAACGTTTGCAACATCATTTGAGTGAAGAGAGACCCAGAATGAAAGCCAATTTCTGCTCTTTCACCAGGATAATGCACCATCGCACATATCAGCAACTGCAAAGGTGAAAGTGTATTAGATGGGCTTTGAATTAGTTTCTCATCCATTTAATTCACCAGGATTAGCCACAGATGACTTCTTACTGCTCCCAAACTTGAAAATTTAGTTCGTTGGTAAGAAATGTTCATCAAATATTTTGAAGATCTTGACTGAATCTATTTTTGAGACGGGATGAAAAAGCCGGTACATCGCTGGACCAACTGTGTAGTCATGAATAGAGACTATGACGAGATATAAGGTGAAATGTAACGAAAAAATGTATATTCTTGGTTTTTTACCAGCTTAATCAAAGGGGCTATTTATGTGACATTTATAGAGATACAATGGAAAGCAGTACATTTCGATAATGTAGAAATGAAGTTGGAGAGTGCGGTAGCCTAGTGGTTACGGCACTAGACTACAAGCCAGGAGGTCGCGGGTTCAATTCCCGTTGGTACCATTGGATTTATTCCCTGGTATAATCCTTGGGGTCACACTATGGCCCTGGAGTTCACTCAGCCTATAACAGCATTGAGAACCAGGATAATTCCTGGGGGTGAAGGCGGCTGACTGGTGGAGGTGACCACCTCACAGGCCCTCTATGCCATTGATGCTGTAACCATCCGTCGCCACGATAGAGGCCGTATGGCCTAGCATTCAGGTACCTTTACCTTTTAGTGGTCTTGGAGTCATTAGTAAATCGGTGGGGGATGATTATGAGAATATTGAAGTTCAGTAGGACTTCAGGGTATAATCTTACACACTTCTTGTCGGATCATTGATGGAACAAGAGGTAGTGTTTTTCTTGTCTTAAGTATAAAAGTAAATACGTTTCCATTGGTTGGCAGCTTCTCATTCAGCGTTAATATTCTTTATTAAAACGTTTCTAACTCAGATTCCGGTACCAACTTTACTTTGATTACGCACCCACGCATACCATCAGATAGTATTAATTCTCTGCTAAGTGAGAAACAAGATCATCTTAACAAATTGTATAGCATCGTTGAGGCAGAGTATTTAAAGGAAGCTTTATTACAAAGGGCCTACGATATCACAGCTGTGAGTATATGCTTCCTTGTTAATTATCCGTCTCTGAAACTATTAAAAGCATAAGACACTCAAGAAAAGCTTAGGCGTTCTCGTACACTTTAAAATGTACTACAACACCAATCCGTTTACCTTATACATTTAAGACAATATAAATTTGTTGTCTAATTTTATGGCATGATTCTGGTGCTAAAATTGTTTTATAAGTAATAATATACTTGTAGATCAGACACTGGTCGTAAACCCGATCCCAAGAGGTTACAGGACGTAAAGTCAACTTATAGGTTATAGGTTGCAACAGTAACGACCTCTTCTCCTGCTTTATAATGTTACACTCTGCGACCACTGTATAGTGTCCCTTGTGTGGAAGGTAGTAACAACGTAAGATGCGGAGTGATATCTATATGCTGGAATTATTATAGGCTTCTAGAACCTGTTTGCCAATAAAACTGTAATAAAGTTTGCTGCTGAAAAATTAAGAAGTATAATAAATACTTTAACAAAGTTAAGTATGTAAAATATTTACAAAAAATGTATGATCCAGAACAAAAATTGCAATTCGTAAGCTTTGTTGAACTTGCCTATACCTTCTTTTATTAACAAAAACAAAATTTATTTGCAGTAACGTAGAAAAGGGGTAAGGGATGGCAGATATACTTCTGCCAGTTTTGGAGTCCGGCATGAGCACCTCCGTTATTAACGTACATTTAAATGCTGCCGCACAATGTGCGGCAGCGCGTAGGAGTTCAGTTCCTTGGCCATTTATTTAGCGGATTAGTGGATTTCTATTGTTAGGGATTGGGGGCATAATTTCTTCTTGCGCGTTCGCGAAGGGAGACAGTAGGAAGTTCGGTGCTGATTTGAAGTTGATGCTCAACCACGCGGTGGAGAGCTGGCCTAGTTTGGCGTCGGTGTTGGTGTGACCCTCCTCCAGCCGTGAGAGCTTTCGCTTCACAGTTGAAGAATTGTCACTGTTATGGAGTTGCTGTAGATGTTGTTGTGCCAGATCTAGCCGGGTTTGGAGTTAGGATGTGTTGTCTACACAGCGTTGGGCGATTGCTGTTATCCTCCTAAGTTGGTCGGTCGGCTCTGAGTGGCGTCCTATGATGTTTGCGGTGACTGTCTCTTCAAGTTGTCCAAGGCGTGGTGCAATGTTGAGCACCTCCGAGTGGAGATCATGGTTTTCTTCTCTGGAGGACTGTATAGCTGTGATGGAATCCTCCATAGAGGTGAACCGGGCTCCGATGTTCACCACCTCCCTCCGAATTACTTGAAGGGCTTCCCTCAAGCCATCTTGAGGAAGGATGGTAGGTGCTGCTGATGTAGGTGGTGAGCGAGGTATATCTTCCCTGGTTATCGCTGTGTTGCCATGTGTTGGATGCCTCGGTCTGGGGTAGCGTGGGCACTGTGGCTGACCTGTGAAAAGGCCTACGCCATTGCAGGTTGCACAGTATCTGCGTCGGTGCCGTAGATCGTGGCTTCTGCACTCGGTGGTGAGGTACCGTGACACACAATAGTGACATCTCGGAGTAGCTGTGCACCTGGAGGCGCAGTGGCCATAGTCGCAGCATCGCCGACACGGGACGTGACGCTCCAATTTGCTTGCCTCGATTCTGAGGGAGCGCCCTAACAAGGGCAGCCCCATCCTCAAGGCCGCATCCTGCTCCAAGTAGTCGGGTAGATGCAGGCGAACTAAAGTGGTGGTGCCCATTCCAGGCTGAGGGCCATATCTGCTTCGCGACGGAGAGGACGAATCTGCAAGGTAGGTCCCGCGGTACCCCGCAGATGACCAGGGTGCAGGATCCTGCAGACGTGGGCTGGTGTGGGCAAGGTGCCCGCCAGCTGCGACGTGCTATCTCTGCTAGGCGCGTCATGCCCGAACGCAATCACCGAGAATTTCCCATTCAAGGCATCATGGGAGCCCCGCTCTGATGCCGGCAATGCCGGTGGCGCCGGAGACGAGGCACGTGAGCTGCCTGGTGAAGTCTGCGGTGTGGCTTCTTTAGCCTTTCTGCGAACTGCTTCTTTCTTCTTTCCCATCCTTGCGAGGTGATGTTCCTTCCGTGACGCCTCCCACCTTTCCTCTAGTTTCATATCAAAAAACGCTTTCCCGGTTCGTCTTCATTAAGTTTACCTTCGAGAAAATTTACCACATGACGTCCACACAAGTCAGTAGTTACGTCCACCACACCCTATATAACACAATCTTTCAAATAACCTGGCAATTCTGTCATATGTGTTCGGTAACAGACTTCAAGACAGTTCTTTTTAGGGGTTGATTTATTTGGAATGGTATTATTACAATATTTATCCAAGAAATTCTGGAATGCGAGATTGCTAAGCGAATTCCACGGTATATTTGCTGCAATTATTGCTTGCCATAAATCCTAGAAAATTCGTTTTTCAAATTCGAAGAGGGTTTTTGTTGTGATAATAAAGTTTTCTTCAAGGAACTTTATTTCTTTTTGCCTGCAAGATGTATATTCGTTGTTGAATGTTGGCTTAGCTGAAACGTTTATGTCAAATCTCATGTCCCTCTGGGCGACACAAATGCTTAGCCTCTGGCTTATTAATGTCAAGTTTTCGGATTTAAACAGTCATATCAACTGATTTTAAACTTTTCTACATGTTTGTAGTTTGGCTGAAAAGATACATAATTTAGAAACGAAAATACCTGGACAAATTGTATTAAGGTGGCAGCGCTTTTACAAATTTGGCAATTCACGACGTTGTGAGCAATTAGGCATACTTACAAGGGGCGTCCAGAAAGTAGGTTCTGTTTCAATTTGTCTCCGCTGCAGCGCTGTGATTGCAGTTTCGCACATGCGCGGTAGACGCTCTGTATCAAGGAGAAGAAACGTGTGCCATTATGAGATCGCTGTGAGCCACGTACGCTTTGTTGTGCTTGTTTACAATGTCGGTGTTGATTTAAAATCCCGCCGCTTGTGAAATCAGATCTGTGATTCGTTTTCTGAATGCTCGGAAAGTTAAACCAATTGAAATTTATCGGAAAATTTGCGATGTAAAAAGGTATTGTGTTTCTTCACGACAACCTAAACTTCAAAAGCAGATATAGGTTTAGTAAAGCGAACGACAGAAAGCTAATAGAAATGATTCCTCCTAACCTGTACGTCAGGGACGATAACCGAGTCCTGACACTCAAATCCTAACAGCACTTCGGTATTATGCAAGAGGAGGATATCAAGACCACTCTACTGACCTGCAGCAGTAAGCCGCATTATCAGCAAACTCGTTATAAATTTCCCTTCATGCGTCCTCCTTTCTCATATTTGTATTCGTCGACACAGATTTATTTTCTATAATGTTCATTCTTTTTAGACTAGAGAAAACATTGGTCTTCCACAGCCCTATTGATACCACGCTTCTTCATGTTATCCATATTCACAGCACACCAAACTTTGTTACCTAACCTCAATGAACGATTAAGAAACAGTTGTGAAACTACTACAGAGATTTATAAGCTTGTAGTTACACTGTTGTTTGTTTAGATTTCTATGGGACACGCGGGTGGAACCTTTCTACATCGTGTAACATTTGTACCGTACTGGTCCGCGGCTTTATTTTGTCCGAGGCTTCTTATCGTCAATGAATACCAGTAAGTTAGACCGCCTTTGGTCTGGGCAAGTTAGTCGGAATATAGTCTGGAATATGGCCCATAACAATTGTGAACATTATAGAAGCTTCTTTGAGAGTTTCCTTAGTTTCCTTTATGATATCCGCCATTTCTATATTAACTTGTGCTTCTACTCTGGTAATTTTGTTACAAACAATCACCCCCTTTCGTGTGATGAAATACATATATATATATATATATATATATATATATATAATCACGAGGCAAGAGAGAGCGAAACTAGGAGTGGGGGAAATGTGTAGTGTTTAACGCCCGCTTTTACTACATACGGCACCGCAGGCGGTGACACTGGTGATACATGAGATGAAGATGGAGCACCGGTGGAATGAGATGGCGGGAGAAACCGGAGGTCACGGAGAAAACCCACCCCAGCGCCGTGTTGTCCACCACAAATCTCACTTTGCGTTCGCCTGGGATCGAACCCGGGACGCCTTGGTGAGAGCCAAGCGGTCTAACAACAGAGCCAAGGTGCGGCCTAGGAGTGGGGACACGGATAGTGCTAAGCCATGCCTACGCTAATGCGTAGCGTTAATGACGTGCCGAGTAGAGACGGGTTGTGGAGAGAAGTAACCAGAAGTCACTGATTTCCCCTTCTCCGCCCGCCTGGAAAGATCGTGAAACTCTGGGACGACTTCTCCCGGTGTCCAGGAGCTTCCAGTAACAGCTGGCCGACGTATAATTAGCAATGTGTGCAAAAGAGAGTCAGATTTTGAGTTTTGAGCTGTTTCTGTGCTTTAAGGCAAGGTGCCGAGTAGCGAGTGTGGAGTGGACCTGCGACAGACGAACTGTTGGATTGCAATTGTGTGCGCTACGTAATTCTGTGTGATCGGCATGTGTACCAAGTGTATTTCTACGGAAATAAAGAACATTTGGAATATGTGCAACTCAGAGTTCTAATTCTATGAACCCTAGATATAACTTTTAGCGACGTAAGACTGGCTAAGTTAACATTGCATACATATTCACTAACAATCATAAATGTGATAATAACACAATACAATACATACAACGTATGACAAATAGTTAATTAACCTTTAATCAAACTTGTGAGGTATCTGCTTCAAGGGGAATTATCTGTCACAAGGGAAATTATCGAAAGGAAACTGTGGTAGATGGGAGGTTATCTGAGCATTGGTCTGCACTCCCGCTAATAACCTTTCAGCCCAAAACCTCATTTCATACACACAATAGCCTAACCACACGGTAAACCAACAAAAAAACCTGGTCAAATTACGGTCTTCACAGAAATCTAACCGGCGACCTCCGGATTCGACTCTCGCATTTACAGTGAAGCCATCTCGAATTTTATGGCCATAATTTTTCCCACTAAAATTCAATCTTATTATATTCTGTTAGCGTAATGTGAAACAAACACGCCGTAGTAGTTTCATTGTTGGTACTCCTGGTTCCCGCCTGTCAACCAGGCAAGTTCAGACATATTCAGTTTCGCCTACCGTTGCATTGGAGGTAACATGCACTTAAAGTTGATGTTAGAGGAAGACCCGGAGTTTCTTTCAAACGTAATCACTGCTGATGAAACCTGAGAGCAAACAGCAAAGCTCAGTGTGGAAATCTCCTTCATCACCAACCTCCAAAAAAGCAAAAGTGGTTGCTTCTGCTGGGAAAGTTATGGTCATCTCAATCTTTGATATTCATGGAATGGTTTATCAGCATGTTGTACCTGCACACACATCAGTAACTGGACAATACTACAGGGATGTGCTGAAAACATTGCAAGTCTATATCAGGCGCAAAAGACCACATTTCCGTGAAGCAGGCTGGATGCTGTACCACGATAATGCGCGACCGCATATTTCCAATGTTGTTGCCGAATATCTTGTAAAAATCAAATCAACGTGAAGTGCATCTCTCTCCCTCCCTGTAGTCCTTCTTTAGCCCCATGTGACCTTTTTATTCCCTAACTTGAAGATATGCCTTCGTGGGAGGCATTATCCATCATCAGAAGCAGTGGTGAGGGCTGCGGATGCGATTTTGAAGCATCTCTCAAAAATGGTTTCCAGCATGTCTTTGAAGACTCGCAGAAACGCTGGGACAAATACATCGCATTCAGGGGAGACTATTTTGTGAAGGACCATCAAAATTATGAGGATGAGTAAAGGTACGTTGTCACAAAAAAAGAAGATCATTCTTTACTGAACAGCACTCTTATAAGGTAAACATAATCGGGTAAAGAACGAGATGAATATGACGGAAAAATTAAGAATGAGGGGAATTTTAATCTCATATTATTATTATAAATTTAGTGGATGTAAATAATTTAGAATAATGTTACACTCCAATAAGTTTAACATGCCATAATTTAATTCTGGAAATGTACAGATAGATAAATAGGCTTGGAATATCGGTGTTTGCTATCTGCGGAGTATATAGTATAATTTACTTTATGCATTCAGCTGTGTCCATGTAATACCCGTTTGTCTCCTAACAATGTTTAACGCCCCTTCCTGTTACATATGTCAATATCTTTCAAGTAAATTTAAACGTACATTAATTGTGGTTGAAATTAGCAGAAAGAACCGGATGCTTTCTCTTTAGAAGCCCCAAAATTTAATAGGCAGATTAACGATGCATGCATTCCAATATGACTATTCATAAAGCGGAAAGCCCACTAAAAATGGGATTGTTACACGTATTTGCATAACTTTGAAGTCATGCGTGTGGTTAAAAGCTTGAGTTGAGGCAAGCCAGGTATGATTAAAATTCTCAATAATCTAAACAGAAACACACACACACACACACACACACACACACACACACACACACACACACACACACACACATACACACACATACACACACACACGTGCACACTCAACAGCTACGCCCGTGCCGTGTCCAAGTGTCCACATCAATCGACTCTCAACGAAAGCAGGCCAGGTTCGATCCCTGTTGACTTCATATGGGATTTGTGGAGCAGAAAACGGCGTATGAGTGGGTTTCTACCGGATGCTCATGTTCCCCCCATCCTTCATTTTACTGGAGCTCGATCTTAGTTCCAAGTATCAGCAGTGTTACCCCCTACGGTTTCGCATGTCCATTGTAAAACCGGGCGTTAAGGCGACAAAAATGCTGTACTGGTAACTGTGTGTTAATACACAAATAACGTCTTAAGATTATGCATGTTTCTTTTAATTTATATCCTCCAAACGTAAGTCATATTGGACGATGAATGAAATGGGCGTAATGATGCTCATATGTGCCCAGGGTCCACAGAATTCACCTATAGAGTTACCAGACATTCATGTTTCAGGATAAGGGAAAACCTCCAACCTTAAGTCATATCGAACGATAAATGAAATGATCATCAAATAAGTAGAGGGTACATAGAGCTTAGAGTTACCAGACATTCATGTTTCAGGATAAGGGAAAACCTCCAACCTTAAGTCATATCGGACGATGAATGAAATGATCATCAAATAAGTAGAGGGTACATAGAGCTTAGAGTTACCAGACATTCATCTTTCAGGATAAGGGAAACCTCCAATGTTAAGTCATATCGGATGATGAATGAAATGATCATCAAATAAGTACAGGGTACATAGAGCTTAGAGTTAACAGACATTCATCTTTCAGGATAAGGGAAACCTCCAACGTTGTCATATCGGAAGATGAATGAAATGATCATCAAATAAGTACAGGGTACATAGAGCTTAGAATTACCAGACATTCATCTTTCAGGATAAGGGAAACCTCCAATGTTAAGTCATATCGGATGATGAATGAAATGATCATCAAATAAGTACAGGGTACATAGAGCTTAGAGTTAACAGACATTCATCTTTCAGGATAAGGGAAACCTCCAACGTTGTCATATCGGAAGATGAATGAAATAATGTTCAAATAAGTACAGGGTACATAGAGCTTAGAATTACCAGACATTCATCTTTCAGGATAAGGGAAACCTCCAACGTTGTCATATCGGAAGATGAATGAAATGATCATCAAATAAGTACAGGGTACATAGAGCTTAGAATTACCAGACATTCATCTTTCAGGATAAGGGAAACCTCCAACGTTGTCATATAGGAAGATGAATGAAATGATGTTCAAATAAGTATAGGGTACATAGAGCTTAGAGTTACCAGACATTCATCTTTCAGGATAAGGGAAACTTTCAACGTTAAGTCATATCGGAAGATGAATGAAATGATCATCAAATAAGTACAGGGTACATAGAGCTTAGAGTTACCAGAAATTCATCTTTGAGGATAAGGGAAAACCTCCAACGTTAAGTCATATCGGACGATGAATGAAATGATGTTCAAATGAGTACAGGGTACATAGAGCTTAGAGTTAACAGACATTCATCTTTGAGGATAAGGGAAAACCTCCAACGTTAAGTCATATCGGACGATGAATGAAATGATGTTCAAATGAGTACAGGGTACATAGAGATTAGAATTACCAAACATTCATCTTTTAGGAAAAGGGCAACCTCCAATGTTAGGTCATATCGGACAATGAACGAAATGATGTTCAAATGAGTACAGGGTAGATAGAGCTTAGAGTTACCAGACATTCATCTTTCAGAATAAGGGAAAACCTCCAACGTTAAGTCATAGCGGACGATGAATGAAATGATGTTCAAATGAGTACAGGGTACTTAGAGCTTAGAGTTAACAGACATTCATCTTTCAAATTAAGGGAAAACCTCCAAAGTTAAGTCATATCGGACGATGAATGAAATGATGTTCAAATGAGTACAGGGTACATAGAGATTAGAATTACCAGACATTCATCTTTTAGGAAAAGGGAAACCTCCAATGTTAGGTCATATCGGACAATGAATGAAATAATGGTCAAATAAGTACAGGGTACATATAGCTTAGAGTTACCCACATTCGTCTCTCAGGCTAAATCCTGAAAACTCACCCTCACCGAGATTCAAAACCCGTACCCTCTTGAAAGTGGGCAGATACGCTACCATTTCTGTTGCCAAGGCGGATAATTATGCAGTTACTTAAGAGTATGATTTTATATTAACTAAATTTGAAGGCAAGGATTATTAATTTAGCAATATTAGTGCACTTTTAGTGCAAAAAACACCAGTGTACAATTTTTTCGAATGTTTCAGTGAATTTCAAATTAGTTACAATAGTCAGTTCAGATATTTCTGTGCTGAAAGTTCTTATAGGTACTTCCATAATTATAGATAATAATCTTAAAGTTAATATTTAATCTCGAAGCTAAAAGCTAACACAGAAACAGAAGTTCTTTTAACGCTACCCAACATTAAATATAAAGATTTTATATATAGATGGTCAACATGAGAAATTCAATGTCATGGCCAGGACGGAAACCAGGAGATCCGTGGTTCAGATACCGGCCATGGGATTGAATTTTTTATGCTGACTCTATCTGTCAAAAACCTTAGCCTATATACCGCTAGTGTGAAGAAATGATTAATTTCCATAAATTAACTAAACTAATAAGAGTTAAATGATGAAGCTTGGGACTCAGTTATTTACGATAGTAAGTCGCTACAAACGGTGTATCTCGAATGCAAGAACCCCTAGTGGTCTACCGGGGAAACATATGAGTCAAATGGAGAATTTAATGTCAGGACGGCACGTTGGCCATGGTAGCTCAAAGGTTAAGAGCGACTGGACGGAACCTAGCAAATCCGTGGTTCAAATCCCGGCCATGGCATTGAATTTTTCATGTTGACTCTATCAAAAACCTTAGCCTATGTACGGCTATTGTGGAGAAATGATTAATTTCCATCAATTAAATAAAATAATGAAGATTTTATGTTACACGGTAGTAATATATTTTTCATGTACCTTATTTTTAAACTGACGCGTAAGTTTAAATTCTGATATTATACTTATTGATGAAGAGCATCACAGACATGTTGATGAATGATTTAGGAAAACATTACTTTTAAACTGTGAACCGCTCTGATATATGTAGTAAACTACAGAAAAGATAATGTCTTAGCGTATACAAAAAATAAATGTTATTAAATATGATACGCATCTTCTAAAATTATAAGGACATACAGTTTCTCGATTAATTTCTGATTGAATTACAATTTATCAACAATACGCAGCCGGAGTGGCAAAATTCCTGCAAGACTCTGAAACTAGGACAGTAGATATGGAACACAACGTTGTGTGGGTGCTGGATTACTGGGATTTGCACAGTTGTTTTGGTTGTCCGCCAAACCACTGTGCGGCTATATCTCTGAATTATGAATGGAAGACAGTGAAACTTCTCTCTAACCTCAAGGCCTTATACGTTTCCATGCACGAATGGGTAGGTACGTGACATTTGGGAATTTGTTGTTGTCGGGGTTTCGGATGCCAGTACAAATCCTAAAGTATTAATCTTGTTTCGGTATAACAGAGTCCTGTGGAAGTCGTCTGTCCCTCATCCCTACTCTTGGGATTTAAGAGGATTTGGTAAAGCAAATCCTGAAGCA
Source organism: Mantis religiosa (assembly GCA_030765055.1). Lineage (NCBI taxonomy): Eukaryota > Metazoa > Arthropoda > Insecta > Mantodea > Mantidae > Mantis > Mantis religiosa. Next base: position 205,103,945 of record CM060952.1, on the reverse strand, counting down.
GTTCTAGGAGCTACGGAAGAAGTCTTTCAAAGATCTGTAGAGAGTTTTATATAGGTATTGCTAATCCGAGTCTGCAATGAAATAAACCCTTAAAGCTCAAGAGAAGCATAAGAATAATACAAGCAGAAGAATAAGGTTATGAAAAGATGTTACAGATTTCTAGTCCATTATTTGCTTCATTCTATGTGAACATGAAAATCTGTGATATCACACTTTACCAGGAAACTTAACATGCAAATGGACAATTGAAGGTTCTATAAAGACTGACGGTAAATTACATTAGTCCTTCACATTGAATAGAACTTCTAAAGATATTCGCAGAAGACCCAAGATTACCTTTAACTTACTTTGAAATACCTGACACCCGTGGAATTTTAAGCAAATCTTTATAGATAGAGATGAAGATTTTCGTGTCGCATCCTTCCTTTGCTTCGAATTTTTATTTATTTTTATTTATGGCACCTGGAAATCTGCACTTTTGTAAGATCTCGGTACCAAAACTTTTGTTGGAATGAAATGCATTCTGTACTCAATATGTACGTAGTAGAAAACAAAACTAAACTGAAAATGATTCAGCGAATTGGATACTTATGTATCTATCCTGCAAACTGTTTAGAATTACCGAAACCATATATAAATATTAAATATATAGCACCAAATATAAACACCTGTTGCCAATATAAATAAGGTCATAAAATGTATTACAAAGCTACAGAGGTTATAGTATTACTAGGATAGATAGCATAGGATAGAATTCCAAGAAAGGGATTCGTCACGTCGATCAGATGATCTTGTGTATCCATGCTCCAAGTAGGGCATCCCTGGAGAAAGTATGAGGTAATAGGAGACAGGGCTGCTGTCCCAAGGAGTCACAACTTTGCACAAGGCACGTCCCTATTCAAGTGGGGCATCCCTGGAGGAAGGATTAGGTAATAGGAGAAAGGGCTGCTGTCCAAAGGAGTAACGACAATGCATAAGGCACGTCCCTATCCAAGTGGGGCATCCCTGGAGGAAGGATTAGGTAACAAGAGAAAGGGCTGCTGTCCAAAGGAGTCACGACAATGCATAACGCACGTCTCTATCCAAGTGGGGCATTCCTGGAGGAAGGATTAGGTAATAGGAGAAAGGGCTGCTGTCCAAAGGAGTCACGACAATGCATAAGGCACGTCCCTATCCAAGTGGGGCATCCCTGGAGGAAGGATTAGGTAACAGGAGAAAGGGCTGCTGTCCAAAGGAGTCACGACAATGCATAAGGCACGTCCCTATCCAAGTGGGGCATCCCTGGAGGAAGGATTAGGTAATAGGAGAAAGGGCTGCTGTCCAAAGGAGTCACGACAATGCATAAGGCATGTCTCTATCCAAGTGGGGTATCCCTGGAGGAAGGATGAGGTAATAGGAGAAAGGGCTGCTGTCCAAAGGAGTCCCGACAATGCATAAGGCACGTCTCTATCCAAGTGGGGCATCCCTGGAGGAAGGATGAGATAATAGGAGAAAGGGCTGCTGTCCAAAGGAGTCACGACAATGCATAAGGCACGTCTCTATCCAAGTGGGGCATCCCTGGAGGTAGGATGAGATAATAGGAGAAAGGGCTGCTGTCCAAAGGAGTCACGACAATGCATAAGGCACGTCTCTATCCAAGTGGGGCATCCCTGGAGGTAGGATGAGGTAATAGGAGACAGGGCTGCTGTCCAAAGGAGTCACGACAGTGAAGAAGGTACGACCCTACCATCTATCATCTTGAAACTCCCCGACAGTCGAGCACAACTGGCGTCCCTCCTACCGTGTTCCCGAAACAGTCCATCAGACCGGTTTGGAGGGCTGAGACCAAAGCCAGAGCACGGAATACTCCCGCTCCGCTTGCACAACCGCGACTGCGTACATTACACGGCTTGGAGACCAGATACCATTCTACCTGAGGAGGAAGTGCTTACCAGCGGCATATCATTCTGCCATACAGATCGAGACATCCGTCGACACTACTTCCATGAAGGCGACAACCCGATGAGAGATGATATGATAATGCAGATGAACCGGAGGGACAGGAAATTAGTGGGACGTGATTAAGCTACCCAGCATTCGCCTGATGATTCGGGAAACCCCCAAAAGGCCCATGGGCCAGGGAGGTCCGCCATGGTAATCGAGCCTGACCTCTCGTATGCGGACCATAGACGAAAATGCCTGAACCAGTTTTACTAGGAAGTAATTCCAGGTTTGCTAGCAACAAGAGTACAAATCGTGCGAATTGAATACTAGGCATGTTGTCAAAATGAAAGGTGTACCGTTAGAAAATACTACAACAAATAGACACAATTCCTAATTATTAATTACCAGTGTAATTTTCAAAAATTGTGACTAGCTCCAGAAATAGTAATAAACAACAAAGGCAAATTAGTACAAAAGTGAATCGAGAATATATTGACACATTGCTTCACTCACACTGTTTATTCACAGGACATGTTTCAAGAGCTCTTGCTCCTATCCTCAGCTGATACTCGATTAGTGCAAGTTGTAGTGGTTTCTTCTTTCTCCGTATTGTCAATAGATGGCGTGATGTACTTGTCAAAGATGTCCGGTGGTGGAGTTTCAAAATTCATGACTCTATGACGATTTTTGTTAATGAAGATCTTTTCCCATACGGAAAGGTCTATGGGGTGATTAACGTATTTGATTAGAGATGTTTCCAAGTTGATGTCATGTCTAGTATTCAAAAAATGAAAAGCCACTGCTGATGATTTTTTTCATTTTTTGAATACTAGACATGACATCAACTTGGAAACATCTCTAATCAAATACGTTAATCACCCCATAGACCTTTCCGTATGGGAAAAGATCTTCATTAACAAAAATCATCATAGAGTCATGAATTTTGAAACTCCACAACCGGACATCTTTGACAAGTACATCACGCCATCTATTGACAATACGGAGAAAGAAGAAACCACTACAACTTACACTAATCGAGTATCAGCTGAGGATAGGAGCAAGAGCTCTTGAAACATGTCCTGTGAATAAACAGTGTGAGTGAAGCAATGTGTCAATATATTCTCGATTCACTTTTGTACTAATTTGTGCTTCACTGTCCCTACGCTTCTTTCAAGTTTATACTTTGAACAAAACAAATATTAACGTTATTTAACATTAAACTAAATCTGCAGTTCAAGAAAAGAAACCTGAAACAAACATGAAACAAAATATTTAGGAACAATTTTTTATTCAAAATTATCTTGGAGACATCATATTGAAGCAGTAGTAAATAAATCAACAACAAAAATTTTCAATTTTGAGAAGATTATCTGGAGTCAATTGGGGCAGTAATCGGGAGACACTGAACACCACATACAAAACATTCATCAACCCAATACTTTTTTATAATGCAGAGGTAATAATTACAGCAAACAGTTCTAACATAAATCACCTAGAAGTATGCCAAAATCAGACCCTGCGACTAATAACCGGTGCAGCAAAATCAACTCCAATCACGGCAATGCAAGCCTTAACTGGGAACTACCCAATACATCTAACTTTAGAGGAGCAGGCACTAATACAACATGAAAAAGTGTTGCGGTTAAAAACAACAAAATGGGAGAAAAGATTACTACAACCAATCAAGATGAAAGCACAAACAAGTTTCCTACACAAAGTTATGGAATTAAAAACAGATCTGAATCTTCCTAATTCTAAAGAAAACATTTTAATCAAAGAAAACCCACTGACTTTTGAACCAATTAATATTAAATTAGATTTAGAACAAATAGATACAAAATCTGAAACTTCCAAACCTGTACTAAAAGCACTAGCATTAGAAACTGTGAACAATAGATACCCAGCTGAAGAATGGTTACATATCTACACAGATGGATCTAACTTGGACAACAACCCAGGAGCAGGAATTAAGTGTGCACTGTTCTCATTCTATCAACCAGCAGGATACACACAACAAATTTTGATGCAGAAATAACGGCTATTCATATTTCACTCCAACACCTTCTGTACAGAATAGATAAATTAAAAAATGCTGTCATTCTTTCTGATTATAAAGCAGCATTGTGTGCAATAAGTTCATATAAAATGCGGTCAATCCAATTTAAAGAATGTCACAATATGAACCAACAACTTCAAAAACTACAGAAAAGAATTATATTACAAGGGATACCTGGATATTGTGGAATTGCTGGAAATGAATCAGCTGATTTGAGTGCCAAAAATGGTGCAAATTTAATTCAGAACAAAAGTGAAAGCTTACCCTTTACATCCATAAAAATATTAATCAAAAGCAAATATAAAAATCAACAAAACCAATCAATATCTAACAAAGATAAAAAGTGGAACATTTTAATTAAACATCCAGGTATAATTCCAGAAATCCCACGTAAAGCTGCAGTAAAAAATTTTAGATTACTTACGGAACATGATTATTTGGCCAAACACTTACACAGAACAGGAATTTATACAAATCCAAATTTCCTCTGTGCAACAAAGAAGAGGAAATGGCTGAAGAACATCTTTTAACCTGTGAAGTACTACCTGCCGGTCCCACTACACAGAAATATTGGAGAGCAAGAGAGCTAATGACTTCATTGCCAAAGCCTAGCATTTGACAACAAACAAGAGGAAATGACTGAAGAACATCTTTTAACCTGTGAAGCCCTACCTGTCGTATCCACTACACAGAAATTATGGAGAGCAAGAGAGCTGATGGCTTCATTGCCATAGCCTAGCATTTGACAACAAAGAAGAGGAAATAACTGAAGAACATCTTCTAAACTGTGAAGCACAACCTGCCGGACCCACTACACACAAATACTGGAGTGCAAGAGAGCAAATGGCTTCATTGCCAAACCTAGTATTTGAAAACAAAGAAGAGGAAATGACTGAAGAACATCTTCTAACCTGTGAAGTCCTACCGGCCAGACCTCCTACACAGAAATATTGGAGAGCAAGAGGGTTAATGGCTTCATTGCCAAATCCTATTATTTGACAACAAAGAAGAGGAAATGACTGAAGAACATCTTCTAATCTGTGAACTCCTACCGGCCAGACCCCCTACACAGAGACATTGGAGAGCAAGAGGGTTAATGACTTCATTGCCAAAGCCTAGTATTTGACAACAAAGAAGGGGAAATGACTGAAGAACATCTTCTAATCTGTGAAGTCCTACCTGCCGGAACCACTACACAGAAATATTGGAGAGCAAGAGAGCTAATGGCTTCACTGCCAAAGTCTAGCATTTGACAACAAAGAAGAGGAAATGACTGAAGAACATCTTCTAACCTGTGAAGTCCTACCTGCCGGACCCACTACACAGAAATATTGGAGAGCAAGAGAGCTAATGGCTTCATTGCCAAAGCCTAGCATTTGACAACAACAACATTAAGAAGTAAAATAGAATCAAAATTGTGTATTACATTTGGAAATATTAATTATTTATTCCAACGTTGTTTTATGCGTTTATTGCAATAAATGGCAAAGGCTGCGGGAACTGTCAAAAGAAAATGTACCCTTGGTAGTTATATATTGCGCACATTGCTCTTTTTAAATAAAAAATGGTTCTGGTTAATTATTCAATTCATTAATGTATGATACGGAAATGCACAGAGCAGTACACACAAATGAAACAGCTATTTGATTTGAAACAAAATAAGATATGGCATTTGACTCTGAAAGTGTAGATGATGCAGTTTTGAGGGACATTCGGGTGCCAAATTGAATATAGGTTCCTACGAGCACAGAATATTGAGGCTAAGTAGGATCTATAAAATCTGAACTAATAAGACGGATTCTGACAGTAATTAATGACATTAACATGCTGAAAGTCAGCATTTATATAACTTTAGATTAATGCATGATTAAGAAGTGGTATGGAAGCTAAATAAAAATTTGAATTGCAAAATAATGAGTGTGTGCGTCCGTGTATTTTTCATCAATTCTACCTCAAATTAAGGAATAAATAAGACACGAGAAAAGGATGAGGAATATGAAATGAAACTTTAAAATTGAGTGTGCCTCTACAAATAGATACTAAGCTGGTGTGGCAATATCTGACCAAGAATGTTATTTCAGTCAATTCTTGAGAAAGGGGGAAAAAGGAATATACGAATATCGCCGATAGAGGTAATTTTATAACTAGAAGGGACACTAGAATAACGGAAGGTGATTCACAGAATGTAAAGTATTAGGATTTGGAATTCATTAAGGTGGGGATGCGATATGTAGGCCATCATGCTGGGCCCATTGTTCCTGTGCCCCCAAGTGGGGCTACCCCCGAGAGGAAGGATGAGGAGAAGGAGAAAGAGGGCGGCTGACCTAAGGAGACACCACAATATAGAGGGCAGGGTCCCGACAGTTTACTTGGATACAGACTTCCCTCGATAGACCAGAACAAAGAACACGCTTCCATACAGTGGGACCACAACGAGCACAGCAGCCTATACCTAATGGACCCTGGCTGGCGATCCCGAAATGATCGCAGTAGAGGCACGGAGACCAGCAACAGACCTAGAAGAGGAGGAAGTAGTTTATCGCGGAGCATATCATCCTGCCATGCACCGCCGAGACACCCGCCGACACTTCTTCCCTGAAACAGACCACCAGATAAGAGATAATATGAAATGATGATGGTGATGAAATGGAGGGACAAGGAATTTTGGAAATATAACTAACCTACCCAGCATTCGCATAGTGACCCTGGAAAACTCCCGAAAAAACCATGGGTCAGGTACATCGGCCACGGTAATCGAAGCCCTCCCGGATACGAGCCTCAGACGAAACCGCCTCAGCCATCCCATTCTGTGAATATAAAGGAAGGAAGAAGAGTTGGGTTCAAATGTGCTTAAGGTTCATCATCATCATCATCATCATCATCATCATCATCATCATCATCAAATTACTTCATTATTTCAAGATTTGGCAGACGAGGTAGATGCAGGGGGAAGAACTAATGCAGTGGTAATTGAATTTTCTAAAGCTTTTGTTGTAGTGCCACATAGCTTACTTATTTGTAAGCTAGCTAATACAGGAATTGACAAACGCGTAGTATTATGGGTTAATCATTTTTGAAATGGAGAACGCAAAAAGTTAAAGTAGGTAAAGAGCTGTCCGATAGTGGAACTGTAAGTTCGGGTGTGCCGCAGGGCTCAGTAGTAGGACCTTTACTGTTTCTCGTTTTTGGTAATGACATTGCTGTTAATATTAACTGCCAGATAAGGTTGTTTGCAGAGAATTGTATCATTTATAATAAAATTTGGAATACAGTGTATGAAACCGCTCTTCAGGATGATTTAAATGAAACCTGTAATTGGGTTGCGGCTAACAAAATGTCAATTAATGCCAAGAAAAGTAAGTCCCTTGTTTTTAGTAGAACTAAGGGCAAAATTATTGTTAACTATCACATGGGAGGGGTGCAAATTCCACAGGTGGACAGCTGCAAATGCTTGGGAGTGTACCTGGCAAGTAATGCTGGATGGGACGAACAAGTAAATTCCACATCTAGGAATGCGTGGAAGGCATTACATTTCGTAATGAGAATATTGAAAATGGGGAGCGCTAGGTCCAGGGAAATTGCCTACAAGGCCTTAGTGCGGCCGGTTATGGAATATGGAGTAGCATGCTGGTACCCGTATAGAGCTAACCAAATCGATCCATTAGAAAAAAATACAGAAGAGGGCAATAAAATTCATAAAAAGAGGCAAGTATTTTGGGCCTATAAAAGGAGATGAGACTAAACGGGAGGAATTAAGAATTAGGCGTAAAAACATAGGTTGGTAGCATTATTCAAAGCTAATGCTGGTGTAAAGGCATGGGTGGACGTTAGTGTAAGGTTAGATAATCCGGATTATTATGGACGAAACAATCATAGGTATAAAATTAAGGGTAGAAGATACAGAACCGACGTAGGAAAATTTTCTTTTGTTAATAGAACCATTGAAGAATGGAATGAATTGCCTGTAGCAGTCTTTCAGGGCTGTCCCCTGTCGCTGAAGAAATTTAGAAAAAATCTATATGGTTTATAGTTTAACTTTTAAATTATAATGGTATATAATATGTAAATAGAGAAGTAATTAGATATGTTTTAAGTGACTAAAGTTAAAATAATATCATATTTGTATTGTTTATTGTGCTATTGTGGTAAATCTAGTATTTGTAATTTGATCTTTATTCTTAACTCTGCCACCGAGTAGTACCCAATTGCAGTCAATAAATACATACATACATACATACATACATACATACATACATACATACATACATACATACATACATACATACATACATACATACATACATACATACATACATACATACATACATACATACATACATACATACATACATACATACATACATACATACATACATACATACATACATACATACATACATACATACATACATACATACATACATACATACATACATACATACATACATACATACATACATACATACATACATACATACATACATACATACATACATACATACATACATACATACATACATACATACATACATACATACATACATACATACATACATACATACATACATACATACATACATACATACATACATACATACATACATACATACATACATACATACATACATACATACATACATACATACATACATACATACATACATACATACATACATACATACATACATACATACATACATACATACATACATACATACATACATACATACATACATACATACATACATACATACATCATTATTCGACCGATATGTCTTAATGATGGAGGACGTAAAATGCACAAAAAGAAACATCATCTTCATCGCCATCTTCATCTACAGCTTGATCTTCATCTTCATAATCATCAAACCTTAACTTTTAAATAAAGTCATGCCCTGTTACTCAACGTTCGGTATTTTGGATATGAATCAACCTAAGCGCTTCCCTGATGTCATGTCTATTAGATTTGTGCGTGTTAGTGTCCTAATAAAACGTTAGAGTTGTTAAACATAGAGGTTACCATATAGATTTTGAAGTAGACGTAGGTGTATATCCAAACACTTTCTGCACATCAAGGTTTGTTTACATAGCTTTCGAAATCTAGAAGTCACAGAGCTGAAATATACTCTCTCTTCTGTTCCTTTGTGGGTACAAGAATTTATTTGAGGAGTTGTATGGGATAGATGTTTGCATTCACTCTCCTAGAAGATGTGAGGGCGGACCGTTACTATTGCCAGTAGTTCACACACAAAGTTGGTCGGATGCTTCTAGTGTACTCCATTTCAAACAAACATTTTCACTTCTTTAACCGGTGTCAAAACATGCACAGAAAACCTGATATCAGCACATCAGTCACAGCAATTCTAGTATCGTATATCCAGGTTTTAAGCTTTAAAGTTGGAGGAAACTTATCAAATCTCTAAAACCACCTTCTAATTTTTACATATTTTAAAAGTTGCAAGTTCGTTCGCTGTATATGTACTTCTTAATCAGAAACATCTCACGCTCTCTAAATCCCTCTGACAAGATATATTTAACTACTATTTCCAGACCCACAGAAATGTATTTTCCATTGAATATTAATTATAGATTAAAATACTAATAAAGTTAAAAGCTCATATCTGAGATTTTTTGGTTCAATTCTGATGGATCGGTCGCCTTGACCTCAAGTACTCTGAAGCAAAAACATATGTGGCGAAGAATGTTCCTCTTGACAATACCGTTTGAAGCACTTTTGTTTAGCTCAGGGTAAAACAATGAGGTTTCTCAGAGGGTATGAATGATGTGTGTGAGAAGGATATTTAATGACACTGGAATGCCCGTTTCCAACTTATTTATTTACTGCTTTTTTTTAGAATACCGAAATTGAAGTTCCCGACCAAGGGTTACAAATCTCTGTTAGTTACTGACGGCAGAATGTTTATTACTCGATAAACTTTATTCGTTCCTCACGTATATATGAACCGACAAATATCCAAGACAGAACAAGAGGACTGCCCTAATCGCCCTCACGCCTCAGACTGCTCTAATCGGCTCCACGCCGAAGATTCTTGTAATGGCTTCCTAGCCACGAACTGTTCTAAACGGCTCCTCGCGGAAGACTCTTGTCCACAGCTGCGCGTGTGGGTGTATATGTAACTTTCACTTTCTGAAAACTGCTTTTCAACCAAGTACCCTTTGTGGCTGTTCTGTCATGCCATTATGAATGATCCAAAGAATAACCCATTCATACAAGTCAAGCGAGTCCCTTTAGAAAGCTGCTAAGGACACTGTTTCTTACATTGCTTTTGTTATAACAACTTTCCCCCAAAATGCTATTCGACTTTACTGGCCTTGCACGTGTTATAAACAAAGAACCAACATTCCTTTGACATCCATCATGATTCTTTACTTATGGCAAAACTTAATTTCGGTATCAAATCCCAATATTTTCCTAAGTTTGTGTGCGAATACAATTCTGTTATTATAATTAGTTTGTCCTATGTCATTTATCCACATCACTTCCTTTCCTCTATCATCTACCTAATTTCCAGGTTTTCATAATCAGGCGATATTAAATGGCACGTTGATGCAGGTTGGCAGGGCGCACCTTCACCCTAGGACAGCCTGTGTGAAGTTCAAGGGCTATACACTGCCTGTATGAGGACAGATGTTCATCCTGGAACGGCTAAGGGCCCTGTCCATTTTAGTACATATTGCATCAAGATATAGTTGATCATCGCCGTTCCAGCCTCGGCCTACAGTCTTCATTGTTACTCTACAAATCACTCGTTCGTCCACTTATTACTTACGCCTGCCAAGTGTAGGGGGCTGCACATACATGTCACCTGCGTCGTCTTCAGGTCATACAGAAGCGCTTCATGCGCATCGCCACCAACGCTCCATGGTTCATCCATAATCAGCAGCTCCATCACGAACTAGGACTCTTACCTCTTCACGACTACATTCGCAGGATCGCCCGTCTTTTTTTTCCACGCTGCAAGATGTTCCAGGAGCTGTGCATTATAACATTGGCGTCCGCACGCGCCAGCCCTCACGATTGAAGAGGAGACTACCACAGGACCTGCTTCTAAGTGATACATCTGATTCGAGTGATTCTAGTGCTGGATGTCTGTCTTACATCTTCAATATTGACAATTTCTCAGAGAGTGTTATATGAGTTCTAACTTAATGTAGTTAGGGGGCGGCCTGTTAGCCTACCCCTGAGTGTTATTGTTCTTATTGTACTGTTACCTTCTTTTCACTCTGATCTGCAAAGCATTGTACTGCTGATCAATCAATAATATATATATATATATATATATATATATATATATATATATATATATATATATATATATATAAAGGTATGGTTGTCCTTGAGATTTTCTATCTCCTTACCTAGCGACCACATAAGTCACAACGCTTAAGTAATCGCAGTGGCTGCATGTAATGTTAAATCTAAGCCTACGAGGCCTGTTCAATAAAGAAAGGTCACAATTTTTTTTTCTGACAACGTACCTTTGCACATCCGCATAATTTTGATGCTCTTTTTTAAAATAGTCTTCCCTAATGCGAATGCACTTGTCCCAGCGTTTCTGCTAGTCCTCAAAGATATGCTGAAAACCATTTGTTGAGAGATCCTTCAAAACGGCCTCCGCAGCCTTCACCACTGCTTCTGATGATGGATAATGCCTCGCACGAAGGCGACTTTTCATGTTAGGGAATAGAAAAATGTTACACGTTGCAAAATCCGGACTATGGGGAGCGTGAGGGATGCACCTCACGTTGAGTTTTGTAACATATTCAGCAACAACTTTTGGCATTTTGCGGTCACGCGTTATCGTGGTGCAGCATCCAGCCTTCTTCATGGAAATGTTGTCTTTTGCGCCTGATATGAACTTGCAATATTTTCAGGACATCCCGGGAGCATTTAGTCATGTGAGCGCAGGTATACAACATACTGATAAACTATTCCATGTATATCAAAGAATGAGATGACCATAACTTTTCAAGCAGAAGCAACCAGTTTTGCTTTTTTGGTGGCTGGTAATGAAGGAGACTTCTACACTGAGCTTTGCTATTTTCTCTCAGTGATATAGCCAAGTTTCACCAGCAGTGATTACGTTTGAAAAAACTGCGGATATTCCTGTAAAATTACCTTTTACTGCATGCAGACCTGCAAGCGAGTGTTCTTTTGTTTGGGAGTCAACAGTCTTGGAACCGATCGCGCACAAACACGTCTCATATGCAATGTTTCTGTCACCAGCGTGTGGGTGATACCCAATAAAATGTTCAATAGCTCAGAAAGTCATCTTAAGATCATTCGTCAATCCTCTCACACAATGGCAGCAGCAGTGTTCATGTTTTCTTCCGTAACAGCATTAACTGGAGCACCGGGTCCACCTTCCTTTGAAGTTGATTGTCTGCCTTCTTGAAATATATTTTTTTTAATACCCGGGCCTCTTACAACCAGGGAGTTATCCGAGCTGTTAGAAAGGGCGCTCGGCGTCCTCCGTGGGGCTTTCCATAGGGCAAGACCTGGGTTACAAACAACCTACCCCCAATCTGGTCCTATGGACTCAAGACGTAATGGAAGTGGATACGCCACTTACACGCGCCAACACCAAAGGTGAAGGCTACCGATATGACCTCGGTGGGGCAGCTGGCGATCTAGCACACCTTCTACTAGCTATGCAGGCTAGTACCCGGGAGAATTAATGGCTTCCCCCAACCCCGTCCGAAGACGTACCCAATTCCCATGGTTATCGGGAACACGCTGCCCCCTCGAGACCAACCCAATCCAAACTACTCCCTGAGGGAGGGGTTTAGATGTTCGGCCCGAGGATCCTCTAGTAACGTCAGAGGTACCGCGAGTGCTAAGGTTCCGCAGCGATCGCACCACGGCAGCTGAAGGGGACGGATCCCCTCCCCTGCGGGATTCTTGAAACATTTTAATCCACCTTCGAGCTGTGCTGTAGGGAAGAACAGTCTCTCCATAGGCCTCCTGTAATATTGTATAGGCCTCAACTGAAGATTTGTAGAGATGAAACCAGAATTTCAAAGCCGCATATTGTTCCTCGCGTGTTACCTCCATTGCAGCAGTAGTTGATACTGAACATGTCCGAACTTACTTGTTTCTCACAGGCGGGAACCAGGAGTACCAACAATGAAACTACTACAGCGTTTTTGTTTCACATCAAGCTAACAGAATATAATAAGATTGAATTTTAGTGCGAAAAATTATGATCCTTCCTTATTGAACAGCGCTCGTAACTTGAACGCACCTTGTACACGTTAATATCAGCTAATAGTACTGTCGTTTATACAAATTTTGTTTATCGTTCTAAGCTAATAATCATTTAATACGGTTATTGAAATGAAGCACCTACATTTTCGCATGAAATACCTCACTGAAACCGTAACTTGCCCATGCTACTTAATTTTCATTGCGTCACCAGTAGCACAGCGGACGATGACCTAAGCTGGTGTCCAACCAAGTGCTACCAGAGTTAGTTTGTCACTTGGATATTATTTTAAAGTTGTAAATGCAATTTACGGAATGGTATAAGTTCAAATATGTTTGGTTCACACGTTTGCCAACTTAAATAATATTACTTGATATCCGTAAATTGATTATAAATATTTTATAAATAAAAAATCTATCAAAGTTGGTATTATAACTGTATCTTCCAAAATAGGATTTAAATTTGGATTTGTAGTATATCATTTGGTTGTTTAAGAATTTAGAAGCATTTCAAACATATCTTGGTTTCGGATTCCGCACTAGGACTTCCATTATTGCTGCAGAGCTTTATGCAATATACCGAGCCGTTTTACATGTACGTCGGCGAAAGCTGGGGGACTGCTTAATCCTAAGTGATTCCCTTAGTGCACTTCAAAGCCTACGGCAGCTGTACAGCTACCAACCTATTGTGCAGCGTATCCAGGATGCCCTCCACGTTTTACACGCTTCCGGCGTTAGCGTGGTGTGTGCGTGGATCCCTGATCTCGTAGGCTTGCGGAGGAATGAAGTGGCGGATTGAGAAGCCAAGACCGCTACATTGAATCCCAGGGTTTGAGTACCATCTGTGACATCGGAAGATTTTAGGACTCTAATGCGGAGAGCTGTGCAAACCTGCTGTCAGGAAGAGTGGTCCGCCCTCCTCAGCAATAAACTTGGAGATGTGAAAGAAGTTCCGATTCCCTGGGTTACCTGTGCTTCTTCTCGTCGTGTGGAGGTTAGGTTGGGTCGGTTACGCATTCGGCACTGCTTTTTACGCACAGTCTTCTGTTTAGAAAGGAGCCTGCTCCAGTATGTCCGTTTTGCAACGAAACGTTATCTGTCCGACACGTGCTGCTAGAGTGATTTTACCCTGGCACACCTTAGGACGTCTCTGCAGCTGCCGGCCAGCTTTACAGAAATGCTAGCGTATGACAACAAAGTAGTGCAGAAGGTTTTTAGGTCCTTTTCTAAGTTAGATTTTAGAATTTTGTGAAGCGAATCGTTTTCCCTTTGGATTTATATTTATTTTTGTTTTGTTTTTGTATTTCGTTATGCACGTGTATTTTCATTTCGTAATGAGAATATTGAAAAAGGGGAGCGCTAGGTCCAGGGAAATTGCCTACAGGCCTTAGTGCGGCCGGTTATGGAATATGGAGTAGCATGCTGGGACCCGTATAGAGCTAACCAAATCGATCCGTTAGAAAAAATACAGGAGAGGGCAATAAAATTCTTAAAAAGAGGCAAGTATTTTGGGCCTATAAAATGAGATGAGACTAAATGGGAGGAATTAAGAATTAGGCGTAAAAACATAGGTTGGTAGCATTATTCAAAGCTAATGCTGGTGTAAAGGCATGGGTGGACGTTAATGTAAGGTTAGATAATCCGGATTATTATGGACGAAACGATCATAGGTATAAAATTAAGGGTAGAAGATAGAGAACCGACGTAGGAAAATTTTCTTTTGTTAATAGAACCATTGAAGAATGGAATGAATTGCCTGTAGCAGTCTTTCAGGGCTGTCCCCTGTCGCTGAAGAAATTTAGAAAAAATCCAGATGGTTTATAGTTTAACTTTTAAATATTAATGGTATATAATATGTAAATAGAGAATTAATTAGATATTTTTTAAGTGACTAAAGTTAAAATAATATCATGTTTGTATTGTTTATTGTGTTATTGTTGTAAATCTAGTATTTGTAATTTGATCTGTGTTCTTAACTCTGCCACCGGGTGGTACCCAATTGCAGTGAATAAATACATACATACATTTACACCTGGCTTATGTCATGGAATATCTTTTAAAGGGTGCTGATAACCTCTGCAGTTGAGCGCCGTTATACACATCATCATCAGCATCATCATGATCATCATCGCCAACGCCAGCAACGCAAACGGCTCTCGGGCGTTTCTTTGCTTCTTTATTCAAGAATGAAGCACATTTTCAATTTTGCAAACTTCAGAGCCTCTGGTGACACCAGGTACTACTTCTCCATTTATAAAGAGTGTACACGAATAAACTCCCGAATAAACAAAGTAATTAAGTGGAATATAAATTTAACTGTTTTATTTTACAGTAGCCATTAAGGAAGGTGCATAGCATGGAGGGCAAGTTTATAAATAGAAACAGTAATGGGGTTTAAAAGTTATACATATTAGAAAAGCAAAAAAGAAAGAAGAAGAGGAAAGATGCGAGTTAGTCGGCCATGAAGCATAACTTGTGTGTTTCTTACTTAACAAGAATAGTAAAGAAACATTAAAGTAAAAGACATACTCTGCAGGCACTACGTTCCAAAGGCACTTTACAGAAAATAAATTTTCTTATCTTTAACCACAACATTAACGTCAACGATTATGCCTATTGATCGCCTCCGTTTATGGAAGGACTGATCCTTCCATCATGTGCAGGGTCTTGTCTTTGCATGGAAATCCAAATGGGTCAATTATTTTGCCATTCTTTTTGGTCGCATTTAACTCAGATGTCGGTTTCTTCTCATTATATCTTTTCTTTTTCTGTTACGTCAAATTCATCTCCTTCCCTTTTCATTTCTATAACTCGACCTAATTGGCCATAAAATCTCATTTCCACAGGCATGATTCATCTCCTATTGGTCCTCTTCGATATAGAACTTTAACCTCCATAGGTTATTGGTCTAATTCTCTGCAAGAATTAGACGATGTATTGAACACTATTAAAATAGAAAGGCACCGGGAGTAGATGGAATGAATGGAGAAATTACAAAATACATTGGAATAATGTACAAATTAAGAAACCTTCATTTAATTAATAATGGTTGGCACAAATGTAAAATACATGAATCATGGTCAATAGCTGTAAATAAAAATATATTCAAAAAGGAGATCGTAAAAACTGTGGAAACTATAGAGGGATAAGTTTAATGAACACAAGTTACAAAATATATACTAAAATAATAAATAATAGACTGTAAACTATTACAGAATGCCTTATAGGAGAAGAGAAAAGCGTATTCCGCAAAGGCCGATCTTGTACAGATAACGTATTTGTCCTTAAATAATGGAACAACGAAGGGAGAAGGATTTGGAAACACATATCGCATTCATTGACCTGGAAAAGGCTTTTGTAGAATAAATAGATCAAAGCTATGGC
The DNA here is from genome assembly GCA_030765055.1 of Mantis religiosa. Classification (NCBI taxonomy): domain Eukaryota; kingdom Metazoa; phylum Arthropoda; class Insecta; order Mantodea; family Mantidae; genus Mantis; species Mantis religiosa. The sequence continues at coordinate 205,087,356 of CM060952.1, read as the reverse complement.
AAATATTAGAAAGTAAGGGTTTCCCACCATATACTAGGCATGCTTTTTAAGTCAGCACCGTTTTGCCATTCCGCCGCCGCAGCGCTATGGTCGGCGTTCTGCGCATGCGCGCTGGTTACCTACATCTCTTGTCTACGCACTGACGCCATTGCAGTCTGATTCTTCATTGTATACGTTGGTTACTGAGTGTTTAAGATGCCTCCGACAATCGTGAGTCCCGCCGATTGTGAAGTACGGGCTGTTATACGATTTCTTAGTGCTAAAGACGTAAAACCGATCGATATTCATCGTGAGATCTGTGAAGATTACGGACAAAACATTATGAGTGATGGAATGGTAAGGAAACGGGTGAGAGCATTTAAAGATGGCCGTACAAATGTGCATGATGAAGAACGGAGTGGGCGTCCTTCGGTCGTTACTGAAGATTTGGTGCAGAATGAAGACGAAAACGTGAGAGAAAACCGACGCTTTAGAATTTCATCATTGTGCGACTATTTTCATAAATATTCTCGTAGTGTTTTGTATCACATCGTGACCGAGAACTTGAAGTACCGAAAATTGTGTTCACGTTGGGTTCCGAAAATTTTGACGGATTTGCACACAACCCAACGTTTAGGCAGTGCATTGACTTTCCTTAAGCGGTACCACAATGAAGGTGAAGATTTTTTAGACCAAATTGTTACTGGTGACGAAACATGGGTGGCCTACGTCACACCAGAATCGAAACAAGAAACCATGGAATGGCGACATTCATCACCCACAAAAGTGAAGTTTAAGCAAACAATTTCTGCCCGGAAAATCATGTGCACAGTTTTTGGGACAGAAAAGGAGTATTGCTAGTGGAGTTTCTGCCTCGTAATGAGACAATAAATGCAGCGTCTTATTTTGAGACATTGAACAATCTGCGACGTGCAATCCAGAACAAAAAACGTGGCATGTTGAGTAAGGGTATCGTTTTGCTGCATGACAATGCCCGTCCACATATGGCTAATCTCATCAAATCTTTTCAATCGGAAACTCTAGATCACCCTCCATACAGCCGTGATCTGGCACCCAGCGACTATCATTTATTCCTGCACTTGAAGAAACATCTGGGTGGTCAGCGTCGTCAAGACGATAGCGAAGTCAAAACAGTTGTGATACAGTGGTAAACACTTCAGGCGGCAGAATTTTATTAGGAGGGTATTCAAAAACTGGTGCCACGTTATGACAAGTGCCTCAATATTCACGGAAATTATGATTAAGGTACTAGCTTTCATGTGAAAATAAATTTATTGCGATATTTATGCACGTCTTTTGTTAATTCCAAAACGGTACTGACTTAAAAACATGCCTCCTATTATTACTCCCATAAAAGGAAGCTGTTGGGTTAAATTATTGTTGGTGCACAAATGAAAAATAAAATACAGAGTAGTAATGACTCACCTATTTATACAGATTCTCTGGTCTACGCTCCTTAGACCTGGCGAATCTGTCGATAACTTTTGCGTTGAAGTCGCTGATCTATATAACAAACTCTCTCTCAATTGAAAGCATTGCTAATGCTGACAATCTGTCCTGGGACATTGTGTTCATAAGGAAAATTTTTATATTTTTTAAAGTTGAGAAACAGCATTCTTCTTTAGTGGTAGACATTGACATAGTTAACAGTACTCGGAGGAGTTTGACATATTCGCTGAATGTAGCAAATAAATTGTTTTCCTTAATGAAGTCCATCAAGCACAAAGCGCCGGACATTCTACGAAACTCCTCTCGACTGTAAATTACAGTCAGTTCTCTACGAATTTTTGCTCCAATGATAAAAGGATAGAACCTTATTGTTTCTCTAAGGGAATCCTCTGGAAATGTCTTAGAAATTTTCTTGATGAAACAAAGTTGAGGCTACCAGATGCCCCGTGAAGCTAAATCTGTCCTTTGCTTCTCTAAGAATGTCACATACTTCAAGAGCTTCTCTTCTTTTCACATCATGATCTTCTATTCTTCTCCTCTTAATTGCAGTTTCCTCGTGTTCCTCGATATCCACGCTATTTCTTACCTTTTGCACTTCCCTTTTAAATGCTTTTAGCTGGGCGATGGCAAATGTTGCATTGCAGTCTCGTTTCTGCAGCTGATTGTACAAAATGTCCACATGTGGCATGATCTTGTAGAAGAAAGACAGCCAGAATACACAATTATAATCTTTCAAAGTGGCCATAAACCCAGAAGCCTGAACAAGTGTAGCGTTGTTGTTTAACAGAGCTCTCTTCTGAATAACCTCCATGCATTTAATTAAATTCTCCCTGTGTTCGAAAAGCAGAGCTCACAGAAGCTAAGCCTGAAGGTCACGCTATAGCCGTTGCTAAGAGTAGGAGGAGCTAGGTTTATAAACCTCCATTTAAGCAATGTATAAGAAGCCCCTCCCATCTCTTCACCTTCCCGCAACCCTCTCAGAGAGCCTACATTTGGGCGAAATCTTAGGCTAACTCTTCACTGCAAACCTGCGGCTCCTACAGCTAAACACTGTTTATTTCGACTTCTGCGGTCATGGGCAGCTACAGACGATAAGCGTAATTGAAACATGTTTGTAAACAAAACAGGGCAAACAAGTACAGCTTTAATGTGCAAAATGCACCGGTTGTATATTCAGAATCAGTGGGTGTAGCGCAAACATGCAACCTTATGGAGGAACCGCCCCTGGCATATATACAAATACAACTATAAGAAATGATAATGGGGATAGGTTAATAGTACAAATTTCCACCCATACTGGACTAAGACAAGGAAGGATGAGAGCATTAGATGATAGAAAGAGCAAAGAGACATATCAAAGCATAGTGGATAGAGCTAACCAAAACTAAATGTCTTATGCAATGAGTCAAACATTTTATTTCAGTGTGTTTAATAAGACCAAGTAAAGTATTTGTAACTGAATTTGCAGTAACTCTCTGAAAGCAATTTACAATTGAGATCATAGCAAAATGAGCTGACTTGGAACTATGTCATTACCGATTTTTTCACAAGTAACTACCCTTTGCCCCATTATCTGAAAGCGAGGCTAGAGTATTTGATAAAGAGCAAGGAGTAATGTTTTTGTTTTCGTGCTGGTGCCTCCCAATAACTACTTTGAGGTTCTCATACCAATAGTTCCTGTATTGCCTATTCTCAAAGTCATGTAAGATTTAATGCTGCCTGACCTCGTGACCTGCATGACCCTAGAGAATTTCGACACCGAAATTCGAACTTGTTAATTTATAAACTAAGAAACGGCTGTATTCATTCGGTGTCGATATATGTGTCAGCACCGGGCCATTTTACACCTACGTCGACGAAAGTTGGGGGACTGCTTAATCCTGAGTGATTCCCTCTGTGCACTTCAAAGTCTACGGCAGCTGTACAACTACCACCCTATTGTGCAGCGTATCCAGGATACCCTCCACGTTCTACACGCTTCTGGCGTTAACGTGGTGTGTGCATGGATCCGTGGTCACATAGGCTTGCGGGGGAAGAAATGGCGGATTCGGCAGCCAAGAGGGCTACCATGAAGCCCAGGGTTCGAGTACTATCTATGATATCGGAAGATTTTAGGGCCGTATTGTGGAGAGCTGTGCAAACCTGCTGGCAGGAAGAGTGGTCCGCTCTCCGCAATAATAAACTTAGATCTGTGAAAGAACTTCCGATTCCCTGGGTTACCTCCTATCGGTCATCTCGTCGCGAGGAGGTGATTTTGGCTTGGTTGCGCATTGGGCACTACTTTTTAGTCATAGTTTTCTATTTAAAAGGTGCCTTCTCCACTGTGTCCGTTTTGCCAGGAAGCATTATCTATACGACACGTGCTGCTAGAGTTTTCTCACTTAGCAGACATTAGGATGTCTCTACAGCGGCCAGACAGCTTTGCAGATATGCTAGTGGACGATAACGCAGTAGTGGAGAAGGTTTTTAGATTCTTTTCTAGATTTGACGAGTAAGATATATTACTTTTTAGATTTATATTTCTTTCGTTTCTATAGTTTCTTTTTTACGTGTGCGTATTATTTTGTAAGTATATTTACATATTTATAGTTTTTAGAGAAATTTATATCTGGCTTTTGCCAGTACCACTTAGTTTTAAAAAGGGCGCTGATAACCCCTGCAGTTGAGCGCCCTCAGTGGCACTATTGCGGTGCCTCATCACTGACATCCGAATGCACGCGCCACGACCTTCGCCGCCGCCGACGCTGCTGTGCCACCTGCGATGGCCTTGGCCACCACATAGGTCAGGCACAGTGCCCGCTCAATCCGAACAACAGGCGCAGAACCACCACACCGGCAGCTCCTGTCCCGGGCCATTCCTCACCATCTTCGCCAGCGTTCTATGAGGAACTCAGGACTGCTTCAACCAAGATCCAGACCGAACTTCACAACACAAACAACCGCCTGGCTGCCCTGGAGACGCAACTTGCCTCCGCCGCCACGACCATCCAGCCGACCGCCACGACCATCCAGCCGACCGCCACGGACACAGCACAAGACACCGCAGAGATCATCACACAGCTCGAGGAGACCATCATTGAGGCGACAGCAAAGAGCTTCTACACCTTTCTGACCTACTTCACATCCGAACTCACAAAATTCTCCACCCGCCTGGATCGAATGGAGGATGTCATCAACAAACTTTCAGAAGCAGAAGACAAGTACCATAACCTAGAGCCACTCATCAAGCAAACACACCAATCTGCCACCATAGACATCCCATCTACACTTCAGACCTTAGCCAACGGACTAGACAATAGCAAGATCGACCTGCACAGGATCGTTCGAACACTCCAAGCCCACCACGACTCATACGACCACAAACACACATTCGGCGAACAAATAAGAGCTATAAACCTAACAGTTAACACATACTTGGGCCATCTACGCCGACTGAACACTTAGTACCGTCCACCCTGACTCCCCAGTTTGGCTTCCAGGGCGCAAGCCATGACTGCCATCCTGGCCTTACACTTTACGCCAGGCAGCAAGACAGTTGCTGCTCGAAATAAACGAGAATTTCCAGAGTGCTTATCACGGGATCTGCACAAACCTACCCACACTTTCCCTCACCTAACCCCGCTTCCACATAAGAAGCGATGATCCTTGTTTTTGTTTCAATAAATCCTTAAAAAAAGCCCTCATACGCATCATCTCCCTCCCTCTATGTGTCAGCATGAACTATAATGTTTCTCTAATGCTTAAAAGGAATCATTATTATGTGCTTCCGTTTCGTAAACGCTACATTGGTATAGCTGTTGAAGATATCGATGAAGGTGGAGTGTAACCTCGATGAGATGTGCACTCCGCAGAATAAGCAGTGTTTACATTTCCTTTATCTCCTCTAAAACAATGTTTATTTAATAATAGTACTGATATAAGTGAGTTACGGCTTGCTTATGGGATTTCTTCATGTATGTCTCAATATTCAGCTCATTTTAGAGCTGTTGCACATAAAGTTGCTTTAACTCTCAAGTAACTTGCAGTATAATGTGTAACAGAACGACCCGCCACACGTTAACACTCCACTAAGCCGTCGAGGCGTTTGATGTGGTCGTAAACAGCGAGTGATCTCAGGAGTCCGGTAATAGAGGATTTGTTAGTTTGCATTGAGGTCATTAAACACATAGTGTCTCCCATAAATCCGCCTGCAACTCTATACGTCGCATAACAAGTGCAGAAGGCAGATGTCGCACCGACAAACGCTCAGAATATAGCCATCGAATCTCCGTTCCCTTTCGGAACATCTTCCCAATAATGTATTCGTTGTAGATGAAGTTGTTAAGGACAGTGGGACGTGTGAATGCCTCAAAAAATCAAATATTTGTTTTATATCTTATACAAATCTGCAATATTTTACGAATCCAGTGATCTCTTGTTCAACATGTCAATTAACAACTGTGCCTTACCGGAAGACTGGAAAACAGCTATTATAGTTCCGATTTATAAAGGGGGTAATAAAACAGAAATAAATGATTATCGGCCAGTTAGTCTAACTTCAGTAGATTGCAAATTAATGGAGCATTTAATTGCAGAATATAGAAGAGAGGAGTTAGAAAATAAAAAGTGGTTTAGTGAAGCGCAACATGGATTTAGACCTGGGTATTCGTGCGAAAGTCAAATTACTTCATTATTTCAAGATTTGGCAGATGAGGTAGATGCAGGGGGAAGAACTGATGCAGTGGTAATTGACTTTTCTAAAGCTTTTGATGTAGTGCCACATAGTTTACTTATTTGTGAGCTAGCTAATACAGGAATTGATAAACGCGTAGTATTATGGGTTAAGCATTTTTTGAAAGGGAGAACGCAAAAAGTTAAAGTAGTTAAAGAGCTGTCCGATAGTGGAACTGTAAGTTCGGGTGTGCCGCAAGGCTCAGTACTAGGGCCTTTACTGTTTCTCATTTTTGTTAATGACATTGCTGTTAATATTAACTGCCAGATAAGGTTGTTTGCAGACGATTGTATCATTTATAATAAAATTCGGATTACAATGCATGAAACCGCTCTTCAGGATGATTTAAATGAAATCTGTAATTGGGCTGCGGCTAACAAAATGTCAATTAATGCCAAAAAAGTAAGTCCATTGTTTTTAGTAGAACTAAGGGCAAAATTACTGTTAACTATCACATGGGAGGGGTGCAAATTCCACAGGTGGACAGCTGCAAATACTTGGGAGTGCACCTGGCAATTAATGGTGGATGGGACGAACAAGGAAATGTGCCATCTAGGAATGCGTGGAAGGCATTACATTTCGTAATGAGAATATTGAAAAAGGGGAGCGCTAGGTCCAGGGAAATTGCCTACAAGGCCTTAGTGCGGCCGGTTATGGAATATGGAGTAGCATGCTGGGACCCGTATAGAGCTAACCAAATCGATCCCTTAGAAAAAATTCAGAAGAGGGCAATAAAATTCATAAAAAGAGGCAAGTATTTTGGGCCTATAAAAGGAGATGAGACTAAATAGGAGGAATTAAGAATTAGGCGTAAAAACATAGGTTGGTAGCATTATTCAAAGCTAATGCTGGTGTAAAGGCATGGGTGGACGTTAGTGTATGGTTAGATAATCCGGATTATTATGGACGAAACGATCATAGGTATAAAATTAAGGGTAGAAGATACAGAACCGACGTAGCAAAATTTTCTTTTGTAAATTGAACTATTGAAGAATTGAATGAATTGCCTGTAGCAGTCTTTCAGGGCTGTCCCCTGTCGCTGAAGAAATTTAGAAAAAGTCTAGATGGTTTATAGTTTAACTTTTGAGTTATAATGGTGTATAATATGTAAATAGAGAAGTAATTAGATATGCTTTAAGTGACTAAAGTAAAATAATATCATGTTGGTATTGTTTACTGTGTTATTGTTGTAAATCTAGTATTTTTAATTTGATCTGTATTCTTAACTCTGCCACCGGGAAGTACCCAATTGCAGTCAATAAATATATACATACAAACACTTACATACACATATTGCATTATAGGCATTCTTAATATTTAAGCCCTTTAAATGGCGATTTAAATATGGCGTCACCATGGCCACGACCCATTTTAAATACATACATAGCCATTTAAATTAAATTTTTTATAACTTTGTGATTTATGGCTGCAGAGATATGCGGTAAATTTTATGCTCTTTGGCATCTCTGCTGCAGATGTGGCTGCATGTGTATTTACAGAAGGCTCTCACAATATGGCGAATTGTTTACATTTGAAGTACATGTTTATTATAGTTGCAGTTTTGTTTACAGTTCAAATTATCGATTTGAGTGTTATTTATTCAAGGTGATTTGAAGCTTTGCTATAAATATGGGTAGAGTAAAGCTTTTTGTTTAAGAAAGGCAGTGTTTTGTCCTAAAAACACAAAAAACAGTGACATTGAAAGAGTGTCTAACCTTCCTATTTGCAGTAAATATTCAGCTGTTAGAAAAAAATTGTCTCACATTCAACCAGATGATAACAGCTTTTGCGTAGATAACGGTGGAGCTCGGAAGAGTTTTGTAACTAGCTGTCATTGTTATCCAAACTTGTGCAGAAAAGTACAGGATTATGGTTCATGAATGTTGTAGCTTTTGGTGAGTTAGCTGAAAAACCTGTTTTTTTAGTTTTTTGCATTTTTCCACAAGTTCTGATGTTACATTTTTGGGTACACATTTCTCAGAAACCACTTATGGCATGAATTTCATTGCCCTGTGACAAAGCAAAACCATGAATTTTGATTCTTCAAAAGTGGGTAGTTCAACGCAAGCATTTGGCTTTCCACACGTCCCTCTGTCCTTAAAGTCGGTCTAGTCAACGCGTGTGCAGTTCGGACACAAAGCAAGCTGACACTAACGCCCACTAATGACCGTCATAAATCTATCTCCACACTTCAGAAATGGAACACTGTCGTTGAAGACCAATAGCAACCCTCATTTTTTGAAAATGTCAGTCGCATGTTTACTCCACGTGGAGTCTCAGTTGCCAAAGTTCCAACTTCCAGTTGATCTGTTTCAGTACGTGCAGAAATTCGTTATGCGTCACGATGTGGAGACCGTGGGAGGGAAAAGCAGTGGTGAGTGCAAATGAAGTAATAGATAACTTTCAGCCAAGTGAAAATAATAAAAGTGAAGACAAAAGTGTGAATGAATTGCAAAGTTTTGGTGGGTTGAGTTATGTTACTGGAGAAGTCTAAAAAAAAAACAAAGTTATAAAGGGAACTGTTCTAAGAAAATTCAAGCGTTTGTTTTGAACACACATAAATATGTGCTGAAAAATAATCTTGGTAAGGGGTCATGCAAGGAACCTGATGAATTCTGGGTATTCTCAGAAATAGAGTAAGAAATATTATGACGAAAGGAATGCCAAAGACGGCGATCAAGTGTGAAAACAAAAGGAAACGTTTCTCTAAAGTAGATAATTTCACATGCGATTTAATTCGCCGAGAAATTTAAAAGATTCCATGCAAAAGGAAGAGCGCCAACCTTAGACAAATTGGTTGCACATTTGCAAGAAATTTATGATTTTCCATATGGACGCTGCACTTTGCACCGCCTCCTAAGGGACCTGGGTTTCAAATACCGCACTTTGAATAAGATAAGGTTTATTGTGGAATCCAGTAGAATAGTAGCTTGGCAATATATATATGTACACGAGTTAACTAAACAGACTTTACCTGATTGCCAGAATGACCTGACTTGAGCTGCACGAAGTAAACACATGCACAGCAAGCGTTAGCACACTGACCTTTAACTTCGCACTGCACTGCCCCTTTGAAACTCAGCGACGCGGAAACTTCTGTTATACTTGTATATGTGGGAAACATAACATTGTAAAAACAACTTTTAGGGCAGCCACTAGGTATGTGGTTACTGTAACCAACATATGCTCTTAAAATGCTTAATTTCATATTAAACATGTACATGAGGGGTAAGACCCTCTATCCTCTTTCTGCACAGATTAGACTTCTAAGCCTGTTCAGACCTAACAGAATTGGTGCAACATCTCTATATTTGGGTGCACTAAATGTCTTTTGTTTTGCTGTATTACATTATCCCCCTAAGATATCTTTCCACCGTATCGTTTACAATTCCAATATTTCAGTATTGTTCTGCTTTACATGCATTCGTTTTTCTGCTTTTTAATGTTGACTTTGAAGCTAGAGTAACATCCACCATTTTATCGTCTTTTGTTTATTTAATATTTACTCGATAAATAATTATGGAGCGAAATTTTAGAGACTGGCTTAATGTACACATTTTTTACAGTTTTATTTCTGTTTGCCTGCATTTCATTACTTTGATACCACAATGTGGTTTTTGGAATGCTCAATTAAATTGAACGTTTTGATTCTGATGATTCTCATGTGGCACTATATCAATTTTATGAGATAATCTGCACAGGGTACACATTAGACGTTTCCTGGTTTATTTAACTTGTATGAGGGATGTAGACAATACTGCTCCTTTGGGTAGGTCTTTATACAGAGTGTCTCTAAAGTCACTATCCATTTCAATGAAGGAAGTCAGTGATTGAAAACTCAATATTATTTTGAAGTGTTACACATATTCTAGTGCCCTTCTACATGACCTCCATCTAGCTCAAAACACATACGCCATCTTTCAAGAGTAGAACTAAATGTAGACTGTAACATGTCGACCGTAATTCGACGTGCTGCTTCCCTGATACGATTCCGTAACTCAGGAAGACCATTCACTTTGCTAGTGTACACTTTAGATTTGATATACCCCCATGTATAAATGTCTAAAGGAGTAAGGTCCGGTGAACGGGAAGCCCACAGCCGAGGTGAACCTCTGCTTATCCTTCTCCGTGGAATGGTTCTGTTCAGATAATCACGGACGATGTTTGCAAAATGTGGAGGCGAACCATCTTGCTGAAACACAACTGTATCCTCTTGAAGCTGCTGTTCAAGGAGCAGTTCTTACATGTTGAGGTAGATGTCACCTGTTATTGACCTTTCGGCAAAGAAAAATGGGCCATACAGTTTTGCGTTTGTCATACCCAACCAAACATTGACTTTCAGTGTATCACGTTCCCACTCCGATACCTCATGTGGTTCTTCATATGCCCATATTCGGCTGTTGTGTCTGTGCACTTTCCCACAAACATGGAAAGTGGCTTCATCGGAGAATAAAATGTTGTCCATTAAATTCTCATTCTCTACACATTCCAGGAGGTCATAACACATTGCCCGACGACAGGCGAAATCCTCGTCCTCAAGATGGTGCAGAACGTGATACGGACGTTTTCGTAGAGTGAAACGTAGAATTTTCCACACTGTGTGGCGAGGGACGTTCAATTCCCTACTGAGGTGTAGAATTGATGCCTTCGGACTCCTATCATTGTCAATTTGAACCTGCTGCACTGTTTCTGCCTAGACGTGTGGTCGTCAAGGACGTGTCTCAACAAACACACACACACACACTGCCGGTATGCTTAAATTTGTTCACAAGCAGACGAATGTGTGACCTTGATGGGGCTGGTTTGTGTAATCTAGGTTAAATTCCGCTCTGGCGTCTTCATATGACAATCCACGTACCCGTGTACAAACAATGTCAACCCGTTCTTCTGTGCTAAACATATTGCACTAAGATACCAGTATCTGAAATGATAAGAAACAAAATATTGCGTTTTCATTGAAAAGAATAGTGACTTTAGAGACACCTGTATATGTAGCTGCTTCCCATTAAAAGGTATAACACTGTTTAAACATGTGACTGATATTCTAATTTCCAGCATTTTCTTCTTTTATTTTGATTATATTATGGATTCACGTGCTTTTTCACCGCTGGGGTCAGTGCTTCCGCTCATTCCTTCTCATTCCATCTTTCTGTCTCCTACCTGACTCGATGGCTTTTTTTGGGGCTCTCCGGATCGCTAGGCGGGTGCTGGGTAGGTTACTTACATCCCCCGAACTTCCTGTCCCTCCACATTACCTCCATTATCATTTCACATCATCTCTCATCTGGTGGGCTCTTTAAGGGTAGAATTGGCGGCGCTATCTTGGTTTTGCAGGGCATAATAAAATGCTTTAGGTTAAACTTCCTTCTAAAGGAGTCTGCTTGGACTGTTTCAGGACCACAATAGTTTGGGATTTCACTTAATTGCGAGGTGTACCTGAAAGTCCGCAGACACCATCAAATGGCGAGCGATGGCAAACTCCGGGGCTCTTTCCATGGGGCGGTACCTTGAATCTAAAACGCCCCCCCCTAAATCGACAACAAAATCAAGATGGGATGGAAGTGGATACGCCACTTACGCGCGTCAACCCTGCAGGGAAGACTACCACATAACCTCGGTGGGGCCGCCTGCTATTTTAGCACACCTTCTACTAGCTCTGCAGGCTAGTACCCGGGACCCAGCACCCTCTGCTCCCTCCGGGTAGCTGAAGCCTGGCCGGATGTACGCGATCTCCCGCGGGTGTCGGAAACACCATATGTACCGAACACCAGAACCCAGTGACACAAAATCTTGGACAGTACTCCAATACCCGTGACAAGCGCAAGAGGCCACTTTCAATCTTCGACCGGAACATCCCACTATCGAAGACATAGAAACCTGATCCTGTCACACAATATCTGCAAGAGTTGGTACACCCCTAAAAGATGTCAGCTTTTATGACGACCACCGCTTCTCCACGGACTTCGATTTTGGAACGTGCCACCAAGTTTTCTGACCGTCAAACCAGGTAACATCACCGAAGACAGCTGTGGTTACCCCATGGCTACCTACACGACCGGCATGACTGCCCACTGAAGGCAGTGCCCGACACACCAAACCAGATGGTGACACCGCAAAAGAATACACCTGACATGGTTCCTCCATGGCTGAGATGGCATCACATATGATGACCATCGCCTGCCCACGTATAAGGTTTGAGGTACGTGCCTCTGGAAGGCACACCACCAACACTTCAAGACCAAGATGACACACCGAAGGTTGCCATGGTTCTACCATGGTTACACAGATAACATCCTTTACTGCCTACCAAGGACCCACAGAATCCACAGGTAGGCACCCCAACAACTAGATGACAAATACAACACCAGGTAAACCAACCAACATCACCTAGCATGATACCAACCTAACTTCCAGGTATCCGCACTGGATTTAAGGGTCAAGAGAGTCCCTGGCTGCACCTCTGTCACGCTACCCTCTGGTAGCGGGACGTCCTTCTTAGAATTACCCACTGACCCCAGGTTGCATTATGCGGTATCTGGCACCACACCTCAAACTTCCTTCCATCCATTAGCTAGAGTAGTTAGTGCATGGTAAGGAAGACGATGTAGATCCCTTTGGGATGAACGCCACCCGGGCTGGCGGAAGAGGGGCCAGTCCTATATAAAAAGCCCGGTGATCTAGCACACCCTCTATTAGCACTGCAGGCTAGTATGCGGGACGTTTTAGGCAACCCTCAGCCTCCTCCGGCTGGCTGAAGCCTTGCCGCATGTACCCGATCTCCCGCGGGTATCGAACACACTGCCCCCTCGAGTCCAACCCAATCCGAACAACTCCAAAACCGGAGAGGCTCGAAAATTCGGCCCGAGGATCCTCTAGTAATGTCAGTGGTACCACGAGTGCTAGCGGTCCACAGCGATAGCACCACGGCCACTGAAGGGGATGGATCCCCTCACCTACGGGGAATAGGTTGTGATATAACATATAAAATGCGAGGGTATCTACCAGGGCAGCCTTCACAGTGTGAGACCTACCTTCCTCTCAAAACCATGGAGTTACCCAGATATCCCCGAACGGCGCCCGGTGCCTCCGTGGGGCTTTCCATAGGGAAATGCCTAGAGACTAACAAGCCCCCCCATCTGGTCCGAAAACACAAGACAAGATGGAAGTCGAAAGGCGTGCTAACTCCAAAGCGGAAGGCTATCGATCAACCTCGATGGGGCCGCCTGGTGAACTAGCACACCTTCTAATAGCTCTGTAGGCTAGTACGCGGGAATATATGGCTTACTTCAACCCCGTCCAGAGACATATACGATCTCCCACGGGTATCGGGAACACACTGCCTCCTCGAGTCCAACCCAATCCGAATAACTCCCATATTGGAGGGGCTCAAAAGTTCGGCCCGAGGTTCCTCTAGTAACGCCAGAGGTACCATGAGTGCTAGGGGCCCGCAGCGCTCGCACCACGGTCACTGAAGGGGATGGATCCCCTTCCCTACGAGGAATAGTTTGGGATGCCGGTTGCTCTGGCCTGGCGTAGAGTTTCCATCTGGCAAACTGTAGGTACCCTGCCCTCTGTACTGTCGTGGCTCATTTAGACGGCCGCCCTCTGTGTCCTCTCGCCTTATCCTTCCTCCCGGAGGTGCTCCCCTTGGGGCATATGTGTAATAGACCAATTTGGACTTCCATGCCGAATACCTCCGTAGCACAGTATACTTCAGTCCAGTCTGATTTACAGATTTTCTGGTTTTCAAGATATTCATTTTGCACATATGATATTAAACACAATGGCGCTGTTTCAGTTCCAATGTGTTTCCTAATTTCTGCTTATATACCTTCTCTTCCCTGATATTTGGATTCCTCTTTCTAAATTCGTTTTCCAATGTGTAATATAAACTTATTAAATGCGTTTAGCGCCACGATAAAACAAGCATTCCTGGTAAAACAAATGAAAACAAAGCGTTCTTCAAAACGTCAACAGATTCTCATAAAAGGGAGGGACGTTGAAGTATTAATTTCTTGCGTAGCTTATAACTGCCATATTTCCAAGAATTCTATTTTAGAATATTTCTATGAAGGAGTTTACAGAGTACCACACTCAAAGAGGGATCGTTAATGTAAAATGAGAGCCGGCCGATTCTCCGGATGTAATAATAATACCCAGAAAGCTGAACTTTATCTTTATCTATGGATCATAATATTGGAGTTCCTAAGCGTCAAGGGAACATTATTTGAGACTGCTCTAAAAGGGGTAGGATTAAAAGCATGAAGGCGAATTTTGTAAACCTCCACAGAGTTAGTCAGTCTGCATTTTTAATATTCCTCACGATGGAACAAACGTCAGACGGACAGAAGGGTGCCTTACCAGAGAGAAATTTTATATTTAGATTGGCTTACCTAGGAATTCAGAAAAAAATAATGATAGTCATTTGAATTACCTACAGGTGAGTAGATTAGGTTTATTGTGCATACATTAGGCTACATTCTTTACCTTGTTGCTACATTATCTTACATGACACTCTGGTCTTCTACTCTGCCAGGTAGTTCTTAAACTCCATGCCTCCTTGTTACTTAATTATTCCGTTTCTCCCCCTCACCTTCCTTTCTTATATTCTTTAAATTTCTTGCCCATTTTTCATTTACTTTCTGCAAGAACTCACCAATACTTACTAACTCCTTTTCCTCCCTGCCCGTTAACATTTTTATAGCTATTATCCTCTTCTCTATTTTCTACCCTTTTCCTCCCAAACCTCTTTTCTGCACATTACAAGTTCCTCACATTCTGTTACATAGTGTTCAATGCTTCCTTTTCCCCCCACACAATTCAAAAATTCTCTTTTCCCTACCTCTTATCGCTCTTAGAAATATTATTGCTGTTCTCATGCAAGGTAACCCTTCTCTCTCTTACCTATTGTAGTAATCTACATATGCTTCTCGTCCCCAATTTCTTTTTATTTGATTCTAAAATTGTAATGATTTCATATTTTATAGACCTCCCCTCTATAGACCTCTATATCTTCTATTCTGCATGCTACCAATTTACCCACATCGCTTGTATTCCTTTCCTCTAATCTCTATATATCTCCCATTCCTATTTTTTCCATAATTCCTCTATTTCTGCTCACCAACTCTTTGTGCTCTCTAATCTTATTTGCTGTATCATGCATAATTTTATGATTTCCTCTTCCTTTTTGGTCAAATACCTATGCCAAAATTTTATGGCGAGTACTGGGAATACCTCTGAGGTGAAGATGGGACAGCGCCCTCTGAGTTTTCTCACCTCATCCTTTCTTTCGGGGAGGTCCCACTTGGGGCATAGATATACTATGCCAAGTTTGGATCATCGTGATGACTTACTTCCGTAGTATACCCCAGTGAAGTTCTGTAGCTCAACTGCCTCAGTATAGTGTGATCCATATAGGCCTGAACCATTTCAATAGCTCATAACATTTGAACCAATAATAGGACACACGTACAACTTTGGGATAGTATTATACACAATTGTGAGATTACATTACGCATTTCAGAAAAAATGTTGGAAGTGTCCTCCAGCAGCATCTATACGTGTTTGTTTCGACTCACCATATTCTCTGAAGTTTTACAGAGATGATATTGAATTGAGAAAAGGTTATTTCCAACAATATGAAGCAACGTTCCATATATCTAATGACACCATGGAACTTGTAACCAATTTCTTTCATAATCGAATATTCTCAAAATGTCTGTGGCCCCTAGATCACTTGATCTAACCACGCCGGATTTTTTTGTGGAGGTATCTAAAAACAGAGTGTATAATAATAGGCCACGGACAATTTATGCTCTCAAGGAATTCATTGTAACCGAAATAAGTAAAATTTGCGAGAATACTCTCCGTAAAACTACGGAGATTATGGTGAGACGAGTACAAACATGTATAGATGCTGGTGGAGGACATTTCCAACATTTTCTCTGAGATGTGAGTAGTGTAATGTAATCTTCCATTTGTTTATTATATTCTCCCAAAGTTGTACGTGTGCGCTATTATTGTTTCTAAAGTTATGGCCTGTTGAAATGGTTCAGATTTATATGGATCGCTTTGTATGTGTTGTGATTTGTTATGCCCTATTAGTTTTGATTGTTTTAAGGATTCAAAAATAAGTGAAAATATAGTTGTAACCTTCATTAAAAGTTGTTGTCTATCATTGAACGTAATGTATTATTTTATTTAATATTATTATAAATTCTGTCACAAGTGACTGATTAGTTAATACTAATAATAGTTGATGTGACTTCAGTAGCACGTGTGACGTCACTACCCTATTCCATGACTTGTTGGTTAAAAGTTTGTATAAGTGAGTTGCTCGCTCTCTTGGACCAGCTTTTGGCTCGATAGATGCAAGTGAAAGCAACCTCTTGAGGGCAGGTAACCGGACGCTATGGTGACCTTTTTAATCTGCTCATTTGTATTAAATATTCTTATTAAGTGAATGATATATTTAAGTAGCCTTACCATACCTGTTGTAGAAATTAAACTTTTTAGAAAACCCCAACTTCTCGCCCAGCATGAATTCCCTACCAATTAAGCTACTATTGGTGTACTATTTGGCCATATGCCGTTTGTCTTTAACAATTCATGGTTACGGCGTCACATTATTATATTATCGTTGTTGTTTTATGCGACTGACTTACACTCTCCATAATAATTTACACCTTATTCCAGACAGAGACGTTCTAGTGTAACTCCGCCAAAAATGCCATTCTGACAGATTCCCAGGGCGAAAGGTTAACTGAAAAGTTTCGAGAAGTGCATCACCGGGAGCAGAGGACTTGTCTCCCAATTCAAATTTGCCCAAGCCCACGTCGCTGGAGTAGCGTTAAACTTGCTCAGTCGCCCCTAGCATATGCATGAGCTTGTAATAGCATGGTGAGCTTTCTATGCCACAGCTTGAGGGTCCTCAAGGGCGATGATGACAGCCAGAATGGGACTCTAGTGCAACGGGCCTTGAACTGGAATGTGTCTGGCCACAGTCAGGATTCACATATCTATGCACCAGTTGCTTTGCTATACACATGTCGACCACTCTCTTTTTACTTGTGTCGAGCAAACAGTGGGACCATAGCCGTAAGAATATCAAAAAGGGCTGCAAATAAAACAAATCTGGACTTATCTTAAAGTAATGGAATTCACAGTTGTTTTAAAGTAACCTCATTGATTATTGTGATTTTTTTCTGATGGAAACCTGTCATAAATAGTTAGATAACGACTTGAACAAGCCATGGAGAATTACCCTCTAGCAAATACCTCTAACAGAAAGATTCACTGCACCACATCACTACGTCAGTGTTAAGCATATGAAAAATGTTAACTCTGTACATGTCATTTTTGTTCCTTTTACTTTTACTATCAGCCTAGATGTAAGACAGAGCTGCCCAATGTCGTCAACTGTTTTTAATATTTATATCGACGCAGCAGTTACCCAATGCCAAGCTCAGTTGAAAGTAGATTTTAAGTTAGTTCGTACAATCCTAAATACAGTCCCCTTTGCAGTTGATCAGGTTATTATGCCAGATACTGAACACAGATTACTAATAGCTTTGTACCAACTCGACAAAACTTTCAGCAGAGATAACGAAAGTGATGGCTTTTATTGCTAAATACCCAACACGGACCAAAATGCTCCTGAAAAACAAAGTACTAGAAGAAGTTAAATATTTTAATAAGTTAGGATGTGACAGAGATTTAAAACAAAAGATTTATACATTTCAAAACATATGAAGCACTATAAAACGAACATTGGAAAACAAAACAAGAGGAGATACCATATTAAAGTTTTAGAAAACTATGGCAGTGTCTGTTACATCTTATTGAGGCGAGACCTGGACCTTGAACAGAACTGATGAAAGAATAATTGAAACGGCTGAAATTAAATGTTGGAGGTACGTAGCTGGCTTTTGTCCTAAAGATCACATCAAAACTGAAACAATAAGAGAAAAAATACAAATATTTACAAAACAGAATTTTTCTTTTTTTGGCGAACCTACTGTAACTGGCACTTCTGACCTTGATGCACTAGAGCTATGGGTCCTCCCTCAGTTTGAAGAAAATGAGCCAGATGTTGCACCACCTCTCTGGCATAACGAAGTACGCGATTGGTTGAAAGTTACTGTACCCGAGCAGTGGATAAGCCCAAGCGCCCCAATGAGGCATGGCCTCCACGTTCTCCTGACCTAACGTCATGAGATTTTTACCTTTGCAGCTTCATCAAGGATCGTGTGTACTTGTCTCCGCTAACAGCTGACCTCCCTGAATTAATAAACCGGATTGAAGCAGCTGTTGCTACAATTACTGAATACACACTTATCAACGTTTGGGAAGAACTCTGCTATAGACTTGATGTGTGCCGTGTGTCAAAGGGTAGTCACATTGAACTTTTATAAGGTTATTGGTAAAACTGTTTGAGTTGCTTTTTCATTTGACATACCATTTATAATTCTAAGTTGAATGTAATAAATATTATAAGGTGTTAAAGCCTTGATATATATTTATATACACCCAAGATATCACACAAAGAGTAAGTTTAAAGCAATACATGTAATATATTTCTATATATGTGATTCGACATAACAAAACAACGAAGAACTTGAAAATAGATATAAACTGGAGAATCATTTGCTATTCGTGATTCCCCGAAGCAGTTAAAGCAGTATTTAACTATTTGTGAGGATAGTGAGTGATAAAAGTAGTACTTCCGGGAAAATAAAGTGAATAATTTACCAATACCTGTTGCATGTGGTTGGTCCAATTGCAAGGTCACCAACATGAACCTGGATGCTCGAAATGAGATCGATTGTCGAAGCTTTGCGTTGTTCTAAACAGATGAATAACTCGCAGCCAAGAGCTTACTTCGTATATTAAATTGGTAAGGAGCAGCCTGTTTAAATTTATAGAATAAGATTCATACAGAAAACATAATTGTACCATGACCATAATAACCATGTTAGCTATAATATATTTAATAAAGTTCATGAACATTGGTGCAGAAAAGGAAGCTATTTTGAAAGCATACTTTCTGTGGTCACTCTTGTTGGAGTATGTACATCAACTGGAAGAGCAAATGCAGCAAACTGCATGGAATGAGACACCATCATGAGACATCTATGATAATAGCTACGCCCCTATTACTTCCTCTTCATTGCAATTTTCGTGAACTTAAGTACGACTTGAATATGTACAATTTCATTCTATCAGATTCATGTAATGCATTTGTATGAAGTAACTGTTGCATTTTGCCAAGATGGTTATCTCTCAAAAATTGGCTCTATGATCGTTATCAAAACAATGATCTGCCAGCCCAGACAATTACTGAGAGCGCAGAATTAAGGAGGCTTTGGCGATTTCGTCTGAAAGGAGCACGCTTAATCATGATGCTGTATTTCAGGTCAGCTCCTCTTGCGAACCGGCCTTAAAAATGGAAATACGTCAAATTAAGAAGCAAAGATCAATACAGCTTGATTATCAAGTTAATTACGAGGCATGCTTTTTAAATCAGTACCGTTTTGGAATTAAAAAAGACGTGCATACATATCAATAATTTTATTCTTAAATGAAAGTCTGTACCTTAATCTACTTTTCTACATAATTTCCGTGAATATTGAGGCACTTATCATAACGTGGCACCAGTTTTTGAATACCCACCTCATATAATACTGCAGCCTGACGTGTTAACCACTGTATCACAATTGTTTTGACTTCGTTATCGTCTTGAAGACCCAGACCACCCAGATGTTTCTTCATCTGCAGGAGCAAATGGTAGTCGCTGGGCGCCAGATCAGGGCCGTATGGAGGATGATATAGAGTTTCGCATTGAAAAGATTTTATGAGATCTTTGATCGATTAGCCACATGTGGACGGGCATTGCCATGCAGCAAAACAATACCCTTACACAACTTGCCACGTCTTTTGTTCTGGATTGCACGTCACAGATTTTTCAATGTCTCACAATAAGACGCTGCATTGATTGTCTAATTATGGTGCAGAAACTCCACTAGCAATACTTCTTTTCTGTCCCAAAAACTGTGCACATGATTTTCCTTGCAGAAATTGTTTGCTTAATCTTCACTTTTGTGGCTGACGATGAATGTTGCCATTCCATGGATTGTTGTTTCGATTCTGGTGTGACGTAAGCCACCCATGTTTCGTCACCAGTAACAATTTGGTCTAACAAATCTTCACCTTCATTGTGGTACCGCTCAAGGACAGTCAATGCACTGCCTAAACGTTGGGTTTTGTGCAAATCCGTCAGCATTTTCGGAAGCCAACGTGAACACAATTTCCGGTACTTCAAGTTCTCGGTCACAATGCGATACAAAACACTACGAGAATATTAAGGAAAATAGTCGCACAATGATGACATTGTAAAGCGTCTGTTTTCTCTCAACTTCTCGTCCACCTTCTGCACCAAATCTTCAGTAACGACCGAAGGATGCCTACTACGTTCTTCATCATGGACATTTGTGCGGCCATCTTTAAATTCTCTCACGCATTTCCTTACCATTCCATCACTCAAAATGTTTTGTCTGTAAGCTTCACAGATCTCAAGTGAATATCGATCGGTTTTACGCCTTTAGCACTAAGAAATCGTATAACAGCCCGTACTTCACAATCGGCGGGACTCACGATTGTCGGAGGCATCTTAAACACTCAGTGACTAACGTATACAATGAAGAATCAGACTGTAATGGCGTCAGTGCGTGGACAAGAGATGTAGGTAACCAGCGCGCATGCGCGGAACGCCGACCGTAGCGTTGCGGCGGCGGAATCGCGAAATGGTACTGACTTAAAAAACATGCCTCGTTAGTTACGTTTATTTTACGTTACGTTTCCTGACCTGGAATATTTAATTTACTGAAAACAGTCTTTTGTTTAGTAATGCGAATTTTGACAGTGTTTTGTCTTTACTTATAGTTGTGTTATATCCAGTATATCACTTGTGGTATAACATTTTATAAATATCCTGATGTTGGGAGAGATGTACACTCCCGAAACGTTGATATCTAATCATCTGTTCACCTGGCTGGCTGACAGAGAAGGAAGTGAGCGTATTCATCGCTAGGAAAGATGCAGGTTTTATTTTAGAGCTAGTACTGTTTTGGATAATTAAAATGGCGGCGTTTTCATTGCAAGAACAGCGTGTAATCATTCGTTTTCTTTATTTTCGTAGCGCCTATTGAAATTCATCGTCAGGTGAGTGACGCATGTGGTGAAGGTACCATGGATGTTGTTGAGTCCAGAGGTTCTACTCCCATCAGCCCTGGACCAGCAGGACCCAGAACCGGGGCTCTAAAACCAGGGGTATCCGAACTGTCACAAAGGGCGCTCGGCGTCCTCCGTTTGGCTTTCCATAGGACAAGACCTGGGTTATTAACAAGCACCCCCATCTGGTCCAAGGACACAAGACGGGATGTAAGTGGACGCCACTTACGCGCGCCAACACCAAGGTTGAAGGCTACCGATGTGACCTCAGTTCGTCCGTCTGGCGATCTAGCACACCTTCTACTGGTCTGCAGGCTAGTACCCGGGAATATTGATGGCTTCCCTTAATCCCGTCCGGAGACGTACCCGAATCCCACGGATATCGGTAACCACTGCCCTTTGGAGACCAACCCAATCCGAACAACTCCCAAAGGAAGGGGCTCGAATGTTCGGCCCGAGGTTCCTCTAGTAACGTCAGAGGTACCACGAGTGCTGAGGGTCCGTAGCACCCGTACCACGGCAGATGAAGGGGATGGACCCCCCCCTCCCGACGGGGCACCATGGATGTGTCTAAAATGCCTTCCTGTGTGCGAAAGTTCAATGAAGGCAGAGCATCTTGTGACCACAAAACAAGACAGTGAGCCGGTCTGACGCGACGTGATCCAGCGAGTGGAGAACGTTGTTCTGGAGGATCACCGATTGAGCATTTTCAGATCTTCATACAAGAATGTGTGCATAGATACCACAGAAATGCCAATTTTAGAGGCAATGTCTGCAGCTGTCTCTGCCGAAAGAGTTCGCGACGCAGAGAAGGAAAGACGAAGCTATCCAGACATCTCTACCTCTTTCTTTATCTCTCTCGGCAAGCGTGTAGATTTGCGCGCCACTCTCACCTTTCTTCCTGCGCACGCGTCTGGCACTAGCTTGTCGCGGCTCCAACACAAAAAAATGCGATTGCTGACAGTATGAAATCGTAATGGCGGGCTACGCCGTGGCTTAGTGGTTAGAGCGCTTGGCTCTCACCGAGGCGGCCCGGGTTCGATCCCAGGTGACGGCAAAGTGAGATTTGTGGTGGACAACACTGGGGCGGGTTTTCTCCGGAATCTCCAGTTTCCCCCGCCATCTCATTCCACCGGTGCTCCATCTTCATCTCATGTATCATCAGTGTCAACGCCTGCGGTGCGGTATGTAGTAAAAGCGGGCGTTAAACACTACACATTTCATTTCATTTCATTGTAATGAAGGTGAAATGGATCGATATGGTATATAAATAGCCAGCCAGCATTCACCTAGCGTACCGGAAATCCCCTAAAAACCCATGAGTCAGGTAGTTCGACCACGCAAATCGAACCCCTGCATCACGAATGTGAACCACAAATCGGTGACGTGGTTCCGAAGTTTAAGATCGCTTAAAAACTGCATTTGGAAGCAACATGGGAAGATGATTACATCTGCCAAGAAACTCCTTTTATTTCGACAACGGGTAAAATCTATTGTCCCATGGTGATATATCTAGAGAACGTGACCCAGTGGAATGGTAGTAGAAGCACTACACAGTCGGTGAAAACACCGCATTATGTGACCAAGGAAGTCATGTGATGTAACAGCAACACCAATAAAAGTAGTTTACAGTGACGTCATTACCAACCGACGCTTTCAACAGCGGGAGAATAACTAACAGAGATAAAGAATACGAATCAACAGTGGCAGAAATCAAATCAGAATACACGCCTTTAGCCGGCACTGAACCTGAGATTTGAACCCTAGCCAGCATGCAGATATTATTGTCACAAATCACATCGAATAGCCGACATGGTCTCACGTTACACTTATACAGGGTGTATATAAATGAATATCGGAGCTTTAAACCTTTATAATATTTATTACATTCAACTTACAGTCATTAATGATATGTCAAAGGAAAAAACAACTCAAAACGTTTTACCAAAAACCTTATAAATGTTCAATGTAACTACACTTTGTCACACGACACACATCAAGTCTATAGCCGAGTTCTTCCCAAACGTTGATAAGTGTGTATTCAGTAATTGTAGCAACAGCTGCTTCAATACTGTTTCTTAATTCAGGGAGGTCAGCTGGTAGCGAAGGCACTTACACACGATCCTTGATGAAGCTCCCGAGGTAAAAATCGCATGACGTTAGGTCAGGAGAACGTGGAGGCCATGCACAGCAAGCCCTGACATTGGGGCCATTGCGGCCTATCCAAGTGACGTTCAAGCAATCTCGTACTTCGTTATGCCATCTTGCTGTAAAATGAGGTTCTCTGGCTCATTTTCTTCCAACAGAGCAAAGAGTCATTTCTCTAGTGTATCAAGGTAAGAAGTGCCAGTTACAGTAGGTTCACAAAAAAGAAAGGCCCATAAACATTTCGCCGGGATACGGCACAAAAGCATTTACTTCAGGGGAATCTCGTTCCATTTGTACCATCTCGTTAGGATTTTCTAACGCCAGATGCGCGCATTATGAGTGTTAACCTGTCCACTAAGGTGAAAGAACAATTCGTCACTGAAGACAATACGACGACATGTCATCTGCGAAGTTGTCACATAATCAGTGGTCTGTCGGCTTTAGAGACTGTAGTAACTGTAAACGTTAAGGGCGTAGCCGCAAGAGTTTTCTGACAAATTTCCAAACAGTCGACACAGGAACTTGTAATACACGACTAGCCTTTCGCACTGATTTTTGGGCGACTCTCTCACTCGCTCAACAGTCTCTTCACTTACCCTTGGTCGTCCCGTGCTCTTCCATTTACACAAGCAGCCGGCATCTTCAAACTGATGATACCATCTACGAATGTGATTATCACTAGGAGGATCGCAACCGAACTTTACACAGTAAAGTCTGATTAGTTAACGCGTGTGCAGTTCGGAGTCAAAGGAACCTGCGCCTCTCGCCCACTAATGAGCATCATAAATCTATCTGCACACTTCAGAAATGAAACACTGTCGTTGAGGACCAATAGCAACACTGATTTTCTCGAAGTGACAGCCGCATGTCTACTCTCCGTGGAGTCTCATTTGCCCAAGTTCCAACTTCCAGTTGATCCGTTTCATTACGTGCAGCAATTCGTTGTGTATGACGATGTGGAGACCGTGGGAGGGAAATGCAGTGGTAAATGCAAATGAAGTAATAGATAAATTTCAGTCGCGTGAAAATAAAGTGAAGACAATAGTGTGAATAAATGGGTCGAGTACTGAAAAAGCCTCAAAAATAAAGCCATAGCGGGAACTGTTTCTAAGCCAATTCAAGCGCTTGCTTTGAACACATAAATGTGTGCTGACAAATAATCTTGGTAAGGGTTCATGCAATGACGATAAAATCTGGGTATTCACCGAAATACAGTAAGAAATATTGTGACGAAAGGAATACCAAAGACGTCGATCAGGTGTGAAAACAATAGGAAACGTTTCTCTAAAGTAGATAATTTCACATGCGATTTAATTCGTCGAGAAATTTATAGATTCTATGCAAAAGGGAGAGCGCCCACCTCAGACGAATTGGTTGCACATTTGCAAGAAATTTGTGATTGTCCTTATGGGCGCTGCACTTTGCACGGTCTCCTAAAGGAGCTGGGTTTCAAATACCGTACTTTGAATAAGATAAGGGTTATTATGGAATCCAGTAGAATTGTAGCTTGGCGATATATATCGTCACAACTAAGAAAGTTTTGCAGTAATGGAAATGAGAAAATTTATTTAGACGAAACCACGTACGATACCCATGACGTATCGAGAAAGGTGGCAACCTTGCAGAAAGGTCTGCGAGGAGGAGGGCCAGGGTTGTAAAACGATTATAAGGGTTCGTCAAAGGCAGCGGCCGACTGTACATGAGTTAACTAAACAGACTTTAACTACAGATTCAGTCTTTGCAAACTCCAAAAGAGAAAACACTTTTTGTTTACTAGTTGCCATTTTTGCTACTACCGCAGTCTAGCGGATTATGGCAGAAACACTGCACGCACATGTGTACTGGTGTCAACACACAAAACTGTTTGAGTTGCTTTTCCATTTGACATATCATTTATAACTCTAAGTTTAAGTTTAATGCAATAAATTTTATGAAGAGTTAAACACCCTGTATAACTCTAAGTCCAAATTCTGAGTATTTTAGGATGCAAACTAAATAAAATATAATATTATTTGAAACAACTATTCATGATTTTGAATCACAAGCGTAGAGAAGAATTCCTTAATCGGATGCTATGCATATAAAGTTGGAAACATGGATTAAACGGTTGGGTAAAAGCCGAGGTTAGGACTTGAATGGATTCATAAATCCGTGAATTACTGTGCCGATGTTCTGACCACTAAGCTTCCCGTGGGATATGATCCGGATAACTCCTATCTAAGTTTGCATACCATGAAAACCTCAAAGGTTATCCGGGGCGACGAGCTTGCTCAAAACTTACGACCAGTTTAAGCCCTGGATACTTGTTCGCCAAGCTATTCAGCTGGTTTCACACAAGTCTAACAAATGTCTGTTCCGCATTTCTGTAAAAGAGTCATAAAGTGAACATAGTTATTTGATCGTAACGACAATGATGTTCTTTTGAAACAATAAAGTAATCTGATTTTGCTTTTCATTATTGTTTTGTTTTTGCAGTCCTATTATTATTATTCATATTACACAGCGCGTATTTACTAAACGCTCGTTGTCACTACTTCACATTCTACATCAAATAAAATAAACGATGAACATCAAGCTTGGAAATTTAATCTTGCGATAATTTTAATGTTACACATCTATTAAGCTTCATTAGATTTTTTTTAGATTACATTAGATTATTTATTGTGCATATTCCAGTATTTTACAATTTTTAACTCCAGGCTACATTTATTTGTTTTTACCTTTGATGACGAGATGTAGTACGAGAAAGAACTTATCAAGGATGTCATACAAAAGAAGTAATAACAGGTTTACGATGAGGAATAATTCTATTTATTGTATCAGAAGTCTTTTTCTTTGTATCATTCTTTTGAACTTTTTTGTTGTTCCCTTGGCTTACAAGACACTCTGGTCTTCTGCTCTGTCAGGCAGCTCTTAACCTCCATATCTCCTTGTTACTTAATTAGTCCCTTTCTTCCCTCTCATCTTCCTTTCTTATATTCTTTACATTTATTTGTCTTTACCTTGTTGCTATCTTGGCTTACATGATACCCTGGTCCTTTGCTCTGTCAGGTAGCTCTTAAACACCATACCTCCTGGTTACTTAATTAGTTCCATTCTTCCCCTCATCTTCCTTTCTGATATTCTTTACATTTATTTGTCTTTACCTTGTTGCTACTTTGACTTACATGACACCCTGGTCTTCTGCTCTGCCAGGTAGCTCTTAACCTCCATACCTCCTTGTTACTTAATTAGTCCCTTGCTTTCCCCTCATCTTCCTTTCTTATATGCTTTACATTTATTTGTCTTTACCTTGTAGTTACCTTGGCTTACATAACAACCTGGCCTTCTGTTCTGTCAGGTAGCTCTTAACCTCAATGCCTCCTTGTTACTTAGTCAGTCTCATTCTTCCCCCCATCTTAATTTCTTATATTCTTTACATTTCTGGCCCACTTTTCTTTTAATTTCTGCAAGAACTCACAAAAACATCTTACCTTCCTTTTCTCCCTGCCCATTAACATTCCTATAGCTACTATCCTCTTCTCTACTTTCTCCCATTTTGCTCCCAAACCTTTTTTCTCCACATTGCAATCTTCTTGCATTCTGTTACATATTGCTCTACGCTTTCTTTCCCCCCACACAATTCACAATATCCCTTTCCCTACCTCTTATTCCTCTTAGAAATATTGTTCCTGTTCTCATCCAAGCTAACCCTTCTGTCTCTTGCCTATTGCAGTAATCTACATATGCTTCTCGTCCCCAATTTGTTTTTATTTGCTTGTAAAATTGTAAAAATTGCATATTTTCTGGACTTCCCCAGATCTCCTGTCTTTCTATCTTCTATTCTGCATTTTACCAATTTACCCAGGTCGCTTGTATTCCTTTCCTCTAATCTCGATATATCTCCCATTCCTATTTTCTCCATAATTACTCCTACTTCTGCCTAATAACTATTTGAGTTCTCTAATCCTTTTTGCTGTCTCATGCATAATCTCATAATTTCCCTTTCTTTTTTGGTCAAACACCTATACCAAAATTGTATTATTCTTTCCATAATTATTCCGTTGCTTCCTGTCATTTCTAATTGTACTAAAGCTACTTCCCTAGGTGCTGATGTTGGTAAGCCTAGTAGCTCTTCACAAAACGTTCTGTAGATTTGGTCCACCGTTTTGTTTACCTCTGTAACAAAGTGGAAGGGTTCATATAGTAAAATGGCTTTCAGCATGTGTTTGAAGACTGGCAGAAACGCTGGGAGAAGTGCATCGCATTTCGAGGGGACTATTTTGAGAAGGACCATCAAAATTATGAGGATCAGTAAAGGTACGTTGTCAAAAAAAGTGATCATTTTTTATTCAACAGCCCTCGTGTATATATATATATATATATATATATATATATATATATATATATATATATATATATATAAATTCTTCCTTGTTTAAATATATGTTTATCAACCTGCAAATTAGACTATTCAAACAACAAATATGTGTGATTTTGTGATAAATGGTTCAAACTTTTATTTCTATATAGCTATAGTTTATGTTGACTTCCTGTAAATACCAAAGTGTTTATCAGCCTGAAAATTAGACTATTAGAAGAGCAAATATATGTGACAAAAGGTTCAAACTTTTATTTCTATATAGCTATAGTTTATGTTGATTTCCTGTAAATACCTAAGTGTTTATCAACCTGCAAATTAGACTATCAAAAACTGCAAATATGTGTGATAAAGGGTTCAAACTGTTATTTCTATATAGCTATAGTTTATGTAGATTTCCTATAAATTTCAAAGTTTAATTTATTTCTATTTTTATTATCTTTAAGTCGAAGAAGGAGAAGAAAGCATTGTTTTAAATTTCTAATTGAAATTTATAGCTTTATCCTGCAAATTTAGAAGCTTTAAAGCATCATCTGCCTGCCTCTCAGGAAGTATAGAAAACATGACATCCATGTAACTATACCATGTTTCAAAATTTGAAGGAAAATCTTTAGTGACTTGTGTTTAAAAGAAATTCATAAAAATATCAGCAATAAAAGGCGAGAGGGGACTGACTGCCCATAGCTATTCCAGAAACATGCTCAAAAATTATCATTGAAGGTAAAAAGACATTTTGGTCTAAACACAGATTAGTAGGTTTCAGAAAGTACTCTTTGATTCCTTATTTAAATCAATAGGATTCAACCATTTGTTTTAATAAACATTAGAAATCATTCTCTGGCAATACTAGGAAATAGAGCAGTTACATCAAAGGAAAAAAGCCTATCATCTTTTGACATTACTAAAATGCTGGACTTTTTTATTAACACAAGCGACTTTTTAGTACACTTATGGGTACACTTTTCGGTGCCAATTATGTAAATATGTTTGTATATGCGTGCATTGATTATTATTTACCCAGTTCTCTGCGACATTTCTGCCAACTATGGGAACGTGATTCATTTCTCTCGCACGGGACACTGACCGCTGGGAAATGCAATACAGTCACCTGTTTTAATTATATCATGCTTTTTCAGCTGCAGGCACGCAGGGGCCCAATACAACAGAGCATTTGTAGAGCTTTCATTTTCACTTGTCTGAATATTGCATTTTTATGATTAATGAAAACACATTTTTCAAAATTAACAAAGTGTCGGTATGAAAAATTACACAATTAAAGTTTTAGTGCTCTCAGATCACTACTGTACTAGTCTTCCATGAGAAGAATATATTTTATTTTGAATAACACTCTTTCACGAAGCTTGTGCCAGACATAAAGCGGCTCTCTTAATGTATGCCTCAGCTTACAGAATTTCAGTAGACTGCCTTCACATCTAGTGGTTAACAGGATTACTTCAAAACTGCAATTGCATATCAAGATACACTTCAGATCTAATTACCTATCACTTTATACTTGAAGCAGCCAACTGAAACTGACGTTTCGATGACAGAGAGTATGTAGCAGTCAATCATAGCTTACATCTCTACGAAATGTGCTAAAGGTCATATGTTTAACGTATGGCTGGCACCTGCACATTTTCCTAAATTAAGAATTTATTTCTTACCTTCGTGAATTTTAAAGATATCATGGATATTGAGGATATGTTGAGGATGCACGTCAATTTTCACGAGATAATCTGCAAAAAGGTACTCGTATGCTTTCACGAGAATATGGTAAATCAAAACATACCGAACATCGCCATATTAAGATAAGAAAGCTGTTCAATAAAGAATTATCACTAATTTTTTATAACGTACCTATACTCATCCTCATAATTTTGATAGTCCTTCTCAAAATAGTTTCCACTGAATGTCATGCACCTGTCCCAGCGTTTCTGCCAGTCTTTAAAGACATCCTGGAAACCATTGTTTGAGAGATCCTTCTAAATCGCCTCCGCAGCCTTCACCACTGTTTCCGATGATGCATAATGCCTCCCACGGAGGCGTGTCTTTAAGTTAGGGAATAGAAAAAACTCACATGGACTTCAGGGAGGATCAGGGATGCACTTTACGCAACAACATTGGGAATATGCGGCCGCGCATTATCGTGGTGCAGCATCCAGCCTGCTTCACGAAAATGTGGTCTTTTGCGCCTGATATGGACTTGCAATGTTTTCAAGACATCCCTGTAGTATTGTCCAGTTACTAACGAGTGTGCAGGTACAACATACTGATAAACCATTCCATGAATATCAAAGAATAAGATAACCATAACTTTCCCAGCAGAAGCAACCAATTTTGCTGTTTTGGGGGGTTGGTGATGAAGGAGATTTCCACACTGAGCTTTGCTGTTTGCTCTCAGGATCAAAATGATGTAGCCAAGTTTCATCAGCACTGATTGCGTTTCTTCCTCTAACATCAACTTTAAGTGCATGCAGACCTGTATGCGAATGTCCTTTTGTTCGGGAATGAACAGTCTTGGAACCCATCGCGCACAAACACGTCTCATGTGTAATGTTTCTCTCACCAACGTGTGGGTGGCACCCAATGAAATGTTCAGTATTTCGGAAAGTGATCTTAAGGTAATTCGTCGAACCTCTCTCACAATGGCAGCAGCAGTGTTGATGTTTACTTCCGTAAGGGTACTAACTGGAGCACTGGGTACACCTTCCTTTTAAATTGATTGTCTACCCTCTTTAAACATTTTAAAGCACCTTCGAGCTGTGCTGTAGGGAATAACAGAGTCCCCATAGGCCTCCTGTAACATTGTATAGGCCTCAACTGAAGATTTGTTGAGACTAAAGTAGAATTTCAAACCCGCATATTGTTTCTTGCGTGTTACCTCCATTACAGCGGTAGGCTATACTGAACATATCTGAACATAACTGGTTCTCACAGGCGGGAACCAGGAGTACCAACAATGAAAATTACTACGGCGTGTTTTTTTTTCATATGAAGCTAACGGAATATAAGAAGATTGAGTATTAGTGCGAAAGCTATGATGGTAAATAATTATGATAATTCTTTACTGTACAGCCCTCGTACGTGGAAACCGATACAGACGCTGTAGATCTGTACCTCATGACTGACACTAAAACAGACTGCACGTAGAGAGTGTATCTGTCATCAACTTATCCGTAATCTCGAGGATGATGGATTTATCAGGAGAATTGTCACTTGTGATGAAAAATGTGTATATTAAGGAAACTCTGATGCTTTGGAACAGTGGCTTTTTCCCCTCAACCTGTCAAAGTCATCGTTAAATAAATTAGTTTGGTCCCAAACTAATGCTCTGTGTCTGGAAAAATTTGAGGGCGTGATTTGTTCCAAACGGCCGGGAAATTGAGGCGGAACTTTATTCTCAACAACTGGAACGATTTCTTGAAATTATGAGACGGGGAAACCCAGCATTAGTTAATCAAAATAGTTTTATTCCACAGGGCAATGCAACACCCCATACTGCAGGAACAATTATGGATAAATTCAGCATTTGGGAAGATTCCAACTGCTACCACACCAAGAATACAGCTCTGATCTCGCACCATTTTATTTTCAACGTCTACGATCCATGACCAATTTTCAACATGTTATTAGTTTCACAAATTAGCAAGCAGTGCAGGTGGGTGTCGCCGTATTCTTTGCATCCATATCCAGAGAGTGGTACCATCGCAGGACAACAAAGCTCTTTGAAATATGGCTCAATACCATATAATCTAATGGTCTATACTTCGAAATATAGTTAGTTGCGTGTCAAAACACATTTTAAACAATTGCGTTGCCCAAATAAATGACATTACTTATGAAAGAGTACACTGGGTAACAATGAAAATGTTTCGGGCTTAACATATTGAATTTACATGTATTCCCATCTGCTAAATTCAAAAATCACCCTAAAAATGATATATTAGCTCTTGCTTGGAAGATAAACTGACATTTAATTTGTTTGTGTAAGGATTTTAAATTTGGGGAAATGTTTTTGGGAGTTGACACACCTGTCAAATAACATCAGAGAGCACTTTTGGAAATTAAGTGACGCAAAAGTTAAGGAAGGCATTTTTGTCGGACATCAAATAAGAGAACTTGTAAACGATCCTGCATTTGACCAAATTTTGGAGGGGAAAGAAAAGGAAACTTGGGAAGCCTTCAAGGGTGTTATTCATGGATTTTTAGGCATCAAAACAGATGACAACTACAAGCATTTGGTGACACTGCTCCTGTAAAAATACCGTAACCTTGGATACAACAT
This sequence comes from Mantis religiosa, assembly GCA_030765055.1. Taxonomy (NCBI): domain Eukaryota; kingdom Metazoa; phylum Arthropoda; class Insecta; order Mantodea; family Mantidae; genus Mantis; species Mantis religiosa. The sequence continues at coordinate 205,055,175 of CM060952.1, read as the reverse complement.
ATCCCTTAAGATCCATTTTCTCCACTCCCACCTAGACTTTTCCCTCCTAGTTGTGGAGCTGTTAGTGATGAACATAGGGAGAGATTCCATCAGGACATTTCTGTTATGGAACAAAGATATCAGGGCCGTTGGAATGAAGTAATGTTTGCGGATTACTGTTGGTCTTCGTATAGGGATTCTGCGGAACTCCATCACAAGAGGCAAGCTAAAAGACGACGAAGTCAATAGGCCACCACATGATTCTCTTCAGACACGACTATCTGCGAAGTATTTTTCCAGCAATTTAGAACTCTTAGCATGTAATTACCAGTTTAAAATATCAAATGCACTTTCATTGTTGTTAGCATGTATGTAATTAAAATGTATCCTTTCCTCTCAATCCGTTAATATGTAATACTTCCACCTTATGTATATATCATAGGAACTAGGGCTAATAATAATTTTTCATTCTCATATTTGTTTTTCTGAACCCAAAATTAGTAGGAATTGCCTCATGAAGTGCTCCAAACATTTAAAGATTATTTTTTTGTTGCTCAGTGGTATTGTTGCAAACGCATTGTTGATTCGTGTTGGCGCGGGCGACGAGTTCAATGTGACGAGCAGTGCACTGTGGTGATAAAGGATCGCCGAAACGCTGGGGGAAAGAGACGGATTTCTAGAGAGTTAGTTTTTTTTTTCTAGCGCCGTCTTTCTTGTTTGAGAAGAACATTCCGGAGAGTAAGTCAGTGAGTAATTGTGCGCGTGCGCGTGAAGAGCTGTGTGAACTTTGTTTGTGGTCGTTCAACTTGCTAATTTTATTGTGTATGTGACGTAATTCAGCGACTTTAAAGATTGACAAAGTATGTTTCTAGGGAAATAAAGAGCAATTTTTGGTGTTTGTAACCTGGACTTTTAATTTAACGAATCCAAAAGTCACAATATGTAATCACTTACGTTTATAAGAATAAGTTCAACGAAAGCATCAATTTCTGGTAATCCTGATGTATGTGGATATGCACTCTATCAAGTTGGAATTAGTTAACCTTAATCGGATTCTTACTAATGTAAACGTTTGTCTACTAAAGTAGATTAACCAACCTCTTCAGTAGATTTTATGTATACTATCTTCTTAAGGAAGAGTAAACCAGAAGCTCTGCTGCTTCCAGTCCAACTGCTGCTAAAACAATAAACCACTGCTTCCGTTTTAATATTCATGGAATATGGTAATACGTTGGCTCAGTCGATACTAGGTATTCAAGAGACCTTTGTCCTTTCCTTCCGCTTGGTAGTGTCCTGCAGTACCGGTGGCTGCAGCAGGGAACGTTTCTCAACTGTCGTATTTCCTCAAAGCGATTTAATAACGCTCCAGCACAACCCTATTACAGGAGAAAGCATCAATATGTGGGGCAACGTTGTACAATTCATGTCTTGCATCTATAACAATTAGGTAATTATTACTAAAGCACATCAATACTTGCTTTATTTCGCTGTCTAGTGACAGTTTTCCTTTTCAACCCTTTTTTTCTTTACGGAGCGGGATGGCTCAGGAACTTTCCTCTGCGGGCCGCACTCGGGAGGCCTGAGTTTGATTCCCATAGTCGACCTACCTGACACATGAAGTTTTGGGGGTGTTTCCCGGGTCTCTAGATTAATACTAGATAGGTTAATTATGTCCATAAAATTTCTTGCGCTGCATTTCATCTCCATTCACATCTTCTCTCATCTAGTGTTCTCTTTCAGCGTTAAACTCTCGGCACTGCATGACAGGAAGATATTGCCACGTACGCTTAGGTGAGAAGAGGAAACTTAATTTAATTAATTTAAGGTTTAAACAATAGAAGGACCGGCGAGTTTGATCTACCGATAAGGAATATCCCGTCATTTTGACGGGTGCAGCTTTATTTGCCAGTTTTAAAGTATTAAACAAAGTTGAATGCATACCAGTTTATTTAATATTGTGACGACTTGTTCTTACTTTGTGAATAATTAAGGAACACGTGGTCAAGTCGAACACTCGGGAGCAAACACTCAGAGCAGAACTACATGCCTTAGCGAGAGGTTGGGATCTTTTCTATAATGGTTCATTGGTAAAAAGGTAGGGTAAAGCTAATTAAAAGTGGAATTCACTTAATAAAACATTTACTACAACAAACAAATTTACAAAGCCGGCCATAACGGCCGTTTGCCCAGGGGCGGTTACTCCATAAGGTTGCAGGTTTGCGCAACACCCACTGATTCTGAATATACAACAGGTGCATTTTGCACATTAAAGCTGTACTTGTTTGCATTGTTTTATATACAAACATGTTTCAATTACGCTTATCGTTTGTAGAAGCCCATGACCGCAGAAGTCGAAATAAACAGTGATTAGCTGTAGGAGCCGCAGGTTTGCAGCGACGAGCTAACCTAAGATTTCGCCCAAATGTTGGCTCTCTGAGGGGGTTGCGGGAAGGTGAAGAGATGAGAGGGGCTTCTTATACATTGCTTAAATGGAGGTTTATAAACCTAGTTCCTCCTACTCTTAGCAACGGCTATAGCCTGACCTTTAGGCTTAGTTTCTGTGTGCTCTGCTTTTCGAACACAGGGAGAATTTAATTAAATCCATGGAGGTTATTCAGAAGAGAGCTCCGGTAAACAACAACCCCACACTTGTACAGGCTTCTGGGTTTATGGCCACTTTGAAAGATTATAATTTTGTATTCTGGCTGTCTTTCTTCTACAAGATCATGTCCCATGTGGAAATTTTGTACAATCAGCTGCAGAAACGAGACTGCAATGCAACGTTTGCCATCGCCCAGCTAAACGCAATTATAAAGGGAAGTGCAAAAGGTAAGAAATAGCGTGGATATCGAGACACAGGAAGAAACTGCAATTAAGAGGAGAAGAATAGAAGATCATGATGTGAAAAGAAGAGAATCTCTTGAAGTATGTGACATTCTTAGAGAAGCAAAGGCAGATTTAGCTTCACGGCGCATCTGGTAGCCTCAACTTTGTTTCATCAAGAAAATTTCTAAGACATTTCCAGAGGATTCCCTTAGAGAAACAATAAGGTTCTATCCTTTTATCATTGGAACAAAAGTTCGCAAAGAACTGACTGTAATTTACAGTCGAGAGGAATTTCGTGGAATGTCCGGCGCTTTGTGCTTAATGGACTTCAATAAGGAAAACAATTTATGTGCTACATTCAGCGAATATGTCAAACTCCTCCGAGTACAGTTAACTATGCCAATGTCTACCGCTGAAGCAGAATGCTGTTTCTCAACTTTAAGATGAATAAAAACTTTCCTTAGGAACACAATGTCACAGAACCAATTGTCAGCATTAGCAATGCTTTCAATTGAGAGAGATTTTGTTATGAAGATCAGCGACTTCAACGCAAAAGTTATCGATAGATTCGCCAGGTCTAAGGAGAGTAGAGCAGAGAATCTGCATAAATATGTGAGTCATTAGTACTCTCTATTTTATTTTTCATTTGTGCACCACCAATAATATAACCCACCAGCCCCACTACGTTTACCTGTCCAGAAGTGGAGCTGCCTACAAAATCATCCTACCCCATCAGCTGGCAGTTTCAGAGAGAGCCTCTATCTCTTAAGGATTATTCATCTAGTCATAAAGGAGGGGAGGGATTGACGTCACACCTACTACTTCAGTCACCAGAGAGTAATTAATACAGTCGTTTGTGACAATATTACTGATGCAAATATAAGTTGGCGAGCAAAGAGTTCCACGTTGGGGCAAAGGTTTGACACAATTTTTAATGGGTGGCGCACAGTTCCACTATCCGCTACAGTTTTAAGACAATAATGTTTAGCTCAAGGTAAAGCAATGAGGTTTCTCTCAGGGTATGCGTGGGTATGTGTAAGAAGGATAGTTTTAATGACACTGGAATGCCCGTTTCAAACTGGTTTAATGACTGCTTCTTTTTATAATTACATCAAACTTGAGGTTGCCGACCAAGGGTTACCAATATATCACTGTTTAGTGTTACTATATTGTGACTTTGTGGGTTCGTGAAATGAAAAGTCCAATTGCACCACTCAAAAATGTTCTTTATTTCCACAGACTTACAGTTAAACACTTGCCAATTACACAGAATTACGTAATGCACACAATTACAATTCACCAGTTCGTCCGTTACCGTTCCGATGCACGTACACAGTCTTCTCGTTCGTTCGCTAGCTCGTCAAGCACTGACTCACTCACATCCAGCCCGACGTGTTGCTTATATAGGGTCAGCTGGCCAATCTGGAAGGTTATAGATTAGATGAAATATCCCGTAAGTTCGAGAACTCAGGTGGAACAGAAAGAGACGGCGCAGTGATGTTTTTTTCCCCGGCCACCCCTCGTTTCCGCTATAAAACAAACGAGGGGGCGTGGCGAACACCGACCGTCTCCTGCTGCTGCCACTGCTGCTGCCGCTGCTGCCGGTACTATAGGCAGTTCCGACGTTCGGGTGACAATATGTGAAATCATTATTACTCGATAAAACTTACTTCGTTCTTCGCGTATATGTGAACCGAAAAATATCTTCTCTCATCACTTCCGGTCTGCCCCCGACCAAGGCAGAAGAAGAGGACTGCCCTAATCGGCCTCATACCGAAGACTGTTGTATACAGCTGCGCGTGGGTGTATGTGTGACTTTCACTTTCTTGAAGTCCTCTTTATTCAACCAAAGATTCCCTTTGTGACTATTTTGTCATAACATTATTAAGGGACCGAAGAATGCCTGCTCAAACAGTCAAGTACTACCCTTTACAACTCTACTAAGGACACTGTTTCTTATGTTACATTTGTTAAAGCAACTATTCACCCCAACTGCTATTTTACTCAACTGCACCTGCATGCGTTGTAACAACGAACCAACATTCATTTGAAATCCATCATGGTTCTTTATTTAGTGCAACCCTTTAATTTCGGTATCATTACCTATACAGTTTACCAGTATATAATTTTACTTTTGTCTGAAGAATTACATGGAAAAATGAACATTTTAGGCCTAAAACGTAATACAAATATATACGATAACCAAATATGAAATGGGCAACTTCCCTTAGCAAACACATGTGTTTCAACATAACATTTTAAATACCACAGTATATAGTTGAAAAGACACTTATAAACCTGATTTCGCTCATTCCAAGCCACCTGCAGCATCGTAGCACCTCACACACGTTTATTCAGCGTTGCCTAAACATGATCCACAAACATATTTACTGCACTTGTTATATAAATGCTTGCTGCTATTCTTCCCTCTGCACCCGCCAACTTGGTAAATCTTCCAAATGTTGTTCTGCTGAGGTACTGTGTTAGGAAGTGTATTTTATACCCTTGTGGATTTATATGCTGAAGGCAACTCTTCTGTTAAGTTGTATATGAACTGACATCTGCTTAGTTTTTCACCTGTTACTGCCTTATAGAGTACCCATGCATTAATAGCTGCCAACGCCACATTGAAAAAACATGCATAGGCTACCTTCTGCATTCATATTTCACTGTGTACAGTCGAGCCATTTTATCAACGACGTCAACGCCGTGCTTGGTGTTATTGTAGTACGCCACTTATTCTGGTGGCTTGTTATGGTGTTGTTTATTTATAGTAACTGTGTCATGAATTGATATTAAAAGAAGCATATTTTTGATCTTTCTCCCCCGACAGCATGTCAGAGTTATGTCACCTTACTTATAAAGTACAGTTTTGTACAAAGGTGCGGTAGTACATTTTCCTGATTGAGGTATTTCCCTTCTACATTTCTTTACTGTACCCACAATGCTTGTACTTTTACACTTCAAACTTTCTGCAAGGCATTTTGTTGTGGAAAAATTGTCACATGCAATGTTTCTTCCTGGAAAGACAAAGGACTGTAGAAGATGCATTACAAAATGCTCTGCAAGAGGAACACTTGTGGTGCGCTGCTCTTCTTTGCCCAGATAAGGAAAACCATTCACCAGATCCTTTGAATTTGCCTCTACTGCAAGCCAAAGCTTTATTCCAAATTTGTCCCGATTATTGCTCATATATTGAATAAAAGAGCATCTAGCCTTGCAAGGAAACAGTTGCTCAACCACAGTGATATTTTCACTTGGAATGTAACACTGCAAGGAATTGGCAATAAAAGGATTCCAGAGAGGAGTAACAGTTGCAAAGCGATCTGTACTTAGTCTTTGAGAACGTGTGTCCTTGACTCAAATCGCATAAACCGCAAAATTTCAGTGAATTTATTTCTGCTCATTGTGTTCCTGAAAAATGGAGGTCCTCTGGAATTCGACCATAACAACTTCAACGGAAAGATTTCTTTTCCTCCAACACTTGCTAAATACATAAGTGGTAGCAAGAATTGCACAGCTTGGGGTACAAAGCTTTCTTACTCTTGGAAAAAGGGACGGAAGAGTGCCAATCAGGAAGGAAAACAACAGATGTGGACACATCCGAAGGCTATTGTTCACACTTCCGTATCAGTCAAAATGACGGATGGCGGTCCTTCTAGGAGGAGTTGTTTGTATCAGCTTTTAGAATGGTCTATAATGCCTATTTATTTGAGGACTTGTTTTTCATAAGTATTTATTAAAATTCGTAGAACATGGAAAGTGTAGGAAAAAGCATAAGCAAGAAATAAGTGTTCTAAAGTAGCGCATCCACCAAACAGACGTATGCTGTTCTTCTAGTGTTAATTGGGATTTTGACAGTATGAAGTTACTCTAGAGAATTGAATTCCTTTTACCTGGCGTAAGGATATTGTCACCCAATTATCGGAAAGCCAGACCAACTACAGCTGAGAAGGGACCAGAGGCATACGTGCCATAGCCACTCATCTATCTCAGTCAGTAACTGAGGGGTTGATTAGGGAAGTGTCACTTGTCGCTGGCCGCCTCTTTCCCCATCCCCTGTCCTCTGGAACCTTCGCGGTGATTCACGGAAACCAGAGACTTCTAGAAAACAGTGATATTCCTATAAAAAGGGCTGCAATGAGTGAGGTCAGTCAGTTCTTGGCGAACAGCTGTGAGGAGCGTCCAGTGAGGGGACGGACTGCGTACGTGCGTCGGAGGAGTTTACGTAATCGCGAGTGCAAGTGGAACTCTTAATGGACGAACTGGTGAATCGTAATTGTGTGCATTACGTAATTCTGTGTAACTGACAAGTGTTCAACTGTAAGTCGGTGGAAATAAAGAACATTTTTGAGTGGTGCAATTGGACTTTTCATTTCACGAACCCACAAAGTCACAATATTGAATCTCGTAGCAGGACAAAGGATGAGAAATCCTTAGTTTTTCAATTTTCGGGAAAATCACCACACGTGTATACGGAGCTCGGCAGCTTTGGGCGTTGAACCTAGCAAAGAAGAATTCGAAATCAGCGTGTCTTGAGACTTGGACCAACATGGCGGGTAGAATGTTCTAGAAGCTTTAGGGATATTTGTACTGATCCAATGGGGTCTGTGAGCTGGACCCCCTATCTCCCTCTCTCCGTACTACTAGCCACGGGTTTTGGCAGTAGTGGGACTAATCTAAATTGAACTCTGCTGCAGGGGGCCACGCTGAGTTTCCGGCATCCCACCACGTAGCGACGTGTCTTCGAAAGGTAAGACTCCCCTGGAGTTTCATAAAATTAAATTTTTGACCAGTAATGGCATTATGCCTCTGTATGCAAACTTGTAAATGGGCAGTAAGATTTGAGATGAAACTTTGCTAATTTTGTCGGAATTGACTTAGGTATTATTCTTTAACCCCCACACCATTCTTGTCTACTATCTGATCCCCATCTACGCACCCCCAGTCGTCATCCCACCCCTGGGGTGTGACAATATTTTGACTTTGTGTGTTCGTAGAATTAAAGCCGAAGTTGCAGAAATTTAAATTGTTCTTTATATCCGTAGAAACGCACTTTGGTCAAACCTTACAGCAGCAGAATCACGTAACATACACAAATACAATCATCCAAGGTCGTTGACCACAAACAAAGGCTTTCACTTTCTAATCTATAACAAACAAGAAATCGAATGTGCCGTAAGACATCACCAGACAAAACACGAACGCTTGTATCTGTGTCAGCATGTCTTTTATCTCCGGGTTATCTTTATGTGTTTTGCAGTCTCTTTATCTCCACACTGAGGTGTCTGTCTGTTATCGCTCCTCACCTAACCCTTTGTGCGTGTACGCCACCAGTCGTAATAATGGATTTGCGAAACTATGCTTCTGGTAAACATCTCCTCCTCCGATGGCACGGTCACCGGACTGACCTGGTGGACCGTTTTGGTCCACGGTGGGTGGGGTGATGGTTATTGTGAGCGAGGTCTACCTGGAAGGCCGGACAAACTGGTGCTTCCCCTCTTTAAACACGTGAGCGCCACGGCAATTCTCAGGAGGTCCTTCCATTGGGACAATAACTGGAGTCTAAAAAGCCCCTCCGCCCATTACAGGGTAGAAGTGGATATGCCACTTATGTGCGTCAACCCAATGCGGAAGACTACCGAACAACCTAGCTGATATCGTCGGTGACCTAGCACACCATGCTCCTTGCTCTGCCGGCAAGTACAGATGTATTATTTTATCTAGTCAGGAATCCTGCGCGGTAGGGATGAGTAGCAACTGTGATGGGGATAGTGCACCTATCGCCACAATATGTCACACGCGTAAGATTACGAGAGGGGCGGGCGGTGTATAAGGTGTCTAAAAACAAATTTCATTCGCGAAGCCACTTTTTCAGTTCTTATAAACTAAGTTGTAATACTTACTATGGTAGTAATCTCCACGCTTTTGTTGGATCTTAAATAGTACATAGGCGTTCGGAACAAAATCCTGTTCTCCTCCAGCAGGCATGATAACCAACTGTCGGCCTTTCAATATCGCTGCAGAGTCCCTGTAACGTATTTCACTCCAGGCATATGGTCCAGTATGTGCTCTATTTATATAAGTTTCATCCATATAAACTATATAAACTTCACTTCGATATCTCCGAATATTTCGTATATACTTAAGCCTTTTTGCACGTATGGTGCGATGTTCGATTAAAATTTGCCTGTCACGCTTACTCTTTTTTCCAAACAATCCTATCTTCAAAAGAACTCATCTTAGTATTCAGACACTGCCTAGGAAGTCAGTAGAATTTTTAGCTTCATAAACACTTTCTTCAAAGTTGGTCTTTGTTTTTCTGTGCTTTAAAAATTTTTCATAGTTCGGCTAACTACTTCTGAATTAAAACATCCAAATTAGATTTTGTGCATGTTCTTAATCTTTGTTTACTGGGCATCGAGAAGGACATTGTTGCAATAGCACCAGTGGCTTTTCTTTCCTTAATAACTCTCCTAAACTGCTTTCAGACACAATTGTTGCGTCAGATACCCTTCCCGAGATTTTTATAGCTGACTTAGGCCATTGTTCCTTTTTTATGAGTCTAGGGATATTGGTTATTACTTCTCGTGTTTTTAAATGTAGAACTTTATTTCCTAATGTGCTGCTAGGAGGCGTTATTTATAAATGCTCTGTTGGAACCAGGACACAAGCACATTTTGAAACAAGCTGTAGTGTTACCGAGTAGATCTGCACGTGTTTAGTTGCTCGCAACTGGTACGAAACTGACCTACCCTCTCCTGCAGTTGCAAGCGTTCTGAGGTGGACGTCCAGATACCACTGCGCATCGCTCTGCAGTTTTCAAGATAAAAAATACATCTGTACCCGGGACGGTTTAGGCGGCTCTCAACCCTGTCTGCCGACTGAGCCCCACAATCGTTCCCAATGTGGTTGGTCGGATGCTGGTAGTGCTGGTTTGCCGGGTAGTGTCCAACTGGTTATTTGTAGGTAGCATGACCTCTGACATATCGTGGCTCCTGCTGTTTTCTCTTGTCTCATCCTTCCCTCTGTGGTTCCTCCAATTGTGGGCATAGGTACAAGTAATCAAGTTTGAACCTCCGAGCCCAATCCCCTCTAGCCCACAACTTCATAATGATATTGCATTATTGCCTTGTTCACAGATTAATATAAATATCTTTAACAGTGTATGCTACAATAGATTTGATTTCTAAGGCCCAATATAAATTTTCAATATTTCATTTTTTAAACATATTAAGTTACTTTCTATTATAATAATTTTCAGAGAATGCTTTTGCATTCATGAAGATTCGTACAGATATAAAAACTTTTATTAAGCAGTGCATGCCGTTATTTCAACTTCCTCATATCCAAAGCTTTAAAAACCTACACTGGTTGCAGAAACAGTTGAGTGTTAATACCTTCCCATACCAAAGGTTTGTTTCATGTTTAATTTATTTGCAGCAATTACTGGATGAACAAATTCAAGTTCCCCTTTATCAATGAAAATCGACCTCTTGTCAAGTGATAGGGTGATGTGACAGCACCAAATTCCTGAAAGTCCATCGTGATACTGCTGGCTTCCTACAGGTTTTACAAACCAGCTTCCGTTCAAGCGAGTAAGCTTCACATCGGGCGATTAAACGTCTCGCTCTTTCTGAATTGAGGCACCACAACTGAAGTAAAAAGAAGGGATAATGTCATGTGCTATATTTCGATATTTTTTTCTACCATTCAAATTTTACATGGAAAGGCTCTGCGGTGCTGTATTTCTCTCGTGTTATTTTGTTCGAGATACCCCCTTCTTGTCAAGTTATTTTGAATATAAAAGGAGCATATTTTACCCTGAAACGATATCAAACTAACACTAATCGCTGAATTATGTAGAATGATGTATATAGAACTGAATACATTTCTTTGTTAAATTATTCCTTTGGAAATTAATTTAGTGACCAATTTCAGTACCAAATTAAGTAGAATGTTCTGATTCTAATATTCCTTGTCACTAGATGTGCAGATGTTTATCTTTTATTTCTAATTGCTTGTGTTGGCAGCTGTTTTAGACATTTTCTTATAGTCAGCGAGTAAATGCAGTATACATTAAATCGGTGACACTTCCTTATGAAGCACTACTGGATTACGAATTCAATTACAGCTGCTCAAAGCACATACCAGAGAGAATTTGGTGTTAACACTCCTCCCAAAAAAATACAATACTGCGACTGGTATACAAATTAGAAGCTACTGGATCTCTGGTGAGTGAAAAAGGCAAGCATCGTTCATCTAGGCTTCCCACGGTTGTTGTTGACATAAGAGCATGACTGGAGCAGTTACTCAATGTGTCAGAGAGCTGCGAAAACTGCAGACCTAAAGCCATATAGGGTTATGGTTGTACAACAGCTACAGGAACAAAACAAGGTAAAAGATTGAATTACTGTCGTTGGTTTCAAACGTTCATTTTTAAAAATGCTGCCATATTGTTCATTACCTGTTGGACAGATTAAGCATGGATCCTGACGCGGTCCGTGTAGGACCGGACCAATAATAACTAATAATAATAAAAATCGATAATTAACAATTATCATAATAATAACAATAAACATAATAATAACCCACAAGGACATTCAGGGTATAAGCAAGAATCATATTGTAACTTTGTGGGTTCGTGAAATTAAAAGTCAAATTGCACAATCTCAAAATGTTCTTTATTTCCACCGAATTACAGTTGGAACACTTGCCAATTACATAGAATTACGTAGCGCACACAATTACAAATCACCAGTTCGTCTGTCACAGGTCCACTCTGCACTCGCGATTACGTCAACTCCTCCGATAAACGTACACAGTCTTGCAGTCCATTCCCTCACTAGGTGCTCCTCACAGCTGCTCGCCAAGAACTGAGCTGACTCGCCAGCTACAGGTCTTATATAGGGAAGATAGCCGTTTCTGGAAGGTTCGCGGCGCGCACAATTATCCCGAGGTTTCCAGACGTCTGGTGAGAGGGGAAAGAGACGGTACAGGGCTCGTGCCGCTCTCCTAATCATCCTTTCAGTTAGTGATACGAGACAAATTGGTAGGCGTGGACTGAATGCTTCCCGTCTGGCCCTACTGCCGGCAGGTTCTATCGGGAATTCCGACGTTCGGGTGACAATATTTAGATATATAAATAATACACCAGAACTTACCTAACAGCCCGCCTCGTTAGCGTGGTGGTAGCATGTCTGCCTCACGTTCAAGAGGTCGCGAGTTCAAGTCTCGGTCAAGGTAAGTTACCTGGATAAAGTTGTTTCCGGGTTTTCCTTATCCTGTAAGACGAATGTCGGGTAACTCTAAGCTCTAAGGACCCTGGGCTCATTTGAGCGTCATTTCACCCATTCCATTCATCGTCCGATATGACTTAACGTTGGAGGACGTAAATTACAACAACAAAAAATACTTACTTAACATACATGCTTTTCTCAATCTCAATGCAAATCTCAATGTCTGAATATTCTTGTACACCCTGATCCCCAAACTCTAACTTGACCGGAAACATTACCTATTTTTTGACTTATTCCAAGGCAGTGCGAGGCACCGTCCTTTTGAGACAGAGTTCTTCCTTACAATTCGCGAACGTAATAGCAACAAAAGGCTGCAGGATATAGCCCGGGCTTTGCTGCCATAATTTATCTAACCGTGAGAAAAGAGGAAGTGACTTTTATATTACGTACAAAACTGAAAAATTTGAACATTGGTCGTAAGTGGGGATAGGTACCAGTCAATGGAAAATTAATGTTAGTTCACGTGACTTTTCAAACTCCAAAAATTACCTAGAGTGTGGGAAACTCAAAGTAGCGTCTAAAAGTAGGTTTTTCTTATAATAACACTTCGCTCCTGTGATCTACATGAGACGGACGCGTATTCGGCGTCGTCTAACAAATCCGCTTCCAGCCATGCATCAAGACAAAGTACAGTATTTAACAGTCGTTCTAGTGAGAATTACACTCCCAAGAATACGTCGGGAATTTCAAAATATTTATTTTTCCTTGCACAAGACCCATCGTACCGAGTTCAGAGCCATTGAGGTTCTTAAATCTATCTTCTTTCTTCCCGACTACGAAATTTCTAGCCGCCATCCTGTAAATATCGCATTTTTTTCTTGATTAAGTCCTAAGGCAGGTGAACCCATGGCAACCCTCGGGATGTCTCTCAACCTGCCAGCTCCCTCGTCGTCGTCGTTGTCGTCGTCTTCGTCCTCCTCCTCGTCATCATCATCGTGTTATTCGTCAACAGTATAGAAGAAAGCATACACACTCGTATCCGGGACATCAAAATTATAATTAGGGTGAAATCTCATCATAAATAATATATAATAGTATATAATAATACGGTCATAATTTTTCGCACCAAAATTCAATCTTATTATATTTTGTTGGCCTAATATGAAACAAACGCGCCGTAGTAGTTTCATAGTTGGTACTCTTGGTTTCCGTCTGTGAGAACCAGGTAAGCTCAGACATGTTCAGTATCGCCTACCGCTGCAATAGAGGTAACATGCAGTTAAAGTTGATGTTAGAGCAAATTCCGGAGTTTCTTTCAAACTAAATCGCTGCTGATGAAACTTGGCTACATCATTTTGATCCTGAAGCAAACGGCAAACTTCAGTGTGGAAATTTCCTTCATAACCAACCCACAAAAAAGCAAAAGTGGATGCTTCTGCTGGGAAAGCTATGGTCATCTCACTCTTTGATATTCATGGAATGATTTATCAGCATGTTGTACCTGCACACACATCAGTAACTGGACAATACTACAGGGATGTCCTGAAAACATTGCAAGTCCATATCAGGCGCAAAAGACCACATTTCCATGAAGGAAGCTGGATGCTGCACCACGATGATGTGCGGCCGCATATGGCCAATGTTGTTGCTGAATATCTTGCGAAAATCAACGTGAAGTGCATCCCTCAGCCTCCCTATAGTCCGGATTTAGCCCCGTGTGACTTTTTTTCTATTCCCTAACTTGAAGAAACGCCTTCCTGAGAGGCATTATCCATCATCAGAAGCAGTGGTGAAGGCTGCGGAGGCGATTTTGAAGGATATCTCAGAAATGGTTTCCAGCATGTCTTTGAAGACTGGCAGAAACACTGGGACAAGTGCATCGCATTCAGGGGAGACTATTTTGAGAAGGACCATCAAAATTATGAGGATAAGTAAAGGTACGTTGTCAGAACAAAATTATAATCATTATTTATTAAACAGCCATCGTATTTGTATAACATATTTCCTTATTTAATTTACTGAACAAGTAAAGTACAAAGGATTACCTTTTCTGCTAGCAATCTGAACAGAAATGTGACACAGGAGTGACGAATTGATAAAGGCTTAGAGGAATGTGGTGCACCATACAAATGTAAAATAATTACCTTCGGACAAAATAATAATAGCATAATCAAAAGAGCTAAGCTGATATCATAGTTATCAATTTTCGTCACTTTTATTCCTTAACCTTCATAGAGCAGGCTTCAATGAGTAAGTGGTTTCACTGTCACATTAGCAAGCTATCTTCTGGAAAAGCACGCACTTTGATGGAGAGTAAAGATATAACTGCCTTTGATCCTGCCATACATGTGCTCGCAGATAGCTCCCTCATGTGAAATAGAACAGGCTCACTTCAGCTGGCAGGTTTCGCTAGGGATAACGGCAAAGCATTAAATATTAAAGGCTTTCACATTTCGTAACAGCCAGTTGCACTGCAATTTATACTGCACTGCAAAGGTAAGGAAAGGGTACCTACTTATATGACAATGACGAGACATAATAAACTAGCCATTTGTCTAATTTTTTTATCTTTTTATTTGTCGAGTGTCACAATAACAAACACACAACTGGAACATAAAAAAATGTGTAGAAAGAATTTGGATAATGATGGACTTCTTCCAAGTTCTCGGAATTCGGTCAAGTCGTTCCTCGGTTGCTCTGGTATCTGCATGGACTCCTCATTTCAGGGCTGGTCGCGGATATGGAAGGATAATGTTGTTTTAAATAAAAACAAACTTCCGGAAACTTCTGGATACTGCAATTGGTTTATATAAGTGATGCATTGAATCAGGGGGCTTAGTTTACGGCAGGGAGCCGAGTTAGTGCAGTGTGGACCTGCAGCAGACGAGCTGGAGGATTGTAAATCGTGTATGTGACGTAATTGTGCTGGTGTACGAAGTGTATTTCTACGCAAATAGAGAACATTTTGAATTTCCGCAACTTTGAGATTTTATTCTATGAACCCACAAATTCACAATAGCATTTATTAATTCTTAAATCATAAAGTTGTTAACTGTTACCAAAGTGGGCAAAGCTCTGAAAATTGCCTTTCTTAAACCTATAAAACTAGTCAAAATACTGACTGCGAGTCTATAATCTAATAATCTGTTTAAAGTTTACATACTAATGTTTGCAAATCTGAATAAATAACCTTTTCGCTTTGTTATTTAGCAAAATCAAACCTTTTATTAAACATTATAAAAGTTGTTACAATTCCTATGATATCTTCAAAATCTTGAGACATATAAATATTTTTTCTACAATTATACCTATTAAAAGTGAATCTTAAGTGATACACTAGATGTGGTACTTCTTAAATTAAATCCGAAGCTTCGTTTGAACATAATGTAAACTGAACCACAACGAGCATGTTTGCTGAACCGCTAAACAGAGTAACAATTAAAATAAGACCAGAAGCTTTCCTGACGACCTTTTCTTGTTTTTCTGTTTTCTCTGCACCAGTGGGGGCTTGTGGGTTAAATTATTGGTGGTGCACAAATGAAAAATAAAATACAGGGTAGTAATGACTCACCTATTTATACAGATTTTCTGCTCTACTCTCCTTAGACCTGGCGAATCTATTGATAACTTTTGCTTTGAAGTCGCTGATCTTCATAACAAACTCCCTCTCAATTGAAAGCATTGCTAATGCTGTCAATCGGTCCTGTGACAATGTGTTCCTAAGGAAAGTTTTTATTCTTTTTAAAGTTGAGAAACAGCATTCCGCTTCAGCTGTAGACATTGGCATAGTAAACAGTACCCGGAGGAGTTTGACATATTCGCTGAATGTAGTACATACATTGTTTTCCTTAACGAAGTCTATCAAGCACAAAGCGCCGGACATTCCACGAAATTCCTCTCGACTGTAAATTACAGTCAGTTTTCTACGAATTTTTGTTCCAAAGATAAAAGGATAGAACCTTATTGTTTCTCTAAGGGAATCCTCTGGAAATGTCTTACAAATTTTCTTGATGAAACAAAGTTGAGGCTACCAGATGCCCCGTGAAGCTAAATCTGTCCTTTGCTTCTCTAAGAATGTCACATACTTCAAGAGCTTCTCTTCTTTTCACATCATGATCTTCTATTCTTGTCCTTTTAATTGCAGTTTCTTCGTGTTCCTCGATATCCACGCTATTTCTTACCTTTTGCACTTCCCTTTTAAATGCGTTTAGCTAGGCGATGGCAAACGTTGCATTACAGTCTCGTTTCTGCAGCTGATTGTACAAAATGTCCGCATGGGGTATGATCTTGTAGAAGAAAGACAGCCAGAATACAAAATTATAATCTTTCAAAGTGGCCATAAACCCAGAAGCCTGAACAAGTATGGCGTTGTTGTTTAACAGAGCTCTCTTCTGAATAACCTCCATGCATTTAATTAAATTCTCCCTGTGTTCGAAAAGCAGAGCACACAGAAGCTAAGCCTGAAGGACACGCTATAGCCGTTGCTAAGAGTAGGAGGAGCTAGCTTCATAAACCGCCATTTAAGCAATGTATAAGAAGCCCCTCCCATCTCTTCACCTTCTCGCAACCCCCTCAGAGAGCCTACATTTGGGCGAAATCTTAGGTTAACTCTTCACTGCAAACCTGCGGCTCCTACAGCTAATCACAGTTTATTTCGACTTCTGCGGTCATGGGCAGCTACAGACGATAAGCATAATATAAACATGTTTGTATATAAAACAATGCAAACAAGTACAGCTTTAATGTGCAAAATGCACCTGTTGTATATTCAGAATCATTGGGTGTAGCGCAAACCTGCAACCGTATGGAGGAACCGCCCCTGCTCTGCAC
Organism: Mantis religiosa; assembly: GCA_030765055.1. Taxonomy (NCBI): domain Eukaryota; kingdom Metazoa; phylum Arthropoda; class Insecta; order Mantodea; family Mantidae; genus Mantis; species Mantis religiosa. The sequence goes on along the minus strand of CM060952.1, from coordinate 205,038,301 downwards.
CATTTTGAATATCAGTTTTCTTAAACACTGTTATACGCAAGCATATTCAGAAATATGTTCCTTCATGGAAGATAGAGGGAAACTTCCTTCAAACAAGGAGTAATAGCAGTTTGTTGAAAGCAGAAAGGCATTAGCCAAAGAGATATTCCCATTTTTAAAATAGCTTTCAGAGCATAAAATGTTTCGCTTTTGTTTCATTGCTAAGAGAGTAGAAGCAGTTTTCTCATTTCCGGTGTGCACGAGGGATGTTCCAATATTTCCTACTGACATCTGTAGGATAGTTAAGATAGGCTTCTAATATACGACACACAAATTTAGTCCTGCGTACAAAAATGGAGTCTGCTAAACCTTCAGCTATTTGTGTCTACCAAACAGCTGGAAGCAACTCTCTGATTTTCTGATCTTTATGTTACTAATGTAATTTAGAAAATTTATCCTTTTAATATTTATATATTGATTCTGAATGTTTTAACTCTTGACTTTCAGATTAAGAAGTGAGTAGTGGTGATCTACATTTTGAGAATCCAATAATTTTTAGAAGATTTTTATCGTTGTAATATGTTACTCTCTCCACGTAGGAAAATTTTTAAAACTACATTTTAATTCAAAACCCAAGTGTAACATTAGTCATAGCAAAGAGATAATGCGTGTAACAACGACGACTGCAACCTTTATTACTTCGGCAATTATATGCTTAAATGACTCAAATTAAATCTGTGTTATGTAAGAAGTCAACTGGCAGGATGCCATATCTCCCCATTGTCAGTTTCCAATGTGATACAGCAATAATTACTTTTACTTTAAAGTATGCTGCTAGAAAGAAGCGCCTTATGTGTTTCATCCTTGGAGAGTATAATTATTCTTTTTCTCATCATCGATTTCATCATATATCTTTTTCATAACGATTTCCCGTAAATATTCTTACTTTTTATTTTGGGAACATAACGTCACTCTTTCTAGGTTTTCTAGTTTTAATTAAAGGACGTAAAAAAACACTAGCCAGCATTTAGAAAAAGACAATAATTTAGTACCCTATTGTCACCTAATTATCGGAAGGCACGGCCAGCTAGCAGCCGGGTGGCGAGCAGGAGGTATTCAGCTTACGCCTACCCATTTATCTTGTAGCGGTAGCGAGGAGATGGTTGGAAAAATAACACTAGCCATCTCTTTCCCTTCCCCCGGAGTCTGGAACAGTCGGGATATTTCATCTCACCGGGAACCTTCTAGACAGGTCAGTTGGTCTTATATAAGCGACGCGCCGGGCTGGAGAGAGTCAGATCTTGGTGAGCAGCCGTGAGGAGCGCCGAGTGAGTGAACGGACCGGAAGACTGTGTACGTGTATCAAAGGAGTTGTACGTAATTTCGAGTGCAGAGTGGACCTCAGACAGACGAACTGGTGAATTGTAATTGTGTGCACTACGTAATTCTATGTAATCGGCGAGTGTTCCAACTGTAACTCGGTTGAAATAAAGAATATTTTGAGTTTGTGCAATTGGACTTCTAATTTCACGAACTCACAAAGTCACACTATTATCTTTTACCTTTCAGAAGCCAGTTCAGAACCTCACATATTTCGACATATGTATTGGGTATAGTATTGATTTCTGTGGAAATTAATTGCCCTTTCTCACTGTTTGTGTGTAGGCTAAAGTGTGGAAAGATAGTCAGACTGAAAAATTCAATTCCATAGCCGTGATTTGAGCCACGGATCTTCTGGTCTCCATCCAGCCGCTCTAACCCTTGAGCCACTATGGCTAACGTGCCGATATGACATTAAATTCTCCAACTGACTCGTGTTTTCCCAGTAAACCGCTAGGAGTTCTCATAAACACATGAGACAACTACCTTAATGGCGACTTACAACATTTAAGTACTTTAAGGTCCGGGCTTTATAGTTCGGACCACTATTAGCTCAATTAATGGAAATTAATTGTTCTTTCACACTAGCCGTGTGTAGGTTAAAGTATGGAAAGATAACTAATTAATTGAAGAATTCGATGATATGTCACATAGTTATTATGAAACCAGGCTACTTCACTCATTTTACACTTAACAAACCATTGGCCTGTTACAATCTCGTTAAATTAAAGCACACATACTGCTATTATGACATTGCTCTCCTTAAGCTGATAGTGATATGTGTATTATTTCGCTTTATATTGCATTTTATTTTACTGTAAATGCCATGAAAATTTTTTTACAGATGTCTGTGTCATTTTATATTTAAACATTTCTAGTACAGTTTTTTCGAATACCCCACGAAAATGACCATGGAGGAATCAGGCGAAGGGGGCACTATGGTGAGTACTGGTCGAAGGAATTGGATCGTAACGTTGCAAGATGTGAATGAGGGAACTAGCTTGCAACGTATCTATAGATATGTCCATCAAACAACGTGCTTGTATTTCTTTCCAGAAAATAAAACCTCCTTAATATCCTTGTAGTCCTTTTGCACATTTGCAGCACTAAAAGAGATTGAGGAAATGGGGACAACGAAAAGGACACTTTCTATAATGAGTATCTATATGTGTATCTTTATTAACCCCATCCATGAAATATTATTTATAATCCATGGTCTGGAACACACTTGGTAGTGATTTTGGATGAAAATATGGATTTCTTTCATATTTGAATCTACATCAATATAAGGTTTTCTGTCTTTGCGGCAATTAAGTGAATTTAAATGGGGTTTTAAAAATGGTGGCCAGGCTATCATGCCCCCTTTTTTACTCTGTGCTTTCACTTATGTTTATAAGAAGCAGAATTAAGAGGCATGTTTTTAAGTCAGACCGTTTTGGAATTAAAAAAAGACGTGCATAGATATCGCAATAGTTTTATTTTTACCTGAAAGCCTGTACCTTGATCTACTTTTCTGCATACTTTCCGTAAATATTGAGGCACTTCTCATAACGTAGCACCAGTTTTTGAATACCCTCCTCATAAAATTCTGCCGCCTGACGTGTTAACCACTGTATCACAACTGTTTTGACTTCTTTATCGTCTTAAAGACGCTGACCGCCCAGATGTTTCTTCAAGTGCAGGAACAAATGATAGTCGCTTGGCGCCAGATCAGGGCTGTATGGAGGAAGATCTAGAGTTTCGCAGTGAAAAGATTTGATGAGATCTTTGGTCCGATTAGCCACATGTGGACGCGCATTGTCATGCAGCAAAACGATACCCTTACTCAACTTGCCACGTCTTTTGTTCTGGATTGCACCGCGTAGATTGTTTTATGTCTCATAATAAGACGCTGCATTTATTTTTTCATTACGAGGCATAAACTCCACCAGCAATGCTCCTTTTCTGTCCCAAATAACTGGCATATGATTTACCGGGCAGAAATTGTTTGCTTAAATTTCACTTTTGTGGGTGATGATGAATGTCGCCATTCCATGGATTGTTGTTTCGATTCTGGTGTGACTTAGGCCACCCATGTTTCGTCACCAGTAACAATTTGATCTAAAAAATCTTCAACTTCATTGTGGTACCGCTCAAGGAAGGTCAATGCACTGCCTAAACTTTGGGTTTTGTGCAAATCCGTCAACATTTTCGGAACGTAACGTGAACACAACTTCCGGTACTTCAAGTTCTCGGTCACAATACGATACAAAATTCTACGAGAATATGGAGGAAAATAGTCACACAATGATGAAATTGTAAAGCGTCTGTTTTCTCTCACCTTTTCGTCCACTTTCTGCACCAAATCTTCAGTAACGACCGAAGGACGCCCACTCCATTCTTCATCATGCACATTTGTGCGGCCATCTTTAAATGCTGTCACCCAATTCCTTACCATTGTATCACTCCTAATGTTTTATTCGTAAACTTATAGCGATCGGTTTTACACCTTTAGCATTAAGAAATCGTATAACAGCCCGTACTTCACAATGGGCGGGACTCACGATTGTCGGAGGCATCTTAAACACTCAGTAACCAACGTATACAATGAAGAATCAGACTGTAATGGCGTCAGTGCGTAGAGAAGAGATGTAGGTAACCAGCGCGCATGCGCGGAACGCCGACCGTAGCGTTGCGGCGGCGGAATCGCAAAACGGTACTGACTTAAAAAACATGCCTCGTATTTAGCAGATGGAGACTCCAATGTTTTTCTAAGGATGCAAGAAGTTAATACATAGACAAGGGGTGTAAGTGATAAAGCTAGAGTGCGCTGGACACGTACAAAAAACAATGGCCAGAGGACTTAGAGAAGAGAGAAATAATATGAAAGCGTACATTTTCGTATAAAACCAAAACGAGAGCTTCAATCACCTAATCCGGGAAATAGTTCCAAACTCTGTGTATGTTGGCAGTAAAGCTATTACATTTGGTGTGATGGATGCTATGATATGTTTTAATGATGTTACTACTAAAAGGGAAGCTGTATTTAGGAGAATTGGACTGGAACCAGGTTTTAATTTGTACTGTGCCTTTGAAAACATTGACGCATCAGGAGTAAAAGAAGCAGAAAAACAAGTGAAGGAGGTGTCTAAGGAAGTGAGAATTAGGATGAGAGGTGAAAATAGGAGAGAGGATGCTGAGACAACTGGGGTGAGGAATATGGACTAAGAGGGTTTTGAATTTTGGGTATGTTACATGAAAACAGAACATTACCAACTTTTGTCATTTAGTTCAACTTGCTTATTTAAATTTGAGGTAAAGTTTTCTAGAAAACTATAATAGATAGAGATTTGTATGTGTTTGTACATATGCAGAATATGCTGCTCTAAAAAGCTGGTGAAAGCTTAATTTGTTACACTTTCATTAAATTCATCAAAAAATATTTTCACATATAAAAATAATGTGTGCATCATTATTTACTTTTCAAATTGCTATTATTGATTAAAATTCCTTAATGGTTCACCTGTTTTGTTTAATAACATGTTTGTAAAGTGATTACAAAGTTTGAAATGTGTTACTTCAACTATTTAGTAAGAAAGAGCACCAAAGGAAGAAAATACGTGAAAATTTTTGAAAAATTTTTGTATATTGGAATATCAACAGGGAAAATATATTAACCGTATTTATGATTTGATTATGGTATCTGAATTAGAAGAGATTGATATATAAATGGTAAAAGTTTCATTATGATAGATTGCATAGCTTTCAAGAAACACTAACTTATATTGCACTGACATGGAAATTGCTACTCTGGCGCTACCAAGTCCCTTTATTTATAGTGTCGCCAATCGCATTGTTGCGAGGACATAGTCAAGAGTCAACAGCAGGTGCAGATCGCCCGAGTTCTCCCGGGCGGAGGGTAACATGCCGGAGTACCTATCCGCTGTGCGGATTTATCCGTGCGGTATAAAAGATAGTAATTTGAGCGAGCTTGGGTGTCGTTTCGTAAGACGGCGCAGTTGGTCTCTACTGTTGCTTCTGGTGCCGGGATGTCCCTCCGATGAAGGGGGGCAGAGCCCGTTCCGCCTCGCTTTGGGCGGTTGCTAGCGATCCGTCAAGCAGACGGGGGAACCAGTAGGGAGAGGCGAGATGGAATTTGGTTTTCAGGTTAGGTTTTTCCAGGTCGTGCGCTAGCTCTCGAGCGCAGCTGCAGGTGTTACCCTTTCAGCCACGACCAAGTTGCGGCGTAACATGGCGGTGATTGGGGATGAAGGAGAAGAGGCAGACTATACCACCCAAGGGCATCCTTGGGGAGGTGGTAGCTCCTCCGTCTCCGGGGGAGACAGTGGTCATATTGACCCAGTGGGTGAGGAGTGATCTCGGCATACAACGTGTGCGTTCGTTCACGCACGACGTTCTCAACGTATGGTATGTCAGACTGGGTGTATAGGAAGTGTGATGATAACCTGCGGTCGGTACCGTAGATCAAGGAGACATAGTTCAGAGCGGAGATGAAAATCTTGCCGAAACGGATAAAGATAGATAACTGAAAGGTTCGTCTTTCGTCTGGTATCGCCTTGATTGTGACAGAACATTCCACAAACTTCTGGAACCATGAGTGGACGTATAATACGAAGCAGCGGTTCTTTGAGTAGTCAGTTGTAATTGGACTCGATTTGAAAGTGAAGGTGGTGAACTCTTTTGTTTATTTACGTGTGCAGAAGTGACGAGAGGCTGTGTTGGTTGATGTTACGTCATCTTGCTGCCAAGCTTGTACAAACAGTGTGCTTCTAAGGAAATAAAGAGCATTTTGAATTTCCACAACTTGGACTTTTAATTTTACGAACCCACAAAGTCACAATAGTAATTCAGATTTGACTTATTAAATGTATATAAATAAATTATGAATCTTCCTTAGAATTTTTCATGTGAACAGTACAGACGTTTCATTATTTTCATCTTGACAACAATGATGACGAAAACAATAAAAATACTTACAGGGATAAAACATTACTCCTAGATTTACTTCCTAAGGCTGCTACCAGAGCTGTGCTTGACTATGTTGTTTTTCTTTCTCACAGGAACTATTTATCTATGACTTAAACTATGCATTTGAGTTATGTTGCCTCATAATTCGAAACTGATCATTCAATTTGTAAAATTGACTCCCAAAAAATATATAATTATTATTCAGAGACATCATTATTCAGAATCCGAGCCCTCAATTTGGAAAATGTTCACCAAATAAATAAACCATAGCAGTAACCAAACTTCCAGAATAAACTAAACTGAAAGAGGTGGACGCACTGTGCTTTAGCGCATTATGAAGGCTCTAGTTTTTATTCCTATAGTGTAAATTAGCGGAAAAGACCGTGATATTGATTTAACTGACATCTTAAGAGAGGTTTTCATCTTAGGGACTTAAAAACCTTACCTTAAAAACCTGCAATGGGTTGAACAGTGAGACATCCATGCAAATAGAGATGACTGAGTTCAGTTCAGGATGATTTCATCTATCTCCCTAGATCTATACATAAACCAGAGTGCACAGTAATATAGGCGAGGGTCTGTTTTAATAGAGATGTAAGCACAGTGTAGCACAACAGCAATTTATCTGTAGTTAGGAAGCCAAGAGCTTTGTCGGGATCGACTTTACGACCGTCCACTCAAGGCGCAGCTTTTATTGCTTCTTTATGGCTAACAGAGGCTAGCTGAATGCTGGGGTTGACATCGATCCCCTTGAGATCCGTTTCGCAGCATTGCCCTGCCTTAATAAAGTAATCACACGTTAATTTAGCCCGCCTCGGTAGCGTAGATGGTAGCGTGTCTGCCTCATGTTCAAGAGGTCCCGAGTTCAAATCTCGGTCAGGATGAGTTACCTGGATAAGGTTTTTCCGGAATGTTCCTTATCCTTAAATTCGAATGTCGGGTTATTCTAGGCACCATGTACCCTGGACACATTTGAACATCATTTCAATCACTTCATTCACCGTCCGATATGACTTAACGTTGGAAGACGTACAATTACAACATTAAATTATATATTATATCTATCCATTGTTGAGTTGACCAACCGGTTGAAGGGAACGTAAAATGATGGGTTAAGAATTCAGAGTTTTTGGAGAATTTGGAAAAATATCTCGTTATTTTTAGTTTATACTAAATCAATCTGCTTTATTTTCCGCAGAAATTGAAGTTTTACATTTAAACTTTATATAATGTCAGATACTCTTCATCCGTGCTTCATAAAGATAGGTTAGTCAACCAAGAAGGATTGTTTTAATATGAAAAGAAATTGAAATTGACTGTGCTTTATTAAGTACAAGGTATCCATTTTATATTTTTGGCCACCCATGAACTTGGACACTAGTCCTTGTCAATCGGCAGCTAATTGTCATTCTTATCGTTGAAATATTTGGAGGACAAACGATAATTGCTTATTTCTCTAATATTTTCAGTGTTTATTCTCATAATATCTTCGCCAAAGTTAAATACATATGGAGGTGGGACCTACATCAGTCATCAGCCAATCCTGAGCTTGCGCCTCTTACCAGCGCTGCCGCATCTCACGCGTCTGAACTAAGATCATGATATTAACTAATTACGCTCGATAAATGTTTGAAAATCACGGACGACAAACTCACAATCAGAAATAATTTTATTTTATGATCATGACTTTACAAAATTCTCTACGATATTTAGAACAGGAGCGATGCACGTTTTATTTACACATGGTTATGGTTAAATGTTACGGATAAATATTTAAAAAATTACGGATGCCAATCTTATAATAAGAAATAATTTTATTTTCTGATCATGACCGTACAAAAATCCTGTCTCTACGATACTTAGTACACGAGCGATGCACGTTGTATCTTCACATGCTTATGGTTAAATGTTACGGATAAATATTTCAAAAATAACGGATGCCAATCTTATAATTAGAAATAATTTTATTTTCTGATCATGACCGTACAAAAATCCTGTCTCTACGATATTTAGAACGCTGGGATGAACGTTTTATCTTCACACGTTTTATCTTGCTTTCAGACGATTGTATGATCTATAATAAAATTCGGAATGCAGTGCATGAAACCACTCTTCAGGATGATTTAAATGAAATCTGTAATTGGGCTGCGGCTAAGAAAATGTCAATTAAAGCCAAGAAAAGTAATTCCATTGTTTTTAGTAGAACTAAGGTCAAAATTATTGTTAACTATCACATGGGAGGGGTGCAAATTCCACAGGTGGGCAGCTGCAAATACTTGGGAGTGTACCTGGCGAGTAATGCTGGATGGGACGAACAAGTAAATTCCACATCTAGGAATACGTGGAAGGCATTACATTTCATAATGAGAATATTGAAAAAGGGGAGCGCTGGTTCCAGGGAAATTGCCTACAAGGCCTTAGTGCGGCCGGTTATGGAATATGGAGTAGCATGCTGGGAACCGTATAGAGCTAACCAAATCGATCCATCAGAAAAAATACAGAAGAGGGCAATAAAATTCATAAAAAGAGGCAAGTATTTTGTGATTATAAAAGGAGATGGGACTAAATGGGAGGAATTAAGAATTAGGCGTAAAAAAACATAGGTTGGTAGCATTATTCAAAGCTAATGCTGGTGTAAAGGCATGGGTGGACGTTAGTGTAAGGTTAGATAATCCGGATTATTATGGACGAAACAATCATAGGTATAAAATTAAGGGTAGCAGACACAGAACAGACGTAGGAAAATTTTCTTTTGTTAATAAAACCATTGAAGAATGGAATGAATTGCCTGTAGCAGTCTTTCAGGGCTGTCCCCTGTCGCTGAAGAAATTTAGAAAAAATCTAGATGGTTATAGTTTAACTTTTAAATTATAATGGTATATAATATGAAAATAGAGAAGTAATTAGATATGTTTTAAGTGACTAAAGTAAAATAATATCATGTTTGTATTGTTTATTGTGTTATTGTTGTAAATCTAGTATTTGTAATTTGATCTGTATTCTTAACTCTGCCACCGGGTAGTACCCAATTGCAGTGAATAAATACATACATGTTATGGTTAACCAACATGCATCTATCCATTTAACACAGATAAGCCTGAAAAACAAAAACATTTTTTCCTCACAATATCTCAAACATAAATAATTCTCTTACTATGCAAACAGAAGTCAGTTTGAAACAGACTTAATTTTCAGTTCGTTTTCAGAGTAGAGATGCCGTTTTGTTAAAATGAATGGTATAGTTAAGTCGTGTGTTGAGTTCGAGCTGAAATATTGTTAATATTACATAAAATTATTATTATACACATCTGTTTCGCAGTGTTTGTGATTCGAGTCCGTGAACAGGTCCGTCGAAGCTGGGATAAGTAATTTTGGATTAACAAATGTGAAGTGATTCATTCTCAGGGCTGAAAAATTATATTTAATATGAACAAATGTTTACGAAAGCTCTCCAATTCAGAATATAGGGCAGCCATAGATTTTTTAAAAACCCAGCAATTATATGTGGAAGCTTGGGGTGCAGGTAGTGTATACACAGTGTCACAAATTTGTAGTGGAGAAGTTTCATCGTTAGACAAACGGAGCGTACAAAGTTTAGAAAGCGAGTTACTGGATTGGAAATCGTGCTTGATGTTCAACTGTTGTGACGTGTGTCAAGGTACGGTCTTAATGATTTAGGAATATTTTATGTGCTGTTTAATTGCGGGAAATATAGGCAGAGCGTTTGCCGGCGGGTGACAAGTGCTCTTAGGTACCGAACCTCTGCGGTACACGCACTACCCTGGACAACAGCGTTTCGATTGGGCATTGGCTACCGTTCATATGTCTTAAATCTGACGAGCGGTTTAGTGTTTGTGATATTCTGTTGTAATGATTTTAAGGGTAGGAGGCTATAGCAAATAACACTGGACACTGGGCAAAAAAATAAAAACATAAAAAAATCAAGAAATAAATAAATAAATGAATAGATAAATAAATAAATAGATAAATAATTAGCTAGATAAATAGATAAATAAATAGCTAGATAAATAGATAAATAAATAAATAAATAAATAAATAAATAAACAAATAAATAAATAAATAAATAAATAAATAAATAAATAAATAAATAAATAAATAAATAAATAAATAAATAAATAAATAAATAAATAAATAAATAAATAAATAAATAAATAAATAAGTAAGTAAGTAAGTAAGTAAGTAAGTAAGTAAGTAAGTAAGTAAGTAAGTAAGTAAGTAAGTAAGTAAGTAAGTAAGTAAGTAAGTAAGTAAGTAAGTAAGTAAGTAAGTAAGTAAGTAAGTAAGTAAGTAAGTAAGTAAGTAAGTAAGTAAGTAAGTAAGTAAGTAAGTAAGTAAGTAAGTAAGTAAGTAAGTAAGTAAGTAAGTAAGTAAGTAAGTAAGTAAGTAAGTAAGTAAGTAAGTAAGTAAGTAAGTAAGTAAGTAAGTAAGTAAGTAAGTAAGTAAGTAAGTAAGTAAGTAAGTAAGTAAGTAAGTAAGTAAGTAAGTAAGTAAGTAAGTAAGTAAGTAAGTAAGTAAGTAAGTAAGTAAGTAAGTAAGTAAGTAAGTAAGTAAGTAAGTAAGTAAGTAAGTAAGTAAGTAAGTAAGTAAGTAAGTAAGTAAGTAAGTAAGTAAGTAAGTAAGTAAGTAAGTAAGTAAGTAAGTAAGTAAGTAAGTAAGTAAGTAAGTAAGTAAGTAAGTAAGTAAGTAAGTAAGTAAGTAAGTAAGTAAGTAAGTAAGTAAGTAAGTAAGTAAGTAAGTAAGTAAGTAAGTAAGTAAGTAAGTAAGTAAGTAAGTAAGTAAGTAAGTAAGTAAGTAAGTAAGTAAGTAAGTAAGTAAGTAAGTAAGTAAGTAAGTAAGTAAGTAAGTAAGTAAGTAAGTAAGTAAGTAAGTAAGTAAGTAAGTAAGTAAGTAAGTAAGTAAGTAAGTAAGTAAGTAAGTAAGTAAGTAAGTAAGTAAGTAAGTAAGTAAGTAAGTAAGTAAGTAAGTAAGTAAGTAAGTAAGTAAGTAAGTAAGTAAGTAAGTAAGTAAGTAAGTAAGTAAGTAAGTAAGTAAGTAAGTAAGTAAGTAAGTAAGTAAGTAAGTAAGTAAGTAAGTAAGTAAGTAAGTAAGTAAGTAAGTAAGTAAGTAAGTAAGTAAGTAAGTAAGTAAGTAAGTAAGTAAGTAAGTAAGTAAGTAAGTAAGTAAGTAAGTAAGTAAGTAAGTAAGTAAGTAAGTAAGTAAGTAAGTAAGTAAGTAAGTAAGTAAGTAAGTAAGTAAGTAAGTAAGTAAGTAAGTAAGTAAGTAAGTAAGTAAGTAAGTAAGTAAGTAAGTAAGTAAGTAAGTAAGTAAGT
>CM060952.1:204926644-205016644 GCA_030765055.1 Mantis religiosa | reverse complement strand
CAAAATCTCATGACAGGCGATACTTTGAACAGACACGGTGTAAGCCCTAAATTCAGAAAAGGCATAAGAAAACGTGAGGATATGAAATGGTGGACGGTACACAAAGATTACGCACCCTAGATAGCGTTTATACATAGATGGTCTGAAAAGTTTCCGACCTAATATTTTTCAACATAGTCACCCTGTAACATCTCCTAGCGACGCTCCAATCTCTGTAACACTTCCAATAGTACACGGCGTTTTTCTCTGCAAAATAATTGTTCACGAAGGTGATTGCCCCTTCATTTGACGAAAATCTGTCCTTCGAGCGCAGTTATCAGCTGAGGAAACAAAATGAAGTCGCTTGCGGTTATATGTGGTCAGTCAAACAGCTCAAACCGTAATTCGTGGATTTTTGCCATTGCAACCGTTGAGATGTGGGACCGTGCGTTGTCTTGATGAAACAGGATTTCATTTTTCTGCAAATGTGGCCGTTTTCCCGCAAGTTCTTCCTTCAGCTTGCCAAGTAATTATGTGTAGGAAGTTCCTGTAATGGTTTTACCTTTTTGAAAATAGTCGATTAAAATAACGCCATGATTATCCCAAAACAACAATCGCCATAGCTTGGTTAGCCAAAGAAAGAGATTTTGCTCTTTTTTGGAGCATGTTCCCCCTTTGTAGTCCACTGTTTGGACTGTATTTTTGTTTTGGGCGTATAGTGGTTTATACAAATTTCATCTACTGTAATTAATCGGTGCCAAAACGCGGATGTATTCCCCCTAAACTGAGCCAAAAGTTCATCCAAACACGTTTTTGATCTAACGTGAGCAAACATCACGCCCAACACGCAGACAGCTTTCTCATGTCTAAATGTTGATTTAGTATGTGAGAAACACGTTCTTTTGTCGTGTCCATAGCCTCTGCTATCTCTCTCACTTTAATTCGGCGGTCGTCTAGCACCATTTGATAAACTTTGGTGATGTTTTCGGTGGTAGTTGCAATTTTTGCACGTCCCGAACCATCATAGTCTCCCAAGCTCTTACGGCCACGTTTAAATTCAGCTGCCCAAAATTTCGCCATGGTAAATGATGGTCCGGAGTCCCATTCACAAAATCCAACACATCTTTGATTTCCATAGGCGTATTGCCTTTCAAAAACAAATATTTAATGACAGCTCGATACTCGAATTTGTCCATTTTCATAAAAACTCACATTAACCCACTCAAATGATTGTTACATAACAACTGAGCGTCCACAATGCCTGGAACTTTGGTGAGTAACTTTCAACAGCTGAACAACTAAATTCACAATCTTTTATTTATGAGTGCTCCCATCTTCATATTGAGGTTGGGAACTTTCCAGAGCTACTTCGTACAAGCAGATTGGATTCAGGTTTTCTAAGTAGCTTCATTTTTTAATTAGTTTACGTTCTTACCCACCGTAAGCAAATAAGTTCAATCACACTTGATGTCAATGTCACAGTTGAACTGCAATTACTAGTGCTTAACTTTTGAGAGTAATGATAATGTACAGGAATCCGTGGTTCCTGTAGGAATAAAGGTTTAAATTTGCTATTTAGTGTGATATATTTCAATAATTGGAGAATGCAAAGTTGTGGCAGTCAGTAATAATTTATTGAAAACTTGTAAACAAACTTTCATATGCAATATAACCCGATTAAAGCCTAAGGACAAAACTTTTATAATCGAGCATAGCCAAAGTGGGAGGCATCTTATAATACCTACAGAAACAATATATTCTTTAAATGGAATACACTTACTCCTTCTATAACCATCAAGATTTAGAACTGCATTCGATTACTGCTTGTTTACATGAAATCCTTACCCACACACTCGCTCAAGTGTTCATTGACATGCGAACCTATTCTACTGTTTTACATGTCTTCACTGGTATAATATTTACTCTTCCATCTTGCACCCGCGCAGTGAACATGTTCTCTTTAAGTCCGACCCGGGAGTTGAATCTGGGATAGGGCGAAAGGAAAGTGAATGTTTTGAGTCTGTAGGTCTGGCATCTGCGGCGAGACCCCGGGTTGTGGGCTGGAGGGGCGACGGGGTACTCTAAAAATCAATGGTCCTAACCCTCACCGAGCCCTGTTCGCGGGAAAAGCCATTTCCATTGCAGTGCAATTGCAATGAGGATAGGATATGTGCAGTGGCGTATAACATGGCCACGTTAAGAATTTGTTTATGAAGTTTTGCAACACCTGTAAAAATAAGATTCATTTGCTGGTATGATACGAAAATAAATGCTAATTTGTGTATATATAACATTTTCTTGTGCATATTCGGAAATCTTACAATTTACAACTTTAGGCTACATTTATTTATCTTTACCAGCATTCACATGTACATCATCACTTGCTGATTGCAGTCTGCCAGCTCCACGTTTCTGATGAACGTCTTCCCTTCCTGTACCATTCTGGGCACATTATTTCTGTGCCGCCAAGTGGGGCCACCCCCGGGAGGAAGGATAAGGCGTAGGAAACACAGGGCGGCCGAGCCAAGGAGCCACGACTGTACAGTGGGCAGGGTCCCGACATTATACCTGGATAGACACTTCCCTGAAGTAGCCCCAGTCACCTTAAATCACTGACACGACATATAACCTGATAACAGAAAGACATTGACACAAACGAATAAATATAAATAAATGATAGATCTGCAGATATAAATAAATGACGTATAACAGAACAGACATATGCCATAATGCTGGCACATACCCTGGAGACCGCCGCAGTGAGAAGGCCACTCTACGAAGGTCAGTAAACTCCCTTGTAACCCCTGTAAACAAACATCCCTACTCTATTGTTCGTTTTGCCCTCAAGGAAAATTAGGCGTCTCGCAGTCGGAAACCTACCCATTGTCAAAATTCCATGTGTGCCTCTGACAACAGGCTGTAAGATTTCGAACGATCCGAGAACTCATTTCTTAGAATAAATTTTTGCACGCGGACCGTTAGAGAAAGTGTCTCTGATGACAGGTCCAAAACTGGAAATTCTCAACACTGATATCAAGTGGGGATACTTAAAAGCCAATAGAAAATTGATGTTTGGTCATGTGATTTTGCAAACTCCGAGAAATATTAGAGTGGGGATAATTCAAGGGGATGGCGGAAACTAGATTTTGCTATTAAGGACACTTCGGTCCTGAGTGCTGCGTGAGACGGACGCGTATTCGGCGCCGCCTAAGAACTATACTCCCGCGCCATGTACAGAGACCAAGCACAATGTTTAGCAATCTCTCCGGTGAGGGTTAGCCTAACAAATAATGTATTGGGAGGACGATGAGTATATCCAATCCGACTACGCAGTGCTACTGCCTCCGTGCTTCGCATCGCAATATAGACAGTGATGCTTGACTCAGCAACCACACCGACGACGACTTCCCGGTGAGGAGCGTAGGAGCCTAAGGACTACAATAAACTTCTATCAACCAGATTCGAGGTGGCATCATTAACTCACAACTTGTCTGGACGCACGCACTCCTGAAGTCCAGATCAGAGTCCTCATGTGGGAGCTACATGTCACCTCGAACCAACCACAATCTCCCTTTCCTTAACATCCGCACGCCACCGATCCTTAATTGTGAGGCGTCGAGCACAAGGGAGAGCTCGACGTGGTCCAAACGGGCTGGACCGCCTCATCCCCCAACAGGCCAGGACAACGGCAAAAAAGGGCCGATATCTTGCTCTGCAGCAAAACCTTCGCCTCCTTAATTTTGGGAGTCTGGTGCCTATTTTACAAACCACACTGTGTTCCACTTTTTACTATAGTTTATACATTTGTCTACATTTCCATTTTTATTTGGTACACTAGGAGTACTTACAATACCATCTATAATGTACATATATAGTAATATATTGACTTACGGTTATAGTATGATCAAATTTTATCTTAACCTCATGGTTTATTTACTAATGTCATCTCCGGTGATTGTCTTTGGTAGGGAGTATTTTTGTTCAAGGGTACGTTCCGCTGATGTACTTCACGGACAACTAAATACGAGGATCTACTCCCATTAGTCCTGGCCCCGTAGGACCTGAACCCGGGCCTCTCGGGTATATTTACCGTAGGACAGTACCTATTTTATAAACTGCCCCCCCCCCCCCGCCTGCACACGGCAGACAGGACGGAAGTGGAGACGCCAATTACGCGCCGGTCCATAATGAACCAGCTACCAAAAAACCTTGGTAGGGCCGCCAGTGTCTAGCTCACCAGCTACTAGCTCTGCAGGCTAGTTCCCGGGACTTATGAGGCAACCCTCTACCCCATCCGGGCGGCCAGTAGCCTGGCCGGAGGTACCCAATTGCCCGTGGTGGCGGGAACACACTGCCCCCTCGAGTCCAACCCAATCCGAACAGCTCACCTACGGGAGGGACTCGGCATGTTCGGCCCGAGGATCCTCTAGTAACCTCAGAGGTACCACGAGTGCTAGGTGTCCGCAGCGCCCGCACTTTGGCATCTGAAAGGGACGCATCCCTCCCCCTACGTGAGTACTTTACGAACTCGCTCCCCTACAGCGGGACGGCAACGAGCCCAGCAGCCGAGCCCTAATAGTACCAGGATGTCGATCCGAGCCCTAGAGGTCCTTGGCTGGCGATCTCGAAATGGTCCCAGCAGAGGAGTGGAGATCTACAACCGACCTACCGAAGGAGAAAGTAGTTTTCCTCAGAACATATAATCCTGCCATACACTGCCGAGACTCCCGCCGACACTTCTACCCTGAAAGAGACCTCCAGATGAGACATTATGTGAAATTATAATGGAGATGAAATGGAGGGACAGAAAATTCGGGGAATGTTTCTTTTGTTTTTTCGAGTGGAGGAAAAATCCATTTACGGAGCCCCACTGTGTTGAAGGACACAATGGGTACTGTGAAGCTCGCCTGTCCTTGGCAATACCCACTAATAATACCTCCACCTGATAATCAAAGGATAATGAACTGTGGATATCGTGTCTTAGTGCGGTCCGGCATAGCCCCCGCGTTAGTATATGAGAGATGGGATGCTGGCACCCAATAGGTGCGAGCTCGTGGAAGGTATTACTAGGCCACAGTCCTGAAACCTGACTACAGCCTAGGGGTTAAAAGGTGGTGATAGGTAAGGACATATACCGGATTATTGGTGTCTTGCATTCCACTGTACGTGGCGAGACTGGATGTCCTCCACGTACAACTGGCTGATTGTGTTGCGCTGTTGTTCTGTGATGTGCTGGTTCTCTGAAGGTGGTTCATGCTGAAGGAGGTTTGAGCTCACAGAGTTCCTGATGAGCCCCCTGATGCTCGTAGTGAGCTCGTCCAGCTTTCGGTGAATGGATTGGTGCTCTGTTGTGATGTGAGTTGCCTGCGTAGTCTGGAGCTGTCTTAGGAGGTGACTAAACTTTGACTAATCCAGTTCAAAACAAGGTCAGTGATAAAAGTCATATAAACAAATATGCCATCACTACCGCTAAATCACGTGCTATCGTGCCATGTGCTTGAGAGCAAAGGAACCTCCTCTTTACTTCATTTAAGAATTAACACCCATTTCAGATAAATCAACTCTGTTGCGTAATATATTTAATTCAAACTGTTACGAAAATATAAATTTGACAATTCTCTTCCAACATATAAAGATATATCACAATGTTAAACAAGGAACTAATTTTTACCACACAACAGTCTGCACCACAACAGCAGCCAATGAGAGGTGATAAGGTCATTAAGAGATACGGGGCAAGCTTATGTGAAACAAGGATTAGTTGACCTGGAAATTGGAGGTGTGTTCGCCGACCAATGCGTTGGAAGTATGTGGACCAAGTAACTCTTTATATCATCGTCGTCGTCATGATCATCATTCTTCATGATTTAGGCATTACTGCCTGTTGCAGTCTACATAATTAAATTTTATTGGTTCCACCGTTTTCTTGATCTTCCTATCTTTCTCTTTCCTTCTGGTCTACAGTTCATAAAATAGCGTGGTAATCCTTCTTTCTCCATTTCTGTATATGAGTTATCCATTTACAGGTATATTCTTGTACTCTGTCCTTCAGGTCGAATATTTCTAGCTGTTCACGTATATCTTCATTTCGTATGTGGTTGATTTTTCTATATCCTTCAATGCTTCTTATAAATTTCATTTCATTTGACTGAGTTTTCTTTTGTCTTTTTCAGTCATGACCCATACTTCGCAGCCATTAGGAGAAAGTAGCCTAATATTAGGGGGTGTGCAATTTGGAGTACGGGGTTATTTCAGCTACATAGTGCTAGAAATGTGATGGACTAAGGGAGTTTTGGCCACTAAGCATCCTGCATTTACGTCATGGCATTCCTGCTTGAGATCTCGTAACGGTGAGCTGACAAAGGAAATTTGCTCCTTGAAGTAATTTGCTGCTATTTACATCTGTGTATACAAATATAATAAAATATTTATGGTTTTAAAGACACCTTTGCTGAAGTTGTAGTAGTAAGATCAAACTATCTTTCTATGACCAGTCCATCGCCTTAATTCAATTACAAAAGTAGCACTCAACACCTCATAAAATAGGAAAGGTGACGGGTGAGGGATACGAATGGGGAAGGTTTCCTGGACAGGTCGGGGTTTTCCTCAGGGTTCGCTCTGCATTCTCTCTTCTTTGTTCCAAGGTGTGGGATACGTCCTGACTGGATGTGGTATGATCAGCGAAGAAAACACCTTGACCGCTCCACGATCGATTTATTCATTACTGTAATTAGATACCTGAATCGCCACCTGGAAATTCGCTGTTTGCAGACTCGTGTGTTGTGTTTCGCGGTAACGATGGAGTTCCTTACAGTTGTTATGTATACATTGTATTCCTACCGCACTGGTATGTACGACGTGGTTCCACTAGGCCCGACCGACAGAGAGAGAGAGAGTGTGTGTGTCTCCAGTATCCGAATCAGGGATCCACTATCTCCTGGATTTACCCCTCTAGCGTTATTTTTAATTTTTTGTGAATCACGTGTGTAAGTTCTAAACTGTAATTTGTTGGTTTAAATTTCGAGTTTTAACCATTGTACGAATTTTGTATGTGCGCATGACCGAACTTTGATAGAGAGTTTCCCACAGCGTCCTCTTATTCAATTCCAAAGCACGTACGCTGTAAAAGTTTTAGAAATTCGGATAATCTACGAATCTGTAGTATCGATCACATACGTATGCCATGAATGAAAGGAACAGTGTCCTTAGAAGATTTCTAAAGGAATTGTCACTTGACGTATATGAATAGGGTATTCTTCGGATCATTTACAATGGCGACCAAAACAGCCACAAAAGGACTTTGTTTGTTTAAAAGAGTTTTGAGAGGTAAGGTTAGAGATATATACACGCGCAGTTGTAGTCAGGGAGGCAGTCGTCGGTGTATAGCCGATATGGCTATATCGCGGCTAGGAAGCCATTATAAACATTCTTCGGCGTGAAGCCGCGGAGAGGAGTCAGAGACGTGAAGCCTATTAGAGCTGTCAACTTGATCTGTCTTGAATATTTTTCGGGCCATCAAAATTCATCGAGTAATATAATTAGCATTCAGTCACGATAAACCGAGATTGGTAACCCTCGGTCGGCAGCTCCCATTTTGAGGTTAGAAAAGAAGCAGTGAATAAATAATTTGGAGACGGGCATTCCAGTGTTGTAAAATTTCCTTCTCACACACATCCACGCATACCCCGAGAGAAACCTCATTGCTCACTATAATATTTGCTTCAAACTGGTGCACAACGTAGAGCAGTGGTAACACGTGATCGCCACCACCTTCATTTTGGTAACATCCTCCTCATGGTTCGGAGGCATTGTTTTCCTAGGGGTGGACCTGTTATTAAGAAAGCCGACCGACTTGTGTTTTCAACCTTGAGGGAGCTCATATTTCTGTTTCTTCGTTCATCTACATTTCTAGTCCATCACACACTTCTTATTTCACAAATATGCCTTATCTATTATTATGCGTTTTTCTGTAATAGCTGTGTATTTCCTTTCCATGCAAAATAATCAGTATAGAATATCTATGCTAATATAATATTATTTTTATGTAACATATATTAAGCGACTTTATGTTTATGACCAAGGGGAACCATTACATTCCCTATTATTGGGTACCATAGAGAGCTTAATTAGGGGTTCCCATAATAGGGCCTACTATTGTACTTTAATATTCATGCTAGAAACTAAATTTCTACTGCCAGGGAATCTAAACATGGCTGAAATATCACATAGGTCGAACGCTTACAATTTACCAGATAGGGAATCTCTTTGGAAAAGCGTATCTACGTGCAGCCACTGCAGAAACAGCTGGTAGTGGGTTCCGCAAATCGGGAATATATCTATTTAGCCCCAAAATTTTCAGGCCACTAGATCTTGCAATCCATGAATATGGAATGTACAATGAGCACGATGAAGCTTCTGAATATAAAAAATGTGGTACACGTGACTGATCCACCAGCTTCCCAAAGGAGATTGATCCTAGTGGCAGACATCAGCCCAATCCCAACACTGAAGCAGATGGCAAGTTCATCAGAATAAGCCAATCTTTCTCGAGCTGGGATATCTTGTGTAATTACAAGCTCGTCATACAAAGCTCAGCTCACTGTGAAGAAGTCAAAGATGACCGAGAAGACTCCACCAAAAGCCAGATAGATGGACCTTAGCATTGCAAAGCAAAGCGACAAATAAAACCAGAACAGGAAGAGAGTGGACTGCTGAATCTTCGTCCTCTGAAGACCAAGACGACTTTGTGCCTTTGGAATCGGAAGAAAAGTGGGGAAACAAGGGTGACGACGACGATGATGATGATGACCATGATGCGGAGTGCTTGTATTGTGCAGGCTCTTTTGGTGGGGGAGGACCGAGGCGGAGAAACATGGATAAGATGCTGCAAATGTTTCAACTGGGCACACACGGTTTGTGCAGGTGATAGGTCCAATAGGTTCTGTTGTGAAAAGTGTGTGAGAAAAGGAAGTAAATAAAAAATACCTGTCTAGCAATTAGGATAGGAAGTCGGGATATGAACCTTGCAGTTTCACTTCGGGTATCAAAACATCATATTTAATCCAGACATTAAGTTGTGTAAGCTTTTGTACCTATAATGCTGTAACTTAACACCAGGAAATGTATCCTATATTAGGAATCACATTTGTTTATTTTAGAGAATTGCATTTTTTTGTATAACAGTGTACTTAAGCTCCAGTTTTACATTCTATAAGAGAAGTAAAGAGTTGGAGTATACAAATGTATTATTTATAGACACTAACCTGTGTTATTATTGGTAATACAACAAAACGAAAAAATGCAACCCATGTTATGAAACTTTCCTCTGGTACTTTAAGCACTGACATTACTTTGTAAAATTTTAGAATGGTAAATCTCTACTTGCTTTAATTTTTCAACTTCTTTTTATTGTTCAATTTATATAGTTGAATATATCTGACTTTTTAATTATCTATATTTTTTATATGACATGTAATAACCCAAGTATTTTGTCTCGTCTACCTGCCCTATATTATTATTTTCTATTACAATTGTGGATCTATTACGTATTTCAGATGGAAAGGTGTTTGTTCTTGAGCGCTAATAGGTGAGCAACCAATCGAAGTCATGCGGTGTTGTTGTATTGCATTCCCGCTATGTAGTGTGTGACGAGCGCCAACCTAATACATCTGTATGAAATACTATTCGCGCCAAGACAAAGGTTCAGATTTTGCCGAAACTGATCCATGTGGAAGGTACAGGGTAATGTATCTAACATAACCATGAAAAACCCATATTTTTAGCTCAAATTTTTTTCTAATACATATAAATAAACACTATTACTTGTATTGTAAAAGTAAATCGAGACGTAAGCATTGTAATGCATATCATTATTGGTTGGCATGTATGTGTGTACGTATATTTGTAATTACTCATAACTGAAACGTAAATGTTTGACATGACGCAATAAAAGAATTACTTTGAATAAGCCAATTCGAGCGAGAGGAAACAAATTTCCTGCTGCCCTGGCAGAACGTGTCTGGTCACATTATATCTTTGTTTATGAATGGTTCGTAATCTCTATTTACTCTAGAGTTCAAAGTGGTTGGTGTGTATGTATGTACAAATAATTTTAATTACCCAGAAATGAAATTTAAACTACTGACATGACGTGATAAAAAAAGTTCTGTGAATAAATAAGTGAAGGTGTTAAATTCGAGAAAGAGTAAACACTTCATTTCCTGTTAGCCTGTGGAATGCTGTATGCTTATGTTTATGAATGAATGCTGGATAAAAAGTGTTTTCTTACTCTGGGGAGTTCAGCTGTTCTTTACACAACAGTAGAGTAACAGTAAAAGAGTGCAATGGTTTCGTGCGGTGAATTTAGAGCTGAGTCAAAAAGGCAGGTATTGCGAAGTCAGGCTCGAAAGATTATTTTCAAGGTGTACACGTTCCTCAAATAATTTTCGGAAACAGAAACTAAAAATGAGATATTGAAAAGGGTACTTTCGTTTAAAATCTGGGAAAAAGTGTATCAGCTGGTTCAACTTGCAACGGAAATGGCACACGAGGTAATACGCCTCCCACCTTACCACTGCCAATATAATCCAATTGAGTTGGTGTGGGCTCAAATAAAAAGAGGGCTTGCAAAAAGAAGTAATACTTTTAAACTAATGGACGTTAAAGTCCTTGTTCGCGAAGAAATTGACAAGGTAAGACAACAGGACTAGGAAAACTGCGTGAGGCATGCAGAAGGCGTTAAGGAAGACAATTATAAGAAAGAAATAGCATGTAACGAGATTTTTGAACCTATAATCATAAATTTGCAAGACAAAGACGATGAACCCAGTGACAATGACGAATTGTCGCTTAACGGAAGTGACATTTGTTTTGTTTCATTTATACCTTGCCCATAACTGCAATGATCATATCGGCGGACGTTCTCTTTGGAACATATCGAAGGTGTCAGCACCTGTTCGGTTGGTTTTTAATCATTATATCACACACACATTCGCAATCTCATTCATACTTCCAGACTCTGGGGAAGATGAGGACTTCTCTTGGACGGAGAAAACTCCCCACCCCCACCGCCAGGAATGTAACCCGGGACCTCTAGCACGGCAGGCAGGCGCTCTACCGACTGAGCTACGGGGTCAGCCTGTGGTGACATTGACAGCGATATGGATGAGCCACTTGCAGTTTCATTTGGCAACTGCATCATTGCAAAGTTTTTAATATATAATTTACTTACCCTTACGTCTGCGCCAAGCAGACCTGCATGTTGTATGATCGTGTGAGAGAGAGGGAAATATAAGAGGAGTAGGGTAACAAGCTGGCAACGCTGAGTGTGATAGGACATCTGATTAGCTGGACTTCAGTACTCTTCCCATTTGAAACACATAATTATAATCTCTTTAGCTTTAAAAGCCATCACTTTACTAACTTTTGGTATGTAAAACCCAATGTGGTAGAGTAGAGAAAAAAGTCCTCCAGAAAAGTATGTATAATTTAAGAAGCCCATGTGCCTTGACGTTCCGGTATTCTGCGGTGAAAGTAATTTTTTGCATCAGTATTTCAGATTCCATTCGTTTCCTATTTCAAATGTTTTGCGGCTATTTTCTCTCTTCATTATAAGTGGTTTTATAGGGCGTTTCTAAAGCACATTTTGAGCTTACTATATGGTATTTGTAGTCTTAAAATAGTGAAGCTACCATGGCCTAAATGCCTTGCCCATATTCACCTTCACATTTTCGTCCTTTTCTCCACAATGCACGGGAATCATTTGCGTAAAAGGACTTGGGCCGCCTTCCATGTAAAAAAGAGCCCTCCTTTTGATAATATATGCAGGGCTGTAACGAGAAGCCAACCCGTCACAGCGCAAAGAGTAGTCAGTCAAAGCTGTTCCTTCGTCAGAGGTAGATGAAGAGTTATTGACTGACCACATCTCCAATAAAATACATGTTCCCCTTCAAAGTGTCCTGTATTGATCCAAAGACGTTCCCGATACAACAACCGTACCGGGTGGAAGGCAAAGAGAAAAAAAGGAAATGGTTTTATGCCTTTGCGAATTTTCATTTCCCTGGAGATTCATTGCACACTGAAGAGGTCCCTGAACTGTCGCAACAGAGCAGGCTACAGATCAAAGAAGCTTATCTGTCTTGTGGCATTTCTCAGTTCAACAAGTTCTTTTCCGTCCCAAGACGTTCTTGGACAGAAGTAGTTTTGTCCTTTGGTGGCGATTTCCCTAGACGCAGCTGAAAAAGCTATTTTCCTACTGAAAATCAAAATTACATCTTAGAAACGAAAGTTTCATGCTCCTTCAGGTTAAAAGAGTGAAAACGAGGTACAAAGTAAATTGTGACTTGAATGTCGTAGATATTTTTTAATATTTAGCAGTTGAAGCATAAAATAATATCTCTCCATACTAAACTAACTAAGCAAACCCAGCGGGTTGTGAAGCAGGAGCAACAGGTTTCCGGTATTAGAACATAAGAGAGGCATGATGAAGCTATAGAAATAATTAATTAGTGAATGGAAATATACGATATTGGTTTAGTGAAGTTAATGGACGCTTTCTTTTGTTTGTATACGTACGATAAACCCCTCCTTTAAGTACAGCACTGTAAGTAGTTTTCTGATTTATTTATGTATATATATATTTATTTATATATATATTTATTTACTTATTTGTGTGTTTATTTATTTATTTATTTATTTATTTATTTATTTATTTATTTATTTATTTATTTATTTATTTATTTATTTATTTATTTATTTATTTATTTATTTATTTATTTATTTATTTATTTATTTATTTATTCGTTCATTTGACTTTTGCAATTTACTTCCTCCAAAGTTAAGTCTTTACGGACGATGAATGAATTGGGTGAAATGATGCTGAAACGGGCCCAGGGTCCATAGAGCTTACAGTTACCCGACATTCGTCTTTCAGGATAAGGGAAACCCCGGAAAAAAACCTTATTCAGTTAACTCACCCTGACCGAGATTCGAACTCGGGACCTCTGGAACGTGAGGTAGACATGCTACCATCTACGCTACTGAGGCGGGCAAGTTTTGTGATCACTGCTCTGTTGTTTGATTGATTGTTATGTGTATAAGGGCGGTCAACTGCATCGGTTATCAGTGCCCTTTAAAAACATATTCATGGCAAAAGCCAGATATAAATTGAGCTAAAAAGGAATACAAGTGTAAATAAACTTATAAAAAATGCATGTACATAAAAAAAATCCAAAAGAAAATAACAAGATATATAACTCCAAATGGCAAAAAATTTCCTTCACTAAATACTAAAATCTAACCTAGAAAAAAACCTTAAAACCTCCTCCCCTACCATGTTATCATCAGCTAGCAGTTCTACAAAGCTGGCCGGCAGCTGCACAGACCTCCTAAGGTGTCCTAGGTAGAAACATTCTAGCAGCACGTGTCGGACAGAAAATCTTAGTTGGAAAACGGACAGACTGGAGCAGGCTCCTTTCTAAACAGAAGACTATGAGTACAAAAGCAGTACCTAAGGCTTAACCGGGCCAAACTCACCTCCTCATGACGAGATGAACGACAGGAGGTAACCCAGGGAATCGGAAGTTCTTTCACAGATCTAAGTTTATCGCTGCGGAGAGCGGAACACATTTCCTGCCAGCAGGCTTGCACAGCTCTCCGGAATACAGCTCTAAAGTCTTCCGATGTCACAAATGGTACCGCCACCCTGGGCTTCAGCTGCTGAATCCGCCATTTCATCCCCCGCAGGCCTACATGACCAGGGATCCATGCACACTCCGCTAAGTTTACTCCCCACTCATCACGGAGCCCAACAAGGAGTCATCCCACTGTGATGACAGGGCTACACAGGGGATATAGAAGGCTCGCCATCCCACTCACCCTGGATTTCGGTACAGTACCTAGTCTTGGCCGATTGATTAGGGGAGGCTTAGTCCCTAACCTTCCGTTTAGGCGAAGCAGAAACCAAATTTGTGTATTAGAAATGTGCACCCTCACCAAATTCAGAAGAAAACTAGAACGAGCTCAGATGCGCATCCCTCAACCACAAGGAGAAACCTTTCCACCCACACGGGTCTCCATGCATGGCCTACACGTGGGTGGCTGTATTGTCTGACCCGTCACCACTAAGAGGAACCACATCGAGGGTGTCAGAATGGCTCAGGACTCCGGGATCGCCAATTCCCGTACCTATCGCAGTACACCCCTAGGGGGATCACTGCTCTGTGTGAGCTAATTTTGGAGAGAGAAAAGTATTCAGATGTTTCGAGTCTTTTCAACCTAATAGCCTCACATGTTATCTTTCTACTTCACACACCACATAGATGTGTTCTGTATACTATATACAGATTAGACAGAAGACAGGTGAAATTATACACACTATTAACTTATTATGTTAAATTAAGCTGTATTTTATTTAACAATTACTAAAGGACACTGCTATTATATCCTATACCAGGCAGCTCTCTCACAACGAGGTCTGTATCGAGTTGAATGTTGATTAAGATGTTATTGTTTATAATGTGGAGTTACTTCTGATATTTAACACTGTATTTCCTATACATCTAGCGTACCTCACAAGTCCAAGAACACCTATGTATATGCAATTTAAAAACAGTAAGCTTTTCATCATGGAGCAGGCCGGTGCTTCAGCCGAAATAAAACACAATCGAGACAAACCTTTAAAAAGTAGCGAGAGGCGAATGTTCGCGCATTGTTTCGCGGTGCTTCAAGAAAGAAACCCGGAAGCGTCTATAAAAACATTGAGAAAGAAACTGGTGATCTCCTCGATGATTGAGGAAGTAGTTTACATAGCCTTAGAATGGAACAGCGAGCATCCGGAACTCTAAGAACACCGCGAAAATCGCGTAATTGCAAACAGAGCGTGGAGAAATACGACGATTTTACGAAAAGTGCTATACGCAGTAAAGTTCATTATTATTTTATCAAAAATAATATGTAACCCAAATCTATTTATTTAATGTCTCGAAGTTAGCGCTGCTCTATATACCGCTAGTCTGCAAAACTTATGCGCGTACATTTAGCTTCTAACACGTGGCAAGTGGTGTCCTCTCCGCCTTATTGTTTACAGCAGGATTAAACTAGCCTGAGATATGGCATAGTATATTATATGCCCCTGTGGTAAATATTTAATAAGGAAACATTTGGCAAGGCTGATGATAGAATTACTCATAAAACCTTATAATTACGCATTAACTAAAGGTGGTCGGGATATAGAACTGCGAACTATGAGCTGGTAGGTCCGGAAATGACAATATATATATATATATATATATATACACACACACGAGGCCTGTTCAGTAAAGGAAGATCACATTTTTTCACGGTCATAATTATTCGCACTAATATTCAAACTTATTACATTCTGTTAGCTTAATGTGAAACAAACACGCCATAGTAGTTACATTGTTGGTACTCCTGGTTTCCGCCTGTGAGAACCAGGCAACTTCAGGCATGTTCAGTATCGCCTACCGCTGCAATGGAGGTAACAAGCAGTTAAACTTGATGTCAGAGCAGGATCCGGGGATTTTTTCAAACCTAATCACTGCTGATGAAAGTTGGCTATATCATTTTGATCCTGAGAGCAAACAGCAAAGGTCAGTGAGGAAATCTCCTTCATTACCAACCCTCCAAAAAGCAAAGGTGTTTGCTTCTCTTGGGAAAGTTATGGCCATCTCATTCTTTGATATTCATAGAATGGTTTATCAGCATGTTGTACCTGCACACACATCAGTAACTGGACAATACTATAGAGATGTCCTGAAAACTTTGCAAGTCCATATCAGGCGCAAGAGGCGACATTTCCATGAAGCTGTCTGGATGCTGCACCACAATAATGCGCGGCCGCATATTGCCAACGTTTTTTGATGAATATCTTGCATAAATCAACGTTAAGTACATCTCTCACCCTCCCTATAGTCCGGATTTAGCCCCATGTGAGTTCTTTCTATTCCATAACTTGAAGAAACGCCTTCGTGGGAGCCATTATCCATCATCAGAAGAAGTGGCGAAGGCTGTGGAGGCGATTTTGAAGGATCTCTCAAAAATGGTTTCCAGCATGTCTTTGAAGACTGGCAGAAACGCTGGGACAAGTGTATCGCATTCAGGGGAGACTATTTTGAGAAGAACCATCAAAATTATGAGGATGAGTAAAGGGTACGTTGTCAAAAAAAATGTGATCATTCCTTTTTGAACAGCCCTCGCATATATATGGCTAAAACAATAAATATTTCGAAGACATGTAAGCCTGACTTTGCCTGGTAACTCTCTTATCACGTCATGTGAATCGTTTACATTTCGGTTCTAAGCAATTACAAATATACGTACACGCATACATAACAAACCAATAATGATGGTCGTTACAGTCCTTACGGCATGATGCATTGTTATAATTACTGGCACTTTATTTATATTAGGAACACTTTTTGAGCTAAAACTATGAGTCCTTTATGGTTATGCTGGACGCATTATTCTGTCCTTTCACCATGGATCGCTTTTTGCAAAATCTGAATTTGTGTCTCAGTGCAAATAACAACTACGAGATGCGTTTATCTCCTATTTTTTTCTCGGGACTGGAAACAGATGAGAACTGCTGTTTTTTTAAGAATACACGTGGAATCTTTGTGAATGGGTGACAAAGATGGCAATACTGTACGCTGCATAGAAGCGGCAGTGGCAGCGACTACAGTTAGATCTGTGTTTGATACTTATTACGGCCATGTTTTCATTGCAAGAGCAGCGTGTAATAATTTGTTTTCTCTATTTTCGTGGTGTGACAGCTATTGAAATTCAGCACCAGTTGAGTGAGACATGTGGTGATAGTACCATGGATATTATTGGGTGCGAAATTTCAATGAAGGCAAAACATCGTATGACAAAAAACCAAGACTGTCACGGCCTCAATAAGCCGCTCTGACGACATTATCTAGCGAGTGAGGAACGTTGTTTTGGAGGATCGCCGGTTGAGCATTTTCAGATCTTCACGCAGGATTTTGTGCACATATCCCAGGAAATTGCAATTTTGGAGGCGATTTCTGCAACCGTCTTGGTTTTTTGTCACATGACAGTTCATTTAATTGTCGCACCCAGGAAAGTACATTAGTCACATCCGTGGTACCATCACCACATGCCTCAGTCAACTGGCGATCAATTTCAATAGGTGTTACAATCTCTCAATAGGTGTTACTGTCCGTATACCTCCTGTGGCTCTTCTGCAATTCTCCTTTTTGATATGGTTACTGCTCTTCTTTCCAAAATCCAAAACTGGCTCGTTTGTGCGCCTTAAATTAGGTCTTCAGGTGTGGTAATCTGTATCTTCAGTTTCTCTTGGTCCTATTTCCCCCCGGCGATCTCTTAAGTAATATTCCTTTCTTGTACACACACACGCACGCACACGCACACACACATATATATTTACCAATGGCCAAACTCCGCGTCTTTGACATAAGCATATAACTTGGGGCATTACAACAGTTGTAGAACGCAACGGGGCAATGCCAATTAAACGCAAAGCAATGGCGTGATCGGTGATCTTACAACGACAGTTGCAGACATGCCTCCAAAATTGGCGCTTCCTGGGATCTGTGCTCACAATCCTTCATGAAGATCTGAAAATGCTCAATCGGCGATCCTCCAAAACAACGGTCTCAACTAGCCGGATCATGTCGTCAGACCGGTGGACCCTGGACACATTTGAGCATCATTTCATCCATTTAATTCACCGTCCCATATGACTTAGCGTTGGAGGACGTAAAAAATTACAAACAAAGGCCGGTTGATGAGAGACCGTCACTGTCTTGGTTTGTTGTCACATGATGATCAGCTTTCATTGATCTGTCGCCTTCAGGAACGTACTTTAGACACATTCATGGTAGCATCATCACATGCCTCACTCAACTGGCAATGAATTTATATAGGTGTCAGACCACGAAAATGGAAAAAAACGAATTATTACACGCTGTTCTTGCAATGCAAACGTCGCCACTGTAAGTTCTACGGAGTATTATGGCTTTGTGGGTTCTTGAAATTAAAAGTCCAGCTTACAGACACTAAAAGTTGCTCTTTATTTCCGTAGAAACACACTTTTATCAAACTTCACAGTCCAGAATTACTCACATACACAATACAACTTGCAAGGTCATCGACCACAAGCACAGCTCACACAGCTGTTTACCCGCTAGCGTCCAATTCTCTTCAAGAACACAAAATTGCCTTTAGGGATGTACTCGTTTCTGATTTAATATTAATTCCAAAACTCCAGCTACTGATGTGTATCGAGAATTTGCTGGGTGACAATTTATTCTTTGATTACCAGGGGAATTTATGCCAAATATAGCTACGACAAGCGTAATAAGGATCTGAAGAGTCCTTTGAATTCTTAAATGTTGCAGAAATTATATCTACTCCAAAATCTGTCTTCAGTGTCTCTCATTGTTTGAGATATTGTTCTTAGGCATAATAGTTGTATCGCAGTGTGGTGCTTTGTATTATGATATCAGATACATATCTCGTAAACGTAAGTTATATCCTAGTGCAGCCAGGAAGGCTAAAAAGTGAGGCACACTGTGAATGAGAATTCCATATCCATTCCCGGGGGTCAGGACTGCGGTGAGCGGTAATACAACCTGTTGCTTGCTGCAGCGGACGGCACAGGGGTATAGAAACCATTGCTCTAGTTCTCAGATATAAGACATATATAGCCGTCTTACTCTCCACTCTACTGTTTATGGTATATCAACACCTGGGCTCAGACAGTTGTGTGATCTTAATTTCTCAGTTTGCCGATAGACGTCTTTATGAAAGTTTCCCATAATTTTCTGGTTCTCTTTAGTTTTATAAAGTGTTTTTGTGACAATAAACAATACGTAAATTTTAAAGAAGAATTGTCAAGTTGTTAAAAGTGAGCTATATTGCATATAAAAGTGAGTATCTGTCATGCTTAATCTGTAATCTAGGTTAACCATGAAGCAGAGGGAAGGGAAAATGCATCTACTTCAACAGAAAACTGGTAATCAGAATATTGTACCAGAAACTGAGACAGAACAGGAAGTATATTTGCCACAGCAAACCTCCAACAGCTTAACTTCTTCAAATCCAGAGGCTAAGCAACTCCATCCTGTCACTCCAAGTGACAACCAATAATCTGTGTCCAGTCCCAATCTTCCAGTTCCAAAATTTGGCATCAAAAATCAGAAGATCTTCAAGGGAAGGAGCCTTAACCTTCTTGGAGAGTCAGACGAACGTCCTCAGGCAGTAGTTGGAGCAGAATCCACTGAAGATGCTCTGGAGCAAAGACCGAAAAGCGCTTTTGGAGCAAATTGTGAACAACCACCCGTCTGAGTGAGTAATCTTACAAATAAAGCATGTCAGCTACTCTCATTTATATGAATAAGTACATTCTTTGAGAAAACAAGGAAACTCGGTAAGTCATAAATTACAACAGGTTTAAAATATAGTGAAACAGGAGGAAGAAAAAATTAGGTAGCTTTATAGAGAGGCACTCGGTTCATAATACAGAAAAGGTGGAAAGCTTTTTTCCATTATGGGGAGAACTTCAAACTTCAAATGCCAATAAGCTTATGCACATATATAAGCTCCAGGTATTTACCAGAGCAATTCACTCAGTGAAGACTGAGCACCCCTCTCAAGACTAGGGAGTTACCGAGCCGTCCCAAAAGGGCCTCCGGCACCTCCGTGGAGCTTTCCATAGGGCATGACCTAGAGACTAAAAAGCCCCCCCCCCCCCTACCTGGTCCTATGGACTCAGGAGGGGATGGAATGCATACGCCACTTACGCGCGCCAACCCCAAAGGGGAAGGCTACAGATTTACCTCCGTAGGGCCGCCTGGTGATCTAGCAAACATTCTACTAGCTATGCAGGCTAGTACGCGCGAATATATGGTTTCCTTCAACCCAGTCCGAAGACGTACTCGATCTCCAACGGGTATCGGGAACCACTGCTCCGTCTAGTCCAACACAATCCGAACAAGTCCCTCAGCGGAGGGGCTCGGCAGTTCGACCCTAGATTTCTCTAGTAAAGTCTGTCTACTCAACGCAAGTGCACGGCGGCCGCTTTCTTTGAGGAACCCTCATAATCGTTTTACAACATGGACCCTCCTCCTGACGGTCCCCTCTACAAGGTTGCAACGTTTTAACATCACCGTCTTGCACCTAATGAAACAGAACAACTGGAAGTTGGAACTTTGGCAACTGAGACTCCACGCGGAGTAGACTTGCAACTGTCATTTTCAGAAAATAGGGCTTGCTATTGGTCCCCAACGTCAGTGTTCCATTTCTGAAGTGTGGAGATAGATTTATGACGGTCATTAGTGGGCGGAAAGGTCAGGTTCTTTGAGGTCCCTTTGACTGGGAACTGCACACACGTTGGCTAAACAGACTTTAACGTCAGAGGTACCACGAGTGCTAGGGGCCCGCAGCTCCAGCACAACGGCAGCTGAAGGGGACGGATACCCTCCCCTATGGGGGATATGCACAGAATGTACACTTTGTTTCGAAACCACACTGGCCGAACACAGCTGTTGGATCCGTCCCCTTCAGCTGCCGTGGTGCGGGCGCTGCGGACCCCTAGCACTCGTGGTACCTCTGACGTTCCTAGAGGAACATCGGGCCGAAAATGCGAGCCCCTTCCTGATTGGGAGCTGTTCGGGTTGGGTTGAACTCGAGAGGGCAGTGTTTTCCCGACACCCACAGGGAATTTGTTACCTCCGGCCAGGATACGGCCGCCCAGAGGGGTTAGACGGTTGCCTAATAAGTCCCGGATACTAGACTTCAGAGCTAGTAGAAGTGCTAGATCACCAGGCGGCCCTACCGAGGTTTTCGGTAGTCTTCCCTGCGGGGTTAACGCGAGTAAGTGGCGTATCCACTTCCACCCGTCTTGACGTTGTTGTCAACAGGGGTGGGGCTTTTTAAGGAATCAGTTATTGCCTTATGGAAAGAGCGCCGGAGTAACCATCGCTCCCAGGTAGAAGAAGGCCCGGGTCCTTGGTCCTACGGGTCCAGGACTATTGGGAGTAGAAGCTCTGCACATAACTGTTGGATCCGTCCCGTTCAGCCGCCATGGTTCGGACGCTGCGGAATCCTAACACTCGTGGTATCTCTGACGTTATTATAGGAACCTCGGACCGAACATTCGAGCCCTTCCCTGATAGGGAGTGGTTCGGATTGGGTTGGACTCGAGGTGGCAGTAGTTTCCGATACCCGCGGAAGATCGGGTACCTCTCCGGACGGGGTTGAGGGAGGCCATACATTCCCGCGTACTAGCCAGCAAGGCTAGTAGAAGGTGTGCTAGGTCACCAGGCGGCCCCACGGAGGTCATATCGGTAGCCTTCCCATTTTGGAGTTGGTGCACGCAAGCAGCGTATCAACTCCCATCCCATCTTGAGTTCATAGGACCAGATGAGGCAGGGGGTTTGTTAATCTCTAGGTCTTGCCCTATGGAGAGCCCCTCGGAGGCGCCGAGCGCCCTTTTGGGACAGCTCGGTAATTCCCTGGTTGAAGGAGGCCTGGATCCTTGATCCTACGGTCTAGGATTATGGGAGTAGAACCTCTGGCATTATATGTTTCATAGTATATAACTTAACTAGTCCGAATTTTGGTGTCGCAGCTTCGAAATTCGGTTAGGTATAATTTCTGCATCATTAAATATTACATTATTTTGTGATTAGGCAGTGCAAGATCAACTGGTGTGCGAACCTCAAAAGTTGTTATTGGGACGCATCGACCTCGAAAACAAAAGCATTGCTTCTTACTCTTAATCAGTGACCCTAAGCTCGCTTTCAGGTAATGGGGGAAAAAGGCAGTTATTTGAGGAAAATTCGATAATTAGACGGAGAGTTCCAAGTTTGCTCATTTTGCTACGGTCGTAATTGTACAGTACTTACAACTTACTGTAACATCAACAGATTTCTCTTCAGTTACAAATGTATGATTAAGAATTATTAAATTCAGTGAAATAAAGGGCTTGTATCATTGCATAGGACATTTATCTACAATTCTTTGATATTGTTCTGTTTTCTTTTTATCATCTGAGGCCTCCATCTTCAATCTCACTAACATTAACTTCCCTCAAAAAGGTTTAAGTTGCATATGTCCATCAGCTTATTTTCCGTTATCGATTGTTATAACGGAATGTTGGAACATGTTAAAAACCTAACATAAATAACTAAAGGACAGCTTCTTTATTGCGGTTTTATAAGCCAAAGAAGTTTTTAATACTACAAGCTACCTTGGAATATGTTGGTATGTTTACAAACAGCTACAGCAGGCTGTGTCAACTACCTGCGAACTTCGTAACGTGAGACACGCGGCGTTGTTCCTGTCACTGCCTAATCCACACTCATGT
Organism: Mantis religiosa; assembly: GCA_030765055.1. Taxonomy (NCBI): domain Eukaryota; kingdom Metazoa; phylum Arthropoda; class Insecta; order Mantodea; family Mantidae; genus Mantis; species Mantis religiosa. Next base: position 204,994,290 of record CM060952.1, on the reverse strand, counting down.
TGGAGCTTTCTTTATGCTGCACTACTGGCTGAGCAACTACTTTTATATATTCGTTCAGTGTCACCAAATGGTTAAGTATATTTGATTCCAATGAATGTAGGGCAAGGTAACTGTAGAGTCATTTGTCCAAATTGTAGGGGAAACTTTGACAATTTACACTCCTCTAGTACAGAGTGTAGGGTCACCAAATCACTTCTTACCAGGAAGATGATGGTGGTGGTGGTGGCGGTGGCGGTGGCAGTGGCGGTGGCGGTGGCGGTGGCGGCGGCGGAGGCGGCGGCGGCGGAGGCGGCGGCGGTGGCGGTGGCGGCGGTGGTGGTGGTGGTGGTGGTGGTGGTGTTTAATGGCGCTCAACTACTGATGCTCCAGGGATGCTCTCTGGAGGCGAAAGGGTGTATTCCCCTTGGTTGCGTGCAGCAGATCACGTGGATCCTGTCATGACGCTGCACAGCAAATCGACGACGCCTATGATTAGTATCCGCACATAATTTTTAGAATTTTTATGGGGCTATCAGGATTTTAACCTAATTTTTACTGACGGGTCAAAATGCCCTAGCAGTGTAGGATGCGCGTTTGTCCATGGGGCCGAACCCTTAACATTCGGTCTCCATGGCAGCACTTCCGTATACACTGCAGAGCTGACTGCAATATACCGAGCCATTGTATATGTTCGCCGCCGAAAGTTCGGTGACTGCCTAATTTTAAGTGATTCCCTCAGCGCACTCCAGAGCCTACGTGAGCTGTACAACAACAATCCTCTCGTACAGCGTATCCAGGACGCCCTCCACGTCCTACACGCCTCGGGCGTTAGCATGGTTTGTGCATGGGTTCCTGGACACGTAGTCTTGCGGAGGAATAAAATGGCGGAATCGGCAGCCAGGGTGGCAACCATAGACCCCAATGTAACAATTTCACCTGTCACCGCGGAAAACTTTCGGCTTGTTGTGCGTAGGGCGGCGCTCTCGTGCTGGCGCGACGAGTGGTCTGCTCTACGTGGCAACAAGCTCCGAACAGTAAAGGAGCTTCCGAATCACTGGGTGACTTCCTGTCGCCAATCGCGGCGAGAAGAAGTTATATTGGTTCGGTTGGGTCTTGGCCATTGTCATTTTAGACACAATTTTTTATTAAACAGGACACCGGCTCCAGTTTGCCCGCGGTGCCGAACTGTCCGTGCGTCATTTATTTTTAGATTGTTTTAGACTAGCCCGTCTCCGCAGGTCTCTCCAGCTGCCGGTCAGCTTGACAGAGATACTCGCAGAAGACGAGACGGCGATGGGCAAAGTTTTAGCGTTCATTTTATCTACAAATTTTAGGATTTAGCCCTAAAATTTGGGGTATTTTAACCATTTTATCTCCTTTATGGTTTTAATATAGTCTTTGTTTCTATTTTAGTCTTTGCCACATCGTTGAGCGTGAGTGTTACCAGGAAGAGTGATAAGAGCATTTTCATTAGCAAGGCACAATTTGGTGATTCTATATTACTAAGTCAAATTGCCTTACAGAAAACTCGTCTAATTTGTAACGTCTGCAACAACTCGAAGTGAAATAACAGACTAACCGAGGCAATACGACCCATTTTAAAGCGTTGATTTATACCATCAGCTGCCTTTATTAACAGTTGTCTATATTTATGACCTATCCAATTTGAGCGGTACACGGTGCTAGGAAACATTCGATATTCTAGAGCCAAAGAGAAATTATTAACATTTGCCGTTGATTTATAGTTACAGACGCAATGAGAATGATCAGTTAAACTGACTATTTACTCACAAATAAAATAAATAATTTAAGCTTAAGCCAAGAATGGCACCAAAGATAGAAAATCACTCTTAATGCCCTGCTGCTACATGTGTCATACATCGCAGTACAAGACACAGAGGTTTTACTTAATTAGTCTCTTGTGCTTAATTTTCTGGTTATATGAAGGATTTAATGCTTCAAGTGAAGTCCTAAGTTTCTTCGTCACTCCATCTTATAGCAACGTTTTACTCTTAATTTATTAGACTGTTTTCTCGTTATATGATATGGTCCTTGCTTTCTTCATTCGAATATCCTGAACATCATTTAAAAAACTATGTAAACTCTTAAAGTACAGTTAGTTAAGCCCAGAAGATCTATCCAAAAGTGCAAAGACACTGGCCTCCTTCAACACGGGAGCGATGGATAACTCCCGGAGACTTTCAATAGGGCAATACCTGATTTCTTAAAAAGCCCCTCCGTTGACAACAACGACTAGACGCGATGGAAGTGGATACGCCACATACGCGCGTCAACCCCTCAGGGAAGACTACCGAAAACCTCCGTATGGCCGCCTGGTGATCTAGCACACCCTTCTACTAACTCTGCAGACTGGTACCCCGGACTTATGAGGCAACCCTCTTAGCCGTCCGGGCGGCCGCAGCCTTGCTGTAGGTACCCAGTTTCCCGTGGGTGTCGGAAACAAACTGCCTCCTCGAGTCCAAACCAATCCGAGCAACTCCCCGACGGAAGGGGCTCGGCAGTTCGGCCCGAGGTTCCTCTAGTAACGTCAGAGGTACAACGAGTGCTAAGGGTCCACAGCGCCTGCACCGCGGCAGCTGAAGGGGACAGCTCCCTTTCCCTATGGGAACTCTTAAAGTACAGTTGAGTTGAGTCCAGAGGTTCTACTCCCATTAGTGTTGAAACCGTAGGAACAAGACCCGGGCCTCTCTCAACCAGGGAGTTATCCGAGCTGTCCCAAAGGGGGCTCGGCGTCCTCCGTGGTGCTTTCCATAGGACAAGACCTGGGTTACAAACAAGGCCCCCCCCCCATCTGGTCCAAGGACACAGAGGGGATGGAAGTATATACGCCACTTACGCGTGCCAACATCAAAGGTGAAGGCTACCGATATGACCTCGGTGGGGCCGCCTGGTGATCTAGCACACCTTCTACTAGCCTTTGCAGGCTTGTACCCGGGAAAATTAATGGCTTCCCTCAACCCCGTCCTTAGACGTACACGATTCCCACGGGTATGGGGAACCACTGCCCCCTCGAGGCCATCCCAATCGGAACAACTCCCGAAGGAGGGGCTCAGATGTTCGACCCGAGGTTCCTCTAGTAACGTCAGAGGTGCTACGTGTGCTAAGGATCCGCAGCACCCGCACCACGGCAACTGAAGGGGACAGCTCCCTTCCTCTACGGGAACTCTTAAAGCGCACACCAATTTGCCTGAAAATACATTCTTGCATATGACTCCGAGCGGAATGGCTCACGCGGTTTCGTTTGTGGCCCGGATACGGGAGGCCCGGGTTCGAATCCCGTGACGGACCTACCTCATCTATAGGTATTTTGGGGTCCTTCCCCGAGTCGCTAGGCGAATGCCCGCTAAGTTAATTACATGCACGGAATTATCTGTCTCTCCACATCGTCTCCATTATTATTTCACATCATCTCTCATCTGGTGGTCTCTTTCAGGCTAGAACTGTCGGCGGGAGACTCGGCTCTGCATGGCAGGATGAACTGCTTTTGGTAGTCCCAATTCCATTCTCCGAGCCAAAATGGTTGGCCGTTTTCAGACTGTTAAGTGTGTTAAGTGCAGCGGTTCTACTCCCGTTAGTCCTAGACCCGTAGGACCAAGGACCCGGCCCTACGTCTACCTGGGAGCGATGGATACTCCGGGGCTCTTTCCATAGGGCAATACCTGATTTCTTAAACAGCCTCCCCCCACTGTTCGGACTAATAAATAAATAAATAAATAAATAAATAAATAAATAAATAAATAAATAAATAAATAAATAAATAAATAAATAAATAAATAAATAAATAAATAAATAAATAAATAAATAAATAAATAAATAAATAAATAAATAAATAAATAAATAAATAAATAAATAAATAAATAAATAAATAAATAAATAAATAAATAAATAAATAAATAAATAAATAAATAAATAAATAAATAAATAAATAAATAAATAAATAAATAAATAAATAAATAAATAAATAAATAAATAAATAAATAAATAAATAAATAAATAAATAAATAAATAAATAAATAAATAAATAAATAAATAAATAAATAAATAAATAAATAAATAAATAAATAAATAAATAAATAAATAAATAAATAAATAAATAAATAAATAAATAAATAAATAAATAAATAAATAAATAAATAAATAAATAAATAAATAAATAAATAAATAAATAAATAAATAAATAAATAAATAAATAAATAAATAAATAAATAAATAAATAAATAAATAAATAAATAAATAAATAAATAAATAAATAAATAAATAAATAAATAAATAAATAAATAAATAAATAAATAAATAAATAAATAAATAAATAAATAAATAAATAAATAAATAAATAAATAAATAAATAAATAAATAAATAAATAAATAAATAAATAAATAAATAAATAAATAAATAAATAAATAAATAAATAAATAAATAAATAAATAAATAAATAAATAAATAAATAAATAAATAAATAAATAAATAAATAAATAAATAAATAAATAAATAAATAAATAAATAAATAAATAAATAAATAAATAAATAAATAAATAAATAAATAAATAAATAAATAAATAAATAAATAAATAAATAAATAAATAAATAAATAAATAAATAAATAAATAAATAAATAAATAAATAAATAAATAAATAAATAAATAAATAAATAAATAAATAAATAAATAAATAAATAAATAAATAAATAAATAAATAAATAAATAAATAAATAAATAAATAAATAAATAAATAAATAAATAAATAAATAAATAAATAAATAAATAAATAAATAAATAAATAAATAAATAAATAAATAAATAAATAAATAAATAAATAAATAAATAAATAAATAAATAAATAAATAAATAAATAAATAAATAAATAAATAAATAAATAAATAAATAAATAAATAAATAAATAAATAAATAAATAAATAAATAAATAAATAAATAAATAAATAAATAAATAAATAAATAAATAAATAAATAAATAAATAAATAAATAAATAAATAAATAAAATCTGAATATTCTACCCCGGCACCTAGACAACTATACCGGGGCATGTATCCAAATTTTCTCTTTATTTTTCCATAAAATCCTTACAAATGTTATAATTATACAAATCTCTCAGAAAACTACTCTACAAAACTAAAATGAAATAAAATAACAGAAATAAACACAAAAAATAAAAAAAACAAAAGAAAACAACTATAAAAATTACAAAATCCTTATTTCCTAAATCTACATCTAAATCTACTAATTCTGTAGTCCACCATGGCCTCTGCCATCACTCTCTCCCTCCGCCGCCCATGCAGTCAACTCCATTGTTTGATTATTCAATAATTCTTCCCGTCTTATCCTATTTTGTATTCTAGAACTCCTTCTTGGATCTTGTACTATTCTTCGCCTATTATCAACTCTTTCTCCTTTGAATATTTTTACCTCCCATGCTTTCTTACTTACAAAGTTAGTCAAAACTTGTAATTTATTTACTAATTGTTGATCTCGAATTATGTCATATACGATATATCCTGCTAGCGCATGCCTCTCTTCTTGTTGGTGAATTGCATATCTTCCACATTCAAATACTACATGTTCAGGATTATCTTGTTTGTTACATAATTCACATATATCATTTTCAGTTTTATTGATTTTCTTCCAATAGGTCTTATAAGGTCCGTGTCCAGTTATATAATGTATAAATCCCTTTGTTGGTTGAATAAAATTGAATTTTAGTCTCTCTTTGACGTTCTGAAAAATTTCACTCTTCTACCTTCTAGACTGTCTGTCCATTCTTTTTGCCATTTATCTTTTAAACTATTTTTAATCACCCAAGATTTGTTTGTTCTGACTCCAGTTATATTATAAACTTTTTCTAAGTTTCCTTTTTTCGCCCAAAATTTTGCGCCCTTCAATCTTATTAATAAATCAATCGGCCAAATGGCCGTTGTTACTAGCAATGCCATAGTTGGTGTTGTTTTTACAGCTCCTGTCAGACGTAATAATACTTTTCTTTGCGTTCTTCTCAACAATCTTCTTATTTGTACATCATCCATCCTTTCTGCCCAAACTGCTGCCGCATACGTCATAATTGAAGCAAAAATGGTGTTATGATATATCTGTATGTTACGCAATGGAAGTACAAAATTTAAATTGGTTATTCTTGCTAGCTTAAGCATTATTTTCTCTGTTTTCTGCCTAATATACTCCGTGTGTTTTCTGAAATGAAATTTTTCATCTATCATAATACCCAAATATCTCATCTCTTTTTCCCGTTTAATGTTCTGATTATTTATCTTCACTGTAGGATCCCGCTTTAAATTTCCCTTAAAAAGCACATAATTTGACTTGTTTGGTGCAATTTTTAGTTTTGTTCTGAAACACCAATTTGATAATGTATTTGTAACTTCTCTTGCTTTATTTTCTAGCTCTAGTCTGCTCTGTCCATCCATCATTATGACTATGTCATCAGCATACGCTATTACATCCAAAACCTTATGATCTCTTTCCAGTAGTTCTAATAAATCTTCTGATAGAATATCCCAAAAAAGGGGACCCAAGATAGAACCCTGAGGGCAACCCTTGGTTATCTTCTTCCTAGTTTCAAAATTTGATCCACCAATGAATACTTCTCTATTGGAACAATAATCCTTTAATAAATTATAAATAGTACTTGAATATTTCTTGTCTTTTAAAATGCCGAAAAAATACGGCCACCATAAATTATCAAAAGCGCCCGATATGTCCACAAATAATCCAATTACATAATTCTTTTGGCTTTTTGACACTGTTTCTTGAATTTTTAATATTGCATCCTCAGTTGAATATCCCTTTCTGAAACCAAATTGTTTATTATTCATACCCAGCATCAACCTATTTTCCATTATTCTTTTATATATTAACTGTTCAAAGATCTTGCCAATGGACTACTGCGGATGGGATGTAAGTTGTGCTGACCTGCCTGGTAAAATGTAGGGGCCCTGCTCTTTGCTCTATCGTGACACTTTGGGTCTGCCGCTCTCTCTCTTTTTCCTCCCCCTTTTTCCCGCCGATGACCCATTTAGGGCCTAGGTGCAATAAACTATAGGTCTCGGTGCTATATATATCGTGCATCTCGTATGGGAGGAGATCCGTCCCGTTCAGCTGCTGTGGTACGAGCGCTGCGGACCCCTAGCATCCGTTGTAAGGTTAGATTACTTCCGTAGAAACCCTGGCATAATGCATTGCTTACCTTAGGAGGGACTCTCACCACCGATGGGCGCGGCTTAGGCGTGAGGTGATTGGGGAAGTTCCTCGATGCCGTCCAGCATGTCGTCTGCACATCCTTCGAAAACGTAACTCTCGGCTCTCCTGCTGCACTCATACTCAGACGTTGCTGAGTAATCACTTTCCGAATTACTGCTGCTACTGTCGTCATTAACAGTGATCGTTAGCTTTTCCACCTCTGTTTCTAGGAGACCCTCAGTTTTTATATATTTCTCTTCCACTTGGTGAACATGCCGGCAAACTGGACCCCATACTGCTTCTCCTATTTCACCAAATCGCTGTTCGCACAAACGCCACGCGTCTCCCATGTTGAAGCTCACATTGCAAAGCGCAACCCATTCTTTTACATTTGCCCAATTTTTTTCTATGGCATTCAGGTCGGGATGGCACGGTGGTAAGCGGAGAACTGTGTGCCCATCTTCTTCTAAAATTGCATCCACAATATATTTCTTATGTTTTGGCTTATGCAACTTTATAAGATCATATAGTTCCGCTTTCAGCATATGGCTTCCGAACGGAATCCTACGCTTAACCTTCCTGCTTTTTTGTGCTCGCTGTGGGGCATTTTTCTCTGGTCACATTGTGATATGAAGCGTTGCCTATCACAAGAATAGACTTTTCTGGAAGATTGGGCTTTAGTTTTTCTTTAACTGCCTTCTAACTGATAAGTTTCACAGATTTAGTGTTCCCAACAAAGCACGTGATAACCAAGTTCACTCGGCTAGATGAGGATACACACTTTACCTTTGCGCATATAGGTTGACGCATACGGCTGGGTGGCAGGGAGAGAGGGAGGAACTGGCACACATAAGGCGCCAAGCGGATATTGAAAACAGGCTCTCCCGCTGAACACTCAGGGCTTTTATGGGAATACGGCAACTCTACCTCTTGCGTTACTAGGGGAACCTCGGGTCGAACATTTGAGCCCCTCCATGATTGGGAGTTGTTCGGATTGGGTTGGACTCGCGGGTCAGTGTTTCGTTTTTCAATTTACGTCCTCCAACGTTAAGTCATATCGGACGATGAATGAAATGGGTGAAATGAGTGCGGGGTACATGGAGCTTAGAGCTACCCGACATTCGTCTATCAGGATAAGGGAAAACTCCGGAAAATGCTTTATCCAGGTAACTCACCCTGACCGAGATTCGAATTCGGGACCTCTTGAACGTGAGGCAGACACGCTACCATCTGCGCTTCCAAGGTGGGCCTGGTCAGTGTTTCCCGACACCCGTAGGAGATTGGATACGTCTTCGGATGGGGTTGAGGGAAGCCATATATTCCCGCGTTCTTGCCTGCATAGCTAGTAGAAGGTGTGCTAGATCACCAGGCGACCCTACTGAGGTTGTTCGTTAGCCTTCCCCTTTGGGGTTGGCGCGTATAAGTGACGTATCAACTTCCGTCCCGTCTTTTGTTTTCGGACCATTTGGGAGGGAGGGCATCTGGTTTGTCTCTAGGTCTTGCCCTATGGAAAGCCCCACGGAGGCGCCGGGCACCCTTCAGGGTCAGCTCGTTAACTACCTGGTCGTCAGGGTTGTGTCGAAAATGCTCTTATCTCACATGTTCTATTCAGATTATTTATAATATCTATAATACATTTAGGATATCCAGACCCACCCACCTCGGTGCGTAGTTGGTAGCGTGTGTAACTCACGTTCTAGAGGTCCCGAGTTCGATTCTCGGTCAGGGTGAGTTTCCTGGATAACGCTTCTTCCACGGTTTTGCCTTATCCTTAAAAAATAAATGTCGGGTAGCTCTAAGCTCCATGGACCCTGCAGTCATTTCAGCATCGCTTCACCTATTTCATTCACGTTGGATATGACTTAACGTTGTAGGACGTAAATTAAAAAAAAGATCCAGACCTCCCGAATTCCTTATAACCTCGGGCTCTTCGGTTCAATTCTAGGTTGCCCCTTTCCCTTTGAGTGCCCCACAATTACACACGTCTGTTGGAGATCAAACTAAAACTGTGAGCTTCTTATGGTTTTGAGTATGAACACAATTTTTTCTCGCTGTGATTGAGAAATGTCATATAGAACCCGCTTATACAGCAATGACAAATAAATTAAGTGAACTGTGGCAAAAGTATCTAATTTTTTATTTCACGCAATGCGACATATATTTCAACTTTATATAACTTCTGATATTATAGCACTAAAGTTGAATGTGCTTTTGTTCTCCTTAGGTTGCTGCTATAATTTGTGATTAGAAATAGCCTCAAATTTATTTAATGCGTTTATCATACAAATATATTTTGAAACATAATGAGCACGCCATTAGTTTTGGAGAAGCCTGCTGAATATTTTAAAGAATACTGTGTAACAAAATTATGTAACTCCAGTAATGTCCGATTTCACCAACAAATGTTAAGACTTAACACGAGTTTAGCAATAGTTAAAACATAAATTGCATTTCACCAACAAGTGTTAGCTTAACCTCGTGTTAAATTTCATGTTAAACTAACACGCCGAATTTCTAATGTCAAGTCCTTAACAATTGTAAATAGTCAAGATGGCAAGCATGAACTCAGCTGTTGATGTGGATTTGCTATATTTAAGACCATCTAAATGGCATTCATAATAGATTACGGCCTATGAGCAGAAATGATTTTAGGAACTATCCGAAGAAAACTGTTTTACTGAGGTATAGACTGTCGTAACATGTTGCTATGAAGGTTACTGCGGAAGTACAAGAGAGATTAGAACATGCATCGAAAGGAATATGCCGATCTCGCCTTAGCTTCAAGTATTAATAACTTTGCGATTTTATTATTCACTGAATTATGTGGATAATACATTGTCTACCTCCCGTTTTGAAACGTTCAAGTCACTTGCCCTTCTTCGCTCCTCGTTTAAAATTTACGTAATACTGAGTTAGAACATGCAACGAAAGGAATATGACTATCTCGCCTTAGCTTCAATTATTGGTAACCGCGATTTTACAATTCACTGAATTGTGTGCATAATACACTGTCCACCTACCGTCTTGAAACGTTCAAGTCACTTGTCCTTCGCTCTTCGTTTTAAATTTACGTAATAATGAGTTAGAATATACATCGAGAGGAATATCACTATCTCGCCTTAGCTCCAAGTATTAATAACTTTGCGATTTTATAATTCACTGAATTATGTAGATAATGCATTGTTCACCTCCCGTCTTGAAACTTTTAAGGCACTTTTTCTTCGCCCCTCGTTTTAAATTTACTTAGTACTGACAAGTTGTTTGGTGCTTGTAGTAGTGACACATGCACTTGAATTGAATTTATTTCCAATATTTTCCCCACGACATCTTTCTCTTTTACATTCACTGCATCCGTCCTCTTATTTTCCACAGGTTTGTTAACATTTTAAGAAAGCAGGTTGGTGAAATGCAAGAAATTTAAGATTAGTTTTAGCGCTGTGACAATTATTACGTTAAATTTGTGAACGTAAATTTTAGCATCTGTTGGTTAAATGTGGCATAAAAGTGTGTAAGGTAAAAGTAGAGTTAAAGGTAATAAAATGTAAACAATGAATCATGTGCTACCTTACTAACTCATTGTATGTAGTTCATGAAACACGAGATTACTCAGGTAATAAATATATTTGGGGCAGGCTGTTCCCTTCATTTCTACAAGCAGTCAGTTTAAAGCGCGTAAAATTCCATAAACAAAGGTGAACGGAGTTCATTGACTGTACTGAGAAGGTAATATATCAACCGTATTTAAGCAAAGCGCATTTAAAAAAGGCTGACGTATGTGGAACACGAATGATGTGAATATAATGCAGCGTTTTCATCCGCTTATACATCATTATCCAACACATTAGTACCTACTCCCAAAGCTTACTAAATCCAATATGATGGCATTTTTTTTTATTGGAGCATATATATATATATATATATATATATATATATATATATATATATATATATATATACAAACATTTTCATGCTTCAAATTTATATAATTATTTTAATTATTCTGCAGCTTATAGCTCAACGTTAGCTTCAAACGAAGGCTAGAAAATTAAAAGAACCATAAAACAAATAACATATTCGAATAATAATAAGTAATCCCCTATTATATAACTATCCTGTGCTGGACTTAGTTGAGACTGGATTATTAGGTGGTTCAAATGGGAAGGTGTTTGTCCTTAAGCGCTTCTAGGTGAGCAACCAATCGGAGTACTGCGGTGTTGTTGTATTCCATTCCAGCTGAGTGATGTGTGACGATCGCCAACTTAATAAAATTTCTAACAAGTAATATCCGCGCTACGACAAAATTTCAGACTTTGTCGAAACTGATCCATCTGGAATGTAGAGAGTAATGTATTTAACATAGCCCTGACATCCCCATATTTTTAGCTCAAACAGTTTTTTTAATACAAATAAATAAAGCACTAGTACTTGTATTATAACAATAAATCGCGACGTAATCAATATCATTATTGGTTGGCATGAATGCATGTACGTATATTTGAAATTACTCTGAATCGAAACGTAAATGTTGGACATGACATGATAAAGAATTACTTTGAACAATCCAATTCGAGAGGAAACAATAAATTTTCTGCTGCCCGGGCAGAACGTGTCTGGTCACATTATATCTTTGTTTATGAATGGTTCGTAATCTCTATTTCCTCTAGAGAGTTCAAAGTGGTTTGTGTGTATATATGTACATTTAATTACTCAGAAATTAAATTTAAGCTACTGACATGACGTGATAAAAGAATTACTGTGAATAAGTCAAGGTGTTAAATTCGAGAAGGAGCAAACACTTCATTTTCTGTTGGCTTGTGGAATGCTGTATGCTTATGTTTATGAATGAATGCTGGATAGCAAGTGTTCATATACTCAGGAGAGTTCCGATCAATATCATTCAGTTGTTCGTTACACAACAGTAGAGTAAGAGTTAAATAGTGCAATGGCTTCTTACGGTGAAATTAATGGCGAGTCAGAAAGGCAGGTATTGCGAAGTCGGGCTCGAAGTGCTTCAAAAATTTTTCGGAAACAGGAACTAAAAATGAGGTATTGCAGAGAGTACTTCCGTTTAAAAACACGGAAAAACTGTATCAGCTGGATCAACTTGCAATTGAAACGGGACACGAGGTAATACGCCTCCCACCTTACCTACCACTGCCAATATAGTCCCATTGAGTTTGTGTGGGCTCAAATAAAAAGGGGGATTGCAAACAGAAATAATACTTTTAAACCGACCGACGTTAAACGACTTGTTTACAAAGAAATTGACAAGGTAACACAACAGGATTGGGAAAACTCCGTGAGGCATGCAGAAAACCTTCAAGAAGACGATTTTAAGAAATAAATAGCACATGATGAGATTTTGGAACGTATAATCATAAATTTGCAAGACTCAGACGATGAAGACAGTAGCAATGACGAATTGTCTCTTAACGGAAGTGACATTGAAAGTGATTTGGAAGAGCCACACGCAGTTACATTGGAATAGAAAAAAAGGTAATTCATAATCTATAATTATAGTTATAGTATTTAAAATATACATAACTAGCAAAAATGCTTTTTCCAATTTTGATTTTGGCAACTGCATCATTGTAGAGGTTTGTAAAATACAATTTGCTTACCCTTACGTCTGCGCCAAGCAGACCTGCATGTAGTATGGGTGTCGGAGAGAAAAGGAAATATAAAAGGAGTGGGGTAACAAGCTGGCAACGCTGAGTGTGATACGGCATCTGATAAGCTGGACTCCTGAACTCTTCCCATTTGAACACATAATAGACAAGAAATAACATCTTGTGTGCAATGCTAATTTTGCGAATTTAGGTTAGAACATTTTCCGAGTTACCTAATCAATTCACCCGTAGCCACGCCAGAAACCACAAGTTTTAAAATGATGAAATATGAAACTAGAAGGTAATGATAGTATACTACATATGCTGCAAGTTTACAACTCTAGAATAGATTCTGTAATAGGATGTAGGATGCTTCTGACAAAGCAGTAATTAATACCTGGCGAAAATGTCCGATCTCTCATCCCACAGAATTAAACATATGCCGTAATAGACCTGAGGCACTTACTCTGAAACGAACGTACACTCAGGTGGAGGGAGAAGCACACCGATCATCAATATTTCATCAGGACTAATATCCATGCACAGGGCCCTCCAGGGCCTAGGAGTATCAAGAAGCCTATTGAAGAGAGTTGATACGTACAGTCCATGTCGTCTCATTCACTTGATCGAAAAGCCAAATAAGCTGTTTATGGAAACCAGTTTTATTATTTTGTGGTTATAGGAAGGCTGTGCAATAAAGATGAATCACATTACTTGAACACTTTCCTTTACTCATCCTTATTATATTGTTGGTTCTTCTCAAAACGGTCTCCCCTGAATGCGATTCACTCTTCCCAAAGTTTCTGCCAGCCTTCAAAGACATGCTCGAAACCTCCAAAATCGCATCCGCAGCATACACTACTGCTTCTGATGATGGATAATATCTCCCACGAAGGTGTTTCTTCAAGTTAGAGAATAGAAAAAAGTCATATAGGGCTAAATCCGGACTATAGGGAGTGTGAGGGATGTACTTCACGTTGATTTTTGCAAGATATTCAGCAACAACGTTGGCAATATGCGGCCGCGCAATATCGTGGTGCAGCATCCAGCCCGCTTCACGTAAATGTGGTCCTTTGGGCCTGATGTGGTCTTGCATGGTTTTCAGGACATCCCTGTATTGACCAGTTACTGATTCGTGTGCATGTCCAACATGCTGATAAAATATTACATGAATATCAAAGAACGGGATGACCATAATTTTCCCAGCAGAAGAAACCACTTTTGCTTTTTTTGGGGGGGGGGGGGTGCTGATGAAGGATACTTCCACACTGAGCTTTTCTGTTTGCTCTCAGGATCAAAATAATGTAGACAAGTTTCATCAGCAGTGATTACGTTGAAAAGAAACTCTGGATCTTCCTTTAACAATAACTTTAACTGCATGCAGATCTGCATGCAAATGTCCTTTTGTTCGGAAATCAACAGTCTTTGAACCCATCGCGCAAAAACACGTCTCATGTGTAATGTTTCTGACACCAACGTGTGGGTGGCACCAAATGAAATGTGCAGTATTTCAGAAAGTGGTTTTAAGGTAATTCGTCGATCCTCTCTCATCATGGCAGCAGCAGTGTTGATGTTTTCTTCCGTAAGAGCAATAACTGGAGCACCGGGTCCACCTTCCTTTTAAATTGATTGTCTCCCCTCTTTAAGCATTTTACACAATCTTAAAGCTGTTCTGTAGGGAAGAATAGACTCTCAATAGGCCTTCTGTCACATTGTATAGGCCACAACTGAAGATTTGGTGAGACGAAGGCAGAATTACAAAGCAGTATATTTTTCCTCCCGTGTTACCTCCATTGCAGCGACATGTCTGAACTTGCCCGTTTCTCACAGGTGGGAACCGGGAGTACCAACAAAGAAACTACTTCAGCGTGCTTGTTTCACATTAAGCTAGCAGAATATAATAAGAATGAATTTTAGTGCGAAAAACTATGACCGTAAAAAATATGGCCATTTTTTTTGGACAGCCCCTGTATTGCTGGTGAGTGTATCTTCTCTTCAATGATTCTGAGGTTTTTCTGTTATAAAAGCCATTATTCCACCAAGGCCTTCACTGTATTGACTGCTATTGCTTATAGTAATGTGAATTATAAATGAATTATTTATTCAGTATATTCCATAGTTTACAATTTACAACTTTAGGATACATTTATTTGTCTTTACATTTTTGGTGCCCTGGTGTTCTGCTCTGCTAGGTAGCTCTTAATCTGCATGACTCCTTATTACTAACTTAGCCCCTTTTGTCCCCATCTTCATCGTCCTTTCTTATATTCTTTATATTTTCCTGTCAATTTTTCTTTTACTTTCTGTAAGAACTTAGCAATATTTCTTATCTTCTTTTCTTCCCTGCCTGTTAACATTTTTATAGCTACTGCCATCTTCTCTACTTTATCCCATTTTTCCTCCCAGACTTTTTTCCTCTCCAAATTGCAACCTCCTCGCATTCTGTTACATAGTGTTCTATGCTCTCTTTTCCCCCACACAGCTCACAAATTCCCTTTTCCCTACCTCTTATCCATCTTAGAAATATTATTCCTGTTCTCATCCAAGCTAGTCCTTCTCTCTCTTACCTATTGCAGTAATCTACATATGCTTCTCTTCCGCAGTTTCTTTTTATTTCTTTGTAAAATTGTAATGATTTCATATTTTCTTAACTTCCCCATATTTACTGTCTTTCTATATCTTCTATTCTGCATTTTACCAGTTTACCCACATCGCTTGTATTCCTGTCCTCTAATCTCCATATATCTCCCATTCCTATTTTTTCTATAATTCCTCAAGTAGTTTGGGATTTTTATTTGGCGGGATGGCCTGAGAGTTTCCTCTGAAGCCCGCATTTGGAAGGTCTTGGTTCGAATTCCGTGGTGGAAATACCTGAAACATGGATTCATTCTGGAGGTTCCCCCGGGTCATCAGGGTAATGCTAGAGGGGTAATTGCATCCCCCAAATTTCATCTCCATTATAATTTCATAGTGTCATCAAATTATCGGAAGGCACGACCAACTGGAGCTGGGTAGGGAACAGGAGGCATCCCACGCCTACGCATTTATCTTCTAGCACTCACATAGGGGATGTTTAGGAAAGTGTCACGAGTCACTCTACCGTCTTTTTCCCCTCCCCCTGACGCATAGAACAATCGGGGTGATGTTCCAATCATCGAAGCTTCTAGATGCAGCGATCTGACTATATATGCGGCACGTTAGACGTCTCAGGCAGTCCTTGGCGAGCAGCCGTGAAGAGCGCAGTGCTAGCGAACGGTCTGGAAGACTGCGTACGTGTATCAGAGGAGTTTTTAGTCAGTTCTAGAGAGAGTTGTACGTAATTGTGAGTTATTGCGTAATTGGAGTGTTACGTAATTGTTTGTGATACGTGATCCTGCTGTGATTTGTAAGTGAACCAACTGTAATTCGGTAGAAATAAAGAACAGTTTGAGTTTGTGTAACTGGACTTTTAATTTCACGAACCCACAAAGTCACAATATCATCTTACATCTGGTGATCTCTTTCAGGGTAAAATTGTCGGCGGGATTCTCGGCTGTTCATGGCGGGATGATATGTTCCAGGTAAAATCATCGTCTTCCGGCCATCTCCGATCTCCGAGCCAACCTGTCGGGCCGTTTCAGCGATGGCATGACCCTCCTCGCTCTCCTCTCATTTCATCCTTCCTCCAGGGGAGGGCCCAATTAGCTCACAGGCATAATACATCTAGTCTGGTGGTGTGTAAAATCCTCTCCGTAGCATGACCCAGTCGCAGATTTCCTGAGGATCGAACAATTCGCTTTTGACCTCTTAATTGAAGCGTATGTCCGAACTGTCTGTGCCCTCATTATCAAGTTACGTGCACTAGGCATATAAGATTTTATACATGTTATATATTTGAAACGTGTATAATGATGTGGCAATATTTGAGATGTTTATGTTGATGACGTTAAATCTAGTCACTAAAATATAAAAAGCAAATAACACCTCCTAGTTTAAGGAAAGCAAAGTTGTTGTAAATTCAAAAACAGCGAGGCAATGCCATAGAACTGTCTCAATTGGTCCTATAGTTTTTGTTAGTATGCCTGTTTATCTTTCACAGCGAGTTATGCAAGTAACCCATAATGAAGATAATTTCTGATAACTTTCCCTGAAAGCTCATTCCTTTATTATTTACTCAGGAAAATTTGTTAAGCTTGTGATATTCTAATAAAAGTGGTTAGCCCATTTTTGAGAAAATCAACTTTTCAAAGAGTGATAGATATTAAAATATTCAGGGGTAGGGTACCCCTTTCTATAATCGTTATGTTGCATTCTTGGAGCAAGCTGAAGATAAATTCCATTTCATCATTTAACCGACACACACATACTCGCACTGAAAAGATCGTTGTAGATTCATGGATTCCCATAACATCGTTCCAGTAAATTCTCGTTATCGGAGTTTTGGAAGGAATGTCATACTTCCCCCTACCAACTGCACGCCGCTGAGGAAGTAATAAAACTCTTGACACCATCAAAATATTTTATTATTAAACTTTGCAAGGTCCTCTGAGAGCTATTGGATACATTGATGACTACGCTTGCATTATTTGCTACATTAAAGTCTCACCAGAACAGGTGCTGTAAGGTACAGGGAGGAATAAGCAAGAGGAAAGAGCTGTCCACGAGGATACCAAGTAAAGAGCCTTTTTTTAATTTACGTCCTCCAACGTTAAGTCATATCGGACGATGAATGGGACGGGTGAAATGATGCTCAAATGAGCTCAGGGTTCACAGAGCTTAGTATTACCCGACATTCGTCTTTCAAGATAATGGAAAGCTCCGGATAAATGTTATTCAGGTAACTCACCCTAACCGAGATACGAGCTCGGGACTTCTTAAACGTGAGACAGACATACTACCACCATGCTACCGTGGCGGGCGAAAAGAGAAGTTGTAATCCTTATTCCACATTCATCCGATGTTGAAATTATAAGATTACTATTAATGTGTAACCTTCTATGTCTCCTATTTGGTTATGATCTTATTGCTCCCTGCTTTCCTTAGATGTTTTGCTGACCTTAATGCTGAGTGCTCCTAACGGAGCGTCTGTGACTTTTAGCACCTGACGCTTCATATTTTTACTTAAAAGTTCCAACGCTCCATTAAACTTTCACCCAACATTAAACCCTACCAGACAACTAAAGTGCTGTTATCCTAGAACTACTTTACTGTAGAAATTGACGCCCAAGACAACACTGAACGGCACCAAAATTTTTTGTACTAATAGGGTATCATAAAAACAATCGCCGGTCGGCAGCAACTAAAACAAAAGCGGTATAGTGTTCTCAGGGATTGAGACACCGTTCAAGCCCGTAAGTCACAATCTTGGGCAAATGTGTATTGCTGCAAACACATCCCAGTAACTTATTTCTTTGGTCAGCCTTCCTCACTACTTTAACCCGTCTTTGTCAAATCCGAGGCGTGTCCGTAAAATAAGGTCTCCAAGGCGATGGAGCCGTGAGGAACGCCATTACACTAGATCCAGCAACACTGGCTTGGAGCTTGGTTTCACATCTTCAAATTCCAACCACAAAGAACCCATTTTAACTATTATTCTTGGCTGGGCAGCCACTTGCGATTGAACTTCCTATCACTTCCGCCGCCAAGTGCAAATTCCGTGCAGTGATCAGTTTTTTGAGTGCCAAAAGCACTACCCATCCCCAATGAAATTCATCGTCAGTTATGCAAAGTCTATGGGCTACAGTGAATGGATATCAAAAACGTGCGAAAGTGGGTCAGAGAGTTCAAATACGGACGTAGAGACGTCCATGACGAACAACGTTCTGGTCGGCCTTCGGTTTCAGCCGAAACAAATGCAAAAGTGAAGCAAGAAATACTTAAAGATTGGCGTGTGACAGTTCGCGTGCAGTGCGCACTTATACCTGATGTCAGTAAGACTATAATTAACAAGACTTTGACCGAAAATTTGCATTATCGCAACGTGTGTGCGAGGTGGGTCCCCAAAATACTCAACAAAGGCCTTAAACGTCAACGTGTTGAAGCGGTCCACCGATTCCTGGAGCGCTATGCAGAACAGGGCGAGGAATTGTTGGATTCAATTGTCACTGGCGATGAAACCTGGGTGCACTACACAACACCACAAACTATAGAACGTTCTCCTCAGTGGTGGCCTTCCAACCCGCCAAAGCCGAAAAAGTTCAGACTGATATTTTCTGCCGGCGAAGTGATGGCCAGTGTGTGCTGGGACAGTTGAGTCCAGAGGTTTTACTCCCTTAGGAACAAGACCCGGGCATAGAGCCCAAATGACCTTGCTGTCGATGGGCCCTAAAACTCCACACACTCACTCACTCACTCACTCTTTCAACAAGGGAATTATCCGAGCTGTCCCAAAGGGCGCTCGGCGTCCTCCGTGGGGCTTTCCATAGGAAAGAGACTTGGGTTACAAACAAGCACCCCCATCTGGTCCAAGGACACAAGACGGTATGGAAGTGGATACTCCACTTACGCGCGCCAACACCAAAGGTGAAGGCTACCGATATTACCTCGTTGGGGCCGCCTGACGATCTAGCTCATCTTCTACTAGCTTTTCAGGCTACTACCCGGGAGAATTAATGGCTTCCCTCAACCCCGTCCGAAGACGTACCCGATTCCCACGGGTATCGGGAACACACTGCCCCCTCGAGTCCAACCCAATTCGAACAACTCCCGAAGGAGGGGCTCAGATGTTCGGCCCGGGGTTCCTCTAGTAACGTCAGAGGTACCACGAGTGCTAGGTGTCCGCAGCGCCCCCACTTTGGCAGCTGAAAGGGACGGATCCCTTCCCCTACGGATTGTGTTCTGGGACATAAAAAGTGTATTGTTGTGCGAGTTTATGCCTACCGGCACAACAATAAACGCCACTACTGTGAGAGCTTAAAAAAATTGCAACGTGCCAATCAAAATCGAAAATGTTGACAAAAGGAGTAGCTTTTCATCACGAAACGCTCGTCCCCATTCTGCACATGCAATGGCTGATCTCTTGGGAATATCCTCATCCATCCGCCCTACAGTCCAGACTTAGCAACTAGTGATTATCATTTGTTTCTGAGTTGAAGTCACGCCTGGATGGATCACATTTCCAGACCGAAGATGATTTGAAAAACGAGGTTGGGCTCTACCTGCACAACTTGGCGAGAGAGTGCTATGACAAGGGTATACAAAAACTGCCACAGCGCATGAAAAAGTGCATCGATCGCAATGGTGATTACGTTGAAAAATAGCTGTAAGTTCCTCCTTTCCTTCAATGTAACATTCATTGTCAATAAATATGTTTTCTATATTAAATAAAATTGGAGAGCTTATCTTACTGACACGCCTCGTACCTCAAAAACATTCTTTAACTAAACTAAAAAAAGAAAATATTAATGAAAGAGCGAGCTCTTAGGCGTCGAGAAACAATGGGATTACCCAAAACCTTAATGAGTTCTTACGTGATTCATTTAATGAATCGATGGGTCACGGAGAGCGACATTTAGATATAGGGATGCAAGGAAGTGATAAAAACGCAGAAATGTACATGCGAAAATCCGAGATAAATATATCTACGAAAGTATGCAAGGAAAGAAGTGTAACTTTATTATCATTATCTTTGCAGAAGTAATGTTTCAAAGAGATTTAGAAGTCGTGTGGGCCCGGAATTTTCGAGAGGAAACTGAATGTCGTGTGACAGGGATGATAGACAAATTCACAAAAATATTTGTCTATACGCAGCTATCAAAAAAAAGATACAAACCTAACCTAACATAAATTACACTGGGGAAAAAAAAAAAAAAATTATTTTCATATACCCGAAACAAAGTTGGCAAATTCTTATGTAAACTGATCTGCTGATTCCAGAAATGCCCCTCAAAATGTTGTATTACGTAACGTTTTTTAAGTATTCATAATTTTTTATGAAAACTTAGAGAAATGCGATGTGATAACTCATATTTGATTAATTGTAAATAATAGGTATTTTATTGCCAAATAACATTGAAAATAAAAATAATTATTGTTAATTAGTATTATAAAATAAATAGACACAAGATAATGATGAAAACCACATACCTGAATTATCTCATAAGTGTTTCACTGTTGATTTTTTTTTTTTTTTTTTTTTTTTTTGTATTGACATGTACTCTCCCGTTTGAGGAACCAGCAATAGTCTCCCAACATGGCTGAATCCCTGGTAACGTCTTTCCATCTCAGAAATCTCCTGATGAAAACGCTCACCTTGCTCATCACTTATTACAGCTCCTAGGTTTGTAGGGAAGCTATCAAGGTAAGAGTGCAAAAAGTGGATTTTAAGTGACATACGGCAACCCATTTCTTTGTAGCTCCTTAATAGTTCTGAGACCAAAGTTTCATAATTTTCTTCTTTGTTATTGCCCAGGAAGCCTTCCACCACTGATTTAAATGATTTCCATACTGCCAGTTCAACACGTTTAAGCTTTGTTTCAAAAACACTGTCTTTAAGAAGTAGTCTTATTTGAGGACCGACAAATATACCTTCCTTCAATTTAGATTCACTTATTTTGGGAAAGATACTTCTTAAATACTCAAATGCACTTCCACTTTTGTCTAAATCTTTAACAAAATTCTGCATTAACCCGAGCTTTATGTGAAGTGGGGGGAGAAGAACTTTGTTTGGGTCTACTGGAGGCACATACCTAACATTGCTTGCTCCAGGGGTATATAGTCTTCCCTTTTCCCCCACTCTTTCACTATAAAAAGCTTGTCAGTTGCCCTACTGTCCCATAAGCACAAAAAACAGCAATATTTTGTGAAACCTCCCTGCAGTCCCGTTTGCGATGCAACTACCTCGAGGTCACTACAAATTTCCCGGCCATGGTTTTGATAACTAATAGCATCTAAAATGATGGACATGGAATCGTATGTCTCCTTCATTCCTATGGCATGAAATAAAGGTATTGAAGTTAGCAAATTGCTATTATGAAGCAACACTGCCTTTAAGCTGCATCAGTAGTTTATGTCAACTTTATTTATTTTGAGTTGGGCAAACCCATATAGTAGACTCTAAAATTAATTTTACTAATAAATAAATTAATTAATTAATTTTACTAATAAATCTTGCGTGATGGAAAATTTGTTCTAGTTATTTCGAACAGTATTCATATTCTTTTAGGTATAAAATATTATTTAATAATAAAATGGCTATTATTTTAAATGAAGTCAATATGAGTTGGTATCATACCTCATTTCTTTAATTTTATATGAAAGAATAAGAATAAGAATATCTCAGAAACGTTACGTGATACAGCATTTTCATAAGCATTTATGTAATAAGCGAGTCATTTTGCATAAGAATTAGCCTATTTTGTTTCGGGTACAAAAAACGTGTTCCCTAGTGTTATTTCTGCCTTGGGACTTTAAATACAGGACCTTCCAGATGCAAGTCACACATGTAACTATTTGCAAATTGGAATAGTTATTTTGAGCATTATATTGCTTTAGACCATTTGGTTATAATAATAGTAATTAACAATAATTGCTTATAACGTGTTTTTATGATGATATGATGATGATTATTATTATTATTATTATTATTA
Organism: Mantis religiosa; assembly: GCA_030765055.1. NCBI lineage: Eukaryota > Metazoa > Arthropoda > Insecta > Mantodea > Mantidae > Mantis > Mantis religiosa. Next base: position 204,971,911 of record CM060952.1, on the reverse strand, counting down.
TTATTATTATTAATTATTATTATTATTATTATTATTATTATTATTATTATTATTATTATTATTATTATTATTATTATTATTATTATTATTATTATTATTATTATTATTATTATTATTATTATTATTATTATTATTATTATTATTATTATTATTATTATTATTATTATTATTATTATTATTATTATTATTATTATTATTATTATTATTATTATTATTATTATTATTATTATTATTATTATTATTATTATTATTATTATTATTATTATTATTATTATTATTATTATTATTATTATTATTATTATTATTATTATTATTATTATTATTATTATTATTATTATTATTATTATTATTATTTTTGTATTTACCTTCTCCAACGTTAAGGCATATTGGACAATGAATGAAATGTGTGAATGATGCTCAAATGATTTCGCGATCCATGGAGCTTAGAGTTACCTGACATTCGTCTATCAGGATAAGGGAAAACCGGAAAAAAACCTTATCCAGGTAACTTACCCTGACCGAGATTTGAACTCGGGACCTCTTGAACGTGAGGGAGACACGCTACCATCTCCGCTACCGAGGCGGGCATGATGATCATGATGCTGCTGCTGATGATGATGATGGTGATATTAATGGAGTTAAATGTATTACGCTGTATGCAGAACTCAAAAAATCAGAAGTCATTACATACAGCAAAGAAAAGCTTCAGTGTTACAGAAAATACGGAAAAGAATATCCTGATTTCCTATTGGACTTCTCATGCAGGTACTCCTTATTGTATTTTATTATTTTGCAACTGTCACTGAAACGTTTATTAATGTTATTCAACAAGTCGGCAAACACAGAATATAACATCAGCCATATCCTCTTTGATTAGGCACGAGATTCAAACTTGGTCTACTGTACCGCTGCCCCAAGTGGGGCACCGTCGGGACAAGGAAGAGGCGACAGCAGGCAGTGGGCGGCCGTCTCAAGGTGTCACGGCAGTGCAAAGTGCCTGTTTCCTTCTATTATCCAATTGGAATCTCCCCGACAGCTGAGATCTGTTTGTCTCGATTGCTGCACCGTAATACCGTTCCTCTGTTTCTCTTAACCTTTGCAACAGTCGTGGAAACATTTACTGGCTATTCGGTCACATAAAATATGTTAAGTTGCTATAGTTTCCATTGAATTTTCTGTACCTATATTACAGTGATGTTTCTCCGCTCTATTCGAGTAGGACGTCGCCGAATAAGGTAAGCGTGGGCAATTATGATTTGTTCGAAATCTGATCCCTAGGTGACAGAAGTCACGAAGAAGTTAACCACCTGAGACATTTGACTGTGTAATACAATTGGGTATTGTCAGTTTAAGTGAGAAATCTAGTTTCTTTTACGCACAGCAGGTATGTAATTGCTCCATTTTGTTATTTTTTACGTTAAAAGATAGATTTATAACATGGACTTACAAGGAACATACATTGAAATTGCTGCAGAAACTTGTACAGTGAGAATTAAGACTTTGTTTCATCCACAATCATCAGTGCTGTTGTGATGGTTACTTAATCAATGCTGCCAACGGGTAGAAATAAATATCGCTACCACAGTGGGTAGAGGGGACTAAGGTAGGGCGGGAAATTCATGTCTTGTTTTCCTACATCCTTCAACATTAAGCCATATCGAACGATGAATAAAATGGATGAAATGATGTACAAATAACCCCAAAAGAATGGAAATATGCGTGGGCGCTGTGAGGAAAGAAGTAATTCATACGTGGAAAGAATATGTGAGCTACATAAAGATATAAATATACAAGTGTTGAAATCTGTTATTTTGTTCTAATGATTATATTTATGTACTGAAATTGGATGTTCTATTCCGATTCGTCCGCTATGTCAATTCTATTCTTATTCCAATTACGGGCGATTAGGGTTGGTTTTCGTTTGGACTAAAAATAAAACTAGTTACTTGTTACTATATTTTTCCATTTACACCGCACCTTTAACTACAATGGTCATATAAGCTTCTGTTCTCCTTGGGAACATATCGAAGGTGTTAACTCGTATTCGTTGGGTTTTAATCATTAGATCACGTACACATTTATACCCCGTCTTTAACTACAATGCTCATATCGGCGGCCGTTCTCCTTTGGAACATATCGAAGGTGTTAACCCGTATTCGTTGGGTTTTTATCATTAGATCACGTACACATTTATACAGCGCCATTAACTGCAACGGTCATATCGGCGGCCGGTCTCCTTTGGAAAATATCGAAGGTGTTAACTCGTATTCGTTGGGTTTTAATCATTAGATCACGTACACATTTATACCCCGCCTTTAACTTCAATGCTCATATCGGCGGCCGTTCTCCTTTGGAACATATCGAAGGTGTTAACCCGTATTCGTTGGGTTTTAATCATTAGATGACGTACACATTTATACAGCGCCATTAACTTCAATGGTCATATCGGTGGCCGTTCTCCTTTGGAACATATCGAAGGTGTTAACCCGTATTCGTTGGGTTTTAATCATTAGATCACGTACACATTTATACAGCGCCATTAACTTCAATGCTCATATCGGCGGCCGTTCTCCTTTGGAACATATCGAAGGTGTTAACCCGTATTCGTTGGGTTTTAATCATTAGATCACGTACACATTTATACCCCGCCTTTAACTTCAATGGTCATATCGGTGGTCGTTCTCCTTTGGAACATATCGAAGGTGTTAACTCGTATTCGTTGGGTTTTAATCATTAGATCACGTACACATTTATACAGCGCCATTAACTGCAACGGTCATATCGGCGGCCGTTCTCCTTGGGAACATATCGAAGGTGTTAACTCGTATTCGTTGGGTTTTAATCATTAGATCAGTACACATTTATACCCCGCCTTTAACTACAATGGTCATATCGGCGACCGTTCTCCTTGGGAACATATCGAAGGTGTTAACTCGTATTCGTTGGGTTTTAATCATTAGATCACGTACACATTCGCACTCTCATTCATACTTCCAGACTCTGGGGAAGATGAATTATCTTGGTCGGAGAAAAATCCTCACCTCCAACGCAGGGAATCGAACCCGGGACCCCAAGCATGGCAGGCAGTTGCCCCACCGTCTAAGCTACCGGGTCAGCCACTTATTATTTGTTCTTCATATGTGTCAACATGTACCGCGAAATAGCAAGTTCCACATGTCATAACTCTTTGTTGCATGCGAAATTAGTCAACTAAAATTATACCTGGACACATCTGGGAGTCACGTCGATAATTAAAGAAGCCAAAAATAAAATGTACGAGAGCTGTTCAATAAAGAATAATCTAATTTTTTACGGTCATTATTTTTCGCACTAAAAATCAATCTTATTATATTCTCTTAGCTTAATGTGAAAAAAAAAAAAACACGCCGTAGTAGTTTCATTGTTGGTACGCCTTGTTCCCGCCTGTGAGAACCAAGCAAGTTCAGACATGTTCAGTATCGCCTACCGCTGCAATGGAGGTAACACGCGAGGAACAATATGCGGCTTTGAAATTCTGCTTTCGTCTTAACAAATCAGGCCTATAGAATGTTACAGGAGGCCTATGGAGAGTCTATTCTTCCCTACAGCACAGCTCGGAGGTGTTTTAAAATGTTTAAGGACGGGCGAAAATCAATTTCAAGGAAAGGTAGACCGGCTGCTCCAGTTACTACTCGTACGGAAGAAACATCAACACTGCTGCTGCCATTGTGAGAGAGGATCGACGAATTACCTTAAGATCACTTTCTGAAATACTCAACACTTCACTGTGTGCCACCCACACGTTGGTGACAGAAACATTACATATGAGACGTGTTTGTGCGCGATGGGTTCCAAGACTGTTGATTCCCGAACAAAAGGACATTCGCATGCAGGTCTGCAGTTGATGTTACGGGAAGATCCGGAGTTTCTTTCAAACGTAATCACTGCTGATGAATCTTGGCTACATCATTTTGATCCTGAGAGCAAACAGCAAAGCTCAGTGGGCAAATCTCCTTCATCACAAAGCAAAAGTGGTTGCTCCTCCTGGGAAAATTATGGTCATCTCATTCTTTGATATTCATGGAATGGTTTATCAGCATGTTGTACCTGCACACACATTAGTAACTGGACAGTATTACAGGGATGTCCTGAAAACGTTGCAAGTCCATATCAGGCGCAATAGACCACATTTTCATTAACCAGGCTGGATGCTGCACCACGGTAATGCGCGGCCGCATATTGCCAACGTTGTTGCTGAATATATTGCAAAAATCAACGTGAAGTACATCCCTCACCCTCTCCATAGTCCGCATTTAGCCCCATGAGACCTTTTTCTATTTCCTAACTTGAAGAAACGCCTTCGTGGGAGGCATTATCCATTATCAGAAGCAGTGGTGAAGGCTGCGTAGGCGATTTTGAAGGATCTCTTTAAAAATGGTTCCCAGCATGTCTTTGAAGACTGGCAGAAACGCTGGAACAAGTGCATCGCATTCAGGGGAGACTATGTTGAGAAGGACCATCAAAATTAACAGGATGAGTTAAGGTACGTTGTCAAAGAAGAATATTCTTTATTGAACAGTCCTTATATTTGTTATAAAATGTTGTCTCCTCTCTTGAGTTGTGTTGTCTCGAAGTTACAGACTGTGAAAGAAACAAGAGTCATACGGAAGAAACCAAGATCACAGCAGAAGCAAAGAAGAAGTAGATGGTGAACCAGCTACATTGGGGACCGAAGGAGAAATTCTGAGAGTGTCTCGCAAGTATTTACGTCGCGTGATGCTGGTGCTCGGCAGGGACTTCCTCAGGCACCTATAAAACAATTAAAAGTTGGGATAATTAATGCTTATTTAGATTAAAGTTAAGTAGATTGAAGAATAGACGTATATGTGGCTGCTTTATACAAAAGAAATAGACTGAGAGACTTATTAGTAGGAAATATGTAATGATAAACACCGCAGTGGTAATTAAAAAGAAATAAACTTAATCTTTATATTGGTAAGCTTGAACTTGCTCGTTTGTAAGTGAACAGCAAAATTATTTCAGCAGCTTAAGGTTCAAAATTAAATAACAGCTTCATGTCACTGTTAATCAGGGTTTCTGACCACGGATGTTAGAAATAAGCTTTGGTCAGTCCTGGAATTTAAATGGTTGTACGACAGGTCTAAACTGCCTAATTTTTAGCATGTTTAACTCTGGCTTAGACTGCTGTGAGCAGTTTTTCCTTCAGATAATATTATTCGGGAAACGAAACCTTCATTACGTGGCTACAACACGGTGGGACTTGTGTATCCAATTATGCCAGAGCCTACGTAAATTAACGGACAACTCCTTTCCATCACATGCAGTAACAAAGTTAGGTGCCTGTACAAGAAAGGCCCGTTATTTTATTACCGGTCCGCATGTAGTGGCTACAAACTTCGTTACCGACAGTACAAGGGTGTCTAAAGTGCTCGCCATTTTAATAGCGTAGCAGGCTGAAAACGGATTGTTAAGTACAAATTGGATGGAAGTGCTGATGCTATGGTGTATCTTTTTATTTTAGTATTGGATCCTCTTTATTTACTATGGTTCTTAGGGAATAATTCCCTATTGGGAGTGAAGGACCAGCTTCTTTTGCTTATGACTACCGAGCGGCTTGTCTCAGGTTGTTTTGTCCGTCGGCTGCATCCCGAAGTTCCGTGTTCGATTTCCCTGACCGACCTACCTGAAACATGGGTTTTTCCTGGGACGTCAGCCGAATGTAGGGTAGGCTAATGGCATCCTCCGAATTTCCCTCCCTCCATTTTGTATCATCTAGTTAGTACCACTTCTTTTTTATATAATTTTTTATTGATCGATCAGCAGTACAATGCTTTACAGATCAGAGTGAAAAGGAGGTAACAGTACAATAAGAACAATAACACTCAGGGGTAGGCTAACAGGCCGCCCTCTAACTACATTAAGTTAGAACTACAATAATACTCTCTGAGAAATTATGTCAATATTGAAGATGTAAGACAGAGATCAAACACTAGAATCACTCGAATCAGATGTATCACTTAGAAGCAGGTCCTGTGGTAGTCTCCTCTTCAAGCGTGAGGGCTGGCGCGTGCGGACGCCGATGTTATAATGCACAGCTCCTGGAACTTCTTGTAGCGTGGAAAAGAAACGACGAGCGATCCTGCGAATGTAGTCGTGAGGAGGTAACAGTCCTAGTTCGTGATGGAGCTGCTGATTACGGATGAACGATGGAGCGTTGGTAGCGATGCGCATGAAGCGATTCTGTATGACCTGAAGACGACGCAGATGACATGTGTGTGCGGTCCCCCACACTTGGCAGGCATACGTAATAAACGGACGAACGAGTGATTTGTAGAGTAACAATGAAGACTGTAGGCCGAGGCTGGAACGGCGATGCAACAGAGCTGAGAGTTTTAAAAGTCGCCCGGAGGACAGTGATATAAGATGTACCACTTCTACGATGATGATGATGATGATGATGATGACGATGATGATGGTGATGATGATGACGATGATGATGATGGTGTTTAAGGGCGCCCTTAACAAAAAACCAATGGGTTTAAAATCTAATTAAAACGAGAAAGACTAAAACACAAAAATGCAATAAATCAAATAAAAGCATAGATAACAACGATGTGGCAAAGACTAAAATAGAAACTAATGCTGATATATATATATATATATATATATATATATATATATATATATATATATATATAAGGGTGCTCAACTACGGTGGTCATCAGCGCCCTTTAAAAAACTAGTCATGGCAAAAGTCAGATATAAAACTTTCTAAAAACTATACAAGTGTAACAAAACCTGTTAAAAATACACGTACATAAAAAACATCAATCAAAGCCTACTAAAAATTTCGTTCACTAAGTCCTAAACTCTAAACTAGACAAGAATCTAAAAACCTTCTCCACGGGTCTCCACGCACGGCCTACACGTAGGTGGGCCTGTTGACCGTCCCGCTCAACCACGAAGAGGAGCCCACAAGAGGAAGACTGTTGGCTCGTGACCCCGGGTGCGCCAAACCCGTACCTACCGAAGTAGGCCCCTGGGGGGACCACTTATACTATGGCAATAATTGACGCCCTGGCTATGTGACCTTTGGACCTCAGGATCAGGCAACGCGTTGTAAACTTTTGGCTAAAGAAGAGGAACAATGAGCAGGATAGAAAAATAATATGGAAAGTGTGCCTCTCCAGATGTGAAGTTAGAGAAATTTTTATTTCAGAATGGCAGATATAATGGAACAATGCTCTAGAAGGAAGAAGGACCTACGAGATATATCCGAACATTACAGAAAGACTCAGATTAAAGAATATTGAGCCCACTTGTGTAGGAGTACAACATTTTAACAGGCCAGGGACCCTTTGATATATATTTTAAAAGGATAATGTGGCAAGAAACTGATATATGTAGCTTCTGTAAAGTAAAAGGTACTCTAGAGCAGATCGCTTTTTAATGCAAAAAAATATCAAGAAAATCTAATAGAAGAACGTAGGCAGCTTTCCGAAAAATCTATATGGAACATAGAATTAAGAAAGATTTTGAAATAATTCAAAAAGTAATAAGTGTTATCTCGGAAGAGCTAATAAAAGAATATCGTCAAGACAGAGGAGCAAGATCGTTAAGACAGGCTCAACAGGAAGCTATAGTCCGAAGATCTCAAACAATTATTGACAGAAACAGGCTATTACAGGAAGATCCATATTTGGATATACAAAGTATTGAGCAAGTTGATGTAGCAACTACAGGAGCAAAAAAATATATTGATAATTTAGTAAATTTATAAAAAGCTGACAATGGATTCATTAGTAAATCAACACCTAATTATAACAGATAATTAGTAAGAGTAAGTCTTCTCCTTTACTAAAAACATTAATATTTTAGTTAGGGATACGTTTGAATACCAATTATTGTTTTAAATTTAGATAGTGACAGCGGCAAAATTCTGTTCTTATTTAAATAATTCATCATGAACTATTTTGTTGCAATAACTGTTAATTTGTTGTAATAGTAAAACCGCTGATAGGATTATTATTACCATTATTGAATATGTAATTCACTAGAGTACATAGGCTCTTGGAATATTAGATAGTTAAGAATTGTAGGTTAGATATATCATCTAATTTATAGTTTATAAATAATTATTTGTTAAATTACCTCTCAAATTCATAATAATTTGGAAATTGCAAAATCGTAATTTAGAAATTGTAAAATGTAAACCTATAAACAAAAATTGTAAATGATTGGATATTTCGTCCTGGTTTAGAATCTAGATGCCAGGGTAGAACAAAAGCACACTGTATAAATAATACAAAAATAAAAAATTCATACTATCTCTCATCTGGTGGATGGTGATCTCATTCAGGGTAGTAGTTCCCGCCTGTGAGAAACAGGCAAGTTCAGACATTTTCAGTATCGCCTACCGCTGCCATGGAGGTAGCATGCGAGGAACAATATGCGGCTTTGAAATTTCGTTTTCGTCTCAACAAATCTTACGTTGAGGCCTATGCAATGTTACAGGAGGCCTATGGAGAGTCTATTCTTCTCTACAGTACAGCTCGAAGGTGGTTTAAAATGTTTAAAGAGGGGAGACAATCAATTTCAAAGGAAGGAAGGCCCGATGCTTCAGGTAGTATTCTTATGGATGAAAACATCAACACTGCTGCTGCCATTGTGAGAGAGAATCGACGAATTACCTTAAGATCTCTTTCTGAAATACTGAATATTTCATTGGGTGCCACCTGCACGTTTGTGACAGAAACATTACGCATGAGACGTGTTTGTGCGCGATGCGTTCCAAGACTGTTGATTCCTGAACAAAAGGACATTCGCATGCAGGTCTTCATGCAGTTAAAGTTGATGTTAGAGGATGTTTCTTTCAAACGTAATCACTGCTGATGAAACTTGGCTACATCATTTTGATCCTGAGAGCAAACAGCAAAGCTCAGTGTGGAAATCTCCTTCATCACCAACCCCCCAAAAAGCAAAAGTGGTTGCTTCTGCTGGGAAAGTTATGTTCATCTCATTCTTTGATATTTATGGAATGGTTTATCAGCATGCTGCACCTGCACACACATCAGTAACTGGACAATACTACAGGGATGTCCTGAAAACATTGCAAGTCCATATCAGGCGCAAAAGACCACAATTTCGTGAAGCAGGCTGGATGCTGTACCACGGTAATGCGCGGCCGCATATTGCCAATGTTGTTGCTGAATATCCTGCAAAAAGCAACGTGAAGTGCATTCTTCACCCTCCCTATAGTCCAGATTTAGCCCCATGTGACTTGTTTCTATTCCCTAACTTGAAGAAACGCCTTCGTGGGAGGCATTATCCATCATCAGAAGCAGTGGTAAAGGCTGCGGAGGTGATTTTGAAGTATCTCTCAAAAATAGTTTCCAGCATGTCTTTGAAGACAACAGAAATGCTGGGACAAGTGTATCGCATTCAGGTGAGACTATTTTGAGAAGGACCATCAAAATTATGAGGATAAGTGAAGCTACGTTGTCATTCTTTACCGAACAGCCCTCGTAGTTAAACAGTTAAATAGAATGACAAGTGAGTAATACATAATATAACAAAGAATCTGAAGATGAAATAAACCACGTTAACGAAATATAAGCAAAGTATTTCATTATTGTATAGGTATAAAGACGTGTATCAGAAGTATGTTATGCGTATTAGAGTTCGAAGCAAAATGGGCACCAAGAACAGAAGTAGCCCGCCTCCGTAGCATGGTGGTAGCATGTCTGCCTCACGTTCAAGAGGTCCCGAGTTCGAATCTCGGTCGGGTGAGTTACCTGGTTACGGTTTTCTCCGGGGTTTTCCCTTATCCTGAAAAACGAATGTCGGGTAACTCTAAGCTCTATGGACCCTGGGTTCATTTGTGCACCATTTTACCCATTCCATTCATCGTCCGATATGACTTAACGTTGGAGGACGTAAATTACAAAATAAAAAAGAACAGAAATAGTGAGGATAAAAGTAGCCAACGTAGCTGAAGACAAGAGCTGAGAGAACCAAAGTTTACTTTTAGCTCCGGAATCGATGAAAAAATAGCAACCAGGCTACTGGACTGAGAATGCAACGAGGTAATTGTGTTACTAGCAAACAGAGATCACATATCTTTAAAAATTATGGGAACAAACAGAAATTAAGACAGCGAATTGCTAAAAGGCATCAATTCATCTCCCGAGGAGTTGGGTTTTCAACGGGATTAAGTTAACGTCTTGTTTTGTACTTCAACGACGCAAGTTTGCGATTCAGCTGCGGGGATGTGAGTTGCATACTTCATCATTTTCTAAGTTATATCTGGGAAACACTTAAGATAAGAGGAACGATGCTGAAACTGCCTTAAGATAAATCAATTTGAAGGAACTTTGCTAATTTGTTTGAGCGTGGGATTCAGTGAAGATAACTTCTTTAAGCTTAGCTGGTTTTGGAGCATTGGAATAGTAAACAGAGGAAGCAAACCCAATTTCCATTGCTATTTTATAAACCACATACAGATTCTGCTATGGGCTTAAATTTTGAATACATGGCGATAGGAAAACAAAGACGTTTGCATCATCTTATCAGTATGCTTCACTAATATTGATGAAGGGAAAAAATGACTTAAATCTACTTATTTGATTTTATGGTTATTTAAATTCAGGCTTATGTGCGCCATAATTAAGAGAACCTTTAGAACTAAAACTAGAAGAGAAACGCAAATTAAGTTCTATAACAAAAAGGCCATTTACCAGTAAACGAAAATAAAAACAGAACCATTTGAAACTAGAATTTAAGACAGTAACAGGATACTTTCTGTTAAATTATACTCTAAATGAAGCAACAAAAAGAGGAACTGATTATATTCGACTTAAAAGAAAGAGGATTAGATGGAACAAGGATGTATCACTGAACATCTGAGCATCTGTATGATACTTGCTAGGTTGAGACAAACACAGATATAACAATTACTACATAGGCAAGCGATGACACCGATTTACATCAGATAAATGTGGAGCATCAATGGAATGAAATGGTGGGAGAACCCACAGATCCCGGAAAAGAACCCTCTACAGCGCCGTGTTGTCCACCAGCAATGTCACTTTACGGTCATCTGGGATCGAAGCCGGGCCGCCTTGGTGATCGTGAAGTGCTCCAACCACTCAACCATGGCACGGGCTACCGAGGAAATATGGAGCGAGCTCTCGGGGCCAACGCATGAATGAGATGATATAAAATTTTTATGGCTCTTTTATATTTTCATTCCTCTTTTTGCAAATTCCAAATATCTGACAGTTGGTGGTTATTTAAAGTTAAGCAGAAAGAAATATGCTGATATTGTTTGCAATATGTATAAATGCAGTCAGATTCAACTGTGGTACATGGAACGTCCGCTACTGTGCTAAATTATGTACGTTAGCTGTATTTAATTGCAGCTAATTTGCGCATAGTCTATATAAAGGCATGACAAGAGAACGCGTACCCCTATAATTACATTGAATTTCATATCTCTGCTGTTTGCAAATAACACAATACGACGGCTGTGCAATAAAGAATGATCACAATGTTTTTTGACAAATTACCTTTAATAATCCTCATAATTTTGACAGTCGCTCTCAAAATAGTCCCTCCTGAACGCGATGCACTAGTCCCAGCGTTTCTGCCAGTCTTCAAAGACATGCTGGAAACCATTTTTGAGAGATCCTTCAAAATCGCCTCCGCAGCCTTCACCACTGCTTCTGATGATGGATAATGCCTCCCACGAAGGCGTTTCTTCAAGTTAGGGAATAGAAAAATCTCACATAGGGCTAAATCCGGACTATAGGGAGGGTGAGGGATGCACTTCACGCTAATTTTTGCAAGACATTCAGCAACAACATTGGTAATATGCGGTCGCTCATTATCTTGGTGGGCCGCGCCGTGGCTCAGTGGTTAGACCGCTTGGCTCTCCCCAAGGCGGCCCGGGTTCGATCCCAGGCGACCGCAAAGTGAGATTTTTGGTGGAAAACACGGCGCTGGGGCGGGTTTTCTCCGGGACCTCCGGTTTCCACCGCCATCTCATTCCACCGGTGCTCCATCTTCATCTCATGTATCATCAGTGTCACCGCCTGCGGTGCCGTATGTAGTAAAAGCGGGCGTTAAACACTACACATTTCATTTCATTTATATTATCGTGGTGCAGAATCCAGCCTGCTTCACGGAAATGTGGTCTTTTTCGCTTGATATTGTGACTTTGTGGGTTCGTGGAATGAAAAGTCCAATTTCACCACGCCAAAATGTTCTTTATTTCCACCGACTTACAGTTAAACCCTTGCCGATTACACAGAATTACTTGCTGCACACACTTACAATTCACCAGTTCGTCCGTTACAACTTCACTTGTACTCGCGATTACATAAACTCCGATACCCATACACAGTTCGTACAGTCTTCCGTTGCACAACCCTTTCGTTCATTAACACGTCACTGACTAACACTGCCTTCTTACACCAAGAACTGTCCTCACTCACACACTAACCAACTGACTGACTGACTCCGTCTGTCTGTAACTCTCTTTATATAGGAATATCGCCGGTTTCTAGTGACCAGGAGAATGTTCCAGATTACGTAATTTCCAGAAACAGGTGTAGAGAAAACAGGCGACACAGTCATGTTTTTTTTTTCCCTGACCACAGTCTGTCACCACTACAAGACAAACGAGGAGGAGGTGTGGCTAACCGAACCTCCCCCTGCCTTCCGCTGCCAGCTGCTTTCACAGGGTGTTCCAGCGCTCCCGTTACACTGCTCCCTCCTCAAAGCTGTTCGCCTCGAACAGCCCCATCGTAGCGTGCGAGGCGGTCCAGGTGTACCACCAGCATCTGCTCGGAGTCTCCGCCAGAAGTAGCGCTGCCGTAGTTTGTGAATCATTCGGTTCGCTCCCAGGTGTCCTCCTGAAGTACCGGCGTGCACTTCCTCCAAGACTTCCGGGACCTTGCTCCGGGGAAGTACCAACTGTCCTCTCTGCGCCTTCCCATCGGGTGACTCCCATACCCGGAACAGCACGCCCTCTCTGGTCTTCAACGAGTCCCATTGGGCCCAGTGCGACTTGTAGGTGGCGCTCCTCGGTGCGGTGTCCTCCCAGGTTGGTCTCGTCCCTGCGTCCACTTCCCTCAAGAGTGGCCCCAAGTCTGCGTTCGCCAGCTGCTCCCTCCTCAGGCCTGCGCTATCCCAGCCTTCAGCAGGCACTGCCACAACTACTCGGACTGCTGCGGCACGCTCCTTCTCTTCCACTCTTGTGCGCTCATGGCCGTCCTGGAACTGCGGTAGGACACCTCCAATGTAATGGTCGCTAGCGTCGGTGTCCACAATGAAGGCGCCACCCGGTTGTGGGAAACCCAAAATTGGAGCACTGCACAGGGTCCCCTTCGGGTGCTGGAAAGCGTCTTCGGCGTCCTCCGTCCACACATAAGGCCGGTTTTCCTCCGTCAGGCGGGTGAGGGGTTTTGCGATGTTGTCGGCCTTTTCCTCTAAATCATTAAGGCGGTCGTCTACTTGACCCTTCCGCTTGCCCAGGTTCGCGACGTCATCCCTCACGCCGGCCAAACGTTCCTCAAACTTTGCGGCGAGAGCCTCGTTCGCCGCCCTCATCTCCGTTGTTAGTTCGGCCATCTTTGAGGTCATTGTCGTGGCCAAGTTGTTGTTAGCCGTTTCCGTCTTCGCTGTTAATTCGGCCTTCATTTCTTCCATCTTCCCGGTGATGTTGTCCTTAGCCGTCCTGATTAGTTTCAGTTCCGCGGCCAGGTTATTTCTAGTCTCCAGCTTCTCTGTTAGGCTGTTCTTTGCCGCTTCTGTTTTTGCAGCGAGGTTTTCAGTTGCCGTCCTCATTTCTTTCAGTTCCGCCTTCATTTCCATCATCATCTCTAAAATTTTCTCCAATGCCGCGTCCATGGTTGTAATGTTCGGTGATGTTATCTTCCCGCTTCCTGACACCAGTGTGACTTTGTGGGTTCGTGGAATGAAAAGTCCAATTTCACCACTCCAAAATGTTCTTTATTTCCACCGACTTACAGTTAAACCCTTGCCGATTACACAGAATTACTTGCTGCACACACTTACAATTCACCAGTTCGTCCGTTACAACTTCACTTGTACTCGCGATTACATAAACTCCGATACCCATACACAGTTCGTACAGTCTTCCGTTGCACAACCCTTTCGTTCATTAACACGTCACTGACTAACACTGCCTTCTTACACCAAGAACTGTCCTCACTCACACACTAACCAACTGACTGACTGACTCCGTCTGTCTGTAACTCTCTTTATATAGGAATATCGCCGGTTTCTAGTGACCAGGAGAATGTTCCAGATTACGTAATTTCCAGAAACAGGTGTAGAGAAAACAGGCGACACAGTCATGTTTTTTTCCCTGACCACAGTCTGTCACCACTACAAGACAAACGAGGAGGAGGTGTGGCTAACCGAACCTCCCCCTGCCTTCCGCTGCCAGCTGCTTTCACAGGGTGTTCCAGCGCTCCCGTTGTGGTCTTTTTCGCTTGATATGGACTTGCAATGTTTTCAGGACACCCCTGTAGGATTGTTCAACTACAGATGTGTGTGCAGGGATAACATGCTGATAAACCATTCCATGAATATCAAAGAATGAGATGACAATAAGTTTCCCAGCAGAAGTAAACACTTTTGCTTTTTTTGGAGTTGGTGATGAAGGAGAATTCCACACTGAGCTTTGCTGTTTGCTCTCAGGATCGAAGGTGATATCGAATTGAGAGAAAGCTATTTCCAGCAAGATGGAGCAACGTGCCATACATCTAAAGATACTATGGAACTTGTAACCAGTTCATTTGGTAGTCGAAAAATCTCAAAAGGTTTGTAGGCCCCAGATCCCCTTACCTAACATCACCGGATTTTTTCTGTTGGGGTATCTAAAACTAGCCTGTACAAGACTAGACCACGGGTAATTGATGCTCTCAAGGGATACATTCGAACCGAAATAAGTAATATTGGCGAAGATACTCTCTGTAAAACTTCAAATAATATGATAATGTGTAATGTGTAGTGTTTAACGTCCGCTTTTACTACATACGGCACCGCAGGCGATGACACTGATGATGTATGAGATGAAGATGGCGCACCGGTGGAATGAGATGACGGGAGAAACTGGAGATCCCAGAGCAAATCCGTCCAGCGCCGTGCTGTCCACCAGAAATCTCACTTTGCGGTCACCTGGGATCGAACCCGGGCCGCCCTGGTGAGAGCCAAGCGGTCTAAACACTGAGCCACGGCGCGGACTAGATAATATGGTAAGACGAGTACAAACATGTATAGATGATGGTGGAGGATATTTCCAACATTTTCTCTGAGATGTATATAGTGTAATGGAAACTCCCATAGTAATGGAAAGTTATGGACTAGTGAAATGGTTGAGCTTCATATGGATTGCACTGCATATAAGGGGTCCAACGGCATGAACCCACCACTGCACAGATGCTGTAATTAAGCCATTTGCTGCAAGAGAATGTGACAATTGAGCATTGAATGCGGATTTTAATAACTAGTACAGTGTTGCCAATACGAATGGAGCACTGTGGGTATAGCTTGAAGGAGAGAATTATATTACAGTATTCAGGTATACCAATTGACAGAATATCAATCCAGGAGTGACGCAAAATCCTAGGACTGCTTCTAAATGGCCTTTGGGGACCAGCTGACATCGCTAAATCACCGCATGTGTATGAAACAACATACCCTATTGCCATAAAACAATCTCTGTTATGACGGTCTTTCAATTTTAGATTTTACTTACATGTAAATACATTACATTAAAGGATGGTGTCATTGCTTAGTTATGGTTAACTAATAACCTAAGTTTAAATTTCTTCTTTATAAATTTGAAGCTCAGCTAAAGAATTTAAAGTGCATAATTCCCAATCAAAATAAGATTTGTCCCGATTTATGTTATGAGGGCTCTTTAATAGAGAAAGATCATGTTTTTTATGGTCATAATTTTTCGCACTAAAATTAAAACTTATTATATTCTGTTAGCTTAATGTGAAACAAACACACCACAGTAGTTTCATTGTTGGTATCCCTGGTTCCTGCCTGTGAGAAAAAGGCAGATTCAGAGATGCTCAGTAACGCCTACGGCTGCACTGGAAGTATCACGCGAGGAACAGTATGCGGCTTTGAAATTCTGCTTTCGTCTGAACAAATCTTCAGTTGAGGTCTACACACTGTTAGAGGAGGCCTATAGAGAGGCTGTTCTTCCATACAGCATAGCTCGAAGGTTGCTTAAAATGTTTAAAGAGGGGAGAATATCACTTTCAAAGTGGACCCGGTGCTCCTGTTACTGCCCTTACGGAACAAAATATCAACCCTGCTGCTGCCATTGCAGAGAGGATCGACGAATTACCTTCAGATCACTTTCTGAAATACTGAACATTTCAGTGGGTGCCAACCACACGTTGGTGAAAGAAACATTACACATGGGACGTGTTTGTGCACGATGGGTTCCAAGACTGTTGATTCCCGATCAAAAGGACATTCGCATGCAGGGCTCAATGCAGTTAAAGTTGATGTTAGAGGAAGATCCGTAGTTTCTTTCAAACGTAATCACTTCTAATGAAACTTGGCTAAATCATTTTGATCCTGAGAGCAAACAGCAAAGCTTAGTGTGGAAATTTCCTTCATCACCAACCCCAAAAAATGCAAAAGTGGTTTCTTCTGCTGGCAAAGATATGTTCATCTAATTCTTTGATATTCGTGGAATGGTTTATCAGCATATTGTACCTGCACACACATCAGTAGCTGGACAATACTACAGGAATATCGTGGAAACATTGCAAGTCCATATAAGGTGAAAAAGACCATATTTCCGTGAAGCAGGCTGGATGCTGTATCACGATAATTCGTGGCCGCATATTGCCAATGTTGTTGCTAAATATCTTGCAAAAATCAAGGTGAATTGCGTCCCTCACCCTCTCTAGAGTCCGAATTTAGCTCCATGTGACATTTTTCTATTCTCTAAGTTGAAGAAACGCCTTCGCGTGAGGCATTTTCCATCATCAGAAGCAGTGGAGTAGGCTGCGGTGGTGGTGTTGAAGGATCTCTCAAAAATGGTGTCCAGGATGTCTTTGAAGACTGGCAGAAACGCTGGGACCAATGCATCGCATTCAAGGGAGACTATTTTGAGAAGGACCATCAAAAGTTTGAGGATCAGTACAGGTAAGTTGTCAAAAAGATAGTGATCATCCTTTATCTTACAGCCCTCGTATAAGCGGAGCTCCCATAACGGTATATCAGAAACGACTTTAACTTTCCGAAATGATAAAAGCATCCTATTGAAACCTGAGAGGTTAAACTTTAACCTTTGTTAAATCTTTGGGTGTCTACTAACTCCAAATTGAAATTCCACTTCAATTATCTTTCCCTTAAACATTGTAAGTTAACAGCCGAGGCAGGCTCGAGAACTTTCACGTAGTTTGTCGTCACTGAGGTCAAAAGAGACAGTTTTAGTGGCGGCAACCATTTTCTTTTCTCTATTCCGCAGATATGTTTTATTTCCAAATTTGTTTTGCTGAATTATTTTCTCATCTAACTCAAGCATATTTTGCTCTTTCCGTATGCTTTCATTTGTTACTTTGTCCCACCTTGCACAGATTTTAACCTTCTTTAGAAGCCACATTTCAGGTGCTTGTAACTTTGTTTTGTTGTTTTGTCTTAATAACCACGATTCACTCCCATATGAACTCTGGTAGAGATTTATATCTTGACAAATGGAGAGCGATGCGCAGTGGTATCCGGACGAGTTCACTTCAGATTGGTTGCAGTTGGAGGATAGGGCAGGTCAGTTGCGTATCAGTTGCAAGTAAACAAGTGCAAAGCTACTCGGTAATACACCAGCTTGTTTCAAAATGTGCGTGACTCCTGGTTCCAAGAGAGCATTTAGAAATGCCACCCCTTAGCAGCGCATTAGAAAATAAAGAGCTACATTTAAAAACACGAGAAGTAATAACCAATGTCTATAGAGATTAATTGTTCTTTCAGAGTAGCCGTGTGTAGAACGCACTATGAAAGGGTAGTGCCAGACGGATAAATTAAATGCCATAGCCGGGATTTGAACCACGGATCTTCTTATTTCCATCCAGCCGCTCTAACCATTTGAGCTTCTATGGCCAGCATACCAACATGACATTAAATTCTCCAACTGACTCGTGTTTCCCCCGGTAAACCACTAGCAGTTCTTATAAACACATGAAACAACTACCTTAAAGTACTTACGACATTGTAAGTCGCCATTAAGTTAGCTGTCTCATGTGTTTATGAGAACTCCTAGTGGTTTACCGGGGGAAACACGAGTCAGTTGGAGAATTTAATGTCATGTTGGCACGTTGGCCATAGTAGCTCAAATGGTTAGAGCGCCTGGATGGAAACCAGAAGTTCCGTGGTTCAAATCCCGGCTATGGCATTGGATTTTCCACTCTGGCTCTACCCTTTCATAATGTCTATGGATTTATAAAACAGAAATATTGCTCTGGGTCAGCTATAAAAATTTGGGGAAGGGTATCTGAGGCAACAGTTGTGTCTGAAAGCAGTTTAGGTGAGTTATTAAGTAAAGAAAAGCCATTGGTGATAGTGCAACAACGTCCTTCTCTATGCCCAGTAAACAAAGGTGAAGAACATGCACAGGAGATAATTTGTATGTTTCAATTCATAAGTATTTATGCGAACTACAAATAATTTAGAAAACACAGAACAACAAAGACCACCTCTGAAGGAAGTGCTTATAAAGCTTCCAAATTCTGTTGACTTCCAAGGCAGTGTCTGAACATTAAGAAGAGTTATTTTGAATCTAGGATTTATTTGGCAAACAGCTAAGCATGGCAGTCAAATGTTAATCGAACATCATACCATACGGGCAAAAAGGCTTAAGTGTTTACGAAATACTCAGAAGTATCACAGTGAAGTTTATATGGATGAAACTTATATCAATACAGCACACACTAGACAACATGCCTGGAGTGAAATACGTTACAGCAACTCTGCAGCGATGTCGAAAGTCTGATAGTTGGATATCATGCCTGATGGAGTAGAACAGTATTTTGTTCCAAACGCCTATGTACTACTTAAGATGCAAAAATGCTTGGAGATTACTACCATAGTAAGAATTACAACTTATTTTATAAGAGCTGAAATACTGGCTTCGAGATTAGCATTTGTTTTTAGACACCTTATGCACCACACTCCGCTCTCGTAATCTTACACGTGTGAAGCATTGCGACGATAGGTGCACTATCCTCACCACAGGTGCTACTCATCCCTACCGCGCTTTCGAATGTTCGGGAAATACTAAGAGATTCTTCCAACCTGAACACGGCGTTGTATCAATTCTTGTCGATACTTAGACTGAAGTACTAAAGAAGCTATTTGCAATTTCCGCTTACGTTGGGGGTACGTCCAAATTAACTGTTGAGATGAAAGAATGACGCAATAGAGGAAAAGACAAAAGCTGGGACATTAATTGCGTCTGAGAGCTCCTGTAGATGACAGCATTCAAGATTGGAAATTGGCACTTACAAAGAAAACCAGTTTTCATCTTAATCTACAGAGAAGAAACAGCAGCCGTTGAAACTGTGTCACTCTCAAAACAAAGACAACAAAGGTTGCTGCCATGGCTTTGAAGTCAGTAAAATGAATCTATAAAGGAAACCAGCGCCACATTATTTGTTTTTCTGGTACTAAATAAGTATACGGTGTAATTAACTCATGAACCAAAACGTATATAGAAATGCGAAGACCTGTAAGATTGTAGATAACACTGGGCAGCAATGAAAACGTTTCTGGCTTAAAAATAGTGAATCTACATGTATTTCCATCTGCTGAATTGAAACATTTCCATAAAAATGGTAAATTAATTCTTGATTTTAAGATAAAGTGACATTTCATCTTCTAGAGTTAAGATTTTATATTTGGGAGATTTTTTGGGAGTTGACATACCTGTCAAATAACAAAACACAATCAGAAGGAAATTTTGGAAATTAAGTGATGCAAAAGTTAAGGAAGGCATTTTTTTCGGACCACAAATAAGAGAACTTGTAAAGGATCCTGCATTTGACCAAATTTTGTAGGGGAAAGTAAACGAAGCTTGGGAAGCCTTCAAGGGTGTTGTTCATGGATTTTTAGGCAACAAAAGAGATGAAAACTACAAGCTTTTGGTGACAGTGCTCCTGCAGAAATACCGTAACGTTAGATGCTACGTGCCCCTTAAAATGTGTAGGGTTTACCGCCCGCTTTTACTACAATTGGCACCGCAGGCGGTGACACTGATGGTACAGGATATGAAGATAGAGCACCGGTGGAATGAGATGGCGGGGGAAACCAGAGGACCCGGAGAAAACCCACCCCAGCAACGTGTCCTTTAAGATCCATTTTCTCCACTCCCACCTAGACTTTTTCCCTCCTAGTTGTGGAGCTGTTGGTGATGAACATGGGGAGAGATTCCATCAGGACATTTCTGTTATGGAACAAAGATATCAGGGCCGTTGGAATGAAGTAATGCTTGCGGATTACTGTTGGTCTTTTTATAGGGATTCTGCGGAACTCCATCACAAGAGGCAAGCTAAAAGACGACGAAGTCAATAGGCCACTACATGATTCTCTTCAGACACGACTATCTGCAAAGTATTTTTCCAGCACCTTAAAATTCTTAGCGTGTAATTACCAGTTTAAAAAATCAAATGCACTTTCATTGTTGTTAGCATGTATGTAATTAAAATGTATTCTTTTCTCTCAATCCGTTAATATGTAATACTTCCACCTTCAGTATATCATAGAAACTATTATCATATTTGTTTTTCTAAACCCAAAATTAGTAGGAATTGCCTCATGAAGTGCTCGAAACATTAAAAAACTATTTTTGGTTGCTCAGTGTAATTTTTAAATCTTTTTAGCTAAAAATTCCTCTTAAATGATCGCTTAATTCTATTTGTCGATGGTTTAAAAGTTAAGGCAGTGCGGACTAATTAATATAATTATGGTGCTGTATTCATAGTCAGACTTGGTTGGAACCAACCTACTACTACCGATGGACTAAAGATGGACCACCATAAACCGAGATTAGCGGTAGTCCGTGGATCAAACACGTTTGTCCGGCTGAAATTTTGGTCTTTCTTCCAGGTGTAAGATTAAAGGCGGACTATCTTTGCCACATGGACGACAAAGAAGTGATGAATGTAGCTTTGGGGCGTAGAATTCCTGAAATAAAACGAAGAGGAAAACTTATCTACCAAGAATAGAAACAATTGCTAGGTACCTACACTTCTAAACGAGATAAAGATTTATAATGTGTCTCAAATGGGAAGAGTTCTCGCCTGTAGCGAATCAGACGCGGTAGAGCCTTCACTGTCGCCACCTTTTCATTCATTCATTCATTCATTCATTCATTCATTCATTCATTCATTCATTCATTCATTCATTCATTCATTCATTCATTCATTCATTCATTCATTCATTCAAGCAGCTGGCGGCTGACTGAGGGTCAGCACGATGTATGTCATTCGTGCACCTGTCCTACACGGACTTAACCACTTAATGACAGGAAATGTGGGGTTTTGCAGGGTGGTGATTTAAGATAATGTAGATGAAAAGAAGGGAGGTAGCCGTAGCTCCTCATGGTAGCCAACTCGGGTGCAACGCTATGTGAGCACCGCAGGTGTGATAATTTTAGGAAGAGTTTAATTTAGAAAGTATATTAATTTCAAACACTAATAATTTTAAGGTTGCAAGTAGCCACCTCGTTACCCCCACTCCTTTTATATCCCCCCTCATTCTCTCTCTCTCTCTCTCACACTTGTGAGTGTTCTTGGCGCTAACGCAAACTGAATTTTCCAAAGTTTTATAATAATGAAGTTGTTGAAACTACAATTGCAACGTGGATATTCCCAAATTAGTAAACGATTTGAATATTTATTTTAAAATTAATTATAGTTTATGAATTACTTAGTTTTGCTAATCTAGCCTTGCAAGGAAACAGTTGCTCATCTACAGTGATATTTTCACTTGGAATGTAACACTGCAAGGAATTGACAATAAAAGGATTCCAGACAGGAGTAACAGCTGCAAAGCGATCTGTACTTAGTCTTTGAGAACGTGTGTCCTTGTCATCAAACCGCATAAACCACAAAATTTCAACGAATTGGTTTCTGCTTATTGTCTTCCTGAAAGATTGTGATCCCTAGGTATTCGACCACAACAACCTCAACGGAAAGTGTTTTGCCCTAACACCTCGTAAATACATAAGTGCTAGCAGGAATTGCGCCACTTGGGCAATAAAGCTTTCTTAGTCATCGACAAAGGACCTACAGAGTGCTATAAACCAATTAGGAAGCAAAACAACAATAAATTTGGACAGATCCGAAGGCTATTTTTCACACTTCCGTACCCGTCAACATGACGGATGGCGGTACCTCTAGTAGAAGTTGTTAATATGGTCTGTTTAGTTAACGCATGTGCACTTAGGAGTCAAATGAACCTGAGCTTCCCGCCCACTAATGACCATCATAAATCTACCTCCACACTTCAGAAATGGGAAACTGTCATTGAGGACCAATAACAACCCTGATTTTCTTGAAATGATAGTCGCATTTTTACTCCACGTGGAGTCTCAGTTGCCAAAGTTCCAACTTCCAGTTGATCTGTTTCATTACCCGTGGGAGGTAAATGCACTGGTAGATGCAAATGAAATAGTATATAACTTTGAGTCACGTGAAAATAATCAAAGTGATGACAGTGTGAATAACTGGGCCGAGTTATGTTACTGGAGAAACCTCAAAAACAAAGTTATAACGGGAACTGTTTCTAAGCAAATTCAAGCGCTTGTTTTGAAGACATACAAATATGTACTGACAAATAATCTTGGTAAAGGGTCATGCAATGAACCTGATGATAAATTCTGGATATTCACAGAAATACAGTAAGAAATATTGTGACGAAAGGAATACAAAAGACGCCGATCAAGTGTGAAAACAAAAGGAAACGTTTCTCTAAAGTATATAATTTCACATCCGTTTTAATTCGTCGAGAAATTAATAGATTCTATGCAAAAGGGAGAGCGCTTACCTTAGACGAATTGTTGCACATTTGCAAGAAAGTTGTGATTTTCCTTATGTACATTGCACCTTGTGCAGCCTCCTAAAGGAGCTGGGTTTCAAATACCACGTTTTGAATAAGATAAGGGTTATTATGAAATCCAGTAGAATTGTAGCTTGGCATTGTATATCGTCAAAACTAAGGAAGTTTCGCAGTAATTGAAATAAAATAATTTATTAAGATGAAACCTCGTACGATACCCATGACGTATCGAGAAAGGTGGCAACTTGCAGAACGGAATGCAAAAAGGAGGGGCAGTGTTGTAGATTGATTATAAGGGTTGGTCAAAGGCAGCAGCCGACGTGCACACGCGTTAACTCAGACTCTACCAGTTTTTAGAAAAGTCTATAATGCTTAATTCTTTGTGGACGTGTTTCTCATAAGTATTTATTAAAAGTTGTAGAGCATGGGAAGTGTAGAAGGTAACGTAAGCAAGAAATAAGTCTTCTAAAGCAGTACATCAGTCAAAATGACGGGTACCGTCCTTCTAGTGTCTAATCAAGGGAAGTTTTTAGTTTGTTTATCGAATAAATCAAGAAATCAAAAATTGTAAGATTTGAAAACAAAGACAAAATGTTAATATTAAATTTCTCTATCACTGGTAGTATCAGTTCTGGTTATCCTCTATTGCAGAAGCATCTTCTGAATCTGGAAGGCTTATAACTGAAGTACATGGTTCAAAACAATCCGTTCAATATAGAATGGATTTAAACAGGTTACTCCAACTCGTGACTTTACTAAAGGAGATGGAAGATTGGGATTAATATTTTATGAAGCCATCACGAAGCCATTCCCAAAGGAGACCAGCTCGTCTACCCGGATAAACTGTTTGATTTCCTTAACACAATATATACCTTTGGAGGATGAAACACGGAATGTTACTTGAATAATGCGCGGACAAATTGCATTTGCTTGTTTTCTTCTTCATATATGCTGCAGAGTCCCCGTACAAAAACAATACCTCTTGGAGAACTAGCTATAGTGACCGCGGTTAAACCATACCCAGGCGCTTTACTTTGTAAGGAAGGACTGTTCTCACCCCTAACCACAATGTCATAAACATCTTAGGTTACACTTACCGGGCTGGAGGGGTGAAGGACGTGTTTATAGCTGAAAATCCCCTTGACTAAGACGTCAAGGTGCCACTGTTCTTACTGGCCTACAGCTCGTCTACACACGACACCACGGGAATGACGCCGGCCAGCTTAATGTTCGGCCGAGAGTTACACCTCCCTTGTGACCTGGCTTTTGGAAGCCCTCCGGAGGCGGTACAGCCAGCGACCGAGTATGTGGAGAACCTGCTGGAGCACCTCCACGACGTGTACGAGATGGCTCGCCAGAACATCCAGAAGGCGAGCGACCGCATGAAGACCCCATACGACAGGCAAGCCAACAACCAAAGTGTTCCAGCAAGGTGACCTGGTCTGGTGGTACCGCCCTACCCAGACCAGGGGACACTGTCCGAAGCTTCAGCAGCAATGGCAAGGGCCGTACTGGGTGGTGAAGAGGATTAACGACGTGGACTACCGCATCCAGAAGGTGCCCCGATGAAAGATGTTGGTGGTACACCTGGATCGCCTGGCCCGCTACGATGGTGCTGTTCGGGACGACCAGCTTTGAGGAGGGAGCAGTGTCACCCAATTAGCGGAAGGCACGACCGGCGACAGCTGCAAGGGACCCGAGGCAGCCGAGCCACGCCCCCCCCATTAATCTCAGTCACTAACTGAGGGGTGATTAGGGAAATGTCACTTGTCCCTGAACGTTTCTCTCGCCTTCTCCTGTCCTCTGGAACTTTTGTGGTGATCGGCGGAAAACCAGAGACTTCTAGAAAAACAGTGATATTCCTATAAAAAGAGCTTCAAGGAGTTAGTCAGTCAGTTCTTGGCGTAAGAATGCAGTGCTAGTGTACGACGAGAAGACTGTGTGAGTGCATCGGAGGATTGTACGTAATTACGAGTGCAAGTGAAATTGTAACGGACGAACTGGTGAATCGTAAGTGTGTGCATTACGTAATTCTGTGTAATTGGCAAGAGTTTAACTGTAAGTCGGTGGAAATAAAGAAAATTTTTGAGTGGTGCAATTGGACTTTTCATTTCACGAACCCACAAAGTCACAATATAGAGGATAAAACACGGAATGTTAACTGAATGATACGTGGACAAATTACATTTGCTTGTTTTCTTCATGTACGCTGCAGAGTCCCTGTACAAAAGAAATCCCTCCTGGCTTCGCTTTGTAAGGAAAAACTGTTCACACCCCTAACCACAATGTCATAAACACCTTAGGTTACACTTACCAGTCTGGAGGGATGTGGAACGTTAGGCTCGTGTCTATATCTAAAAATACCCAGGGCTGCAGTTGTTTAAAATAACATTTAGAAGAAAAAAATTTTCAAGCCAATTTCACTCTACGAACTAGTCCTTTGGTTTACTTAATGATATTTTAAAATGAATTTTAAATACTGTATCCTGTAATAATACGTAGTATTACAACGCTTTTTAACATAACTGAAAACATATATTACGAGGCATTTATTTTAAGTCAGCACCGTTTTGGAATTAAAAAAAGACGTGCATAGATGTCGCAATAATTTTATTTTTACATGAAAGCCTGTACCTTAATCTACTTTTCTACATAATTTCCGTGAATATTGTGGCACTTGTCATAACGTGGCACCAGTTTTTGAATACCGTCCTCATAAAATTCTGCCGCCTGACGTGTTAACCACTGTATCAAAACTGTTTTGACTTCGTTACCGTCTTGAAGACGCTGACCGCCTAGATGTTTCTTCAAGTGCAGGAACAAATGGTAGCCGCTGGGTGCCATATCAGGGTTGTATGGAGGATGATCTAGAGTTTCTCATTGAAAAGATTTGATGAAATCTTTGGTCCGATTAGCCTCATGTGGACGGGCATTATCATGCAGCAAAACGGTACCCTTACTCAACTTGCCACGCCTTTTCTTTTGGATTACACGGCACAGATTGTTCAATGTCTCAAAATAAGACGCTGCATTGATTGTCTCATTACGAGGCAGAAACTCCACTAGCAATACTCCTTTTCTAACCCAAAAAACTGTGCACATGATTTTCCGGGAAAAAATTGTTTGCTTAAACTTCACTTCTGTGGGTGATGATGAATGTCGCCATTCCATGGATTGTTTCGATGTGTAGCTTTTACCACATATGGCACCGCAGGTGATGACACTGATGATACATGAGATGAAGATGGAGCAAAGGTGGAATAAGATGGCGGGGGAAACCGGAGATCCCAGAAAAAACCTGTTCCAGCGCCGTGTTGTCCGCACAAATCTCACTTTGCAATTGCCTGAGATCGAACCCAGGCCGCCTTGGTGAGAGCCAAGCGGTCTAACCACTGAGCCACGGCGCGGCCTGTTGTTTCGATTCTGGTGTGACTTAGGCCACCCATGTTTCGTCACCAGAAACAATTCGATCTAAAAATCTTCACCTTCATTGTGGTACCGCTCAAGGAAAGTCAATGTATTGCCTAAACGTTGGGATTTGTGCAAATCCGTCAACATTTTCGGAACCCAACGTGAATCAATTTCCGGTACTTCAAGTTCTCGGTCACAATGCGATACAAAACACTACGAGAATGTTGAGGTAAATAGTCGCACAATGATGAAATTGTAAAGCTTCTGTTTTCTCGCACCTTTTCGTCCACTTTCTGCACCAAATCTTCAGCAACGACTGAAGGACGCCCACTCCGTTCTTCATCATGCACATTTGTTCGGCCATCTTTAAATGCTCTCACCCATTTCCTTACCATTCCATCACTCATAATCGTATTTTTTCTGTAAACTTTACAGATCTCGCGATGAATATCGATCGGTTTTACGCCTTTAGCACTAAGAAATCGTATAACAGCCCGTACTTCAAAATCGGCGGGACTCACGAATGTCGGAGGCATCTTAAGCACTCAGTAACCAACGTATACAATGAAGAATCAGACTTTAATGGCGTCAGTGCGTAGACAGGTGATGTAGGTAACCAGCGCGCATGCGCGGAACACCGACCGTAGCGCTCCGGCGATGGAATCGCAAAACAGTACTGACTTTAAAAAACATGCCTCGTACTTATGCTGTGATAGTATAATGCTTATTTTACCAACGAGAACTAAATAAGTATTATTAGCATTATATCCAAGGAAAGCTTAGTAAAACATCATTACAGTTTTAAAAGGGTTAAATTGCATCAGTGTGCATGAATTTGCGAGGCATATTTACTTGCAAATTAAAGAAGCACTTTGGATATTCTGGTCGTTTATATCAATTTATAAGCAAAGATTGCACGTTAGAGCTTTGTTCATTGCAATCCTGAGCTGATATATCCTAAAACACTTTCCTATATTCTATGGCAACTGCATGTTGTGAATTTCAGTTTGTTTAACAAAGCAGTAAATATTTCAAAGGAAGAAAACGAAATAGGGAATTAAAGAAGAACTAGTAAGGAAACTCTATTGCCCTTAAAATGCTGGAACCTATTTACAAGGATGTTTGCTAATTTTACAAGCTTGAATAAAGTTAAGCAGTATGATATTTTGGTGGTTAGGGGGCTTCTTTTAAACAAAATTTAAATAAATAATCACGTACATTCCGCACAATAATTGTCATAACATTAGAACTCGAGAAAGGTTAGAAATATTGTTAGGTATATATTACAAGTATGAATGGAAATTCATGTTAGCATATCCATTTTAGGTTCGATACCCACGGTCTCTACATCTTAATTAAAGTAAACAAGTACTAAAAGCCAATAACTATTGAAGACTAATAAATTTATAAAACTATAATAAGTAAAACACTATGTAGCTTCTATAAACGTAAGAAGCTTAAAATACACTCACACAAACACACACACACACACACACACACACACACACACACACACACACCTTTGCACAGTCTAAGCTAATAGAATTACTGCAGTTCTAAGTACAGAAGAAAAATATTGCAACAGCGCTTTAAGTTGGTGAACGTATTAAGAAGGACCATCCCATATGTTTCAGGGTGAAAGACCCTTATGTGACACTTACATGTCAAAATGTGTGGTCAGAAGGGAAAGCTTTGATTTCGCTTGGGATGGACTGAACGTGGCTACTATATTCAAAGCTTACTTAAGCACCCTAGCTAATTTCACATTATTGCAGCTTTCGTTATAATAATGATGAGGATGATGATCATGGTGATGGTGATAGTGTTGATAATGATGACGATGATGATGATGATGATGATGATGATGATGATGATGATGATGATGATGATGATGATGATGATGATGATGATGATGATGTTACATACCAAAACTACCAGGTTTTGTGGGGGTTTAAAAGGTAAGGGGGTTTACCCTCAACCCCATATGGTAACTGGCAGCGTAGCTATGGATAAGGTAGAGCAGAAGTAACATCTAATTCAAAATGAACTTCCTAACTGTATTTCCGAGATGCCTAGCGTTTCTACAGGACGCTCTCTGGATCTGGATGAGATCAGGGGCGCTTTCGTACCATTTAAATATATAATGACATAGTGCAAGTATACCTTTAGAGATGCGTTGTTTGTATAGCTGAACATTGTGCAACTGGCAAGAGATGTATGGTCCGCTGCACCCTGCTGGCGATCTTACTCGCAGTAGCACTTTAAGGTCACTGGGAGGTCTATAGGTTTCAAAAAATCCATTTTTTGTTT
The DNA here is from genome assembly GCA_030765055.1 of Mantis religiosa. Classification (NCBI taxonomy): domain Eukaryota; kingdom Metazoa; phylum Arthropoda; class Insecta; order Mantodea; family Mantidae; genus Mantis; species Mantis religiosa. Next base: position 204,943,081 of record CM060952.1, on the reverse strand, counting down.
TAATGTTAAAAATTATATAATTCTTCAGCTTAAAAATGATATATATAACATAGTTTGTCAGCTGGTATTAAACCCCTTTAATTCGTCAATTTAAACATGGCGGCGTAATGATACGCCCACATCCTGAGAATGGTGCTTAATCTTTGATCGTGATTTCCCAAAACCTTGATTTTTCATGCTTTAGGAGCATGTTTCTCAAAAACTATAAAAGATATTGACACAAACTTTGTAGTGGTTATTTGTCAATGTTCCTTGGACACATTCGGCTAACATTTATATTCATGTGATTTATAAAATGGATGAAAACAAATATTCAGTCCTTGAAAATATTATCTTTTTTTACTCAAAACTAATTAATTTTTCATATGCCTAGTATAAACTATAAGTAATTTTCATTTAGCCGATATTATAAAACTGTATCTTAGGTTATTTTAGATTAAACTTTGTGCATGTAGCTTTAAATTCCTACAAGTAAAGTGCACCTGAAGTATAGGATGCAATATATTTTTTCGGGACACACGGTGTGATTTATGCCCCTTTTGCATAGACCTATATGAACGTAATTTAAATATTATACAGTAGTTAAATGCACATATCCTTATACAGTAATCATATTGAATTTCAATTTCTGATAATGTTTAGTTTTTTTGTTTATTCATATTTTAATATTGGAAAGAATTAGCCTTGTCTTGGTAAAAATAACCTCCTAGTGCCCTTAAAATAAACTGTTGTAAATGTTTATAGAGCCGTTCAACACAGAGACCATATCCCTTGTCAAATCTCTCTGTCGAGTACCGCGGGTGCTAACTCAAGCAAGCTTAAATAGGAGTGCTACCCAAAAGCCAACACAGCAATTCCCACGCTAACTGTTAATTTCCTTCCAACTATTGCACCGTATTGTGCAATCATTGTTTACAACATTGAGAACGTGTTGAGGCCTGTTATAGGCCACCTGTGCATTATTTCCCTTGACCAGCAGTATGTGTGATTCACCAGTACAAAGAACATGTTTTGCCAGTCAGCAGAATTTAAGCTTAATCATCAACAAACAATTTTGCCCAAACTCAAGGCACAGGAGATAAATGTTACATAACAATGATTATAATAATTTACAGATCTTTCTCAGCCTGTACACGCAACAATAATGATGATGATAATAATATTGGTAATAAGGATGATAATATTAATAATAACGATAATAATGATGATAATAATAATTATGATGATAACATATTTCTTGTACAGTTATTCTAACCAAAGGTAATTCAGACAATGACAAAACGCAATTGCTTTTATAAAATACTGCTGCTTGAAAGTAAAGACTTGCTGAGAAGCATGTTCTCCCTCGGATGGTTCCTAAATGGTACTTTCAAACTTCTCAGTTAGTATTGCTGGTCAGGCGTACTCGAGGGAATTCCCCTTACATAGTGACGGCGAAGATGAAATCCGACCGAAGACACGACGTTGACAACTGTGAAGTGTAAAATAATCCCAAGAGGGGTTCAACTTCGACCTTTAGTACGAAAGTTGGAGGAAATGTCACATAGTGGAAGACTGCTAGTTCCATAACCCGCCACCAGAGGTGCCAAACGGACAAAAGACATCTGTATTCCCAAGTTTCCAACCAGAATATTTTATGTATATGTTTTGGCGCTGCTGGCCACTAAAGCAAATTCGTTGTGTATTATACGATCTTAAACGAATACATGTAACGAGGCCTTACAAGTCTTTTATACCTCCATAAAGCGGTTAAACGTAACGAAAAGAAACAAATGAATCTTAATGTCTAGCTGTAAAATTGAAAGTAAACGAAAGATTTTTGTACAACTGCATTTCCGAAATTATGGCTGTATAAGGAGCAATTATATAAAATGTCAGTCATTAATAAACAAAATGACACCGAACGCCTATAGCCGTTGCGTAGTTTCTAACTTTAATCCGAAATTCGTTGTTGCCGCTTCGAGGTTCTGTTACGTCTAATTTTATTCAGCATTAAATATTATATTATTTTGTGACATGATATATGACATACCTATTATACATATTCCAACATTTTACAATTTATAACTTAAGGCTACATTTATTTGTCTTTGCCTTGTTGCTACCTTGTCTTACATGACACCCTGGGCTTCTGCTCTGTCAGGTAGCTCTTAACCTCCATGTCTCCTTGTTACTTAATTAGTCCCATTCTTTCCCCTCATCTTCCTTTCTTATATTCTTTACATTTATATGTCTTTACCTTGTTGCTACCTTGTCTTACATGACACCCTGGTCTTCTGCTCTGTGAGGTAGCTCTTAACCTCCATACCTCCTTGTTACTTAATTACTCCCATTCTTTCCCCTCATCTTCTTTTCTTATATTCTTTACATTTATATGTCTTTACCTTGTTGCTACCTTGTCTTACATGACACCCTGGTCTTCTGCTCTGTGAGGTAGCTCTTAACCTCCATACCTCCTTGTTACTTAATTAGTCCCATTCTTTCCCCTCATCTTCCTTTCTTATATTCTTTACATTTATTTGTCTTTGCCTTGTTGCTACCTTGTCTTACATGACACCCTGGTCTTCTGCTCTGTCAGGTAGCTCTTAACCTCCATGTCTCCTTGTTACTTAATTAGTCCCATTCTTTCCCCTCATCTTCCTTTCTTATATTCTTTACATTTATATGTCTTTACCTTGTTGCTACCTTGTCTTACATGACACTCTGGTCTTCTGCTCTGTGAGGTAGCTCTTAACCTCTATACCTCCTTGTTACTTAATTACTCCCATTCTTTCCCCTCATCTTCTTTTCTTATATTCTTTACATTTATATGTCTTTACCTTGTTGCTACCTTGTCTTACATGACACCCTGGTCTTCTGCTCTGTGAGGTAGCTCTTAACCTCCATACCTCCTTGTTACTTAATTAGTCCCATTCTTTCCCCTCATCTTCCTTTCTTATATTCTTTACATTTATTTGTCTTTACCTTGTTGCTACCTTGGCTTACATGACACCCTGGTTCTTGACTCTGTCAGGTAGCTCTTAAGCTACATGCATCCTTGTTACTTAATTAGTCGCATTCTACCCCTCATTTTCCTTTCTTATATTCTTTACATTTATTTGTCTTTGCATTGTTGCTACCTTGTCTTACATGACACCCTGGTCTTCTGCTCTGTGAGGTAGCTCTTAACCTCCATACCTCCTTGTTACTTAATTAGTCCCCTTCTTTCCCCTCATCTTCCTTTCTTATATTCTTTACATTTATTTGTCTTTACCTTGTTCTTACCTTGTCTTACATGACATTTTGGTCTTCTGCTCTGTCAGATAGCTCTTAACCTCCATACCTCCTTGTGACTTATTTAATCCCTTACTTCCCCCTCAACTTCCTTTCTTATATTCTTAACATTTATTTGTCTTTACCTTGTTCTTACCTTGCCTTACATGACAGTTTGGTCTTCTGCTCTGTCAGATAGCTCTTAACCTCCATACCTCCTTGTGACTTATTTAATCCCTTACTTCCCCGTCATCTTCCTTTCTTATATTCTTCACATTTATATGTCTTTACATTGTTGTTACCTTTTCTTACATGACACCCTGGTTCTTGGCTCTGTCAGGTAGCTCTTAACCTACATGCCTCATTGTTACTTAATTAGTCCCATTCCTCCCCTCATTCTCCTTTCTTATACTGTTTACATGTATTTGTCTTTACCTTGTTGCTTCCTTGATTTACATGACACTCTATTCTTCTGCTCTACCACGTAGCTTTTAACCTCCATGTCTCCTTGCTACTTAATTAGTTACACCCCCCCCCCCATCTTCCTTTCTTATATTCTTTACATTTATTTGTCTTTATCTTGTTGCTACCTTGATGTACATGACACTATTCTTCTGCTCTACAAAATAATTTAATTGCATCACTAAAAGGTTATACCAACAAAACCAAGCTAATAACCTCCATGTCTCCTTGTTACTTAATCAGTTCCATTCTTTCTCCTCACCTTCCTTTCTTATATTATTTACATTTATTTGTCTTTACTTTGTTGCTAACTTCACTTACATGACACACTGGTTTTCTGCTCTGCCAGGTAGCTCTTAACCTCCATGTCTCCTTGTTACTTAATTAATCCCTTTCTTCCCCCTTATCTTCCTTTCTTATATTCTTTACATTTATTTCTTTTTACCTTGTTGTTACCTTGTCTTACATGACGCCCTGGTCTTCTGCTCTATCAGGTAGCTCTTAACCTACATGCCTCCTTATTACTTAATTAGTCCCATTCTTGACCCTCATCTTCCTTTCTTATATTCTTTAGATTTAATTGTCCTTACCTTGTTGCTACCTTGACTTACATGACACTCTAGTCTTCTGCTCTGCCAGGTAGCTCTTAACCTTCATGCCTCCTTATTACTTAACTAGTCCCATTCTTGACCCTCATCTTCCTTTGTTATATTCTTTACATTTATTTGTTTTTACCTTGTTGTTACCTTGTCTTACATGACACCCTGGTCTTCTGCTCTGACAGGTAGCTCTTAACCTCCATACCTCCTTGTTAATTAATCCCTTTCTTCCCCCTCATGTTTCTTTCTTACATTGTTTACATTTCTAGCCCATTTTTCTTTTACTTTCTGCAAGAACTCACCAATACTTCTTACCTTCTTTTCCTCCCTGCACGTTAACATATTTATAGCTACTATCCTCCTCTCTACTTTCTCGCATTCTTCTTTCCAAAACTTTTCTCCATATTACAACCTCCTCGCATTCTGTTACATAGTGTTCTATGCTTTCTTTTCCCCCACACAATACACAAATTCCCTTTTCCCTACCTCTTATCCCTCTTAGAAATATCATTCCTCTTTTCATCCATGCTAACTCTCTCTTGCCTATTACAGTAATATGATTAGGCAGCGCAGGAACTTGTGGTGTGCGATCCTCAAAAGTTGTTATTGATACCCACCGGCCAAGAAAACAAAAACATTGTTCCTTGCTATTTATCAGTGACCCTAGCCTACCTTTCAGGTAATGAAACAAAGGACAGTTGCTTGTGAAAAAGTCGACTAATAACTCGGACAGTTGCAAGGTTGCTCTTCAGTGTAAAACTACAATTTCCGTCCTAAAAGGGAGGACTTTGCACGTACTTAGATAGCAAATACAAGCAATATGGAGCGCTATACGAACGCCAAAATGATGGATATGGTTTTGATGGATGGAACAGCCGGAGGTTGCTCAACGAACGTACGATTAATTTAGTTTCATTAAAAATATGATTTGTAAAAATAGTTCCATCAATGATAATTCAAGGGGTGTCCAGAAAGTAAGTTCTGTTTCAATTTATCTCCGCTGCAACGCTGCGATCGCAGTTCCGCAAATGCGCGGTAGACACTCTGTATCAAGGAAAAGAACCGTGTGCCGTTGTGATATCGCTGTCACCCACGTACGCTTTGTGGTGCTTTTTGTTTTTGTAATTTACGTCTTCCAGCCTTAAGTAATATCGGACGATGAATGAAATGATGCTGAAATGAGTCCGGGGTACATGGAGCTTAGAGTTACCTGACATTCGTTTATCAGGATAAGGGAAAATCCCGGAAAAACCTTATTTAGGTAACTCACCCTAACCGAGATTCTAACTCGGGACCTCTGGAACGTGAGGCAGACATGCTACCATCTACGGTACCGAGGCGGGCTTGTTTACAATGTCGGTGTTGATTGAAAATCCCGCCGCTTGTGAAATGTGATCTATGTTTCGTTTTCTGAAAGTTAGGAAAGTGAAACCAATTGAAATTTATCGACAATTTTGGGATGTCAAAAGTTGTTCTCTCTTCATAGCAACGCACGACCAGGCACTGCAAATGCGACGAAAAACACCATACATGGATGTGGCTGGAACGTGTTTGACCACACCCCGTACAGCCCTGACCTCGCTCCTAGCGACTTTCATCTGCTTTTGCATCTCAAATCTTTCCTATGCGTTCAACACTTCAACAATGGCGAAGAGCTGAAAGAAAATGTTTCAAACTGGTTGAAGACACAGGCAGCAAACATCTATGAAGAAGGAAGAAGGAAAAGCAGATTAAGAGCTGTAGAATTTTGTGCAATAAATAATTTTTCTTTATCTATACACCATTTAATTTTATTACCAAACAGAACTTACTTTATGGACGTACTTTGTATTTATTTGTTTAGCTTCAGAGCATTTGGTTATCATCATAATCCCACAGTACTTTCAGCCACTTAATGTAAATATTATCAGCTTCCTTTTCACTTACTTTATTTAGTATTGTCAAACACACGAAATAACATGGTCGTCTCATTATATAAGGCATTTAGTTCTGATTAATTTATCCACAATTCTTTGATGTTGTTTTCTGTTCTGTTTAACATTTAATGCTTCCATCCTCAAACTCACTAACATTAACTTCCCTCTAGCTTATTTGCCATCATGGACTATTATAACAGAATTTAGGAACACGTCAGATACCCTTAAGCAATAATTAAGCAATAGCTTCTTTGTTTCAGTTTCATAAGCCCTCTTGTAGCAGTTGTGGATAAAAAAAAAGTTGAAGGGTGCAACCTGCTTTTCCAGCATAGACTATAGCGTAAATGCTAATTCAAATTTGAGTAGAATTATTAATGCTGTTTCCAGTTTTAAGCAGAATTCAAAGTGAGTTATTTGTTTGCCTTTATGAATATTACAATGTTGATTTTGCATGATGTCCACATAGTGCTTCAGAGACGTAACGCAAATGAAGGGTAGTTGGTTTTTAATAATCCTGCAATTAGAGTTCATAATTAATTTACTGTACGCTTCAAACTGACCAGTGTATTGATTTCCGTCTGAAACACCTGCTGTAGTATAAAAACATTTAATTGAAAGCAGATTACGTAGTGGTGCAGCCATATGACTACCAGGATAAGCAAAACAAAATAAAACCAATAACTAGCTCTATGTGTCAACACAACAGACGGACGCCCTCTTGAATTCTAAAGGAGAAAATAGACAAAGTTGAATAAATCTAATTGTCAGAAAATTCCATGCGTTTCTAAATAATGGATGTTTGTAAGGGTAGAGCTGCTGGATAATTTAATATAGTGATAGAATGTTACCATAACAGTTTATTTGTTAGAACAACCGGACGGAGGGCGGAGAATTTTACATTCGAGGGTTGTTCAATATGGAATGATCATAATTTTTTGCGGTAATAATGTTTCGCACTAAAATTCAATCGTATTATATTCTGTTAGCTTAATGAAACAAACACGCCGTAGTACTTTCGTTGTTGGTACTCCTGGTTTCCGCCTGTGAGAACCAGGCAAGTTCAGACATGTTCAGTATCGCCTACCACTACAATGGAGGTAACACGCGAGGAACATTATGTGGCTTTAATATTCTGCTTTCGTCTCAACAAATCTTCACTTGGGGCCTATGCAATATTACAGGAGGCCTATGGAGAGTCTGTTCTTCCCTACAGCACAGCTCAAAGGTGGTTTAAAACGTTTAAAGGAGGAATACAATCAATTTCAAAGGCAGTTCCACGCAGTTCTCCAGTTACTGCTCTTTCGAAAGAAAACATCAACACTGCTGCTGCCATTGTGAGAGAGGATCAACGAATTACCTTAAAATCACTTTCTGAAATACTGAACATTTCATTTGGTGCCACCCACACGCTGGTGACAGAAACATTACACATGAGATGTGTTTGTGCGTGATGGGTTCCAAGACTGTTGATTCCCGAACAAAAGAATATTCGCATGCAGGTGTGCATGCAGTTAAAGTTGATGTTAGTGGAAGATCCGGAGTTTCTTTCAAACGTAATCACTGCAGATGTAACCTGGGTACATCATTTTGATCCTGAGAGCAAACAGCAAAGCTCAGTGCGGAAATCTTCTTTATCACCAACCCCCCAAAACGCAAAAGAGGTTGCTTCTGCTGGGAAAGCTGTGGTCATCTCATTTTAGATCTTCTTGGATGGTTTATCAGCAAGTTGTACCTGCAAACGTATCAGTAACTGGAGAAAACTTCAGGGATGTCCAATCAGGCGCAAAAGACCACATTTTCGTGAAGCGGGCTGGATGCTGCACCACAATAATGCGCGGCCGCACATTGCCAATGTGGTTACTAAATATCTGACAAAACTCAACGTGAAGTACATCCCTCACCGTCCCTGTAGTCCGAATTTAGCCTATGTGACTTTTTTCTATTCCCAAACTTGAAGAAACGGCTTAGCGGGAACCATTATCCATCATTAGAATCAGTGGTGAAGTCTGCGGAGGCGATTTTGAAGGATGTCTGAAAAAATGGTTTCCAGCATGTCTCTGAAGACTGGCAGAAACGCTGAAATAAGTACATGGCATTCAGGGGAGACTATTTTGAGAAGGACCATCAAAATTATGTGGATGAGTAGAGGTACTTTGTCCAAACAAATTGTATTCATTTTTATTGGACAGCTCTCGTAGGTGGACTGAAAAGTTTCCGATATAATAAAAATATAAGACATTTTTTCAGAAATTATTTTTTATTTTTCAGCATAGTCTGCTTGTAACTCTACACACTTCTCCCAGCGGTGCTCCCATCTCTGTAACTTGTCCACATAGCACTCGACATTTTTCTCTACAAAATAATTGTCCACAAAGGTGATTTCCCCTTCATTTGTCAAAAATCTGACCTCCGAACGCCATTTTCAGAGGAGGGAACGAAAAGAAGTCGTTTGGGTCTAGATCTGGTGAGTGAAGCTAATGATCAAGCAGTTCATGGCGCAGTTTGTGTATTTTCGCCATTGCAACCGCTGAGGTGTGAGGCGGTACGTTGTCTCTTTGAAATAGCTTTTTCCCTTTTGTACAAATGTGGCCTTTACTCAGCAATTTGTGCCTTCAGCTTGTCAAGTAATGATGCGTAGTATGCTCCTTTAATGTTTTTTTCCTTTTTGGAGCTAATGGATCATAATAACTCCAAGACTATCCCAAAAATAGTTGCTATCACATTCCTAGCCAAGAAAGAATAGTTTCTTCCTTTTTGAGTCTGTTTGCAGTGCACTGTTGGAACTGTATTTTTGTTTCTTGCGTATAATGGTATATCCAGCTTTCATCTACAGTAATTAATCGACTCCAAAACTCAGATCTATTGCACCTAAACTGCACCAATTGAGCGTTTTTGGTTTAACGTGAACAAACGCGGCACCCAACGCGCGGACAGCTTTCTCATGTCTTAATGTTGATTTAATATTTGACAAACGCCTTCTTTTGAGATGTTCATAGCGTCTGCTATCTCTCTCACTTTAATTCGGCGGTTGTCTAGTACCATTTAGTGAACTTCCGCGATGTTTTCGTCGGTGGTTGCAGTATTTGTACTTTGCGAACGTTCATCCTCTCCCAAGCTCTTACAGCCACGTTTAAATTCAGCTACCCAAAGTTACACTTTTCAAAAAAAAAAAAAAAATATTTAATGACAGCTTGACATTCGGTTGTGTCCATTTTCATAAAAGCACTCACATCAACTCATTCAAGAAGACTGATACATAACAACTGAACGTCCATTATGGCTGAAACCTGGGCGTGTAACTGTCAACAGATGAACAACGAGGTTTACAGGCTTTTATTTATGAGTGCTGACATCTTCAGGTTAAGGTCGGAAGCTTTTCAGACCACCGTCGTAGTTTAAAGCACTGAGTTCTTCGATCTGGCTCTACCTTTGTAAATATTGGTGCAAACAAATAATAATTAATCATAAAGTTCACCAATTGGTAACTTTTTAACTGCGGATTCAACGGAGTTTTGAGAAATATTATACTTTGTTTCCTTTTCTCCTACTGCGGTGTGTATTTTGGCGTGGTACACAAAATGTTTGGTTCAAAATGATTTTTGTGCTATTTTTATTGGGTATTTTATACGTGTTTATATAACATGATCAATAGAGTTGAAATTTACATAGTTAAAATATAATAATCACTCAGAAAGCATAATAAATTATACAATACAATAATAGGACATTAAAATGAAATATTTTCTGACTTTACTGCTCTTTGTCTAAACTTTTCTAGCAATTTGTGGTAGATATTTAAGAAATATTGTTTGCAATCGTAATTAATTTTGCACATTTTCTGTTTTACTAACCCTCAAAGGTTAAAGTAGCACAGGATTAAATCGGATTGAGTGGAACAAGAAATGAAAGGTTTCTGTAACATATCTTTAAATCTGCTTCATTTGTTTCGATATAACAGACCTGCGGCAATATTGAGTGAAATGAGAGTACAGAAGTTTCATGGACCTCAGAGTCCTTAGATCGTTATCTCCTGCAGAGAACAGAGAAGCTCAAAATACGCACTTTGCGTATTACAGGACATAGGCTATTAACTCAGTGATACTAATTAGATAGCAATGAACTGAATGAAAGGGAGAAGGATAAAATTGTTATTTTGTTCCTGCAAAGAAAGTACACTACAAAATAATGTATTGAACGCTTCGCATTTCTCTGCTTAGATGTACGTAATATAAATCCTGATTACATGGAAACAGTCTTTTATCATACATGTTATGTATTTTTTGCACTACAATTAGCTACAAAACTACCAGAGTAGAATGTTCTTATTCAAACACTTCATTTGCTGAGTTTTGCTAAGCACTTTCTGTATAGTTTATGCAGAAATAATTAGAGGCGCTACTGACTGGACCTTTACAGATCATGTACTCGGTGTAGTCGATTACATTCTCACACTTCTCGTAGTACAGAGACTTTTAATATGATTTAAGTAAGTCTGTCTTCATTGATTATTAATCTTAATATTAATGCAGAGTGATTTATATAGAACTGACACACTTCTACCGTTAATTGTCTCAAAGCGAATTGCGCTAAAGACAACTCAATACAGGGTATCCCTAAAGTCACTATCCATTTCAATGAAAACGCAATATTTTGTTGCTTTTCTTTTCAGATACTGGTATCCTAGTGCAAGATGCTTAGCACAGAAGAACGAGTTGCCATTGTGCAGGGGTACGCGGATTGTCTTATGAAGACACCAGAGAGGAATTTACCCGTAAATTCAACAAACCAGCTTCATCAAGGGCACACATTCGTCTGCTTGTGAACAAATTTAAGCGTACTGGCAGTGTGTGTGATGAGACACGACCTGGACGACCACACGTCTTGGCAGAAACAGTGCAGCAGGTTCAAATTGACAGTGATAGGAGTCCGAAGCCATCAATTCGATGCCTCAGCAGGGAATTGAACGTCCCTCTCAACACAGTGTGGAAAATTCTACGTTTCACTCTAAGAAAACGTCCGTATCACATTCAAGTTCTGCTCCGTCTTGAGGACTAGGATTTCGCCTCGCATTATAACCTCCTGGAATGTGTAGAGAATGAGAATTTAATGGACAACATTTTACTTCCGGTGAAGCCACTTTCCATGTTTGTGGGAAAGTGCACAGACACAACAGCCGATTATGGGCATATGAAGAACCACATGAGGTATCGGAGTGGGAAAGTGGTACACCGAAAGTCAATGTTTGTTTGGGTAATACAAACGCAAAACTCTATGACCCATTTTTCTTTGCCGAAAGGTCAATAATAGTTAACGTCTACCTCAACATGTTAGAACTGTTACTTTAACCGCAGCTTCAAGAGTATGGTATACTGCATACAGTTGCGTTTCAGCAAGATGGTGCGCCTCCACATTTTGCAAGCATCATCCGTGATTATCTGAACAGACCTTTCCAGGGAGATGGATATGCAGAGTTTCACCTCGGTTGTGGGCTTCCCGTTCACCGTTCACTGCTTTACACTTTTGTGCGTGGGGGTACGTCAAATCTACAGTGTACACTAGCAAAGTGAATGGTCTGCCTGAGTTACGGAATCGTATCAGGGAAGCAGCAGGTCGAATTACCGTTGACATGTTACAGTCTACATTTCGTTTCACTACTGAAAGTTGGCGTATGTGTTTTGATGGAGGTCATGTAGAAGGCCAATAGAATATGTGTAACACTTCAAAATAATATTGATTTTTCAATCAGTCTTCATTCATTGAAATGGATAGTAATTTTACAGACACCCTGTATACCTAAAACGTAGAGGAATTTTGGATAGCAAATGTTGAAGATGTCCCTCATCCTGCATAGAGCACAACTCAACACATTACTCCATGTTACTGGTCACTCTTTGGAGGACTCTTTTGTCATTAGCTCCTCCTGTGTGATGTGCTTCAGATCGTCAAATGTCTGGAGACGCCTGACGTAAACCCTGTCTTTTAAGTAACCCCATAGAAAGAAGTCCAGCAATGTCAAATCCGGAGATCTCGGTGGCCACAGCTTCCTTGAAATTATCCGGCCGTTAAAGAAACTTACAATAATATCCATGGATTTATTTGATGTATGTCATTTAGGGCCTTCTTACTGAAAACATCCTTGACTTACCTCTACATCGTGCAGTTGCCCAAAAAATTCCATGAAAATCAGTCGGTACTCTGAAGTGTTCACAGTCTGGTTAAAAAAGATATCCTCACTATTCTCTATGCAGATATTGCGTACCAAACTCTGATTTTAATGGGTACATAGGTGCTTCATGGACTACATGTGTATTTTCGATGGTCCAATGGCGTGTGTTCCGTAGGTTCACATAGCCGGATAAATGGAACCATGCTTCATCTATGAACTATATGGCAGGATTTTGAACAATGGACGACTGAGACCACGACAATAATTCAATCGTTTGTTATTATCAGGTTGCAGTAGTTGATGAACAACAGTAACCTTATACGACTTTAGGTCTGCACTTTTCGCAGCTCTCTGACACATTGAGTAAGTGTACCCTGTCTCCTGCGACAAACGTCTTAATGATTTGTTTGGATGACTGCTCCAGTCGTGCTCTTACGTCAACAACAGTGGGAAGCCTAGATGAACGATGCTTTCCTTTTTCACTCACCAGAGATCCAGTTCTTTCCAATTTGTTTAACAGTCCCAGTATTCTGTTTCCTTTGGGGAAATTGTGAACACCAGATTCTCTCTGGTATGTCCTTTGAGTAGCCGTAATTGAATTCGTAATCCAGTATTGCTTCACAAGGAAGTGTCGTTGATTTAATGTCTACAGTACGCGCAAGATAAGAAGAGCGCTGGATTTACGGGCTAGTGCGGGTAGAGGGGAGGTTGCGAGAGCAAACGTTCATTTGTTTCTGCACAGTTCAGCAAAATAGCGTGTAAGATAAGCGAAGACATGCACCGCAAGTGTGAGATCTGTGGACAAACATTAAATTGAACTCGATCTGATAAGCTGTATATTTATATACTTACTATTTATGAAACACATAAAAACAGTAAACAAATATTATGACAGCCATAAATACTCACTCATTCGCTTTGTGACTCTTCCACACCCCCGCAGACTGCTCCAACTTCAGCTACCGAGGTCGAAGGATAGAATGGACCAACTCTGTCCAGTACCTAGGTGTTAACTTAGACAGGGGTCTAACTTTTCGCCAACACATCAGGGACCGAGCGGCGAAGGTACAGGGAGCAATTGCTTCCCTGTATCCAATGCTGTGGTCAACCTCGATGCCAGTTGGCATGAAGTTATACCTCTTCCGAGCGCTGGTAATCCCGGTTATGCTTTATGCCTGCGAGATCTGGGGCATGGCCGCAGACAGCTGGCTAGCATGGCTCCAACGTGCACAGAATAGAGGACTTAGGTCTATATATTCTGTGGGACGTTATTTTGCTACCAGGTTGCGTCACGAGGCCTCGAGTCTTCCATACGTGGAGGATGAAATTAGGCGCCGGGCTTCAAAATTATACGCAAGTTTACCCAACCACAGAAGCGCCCTTGTCAGAACCCTGGGAGATTATGACCCCACTAGACGTCTTTCTAGACAGCACCGGTTACCCCGAATGGCTTGCGGGCATCCGAGATAACCCAGGAGCTAATCCGAACAGCAGCTAAAGCTGAGCTCCACATAATCCTTCCAAGCTGCTTGGCATCAAAATCATTCCCCAAAGCAAAAACAAATAAAAACACCAGGGTGCAAGGTGTTGCATCCTGTCCTTCAACCCTCAGGTACATCTTGTAACCTCATAAATAACACCATTCAAAAAACCCACATTTCACCCTACAATATCCCGAAATCTACCTTACCTGCGGTAAAACCCTTAACGGGTGGGCACGCAGCAAAAGCCTTCAGGCTATATACAGCCAGTCAGCACCACATGGCATGGCATGGCATGTGACTCTTCGATTTCTGAGTCCACTGCATCGGTTTCATCGCTAGTATCCTCTGATCTGTTGATAATTTCATCTATCGCATTTTCAATTACACCATCATTTCTCCAATATTTCATTTCCATTTCTTGCAGTATCCTTCCCAATCCGTCGCACTTACAGAAGAGAATGCTTCTATGGCAAGTTTCTGCAGGTTTGTGGCTGACGTATCACCAGTAACGTTGGCCACACCAGTTCAATTGCATTGAGATCACAGTTATACGGAGGTAAACGAATAATAGTGTGTCTCCTTTCGAGAACCATAACATCCACAACATAGGTAAGCCTTGTTTTTTAGGTTTGTTGGCCTCTATTAAATACCGGTGTAGCTTTGGTAATGGAGGGAAATAGAAAGCTATGTAGAAATATACAAAGGGCTCAGAGCAAGAGAAAAAGAAAGATAAAAGAGCGAGGTATAAGGTAAAGGAGGAAGCCAAGAAGGAAAGGATTGAAGTGAACAGAACAAAGAAATAAAGAAAGAAAGAAAGAAAGGAAGGAAGGAGGAAAGGAAGGAGGGAAGGAAGGATGGAGAGAAGGAGGGATGGAGGGAAGGAAGGATGGAGGGATGGAGGGATGGAGGGAAGGAGGGAGGGAAGGAGGGAAGGAGGGAAGAAGGGAAGGAGCGCAGGAGGGAAGGAGGGACGGAGGGAAGGAGGGAAGGAGGGAAGGAGGTAAGGAGGTAAGGAGAATAGGAGGTAAGGAGGTAAGGAGGGAAGGAAGGAAGGAGGGAAGGAGGGAACGAGGGAAGGAGGGGCAGGAGGGAAGGAGGAGCAGTAGGGGAGGAGGGGAGGAGGGGGAGGAGGGAAGGGAGGGAAGGGAGGGAAGGGAGGGAAGGGAGGGAAGGGAGGGAAGGGAAGGGAGGGAAGGGAGGGAAGGGAGGGAATGGTGGGAAGGGGAGGAAGGGGAGGAGGGAAGGGAGATAGGAAGGAAGGGAGATAGGAAGGAAGGGAGATAGGATGGAAGGGAGATAGGATGGAAGGGAGATAGGAAGATAGGGAGATAGGAAGTTAGGAAAATAGAAAGATAAAAATATAGGAAGATACAAAGATAGAAAGATAGAAAGATAGAAAGATAGAAAGATAGAAAGATAGGAAGATAGGAAGATAGGAAGATAGGAAGATAGGAAGATACGAAGATACGAAGATACGAAGATACGAAGATAAGAAGATACGAAGATAGGAAGATAGGAAGATAGGAAGATAGGAAGATAGGAAGATAGGAGGATAGGAAGATAGGAAGATAGGAAGATAGGAAGAGAGAAAGAAAACATCACTATTAATCATTACCGTACACAGATCACAGACTTACCTGCTTTTTCCTGGTGTTTTTGGAGATTCATTGGGATGAGATGTACAAAACGCCTGACAGGGCTGACGCTTTTTCCTGTGTAAGCAGATTTGCTGAGTGAGAACTTTACCTCGTTGTTATCCCTTTCTATATCGCAACTTTGTGCAACTTTCGCTATTATTCTGCGGCCATCACTATGCACGACTGTACGTGCATGTTTGCGAGTCGGAGTTCGTTGCTCGGAAGGTACATATGATGATGAGTTTGGTGTGCCCTCAGCCATAATTACAAATTGGTTAACTGTAGTAATTAACCTCAAACTTGCACAAAACGAATGCACACAGGAAATAAAGAGCGCGCGTAGAATCTTAGCATTTTAGTCACTAGATGTCATAGTGTACTAGTTTAGTGTACCAGTATAGTGCATTTCATGTTTCTAAGTTGTCATCTGTGTTTACGGAGTTAGCCGAAACCTCCCGAGTGAGGACTTGGGAGAAGAACGATCAAGATTAACTGCGCATACTGTACTGCATTTTCACGTTGACTAGAACAAGATGTCGAAAACAACTGCCAACGATAACAAGTAGGAAGAAAACATAAACATCTGCACAGCTACAAACAAGGAATCGAAGCTCCAGAATTTTCTGCCCAAGTTTTTGCAAAAATTGGGTCACTGAATGAATATACAACGGAATAACTAAAGAAAGAAATGTGTCAGTCTATATAAATCAAGGTGCATAAAATATTCCGCACATAAAGCCCCTTGCCTTTGCAGAATTCTCTTTAACACAAATATAAACTGGCTCGAAATTAATTTGCACTGTTTCATACATAAAGTCTTTTATGTTTTGACTACATTTGAATTTCCACTTTGCTGTCATTACCAGAATAAAGCAATTACTCATTTCTTGTATTTATTTGATTATAGCATTATGCTGAATA
>CM060952.1:204749144-204921644 GCA_030765055.1 Mantis religiosa | reverse complement strand
TGAAACGAAACTCCAGTTGTGCCAGCTGTGGTGCCGAACGTAAGTATTCTTCTGGACGAAGTTTATGTATTGTGTCTCGGATGGAGGTCCAAATCAAGTCAGCTCGCTTACAGTTCTACAAGCGATGTTCAAGTATATCATCTTCCTCACATACGCCACAGATCTTCGAATTCACTCTCCCGTGACGCCACATCTTTTCTGCAGTTGGAACCGTTTCGTTAACAACTTCATAAACAGTTTCTCTCCATATCGTCGGAAGGTTACAGTTGGTTGCATTGGCCCAAACGCATTTCCAGTCACGACTGTATTTTGTTTCTACATTAGGTCGTTGAATACCTGGCTCCATCAAGTGACGATAGAAGTTCTTGGTAGTCAGAAATTTCTCCAGTCGCTCCCCGGAATTTTCAAGAGCACGAAGCTTGGCGACCAAACGATTAAATTCCCGTGTTGGTCTCTCCACGGTATGTAAATTAGGCAATGTTTAAGAATTTACGTTAGCGTCACGGCGACATCAAATGACTGCCGCAAAAAATAATAACTAATTCTCCACCGCAAGATGAGTATAAAAGAATGGATGTTCAAACTCAAGCACCAGTTCATGCTGTGGCGATATAATTATCCAGCTTAATCAGCCACACGTTCAGACGAAACATTGGTGGCGTTTTCCTCCACTCGCAGTAGATAGGATGCACGTTGACTGTTTGGAAGATCCAGGTCGAGATTTGATTAAATAAGAGTCATGAGAATTTTTTTTTATTTCAGGTGTGAATTTTTTGGTGACAGAAATAAAATTTTATATGACTCCGATTCCGTAATGTATTATTTAATTGAATAATCTGGATTTCATTTTACTCGAACTTTCCTTCTTAGTCAATCACTGTGGATTACCTCCAACACATGGATAATTTTTTAAAGAATTAATCTTTTTTAAATACATTACTCCGATATATGAATGATTTTTAATAAATTAGAGCCAGACTGAAAAATTCAATGCCATGGCCGGGATTTGAAGCACGGATCTACTGGTTTCCGTCCAGTTGCTCTACCCTTGAGCTGCCATGGTCATCGTGCCTTCCTGACATTAAATTCCCCAATTGACTCATCATATTTCCCGCTAGACCACTTAGGGTTCTCAAATTTGAGATAAACACTTGTAGCGACTTACTATTGTAAGTACCTATGAATTTTCATTCATAGAAAACATCCAAAGAGACCCAACAAAAACTTTCTTTGGATAAGTATCTTATTATTACTATTATTATGTAATAACTTTCAGATATATAACTTTATTGGACATCTAATGCGCAGTTGCCATCTTTCGTAACCTACTGGAACGCTCTTCGTAAACCTGACTTCAATACTAACAGTTTTAGGACGTCATCCCAATTTCTTGTTTCTTCAACACATTCCTGTCACTAGCAATATGTGAGTTTGTGGTTCCAACGGCCGCCTACATTAAATTCGTCGATGCTTTCTGTTCTTCTGCTTCTACCCAAACTGTCCCTGGAATTTATCTATCAATGCTCCCTGAAGTCAAAAATGGTTAAAATATTCCATACTAAGACTGAAGGCTAAAACACCCATTAGGTAACAGTTGTGCGAGTAACAACTTTTCCAGCGATGTTTCATATTCAAAAACACCATTTCATGTCATGTCGTTACTCGTTCTGCATGAATAAACCGTATTCAGCTGAGAACAAATTGAATGGTACAACTGTAGCTGTTCTAGTATGTAGTACAACTTTCCGGTCCATAGCACTTAGTGGCACTTACTGTTCCATCCCCACCACTCAGCAGTGTACGTGGCATTTAGTCAGTCGCCACAGCAAATAGAGCGGCTAGCTCATAGCTAAGATTTACCACTGCTACGTGAGTAGATTTCAACAATTACTAACATTCACACTGAATTGCTTAATTTAATTTTTCTACTCCTGAGCAGGTAGTTTCACTGTCAGGCACTACTCGACTTGCTCTTACTTCTAACTTATTATCCAACTTCTCCTTCTCCTCCTCCTCCTTCTCCTTCTCCTTCTTCTCCTTCTCCTGCTCCTTATCCTTATCCTTTTCCTTCCCCTCCTCCTTCTCCTTCTCTTTCTCCTTCTCCTCCTCTTTCTCCTCCTTTTCCTCCTTGTCCTGCTCCTCCTTCCCTTCCTCCTTCTCCTCCTTCTTCCTCTTCTTCCTCTTCTTTCTCTTCCTATTATTCTTTCTCTTCTTCAAATTCTTCAAATTCTTCTTCTGCTCCTTCTCCTTCCTTTTCCACTTCTTCCTCCTCTTCTTGGACTTCATCATCATCAACATCATCATTCCCTACTATAATGTCAGGTCTGGAGTGCACTAAGCCTTGTGATGCCAACTCAGTAGATATTCCAATAGACAATAGACATGTGGGTTCCTAAAGGTAGAAGCAGTTGTACAAGTCAGCATGCTGACCACCTGCCACCCCTATCCTATACTTTTCTTTGTTTGTCGATTGAGAAAGCAGTGGGTGGTGGAAAAGGGTATCCTCATGCACTAACAGAACGCCCTTCTCCTAATTGTACTAGGTTCCCAGACTGAACACTAAACTTTAAGCATAGTTAAATGGGAAGTAGGCTACGAGCTAAACTGTAATCCGCTAGTAGAAAGTTGTTTCTCATCTGAAAGACAGAAGCTTATTACAACACTTCACTCTAATGCAATGCGCATTAAGGTAATCCTCTGTAACAAGGTTAAGTGGCATTGAGAGCTTCAGGTAAAACTACCAAACTTGGCCCCTTTCTCCACAGTCATTATCCTTCCCTTCTAATTCCACCCACTGGGTATCTCTTGATAATAAACTGGCTTTATGGGACCTTTAGGACAACTGGATTGTGCAGAATTCCAGGCGCTATGTTATTACAAAGTGAATACTTTAACAGAACTTACTAAAGTGTTCTTGTTGTACATGTTTCCTAAGAGAATTTCATCAGTTCACACAGAGTTTCATTTGCTTCAATATTTTATGATAATATTATTCACTTTAAATAAATATGTCTAAGCCGGAAATTAATAAAGAACTAAATTTGTTTTGTGTTGATTTAGTAAAATTGTTTGTAACGTCTACTAAAAGCACTTTTGGTATAGGAATCCTACTGTCGCGAACGCATTGTTGCGACGAGGTGTGGCCGGCGCGCATAAAGGGACAGACAGTGCAGCGTGGAGATAAAGGGCTTGCCGAAACAGAGAAAGATAGATAACTGGAAGGTTATAGTGCCGTCTTGTTTGTAATACCGGTAATTTCTGGATCAGTGAGCGGGTATATAAAAGAAGCTTTGGCAGTTTATGGGGACAGAGTCGTTATCGGAACTGATTCGTGTGCCTGCAGCTGTGATTTGAAAGTGAACTCTTTTGTTTCTTTACGTGTGCAGAAGTGACGAGAGATTGTATTTGTTCATGTTAAGTCATTTTTCTGCCAAGGGTGTACAAACATTGTGTTTCTACGGAAATAAAGTGCATTTTTTAATTTCTGCAAATTGTAGTACATTTAAAGTCTACATTCGACTCGTATATTTCCCCGGTAGACCACTAGGGGCTCTGATATCCGAGATGCACCGTTTGTGGCGAATTGCTTTCGTAAGTACTTGAGTCTCAGGCTTCATCATTTAACTCTTATTATTTTAGTTAACTGATGGAAATTAATCATTTCCTCGTACTACCCCTATATAGGTTTACCGGGGAAATATACGAGTCAAATGGAGAATTTAATGTCAGGACGGCACGATGATCATGGTAGCTCAATGGGTTAGAGCGCCTGGACGGAAACCAGGAGATCAGTGTTTAAAATCCCGGCCATGGCATTGAATTTTTCGTGTTGACACAATCTTCCCGTATGGGAGGGGATCCGTCCTCTTCAGCTGCCGTGGCGCGGGCGCTGCGGACCCTTAGCATTCGTGGTACCTCTGAGTTTACTAGAGGAACCTCGGGTCGAACTGCCGAGCTCCTCCCGTCTGGGAGTTGTTCGGATTGGGTTGGACTCGAGGTGGCAGTGTGATCCCGACACCCACGGGGAATTGGGTATCTCCGGCCAGGCTACGACCGCCCGGAGGGGTAGAGGGTCGCCCTATAAGTCTCGGGTACTAGCCTGCATAGCTAGTAGAAGGTGTGCTAGATCACCATGCGGCCCCACCAAGTTTTTTTTCGGCAGTCTTCCCTGCGGGGTTGACGCGCGTATGTGGCGTATTGACTTCCACCTGTCTTGACGTAGTAGTCGACGGGGAGGGGTGTCTTTTAGGCTCAATGTATTGCCCGGGTCCTTGGTCCTACGGGTCCAGGACTACTGGGAATGGAACCTCTGCAATAAACTTTTGACTCAATCTATCATAGTCTAGAATTTCGAGCCTTCAATACAAGCTAAAGTATGTCAAATTTAAATAACAAATAGGACATATAGTGATATTGTAACATGCGTGATTGTCGAGTGCTGAAATTTATATTAATTTGAGAATAGTTTATTCAGGACTCTTGAGATTTAGTAGACATTTAATCTTACAGTTCTCTTAAAGTACAGAATCTTTGTTAAAATTGCGTAAATAATAGAAAGACTGCGGTTTCCTATTTCCTATGGCAAATCCTGTGGAAATTACTATGACATCACCTTCCCCTGGTGTACGTACAGAGTTACCCAGAGCAACATGGAGCTTTGCTCCTACTCACGTCATACAGGATGTTCTGGAATAATGCAAATGCGCTCTGCTGATTGGCTGCTTCAATTCGAAATTAGGGCGATGACAGGATAATTTTGGTATTGCCGTCGCCATGTTGTAAAGCGCTTCCGGAAATGTCTAAATATATATATAACCGGACGCAAGGGACCACGCGGGGGCTCTCTTCTCTGTTTGGCACGTGATTCCGGCCGACACCATCGGCATGGAGTCCTAGACTCGACCACACATCTACACATCTCCCAATGTAAACTCTCCAAATTAATATTCAATTCATCAAGATAATGTTGTCACTATTTGGCTTACAAAGCCCCTCCATTTGTAAACAAAACATTGCAAACTGTGACTAGATGCAAATTCTTAACTATTCCTATATTTTTTATTGTTAAGCCAAGCGTTTGTTATTCTTTACCATCCTAAACTCCAAATTAGTTGTTTCCCCTAGTAACCACAACCATAGTATGTGACAATATATTTTCAAAATATCTATCAGATTCACCCACGCTTACCTTACCCATGCTCTATGGCTAGAAGCTGATGTAATTTTGAGTGCCATACTTTAAATTTCAGTGTATTGCATTTATTACCTATTAACTGTCACGTGTTACTACTGTCCTATTGACATTGAGAGCTGGTGCGCTTTTTAACCAGTTATTTTATGTCTTCTTTCAAGGTTAAAGCTATGCCTATACTCTTTCATAATAAGAAATGTTCAAGGAGCTAAGTTTATGGCTGTTACTCTTGTTATGAAAACAGGACTTTGAACAGTTCACAAACGACTTCAGTGAACTATGGATTAAAACTACAATGGATGTGTGACTATGTAGTCCAATACGATACTTACATCTGTTTTGCTTCTTTCTTCTGCTGCATGTTGACCCAAAATACTGCTGTTCATTGCTTAAGTTGACATGGACTCAATATACTGTCACAAACTTACACTTGCACAGCTAGATATTTATCACCAACAAATTTAAGAAAGTACCCTATAACTCTTCCGTGCCGTATTAGCGGCTTCCATTAAGTTAGAACTTAAAATTAGGTAAAATTTCATGGTCAGGTCTCTAAAAAGAGATCTTTACTGTTTCAGCCAAGCATAATGTAGCTGGTGTAGTGGGAAAGGAGACCAAATACGAGTGGCGAGGGACACCTAGGAGCCAATTCGGCTGAAATCGATACGTCGCTGAAGATGCTGTTTATGGCATATCCTGTAAAACTCGGGAATTTTTATAACTTCCCAATTCGCAGAACAGGAGGGTTTATCCAGCTATAAAGTAATACTTAGAATGTTATTTCCGCCCTTCTTATGAAGAGGGAAATGAGGAAAATAAGATGTCTGGGATTATTTGTTTCATTTATACCCTTCCTTTAACTCCAATAGTCATATCAGCGTCCGCTCTGCTTTGGAATATATCGAAGGTGTTAACTCTTGTCCGGTTGCTTTTAATCATTACTTCACGCACACATTCGCACTCTCATTCATACTTACAGATTCTGGGGAAGATCAGGAATTATCTTGGATGGAGAAAAATCCCCACCCCACCGCCGAGAAACGAACCCGAGATCCCTATCACGGCAGGCAGGTGCTCTACCGACTGAGTTACAGGGCCAGCCTTTATAACCTTATTCATGTATTTATATGCTCTTTCTAGTTTATTCCCTTCTGTTATCTGTAAAGTTTTAAGTCGCATTTCTTCAGTTAGCCATAGTGTGACGATAATATTCCAGATGTATGCCCGATTTCACCAACAAATATTAAGACTTATCATGAGTTTAAGAATAGTTAAAACAAAAATTGCATTTCACCAACAAGTGTTAGCGTAACACAAGTGTTAAATCTCATGTTAAACTAACACGCCGAATTTCTAATGTTAAGTCCTTAGCAAATGTAAATAGTCAAGATGGCGAGCATGAACTCAGCTGTTGATGTCGATTTGCTATATTTAAGACTGTCTAAATGGCATTCATGATAGAGTACGGCCTGTGAGGAGAAATGATTTTGAGGAACTATCCGAAGAAAACTGTTTTACGGAGGTATAGACTGTCGAAACCTGTTGCTATGAAGGTTACTGCGGAAGTACAAGAGAAGTTAGAACATGCATCGAAAGGAATATGGCGATCTCGCCTTTGCTTCAAGTATTAATAACTTTGCGATTTTACAATTCACTGAATTATGTGGATAATACACTGTCGACCTCCCAGTCTTGAAACGTTCAAGTCACTTGCCCTTCTTCGCACATCGTTTTAAATTTACCTAATAATGAGATACAATATACATCGAAAGGAATATGGCGATCTCGCCTTTGCTTCAAGTATTAACAACTTTGCGATTTTATAATTCACTGAATTATATGGATAATACATTGTTCACCTCCCGTCTTGAAACTATTCACTTGTTCTTCGTACCTCGTTTTAAATTTACGTAATACTGACAAGGTATTTGGTGCTTGTGGTAGTGACACATGCATTTGAATTAAATTCGTTTCCAATATTTCCCCCGCGACATCTTTCTCTTTTACATTCACTGCATCTGTCCTCTTATTTTCCACAATATCCTTACACTTCAATTAACAATTCTTTCTCCGTCGATGAGAAATTTGTCTCACGACTTTATTTATGACTTTGTTCATCCGCCATTTGTGCAGACGAAAATGAAAACAATAACGCATCGGAGTACGTTCAGACAATCATCGATAGCCTACTATAGCTGTGATATTTACAAGTTCCTTGGCGTTAACACAGGTTTGTTAACATTTTAAGAAATCAGGTTGGTGAAATGCAAGAAATTTAACATTAATTTTAGCGCTGTGACCATTGTTACGTTACATTTGTTAACGTCGATTTTAACATCTGTTGGTGAAATCGGGCAGTAACGTTCATGGATGCGCCAACGGCAGTTATAACGTTTCGGCTTGGTACTGACTCCTGAGTTAACATTATGTTACACTTAATTCATTGAACGTTACTAGGGTGGGGGGGGGGGACTCAGAAAGGAAATGTTCTGTGACAAAGTGTAGGTTACAGTGAGGGTTTTGCTCAATTGAAAATAGTATTATGTAGTTCCGATTAGAGGGTTTATTTATACATAAAGTAAAAGTTATTAAGCTACATACAACCAATAGAAGTTGCTTACAGAAGGACAGCTGTAGCCTTTACCTTGGCTAAGGCTCCTGGCTCTACAAATTCCATCCCCAGAGATTGTAGTCTTGGCCGTCATAGAAACAGGCGACGCAGTTTCGGGTAGGACGTGCGTAAATGTCTCCCCCTGGGCTAATACCAGGGAGTTTAAATATTAAAACTCTGCCGAAGCAGCAACTGAGTCAATGCTTCATCAGCTAAGTCAGCAGGGCCTTCGAGCTCCGCCTGACAGCCCAGCATGACCTGCAAGCTACGTGACCGGATGTCGCGTGTATCGATGTTATTCGTACATCTTCGGAATATATAATTTATAATAATTTTCTCCTTTTAAAAATGTACCAGAATATTATCGTCACAATATTAAAATTAAATCAGGTTTTCCCCTGTTTCCTTTATGATTCTATTATCTTCCACCCTTATTTTCCGTCTGTTTCATTTTTAAGTTCCTGTTGACTAACTCTAACTCAAAATGTTGACATGTTTATATGTTAAGTCACGTAGTTTTGTGCCTCTGTGTGTTTGTATAAATATACACTACCACTACCCTTCGCCTATATATTTATTTTTCTTTGCGCTTAACAAGGAAGCAGAAAACGTGATCTCTTACGTTCAAGCGTGTTTCTGTATCAATAACAACTTGCAGGCATTTCTTTCGTTAACTAGACTCTAACGAATTTATTTATTTATACAGTTTTATTATTTCCTTTTGTTTTCTGTTTTTCCATATATATTCTGGTCGATCCTTACAATAGAAGAATTACGTCACATACACATATACAATCTACCAAGGTCTTTGCGCAATGCTTACGACTCCCTTGCCAAGTCACAGCTTCCTTATACCACGACTCATATTACTAGATATTTCTGGAAGAAACAAGAAATCCAGTGTTCTGCAAGACATTTAAGTTGTCACAAGAATGTTCCATTTATTTCTTTGTTTATTTCCGCAGACTTTTATCTCCGTGTTATGTTTATCTGCTTAGGCAAGCTGTTTATCTTCGAATGGCACAATGTGTCCCTTATCTCGCTGCGCACACTATCGCAAATAACGGGTTAGCGACATTATATATGAGGCATGTTTTTTAAGTCAGTACCGTTTTGGAATTAAAAAAGATGTGCATAGATATCGCAATAATTTTACCTTTACATAACAGGCTGTACCTTAATCTACTTTTCTACGTAATTTTCGTGAATATTGAAGCACGTGTCATTAAGTGGCACCAGTTTTTGAATACCCTCCTCATAAAATTCTGCCGCCTGACGTGTTAACCACTGTATTACAACTGTTTTGACTTCGTTGTCGTCATGAAGACGCTGACTGCCCAGATGTTTCTTCAAGT
The DNA here is from genome assembly GCA_030765055.1 of Mantis religiosa. Classification (NCBI taxonomy): domain Eukaryota; kingdom Metazoa; phylum Arthropoda; class Insecta; order Mantodea; family Mantidae; genus Mantis; species Mantis religiosa. Next base: position 204,912,487 of record CM060952.1, on the reverse strand, counting down.
GCAGGAACAAATGGTAGTCGCTGGGTGCCAGATCAGGGCTATATGGAGGAGGATCTAGAGTTTCCCATTGAAAAGATTTGATGACATCTTTGGTCCGATTAGCCACATCTGGACAGACATTGTCATGCAGCAAAACGATACCCTTACTCAACTAACCACGTCTTTTGTTCTGGATTGCACGATGCAGATCGTTCAATGTCTCACAATAAGACGCTGCATTGATTGTCTCATTACGAGGCAGAAACTCCACTAGCAATACTCCTTTGCTGTCCCAAAAACTGTGCAGATAATTTTCCGGGCAGAAATTGTTTGCTTAATCTTCACTTTTGTGGGTGATGATGAATGTCGCCATTCCATGGATTGTTGTTTCGATTCTGGTGTGACGTAGACCACCCATGTTTCGTCACCAGTAACAATTTGGTATAAAAGCTCTTCACCTTCATTGTCGTACCGCGCAAGGAAAGTCAATGCACTGCCTAAACGTTGGGTTTTGTGCAAATCCGTCAAAATTTTCGGAACACAACGTGAACACAATTTCCGGTACTTCAAGTTCTCGGTCACAATGCGATAGAAAACACTACGAGAATATTGAGGAAAATAGTCGCACAATGATGAAATTGTAAAGCGTCTGTTATCTCTCACCTTTTCGTCCAATTTCTGCACCAATTCTTCAGTAACGACCGAAGGAAGCCTACTCCCTTCCTCATCATGCACATTTGTGCGGCCATCTTTAAATGCTCTCACCCATTTCCTTACCATTCCATCACTCATAATGTTTTATCAGTAAACTTCACAGATCTCACGATGAATATCGATCGGTTTTACGCCTTTAGCACTAAGAAATCGTATAACAGCCCATACTTCACAATCGGCGGGACTCACGGTTGTCGGAGGAATCTTAAACTCCCGGTAACCAACGTATACAATGAAGAATCAGACTGTAATGACGTCAATGCGTAGACAAGAGATTTAGGTCACCAGCGCGCTGGCGCGGAACGCCAAAGGTAGCGCTGCGGCGCCGGAATTGCGAAACGGTACTGACTTAAAAAACATGCCTCGCGTTTTCTTCATAATTACCCCTAACTCAACAGCTCACACGACGACAACAAATCCATTTATAGGAGTTGGCTATAACTTGTGCCAGTTGACAGTTGTAGTTGATCAGAAACACTTGCTTTGTTGATTTTTCAAGTAGCGTGGACCAATCATTTCTGTTAAATGCTATTGTGCATATGTTATCGTTCCTAATGAAGTGGACACTTTCAAAGTATATAGAGAGTTAACAGTTATTTACCATTTATCAGGTGGAGGTGTAAAGGTAAATGATGCAATTTAGAAAGGGAGGAACGAAGTGTGGGAGGCACCTCGTGCACTGCAACCTCCACGTAAATCTAGTGGGATCTATTCAGGAGAAAGTGATGAGGGTACCGCCAGAAGGAGACAGGCTTCAGTCACTTAATGAAGTACTCATCCAGTAGATAGTATTCTTCTAGCCGGTGCCAGGAACCATTATGCAGCCACCTACAAACTGGACCGGAAAAAAAAAACAGAGAACATGGCGGGCTCAGGGACAGCGCATTATGTGTTATGCGTGTACTGTGCAGCAACGAAAAGTAAGTCCCTGAAAGGAATATGCCATCCAGTGCCACCCTTATACAGCGGGAGAAGGACAGCGAATATGTGTGACAGAAGGCGTGCTACCATTAAAAGACATGTGCCGTCTTCTCTCTATACAATAAAATCGAGAAGATTCATTCATAAAAAGAGATAACGTCAGAACGTTTTTGAATGGTCTGTAACTTAATTGGCATGGAGTGTCACAAATCTATACATGGAGGGTGTGGAAACCTTCTCCACACCCCCCTGCGTCCTATGCCCCGGAGACTTTCTCTCCTGTGCTATACTGTACCTGTCCTAGAAGGTCTTAACCAAGTAGTGACGGATTGTGGCGTTTCTAGGACGGCGGATTAAATTTAGGTAGGTGCAATAAGAGGAAGTAGCCGTGGCTCCTCAACGGTTGCCGAAAACTTCCGTGAGGTCGATACTCCCACTCTAACTAACAGGGAGCCGACGAAGCAAAACTCCATGGGTTTTCCAAAAGGAAATACGCACCTGGACTCTAAAAAGCTGCCCATATTTCTGATTGAAGAGCATATTTCACTTTAATGCGTCTACCCATTCGGGAGGATTACCGATAACTTTAGTAGGGCCGTACACTATGCTACTGGTTATCCAGGCTGGTACCCCTCACTTTTTCAGGCCCCGCTTGCCTTCTTTGGTGGGCAGACAGTACATAATAACTAAAACTGCAATTACCGAAACGAGTATTAGATCTGCCAGTATGGCTGACCCATATCCACTCTCATACACTCATTTCGTAGTAAATAGATCTGCTAGCAAGCGGATAAACAGTTCAATTTCCTCTATCTCTTCAGGCCTCATTTGCCTTCTTGTGGTGGCTAGACTTACCTATGACTGCAGCTACTGAAACGAGCATTAGATCTGGTAGTATGGCTGACCCATATCTACTCTCATACTTTCATTTCGTAGTAAATAGGTCCACTACCAAAGCGGATAAATAGTTCAAGATCCTCTGTCACTTCAGGCCTCATTTGCCTTCTTGTGGTGCCTAGACCTACCTATGACTGCAGCTACTGAAACGAGCATTAGATCTGGTAGTATGGGTGACTCATATGTATTCTGATACTCATTTCGTAGTAAAGTGATCCACTACCAAAGCGGATAAACAGTTCAAGGTCCTCTGTCTCTTCAGGCCTCATTTGCATTCTTGTGGTGGCTAGACCAACCTATTACTGCAGCTACTGAAACGAGCACTAGATCTGGTAGTATAGGTGACTCATATGTATTCTGATACACTCATTTCGTAGTAAATAGATCCACTACCAAAGCGGATAAACAGTTCAAGGTCCTCTGTCTCTTCAGGCCTCATTTGCATTCTTGTGGTGGCTAGACCAACCTATTACTGCAGCTACTGAAACGAGCACTAGATCTGGTAGTATAGGTGACTCATATGTATTCTGATACACTCATTTCGTAGTAAAGAGATCCACTACCAAAGCGGATAAACAGTTCAAGGTCCTCTGTCTCTTCAGGCCTCATTTGCATTCTTGTGGTGGCTAGACCAACCTATTACTGCAGCTACTGAAACGAGCACTAGATCTGGTAGTATAGGTGACTCATATGTATTCTGATACACTCATTTCGTAGTAAAGAGATCCACTACCAAAGCGGATAAACAGTTCAAGGTCCTCTGTCTCTTCAGGCCTCATTTGCATTCTTGTGGTGGCTAGACCAACCTATTACTGCAGCTACTGAAACGAGTATTAGATCTGGTAGTATAGGTGACCCATATGTATTCTGATACACTCATTTCGTAGTAAAGAGATCCAATACCAAAGCGGATAAACAGTTCAAGGTCCTCTTTCTCTTCATGACTCATTTGCCTTCTTGTGGTGGATAGACTTACCTATTACTGCAGCAACTGAAACGAGCATTAGATCTGGCAGTATGGATGACTCATATGTATTCTGATACGCTCATTTCGTAGTAAAGTGATCCACTACCAAAGAGGATAAACAGTTCAAGGTCCTCTGCCTCTTCAGGCTTCATTTGCCTTCTTGTGGTGGCTAGACCTACCTATTATCGCAGCAACGGAAACGAGCATTTGATCTGGTAGTATGGGTGACTGTTATGTATTCTGATACACTCATTTCGTAGTAAACAGATGCACTACCAGAGCACATAAACAGTTCAAAGCCATCACTTTTTTTCAGGCCCCGCTTGCCTTCTTGTGGTGGGTAGACAGTACATAATACGTATCACTGCAGTTACTGAAACGAGCATTAGATCTGTCAGTATGGGTGACTCATATGTATTCTCATACTCATTTCGTAGTAAAGAGATCCACTACCAGAGCAGATAAACAGTTCAAGCCCTCACTTTTTTCAGGCCCCGCTTGCCTTCTTGTGGTGGGTAGACAGTACATAATACCTATCACTACAGTTACTAATCCGAGGATTGGATATGGCATATGGAGGACCCATACCTACTCTCATACACTCATTTTCCTTGGAAGTGGTTTCGCTAAATAGTAGATAGGTACAGAAGGAATCTCCTTAATCCATTCATGCACGTCACTAATTAGATGACGAGGCGTTGAACTAGACTACTGTGGTGTTTGACAGTCTAATTCCCCGTTACGTAGGAGCCTCTCTCCTTGCCCTCTAGAATTTTATATATCATATACATTTTTATAAAACTTATTCAAAGGAGGGCATTAAGAGAATCATAGTTACTCCCGCTGTTTGCCCAAGCTTGATTTAATTTCTTCACGTTGATATTCAGAGCGCTGGGCAGAAATCACATTGCGTCAACATCCGTAGTTCAAACCCCTAATCATTTTCAGGCCCCGCTTTTCTTCTTGTGTTGGGCAGACAGTACATAATACCTATCACTGCAGTTACTGAAACGAGTATTAGATCTGGCAGTATGGATGACTCATATATACTCTCGTACACTCATTTCTAAATAAATAGCTCCACTACCAAAGTGGCTAGACAGCTCAAACCCCTCTCCCCCTTTTAGGCCTCATGGCTTCCTTGTGGTTAGACAGTACATAAACCTATCACTGCAGTTACTGAAACGAATATTATATCTAGAGGCATGGGTGACTCATATGAACTCTCATACACACATTTCGAAGAAAACAGATCCACTACCAGAGCAGATAAATAGTTCAAAGCCCTCACTTTTTTTCAGGGCCCGCTTGTCTTCTTATGGTAGGTAGACAGTACATAATACCTATCACTGCAGTTACTGAAACGAGCATTAGATCTGGCAACATACGTGACTCATATATACTCTCATACTCTTATTTATAGTAAACAGATCCACTACCAGAGCAGCTACCCGCCTCGGTAACGTAGATGGCAGCGTGTCTGCCTCACGTTCAAGAGATCCCGCGTTTGAACCTCGGTTAGGGTGAGTAACCTGGATAAGCTTTTTCTAGGGCTTTCGCTCTAAGCTACATGGAACCTGGACATATTTGAGCATCATTTCACCCATTTCATTCACCGTCCGATATGACAACGTTGGAGGACGTAAAATTACAAAAAAATAGTTCAAACCCCTCAGTTTTTCAGGCCCCGCTTGCCTTCTTATGGTGGCTAGACAGTACATGATGCCTATCACTGCAGTTACTGAAACGAGTATTAGATCTGACAGCATGGGTGACTCATATGTACTGCCATGCACTCATTTCGTAGTAAACAGATCCAATACCAGAGCAGATAAATAGTTCAAAGCCCTAATTTTTTTCAGGCCTCGCTTGTCTTCTTGTGGTGCGCGTACAGTATGTAATACCTAACATTGTAGTTACTGAAACAAGCATTAGATCTGGCAGCATGTATGACTCATGTGTACTGTCATACTGTTAATTCATAGTAAACAGTTCCACTAACAAAGCAGATAAACAGTTGAAATCCCTCTCCCTCTTCATGCCACATTTGCCTTCTTATGTTTGGTAGACAGTACATATACAGATAGGTTAACACCCACAGTCACTTTCTTACACATAAAAACACACAAATGCAGATTTTTCTCTTTTTCAACGGTGTGGAGGACTATAGAAAGAGCATTGAGGTAGAAATAAGAAATGGAACTTTGGGTTGTATTTTCTTCGGTTACTTGAACGACAGATGAATTAACTCTGCGTTCCAAAGTTATTATCTCAAGTGCCAGGATCGAAGAGATAACCACCACTGCCAAAGAGCGCGGTGCTTGGCTGGTCAGCAGATTTACTGCCGCACGTGAAGTTGTAGTTAAAGCGTGACCGTCGGTAGAAGTGGGGTTGGGGGTGTAAGAGCCCTTTTCAAAAACCTCTTCTGAATTATTCACCACAGCACTCGGCTGCTGTATTTCACTAAGAGCAACAGTCCTGTTGTCGATGCGTGTAGAATTCGAGAGCTTGGCGGGCTAAAACTTTAAAAAAACCAAAAACTTTTTTTACCATTAAATTGCAACATTACTATATATGTCTCTCGTGACTGTAAATTAATAGCCCTCTGCAGCGGTGAGGAATGTTAAGTCATGTTGGACGACGAATGAAACAGTGAAATAACGTTCTAATAATCCCAGAGTCATCGAGCTTAGAGTCACTGTGTTCATCTTTCAGGATAAGGGAAACCTACAACGCTAGGTCATGTCGGACAATGAATGAAATGATGTTTAAATGAGTACAGGGTACATAGAGCTTAGAGTTACCAGACATCCATCTTTCAGGATATGGGAAACCTCCAACGATAAGTCATGTCGGACGATGAATGAAATGAGGCTTAAATGAATACAGGGTACATAGAGCTTACAGTTACCAGGCATTCATCTTTGAAGCCAAAACTGTAAATACACAGAATATTGAAATAATATAAGTTGGAAATCAGTCCATGTTAAAAGGGTACATCTAGTGTTGGCTTAGTTTGGTTCTAAAAGTGTCAGTACGCGATGAAAATGTTCAAGCAGGTAGTAAGGGTCAGCGGCCAGGTACTTTAGCATTCCCGAGAGCAGGTTTCCCGGAAAACTGCTCTGCAAAAAAACCTGATCGATTAAGAAAAGTGAAAGGGCGCTCACTTGGCGTGGTGACGCTAAGATTCGCGCTGAAACTGGTAGAGGAACAGAGGGACACTTGCGTAGCAACTCTCGTCGAAGGAGGTTGGTCCAGTGGTTGTTGGCCGTCACTGACCGACAGTATATTACACTGCGATAAGTTAGTGAATTTACTCTGCAGTCGTAGTAACGACATATCGGCAAACCTTTATTCAAAGTTGTGTGAATAAACAGCATTTAAGGGAAAGCTCTGGTTTTTCTGTGCAAAGCCCACGCATACCCAGAGTTTAAGATCTATGCGGAGCAGCTGAGGAAAATAAAACAACGAGAAGCAGCATTTCACTCGTAAAAGCGAAATCGAACGTGGAGTCATAGTATTCCACATTCTACCAAGCAACGACGAGACGACAGATCAACCACGTGTTCGTTTAATAGGCGCTGCATCTTTCAGGGTAAGGGAAACCTCTAACGTTAAGTCATGTCGGACGATGAATGAAATGATGTCTAAATGAATACAGGGTACATAGAGCTTAGAGTTACCAGACATTCATCTTTCAGGATAAGTGAAACCTCCAACGTTAAGTCATGTCGGACGATGAATGAAACGATGTACAAATGGTAAGACCTTAGGGTAACCAGACATTCATATTTGAGGATAAGGTAAACCTCCAACGATAAGTCATGTCGGACGATGAATGAAATGATGTCTAAATGAATACAGGATACATAGAGCTTAGAGTTACCAGACATTGGTCTTGAAGAATAAGGGAAAACGCCGGATAAAACCTTATCCAAGCAACTCACACTTTCCGAATTCGAACTCGGGACCTCTTGAACCTGAGGCAGACATGCCACCACCCCGCAAAAATGATGATGATGATGATGATGATGAATTTTTATTAACTTACGTCCTCCAACGTTAAGTCATATCGGACCATGAATGGAATGGGTGAAATGATGTTCAAATGAACACAGGATCCACAGAGCTTAGAGTTACCCGACATTCGTCTTGAAGGATAAGGGAAAACCCCGGAAAAACCTTATCCAGGTAACTCACCCTGACAGATATTCGAACCCGGCACCTCTTGAACGTGAGGCAGATATGCTGCCACCGCGCTACCGATGTGGGCAAATGATGATGATGATGATGATGATGATGATGATGATGATGATGACCTTTCCAACAGAGGAATCCATTTAGTAGTGGTAAAATATTTTAAAATTATGAGGGATGTTTAATAAAGAATGACCATAATATTTTTATAGTCATAATTTTCGCACTAAAATTCAACTTTATTATATTCTGTTAGCAAACAAACAAACACGTAGTAGTTTCATATTGGGTAATCCTTGTTTCCGCCTGAGAGAACCAGGTAAGTTCAGGCAAGTTCAGTATCGCCTACCACTGCACTGGAGGTAACATGTAGTTAAAGTTGATGTTAGATGAAGATCCGGGGTTTCTTTCAAATGTAATCACTGCTGATGAAACTTGGCTACGTTATTTTGATCCTGAGAGCAAACAGCAAAGCTCAGTGTGAAAAATCACCTTCATCATCAACTCCCAAAAAGCAAATGTGATTTCTTCTGCTGGGAAAGTTATGGGCATCTCATTCTTTGATATTTATGGAATGGTTTATCAGCATGTTGTACCTCCACACACTTCAGTAACTGGACAATACTACAGGGATGTCCTGAAAACATTGCAAGTCCATATCAGGCAAAAAGAGCACATTTTCTTGAAGCAGGCTGGATGCTGCACCACGATAACGCGCGGCCGCATATTGCCAATGTTGTTGCTGAATATCTTACAAATATCAAAGTTAAAAGCATCCCTCACCCTCCCTATAGTCCGGAATTAGCCCCATGTGACTCTTTTCTATTCCCTAACTTGAAGAAACGCCTTCGTGGGAGACATTATCCATCATCAGAAGCAGTGGTGAAGGCTGCGGAGGTGATTTTGAAGGATCTCTCAAAAATGGTTTCCAGCATGTATTTGAAGACTGGCAGAAACGCTGGAACAAGTGCATCGCATTCAGGGGAGACTATTTTGAGAAGGACCATCAAAATTATGAGGATGAGTAAAGGTACATTGGAAAATAGAATTGTGATCATTCTTTATTGAACAGCCCTCGTAATCTGTAAAATAGTTATGGAAAATTGCCTTGAGGTACAGTGTAAAAATATACTAAAGTATGCATAGAAACTGTAAATAAAATATCTTTCTAAGGTGAAAATACATTTTAATGCTGGAGTAAATGAAATATGTCTATGAAAAAGAAGATAAATTTAATGGTAAATTCTTGTGAAATAAATACTATCAGCATCTTAAAGCTATTGGTAATCTATACGTAATTACTATTTTATCTTTTAAAATACTCGTATATGTTATTATAACGATGGTTACATATGTTTCGAACCCGGAAGAGACAAATTACCTTTTAGATGAAGCATAAAAAAAGAATAATGTATTACTCTTTTGTGCTTGTAAACATTTCTTCTGCATCATTACATTTTAATATTTTCAAATATTTAACATGCCTCAAACAAAAAAGTATATAATTCCAGCCCTCACTTTGAGAGTTTAAATTTTGATTTATCTGTTAGTTAAATATTAAGTTTTGTCGGAAATTGGTAGTGACATTTATTTAGTTATCTCTAGCTTTGAAATTTCGTGCATGATAGTGATAAAAACTGAAAATAGAGTACCTTCTTCTTCTCCTCCTCCTTCTTCTTCTTCTTCTTCTTCTTCTTCTTCTTCTTCTTCTTCTTCTTCTTCTTCTTCTTCTTCTTCTTCTTCTTCTTCTTCTTCTTCTTCTTCTTCTTCTTCTTCTTCTTCTTCTTCTTCTTCTTCTTCTTCTTCTTCTTCTTCTTCTTCTTCTTCTTCTTCTTCTTCTTCTTCTTCTTCTTCTTCTTCTTCTTCTTCTTCTTCTTCTTCTTCTTCTTCTTCTTCTTCTTCTTCTTCTTCTTCTTCTTCTTCTGCTTCTTCTTATTCACTTCATGGTTTGGGCATATCGCGCGTTCCGTCTTCATAGATCTGTCCAGCGCTTGCTGGGTCGTGCTGTGTCTTTTCTTCCTTTTGTATTATAGTTTAATACTGCATTTGGATATCTTACATCCTCCATTCTTAATATATGTTCATGCCATTGTTGCCTTCGTTCTGATAGTTTGTCATGGATTGGTGCCATTTCTAATTCCTTTCTAATATCCTCATTTCTTATTTTGTACAATATTGTACAACCTTTAACATTTCTTAAAATTTTCATTTCTGCACTCTGTATTTTATTTAAATCCTTTTGTGTTGGCACCCAGGTTTCGCTTCCATATAGTAATAGCCATTACCTTATACATTTTCATTTTTATTTCCTACCTCACTCTGTTTTTAAAAGTTCTTTGAATTGTCCCACATATCACTTGGAATTTTTTCACTTTTTCTTACATATCAGCAGTTTTTTCTAAAACTTATGTTACATCCTAAATATTTAAAACTCGATATTTTTTCCTATTTCCTAAAACAATTTTTTATCTTACTTAATAATTTCCTTTAAAAGCCATAATTTTCCGATATTTTAAAATTATACTTTTGTACTATATTATTTAGAATATAAATTGATTTTTGCAGTTGATTTTCATTTCAATTAATTAATATTTGGTCATCCGCAAACAGCGGCCACGGCGTGGCTCAGTGGTTAGACCGCTTGGCTCTCACTAAGGCGGCCCGGGTTCGATCCCAGGCGACCGCTAAGTGAGATTTGTGGTGGACATCACGGCGTTGGGGCAAGTTTTCTCCGGGACCTCCGGTTTCCCCCGCCATCTCATTCCACTCATCAGTGTCACCGCCTGCGGTGCCGTATGTAGTAAAAGCGGGCGTTAAACACTACACACATACCCCATCCGCAAACAGCAGAGCATTAATTAATGAAGCCCGGGTCTTAAAGTACTTACATGTTGTAAGTCGCCATTAAGGTAGTTATCTCATGTGTTTATGAGAACTCCTAGTGGTTAACTATAAAGCCCGGGTCTTAAAGTACTTACAGCATAGTAAGTCGTCATTAAGGTAGTTGTCTCATGTGTTTATGAGAACTCCTAGTGGTTTACTATAAAGCCTGGGTCTTAAAGTACTTACAGCATAGTAAGTCGCCATTAAGGTAGTTGTCTCATGTGTTTATGAGAACTCCTAGTGGTTTACTATAAAGCCTGGGTCTTAAAGTACTTACAACATAGTAAGTCGTCATTAAGGAAGTTGTCTCATGTGTTTATGAGAACTCCTAGTGGTTTACTATAAAGCCTGGGTCTTAAAGTAGTTACAACATAGTAAGTCGTCATTAAGGTAGTTATCTCATGTGTTTATGAGAACTCCTAGTGGTTTATTATAAAGCCCGGGTCTTAAAGTACTTACAGCATAGTAAGTCGTCATTAAGGTAGTTGTCTCATGTGTTTATGAGAACTCCTAGTGGTTTACTATAAAGCCCGGGTCTTAAAGTACTTACAGCATAGTAAGTCGTCATTAAGGTAGTTGTCTCATGTGTTTATGAGAACTCCTAGTGGTTTACTATAAATCCCGGGCCTTAAAGTACTTACAACATAGTAAGTCGTCATTAAGGTAGTTGTCTCATGTGTTTATGAGAACTCCTAGTGGTTTACTATAAAGCCGGGGTCTTAAAGTACTTTCAGCATAGTAAGTCGTCATTAAGGTAGTTGTCTTATGTGTTTATGAGAACTCCTAGTGGTTTACTATAAAGCCCGGGTCTTAAAGTACTTACAGCATAGTAACTCAGCATTAAGGCTGTTGTCTCATGTGTTTATGAGGACTCCTAGCGGTTAACTATAAAGCCCGGGTCTTAAAGTACTTACAGCATAGTAAGTCGTCATTAAGGTAGTTGTCTCATGTGTTTATGAGAACTCCTAGTGGTTTACTATAAAGCCCGGGTCTTAAAGTACTTACAGCATAGTAAGTCGTCATTAAGGTAGTTGTCTCATGTGTTTATGAGAACTCCTAGTGGTTTACTATAAAGCCCGGGTGTTAAAGTACTTACAGCATAGCAAGTCTTCATTCAGGTAGTTGTCTCATGTGTTTATGAGAACTCCTAGTGGTTTACTATAAAGCCCGGGCCTTAAAGTACTTACATGTTGTAAGTCGCCATTAAGGTAGTCCTCTCATGAGTCTCTCAGAACTCCTAAATGGTTTATCGGGAAACATGCTAGTCAATTGGAGAAATTAATATCATATTCGTAACGTTTGCCATAGTAGCTCAATGGCTTAGAGCGGCTGGACGGATACCAGAAGATCCGTGGTTCAAATACCGGCTATGACATTGAATTTTTCAGTCTGACTCTACGTTTCCAGCAGGGTATTTATATAAATATTTACTTTTGTTTTGATACCTGGGTCTACTAAAATCTTCCATTCATTTAGAACTTCGTTCATATATATTTACTAAAAAGAGTAGGTGATAAGCTACACCCTTGTCTTAATCCAGTATTGGTGGAAATTTGTTCTAGTAATCCATCACCAGTATCAATTCTTATAGTTGTATTTGTGTATATGTATTTTATTGCATTGATAATATATGGTGGGTTACCCTTATTTTCTAATATTTGCCACAGTTTTGATCTATTTATTCTATCAAAACTCCTTTCCAGGTCAAAGAATGCGACATGTGCCTCCAAATTCTTTTCCCTTCGTTGTTCAATTATTTGACTAAGGACAAATACGTTATCTGTACGGGATCGGCCTTTGCAGAATCCACTGTGCTCTTCTCCTATAAGGCATTCTGTAATAGAAATTAACTGCTCTTTCACACTATGAAAGTGTAGAGCCAGATTGAAAAATTCAATGCCATAGCCGTGATTTGAACCACGGATCTTCCGGTTGCCGTCCAGCCGCTTTAACCATTGAGCTACTGTGGTCAACGTGCCGACATTTCATTAAATTCTCCAACTAACTCGTGTTTTTCCCGGTAAACCGCTAAGAGTTCTCATAAACACATGAGACAACTGCCTTAATGCTGACTTACTATGCTGTAAGTACTTTAAGACCCGTCCTTTATAGTTAACCACTAGGAGTTCTCATAAACACATGAGACAACTGCCTTAATGCTGACTTATTATGCTGTAAGTACTTTAAGACCCGGGCTTTATAGTAAACCAATAGGAGTTCTCATAAACACATGAGACAACTACCTTAATGGTGACTTATTATGCTGTAAATACTTTAAGACCCGGGCTTTATAGTAAACCACTAGGAGTTCTCATAAACACATGAGACAACTACCTTAATGACGACTTACTATGCTGTAAGTACTTTAAGGCCCGGGCTTTATAGTAAACCACTAGAAGTTCTCATAAACACATGAGACAACTACCTTAATGACGACTTACTATGCTGTAAGTACTTAAAGACCCGGGCTTTATAGTAAACCACTAGGAGTTCTCATAAACACATGAGACAACTACCTTAATGGCGACTTACTATGCTGTAAGTACTTTAAGACCCGGGCTTTATAGTAAACCACTAGGAGTTCTCATAAACACATGAGACAACTACCTTAATGACGACTTACTATGCTGTAAGTACTTTAAGGCCCGGGCTTTATAGTAAACCACTAGGAGTTCTCATAAACACATGAGACAACTACCTTAATGACGACTTACTATGCTGTAAGTACTTTAAGACCCGGGATTTATAGTAAACCACTAGGAGTTCTCATAAACACATGAGACAACTACCTTAATGGTGACTTACTATGCTGAAAGTACTTTAAGACCCGGGCTTTATAGTAAACCACTAGGAGTTCTCATAAACACATGAGACAACTACCTTAATGACGACTTACTATGCTGTAAGTACTTTAAGACCCGGGCTTTATAGTAAGCCACTAGGAGTTCTCGTAAACACATGAGACAACTATCTTAATGACGACTTACTATGCTGAAAGTACATTAAGGTCCGGGCTTTATAGTAAACCACTAGGAGTTCTCATAAACACATGAGACAACTACCTTAATGGCGACTTATTATGCTGTAAATACTTTAAGATCCGGACTTTATAGTAAGCCACTAGGAGTTCTCATAAACACATGAGACAACTACCTTAATGGTCACTTATTATGCTGTAAATACTTTAAGACCCGGGCTTTATAGTAAACCACTAGGAGTTCTCATAAACACATGAGACAACTACCTTAATGGTGACTTATTATGCTGTAAGTACTTTAAGGTCCGGACTTTATAGTAAGCCACTAGGAGTTCTCATAAACACATGAGACAACTACCTTAATGGTGACTTATTATGCTGTAAATACTTTAAGACCCGGGCTTTATAGTAAACCACTAGGAGTTCTCATAAACACATGAGACAACTACCTTAATGGTGACTTATTATGCTGTAAGTACTTTAAGGTCCGGACTTTATAGTAAGACACTAGAAGTTCTCATAAACACATGAGACAACTACCTTAATGGTGACTTATTATGCTGTAAATACTTTAAGACCCGGACTTTATAGTAAACCACTAGGAGTTCTCATAAACACATGAGACAACTACCTTAATGGCGAATTATTATGCTGTAAGTACTTTAAGGTCCGGACTTTATAGTAAGCCACTAGGAGTTCCCATAAACACATGAGACAACTACCTTAATGACGACTTACTATGCTGTAAGTATTTTAAGGTTCGGACTTTATAGTAAACCACTAGTAGTTCTCATAAACACATGAGAGAACTACCTTAATGGTGGCTTGCTATGCTGTAAGTACTTTAAGGTCCGGACTTTATAGTAAACCACTAGTAGTTCTCATAAACACATGAGACAACTACCTTAATGGTGACTTATTATGCTGTAAGTACTTTAAGGTCCGGGCTTTATAGTAAACCACTAGGAGATCTCATAAACACATGAGACAACTACCTTAATGACGACTTAGTATGCTGTAAGTATTTTAAGGTGCGGACTTTATAGTAAACCACTAGTAGTTCTCATAAACACATAAGACAACTACCTTAATGGTGACTTATTATGCTGTAAGTACTTTAAGGTCCGGGCTTTATAGTAAACCACTAGGAGTTCTCATAAACACATGAGACAACTACCTTAATGGCAACTTAGTACGCTGTAAGTATTTTAAGGTCCGGACTTTATAGTAAACCACTAGTAGTTCTCATAAACACATAAGACAACTACCTTAATGCTGACTTGCTATGCTGTAAGTACTTTAAGGTCCGGACTTTATAGTAAACCACTAGTGGTTCTCATAAACACATGAGACAACTACCTTAATGGTGACTTACTATGCTGTAAGTACTTTAAGACCCGGACTTTATAGTAAACCACTAGGAGTTCTCATAAACACATGAGACAACTGCCTTAATGCTAAATTACTATGCTGTAAGTACTTAAGGCCCGGACTTTGTAGTAAACCACTAGGAGTTCTCATAAACATATAAGACAACTATCTTAATGACGACTTACTATGCTGTAAGTACTTTAAGGCTCGGGCTTTATAGTAAACCACTAGGAGTTCTCATAAACATATGAGACAACTACCTTAATGACGATTTACTATGCTGTAAGTACTTTAAGGCCCGGGCTTTATAGTTCGAACCACTATTAGGTACAATTAATGGAAACTGGTGGTTCTTTCACATTAGCCGTGTGTAGGACACACTATGAAACTGTAGAGCCAGACTAAAAATTCAAAGCCATAGCCAGGATTTGAACCACGTATCTTCTGGTTTCCGTCCAGCCGCTCTAAACCTTTGAGCTACTATGGCCAACGTGCCGTCATTACATTAAATTCTCCAAATAACTCGCGTTTTTCCCGGTAAACCCCTAGGGGTTCTCATAAACACATGACACAACTGCTTTAATGCTGACTTACTATGCTGTAAGTACTTTAAGGTCCGGGCTTTATAGTAAACCACTAGGAGTTCTCATAAACACATCAGACAACTACCTTAATGACGACTTACTATGCTGTAAGTACTTTAAGACCCGGGCTTTATAGTAAACCACTAGGAGTTCTCATAAACACACGAGACAACTACCTTAATGACGACTTACTATGCTGTAAGTACTTAAGGCCCGGGCTTTGTAGTAAACCACTAGGAGTTCTCATAAACACATTAGACAACTACCTTAATGGCGACTTACTATGCTGTAAGTACTTTAAGAGCCAGGCTTTATAGTAAACTACTAGGAGTTCTCATAAACACATGAGACAACTTCCTTAATGGCGGCTTACTATGCTGTAAGTACTTTAACACCCGGGCTTTATAGTTCGTACCTCTATTAAGTACAATTAATGGAACAAATAGTTCTTTCACACTAGCCGTGTGTAGGACACACTATGAATGTGGAGAGCCAGACTAAAAATTCAATGCCATAACCGGGATTTGAACCAGGGATTTTCTGGTTTCCGTCCAGCCGCTCTAAACCTTTGAGCTACTATGGCCAACGTGCCGACATTACATTAATTTCTCCAACTGAGTCGTGTTTTTCCCGGTAAACCACTAGGAGTTCTCATAAACATATTAGACAACTACCTTAATGGCGACTTACTATGCTGTAAGTACTTTAACTCCCGGGCTTTATAGTAAACCACTAGGAGTTCTCATAAACACATGAGACAACTAACTTAATGACGACTTACTATGCTGTAAGTACTTTAAGACCCGGGCTTTAGAGTAAACCACTAGGATTTCTCATAAACACATGAGACAACTAACTAACAATAGTTCGTAACTCTATTAAGTACAATTAATGGAACTAATAGTTCTTTCATACCAGCCGTGTGTAGGACACACTATGAAGGTGTAGAGCCAGACTAAAAATTCAATGCCATAGACGGGATTTGAACCAGGGATTTTCTGGTTTCCGTCCAGCCGCTCTAACCCTTTGAGCTACTATGGCCAACGTGCCGACATTACATTAAATTCTCCAACTGACTCTTATTTCTCCCAGTAAACCACAAGGAGTTCTCATAAACACATGAGAAAACTACCTTAATGACGACTTACTATGCTGTAAGTACTTTAAGGCCCAGGCTTTATAGTAAACCACTAGGATTTCTCATAAACACATGAGACAACTACCTTAATGACGACTTACTATGCTGTAAGTACTTTAAGGCCCGGGCTTTATAGTAAACCACTAGGAGTTCTCATAAACACATGAGACAACTAACTTAATGACGACTTACTATGCTGTAAGTACTTTAAGGCCCAGGCTTTATAGTAAACCACTAGGATTTCTCATAAACACATGAGACAACTAACTTAATGACGACTTACTATGCTGTAAGTACTTTAAGGCCCAGGCTTTATAGTAAACCACTAGGATTTCTCATAAACACATGAGACAACTATCTTAATGACGACTTACTATGTTGTAAGTACTTTAAGGCCCGGGCTTTGTAGTACACATTAGGATTTCTCATAAACACATGAGACAACTAACTTAATGACGACTTACTATTCTGTAAGTACTTTAAGACCCGGGCTTTATAGTAAACCACCAGGAGTTCTCATAAACACATGAGACAACTACCTTAATGGCGGCTTACTATGCTGTAAGTACTTTAAGACTCGGGCTTTATAGTTCGGACCACTATTAGGTACAATTAATGGAAACATTTAGTTCTTTCACACTAGCCGTGTGTAGGACACACGATGAAAGTGTAGAGCCAGACTCTAAATTCAAAGCCATAGCCAGGATTTGAACCACGGATTGGTTGGTTTCCGTCCTGCAGCTCTAACTAACTGAGCTACTATGGCCAACATGCCGATATGACATTAAACTCTTTACTTTCATAGTGCGCCCTACACACGGCTAGTGTGAAAAAACAATTAATTTCCATTAATTGTATCTAATAGTGGTCCGAACTATAAAGTCCGGGTCTTAAATTCTTACAGCATAGTAAGTCGCAATTAAGGTAGTTGTCTCATGTGTTTATGAGAATTCCTAGTGGTTTACTATAAAGCCCGGGCCTTAAAGTACTTACAGCATAGTAAGTCGTCATTAAGGTAGTTGTCTCATGTGTATATGAGAACTCCTATTGGTTAACTTTAAAGCTCGGGTCTTAAAGTACTTACAGCACAGTAAGTCGTTATTAAGGTAGTTGTCTCATGTGTTTATGAGAACTCCTTGTGGTTTACTATAAATCCCGGACCTTAGAGTACTTACAACATAGTAAGTCGTCATTATGGTGCTTGTCTCATGTGTTTATGAGAACTCCCAGTGGTTTGCTATAAAGCCCGGGTCTTAAAGTACTTACAGCATAGTAAGTCGTCATTAAGGTAGTTGTCTCATGTGTTTATGAGAACTCCTAGTGGTTTACTATAAAACCCGGACCTTAAAGTACTTACAGCATAATAAGTCGCCATTAAGGTAGTTGTCTCCTGTTTTTATGAGAACTCCTAGTGGTTAACTATAAAGCCCGGGTCTTAAAGTACTTATAGCATAGTAAGTCGTCATTAAGGTAGTTGTGTTATGTGTTTATGAGAACTCCTAGTGGTTTACTATAAAGCCCGGGTCTTAAAGTACTTACAGCATAGCAAGTCGTCATTAAGGTAGTTGTCTCATGTGTTTATGAGAACTCCTAGTGGTTCACCATAAAGCGCGGTTCTTAAAGTACTTACAGCATAGTAAGTCGTCATTAAGGTAGTTGTCTCATGTGTTTATGAGAACTCCTAGTAGTTCACTATAAAGCCCGGGTCTTAAAGTACTTACAGCATAGAAAGTCGTCATTAAGGTAGTTGTCTCATGTGTTTAGGAGAACTCCTATTCTTTCACTATAAAGCCCGGGTCTTAAAGTACTTATAGCATAGTAAGTCGTCATTAAGATAGTTGTCTCATGTGTTTATGAGAACTCCTATTGGTTTACTATAAAACCCGGACCTTAAAGTACTTACAGCATAGTAAGCGTCCATTAAGGTAGTTGTCTCATGTGTTTATGAGAACTCCTAGTGGTTAACTATAAAGCCCGGGTCTTAAAGTACTTATAGCATAGTAAGTCGTCATTAAGGTAGTTGTCTTATGTGTTTATGATAACTCCTAGTGGTTTACTATAAAGCCCGGGTCTTAAAGTACTTACAGCATAGTAAGTCGTCATTAAGGTAGTTGTCTCATGTGTTTATGAGAACTCCTAGTGGTTTACTATAAAGCCCGGGTCTTAAAGTACTTACAGCATAGTAAGTCGTCATTAAGGTAGTTGTCTTATGTGTTTATGAGAACTCCTAGTGGTTTACTCTAAAGCCCGGGTCTTAAAGTACTTACAGCATAGTAAGTCGTCATTAAGGTAGTTGTCTTATGTGTATATGAGAACTGCTAGTGGTTTACTATAAAGCCCGGGTCTTAAAGTACTTTCAGCATAGTAAGTCGTCATTAAGGTAGTTGTCTCATGTGTTTATGAGAACTCCTAGTGGTTTACTATAAAGCCCGGGTCTTAAAGTACTTACAGCATAGTAAGTGTTCATTAAGGTAGTTGTCTCATGTGTTTATGAGAACTCCTAGTGGTTTACTATAAAGCCCGGGTCTTAAAGTACTTACAGCATAGTAAGTGTTCATTAAGGTAGTTGTCTCATGTGTTTATGAGAACTCTTAGTGGTTAACTATGAAGGCCGGGTCTTAAAGTACTTACAGCATAGTAAGTGTCCATTGAGGTAGTTGTCTCATGTGTTTATGAGAACTCTTTGTGGTGTACTATAAAGCCCGGGTCTTAAAGTACTGACAGCATAATGAGTCGCCATTAAGGTAGTTGTCTCATGTGTTTTTGAGAACTTCTAAGTGGTTTACCGGGAGAAACACCAGTCAGTTGGAGATGTTAATGTCACATCGGCATGTTGGCCATAGTATTTCAAATGGTTAGAGCGGCTGGACGGAAACCAGAAGATCCGTGGTTCAAAACCAGGCTTTGGCATTGAATTTTTCAGTCTGGCTCTTCACATTCTGTAATAGTTTTAAGTCTATTATTTATTATTTTAGTATATATTTTGTAACTTGTCCTCACTCAACTTATCCCTCTATAATTTCCACAGTTTTTGCGATCTCCTTTTTTGAATATATTTTTAATTAGAACTATTGACCATGTTTCAGGTATTTTACATGTTCGCCAACAATTATTAATTAAATGTAGTATTAATAATTTGAAAATTACCCTACTGTATTTTATAAGTTCTCCATTCATTCCATCTACTCCTGGTGCTTTTGATTTTGAATAGTTTTCAATACATCGTCTAATTCTGCAAGAGTTACTGAATCTAATTCTTGTTGTTTTGCTTCTTCTTTTGAGGTGCTTTCTTGTAGATCATTTTATACATTACTAAAATATGGTTAGTGTAGTGCTCTATCCATTTACCTTCAGATGTTATATTTAATCTTGATAGATCTTTATCATTTTTATTTAAAGAGTACCTAATGAAGTCAAACATTAGATTTATGTGACATAGTTTCGTAGGATTTACTTGAAAGTTTGAGTGATGCAGCCAGTAAAGCTACAGGAAGTGAAGTTTTTAACAATGAGTCCATATACAAAAAGCATGTTATGTTTATGAAGCATAACGTTTTCCAGACTGATTGTCTATTCATTTGAGATATTCCGATACAATGATTGTTGATAATATCTAGAAACCCGGCAGTACATGGTACAGGACCAAATATCGGAACTAATTAGGCTACACACACAGCACATCTCATGCGTGTAGTACATACTGCACGGTGAAACTTTGTAGAGAGGTGTTCTTGAGTATATAAAGCCGAGCAGTTAACGTCTACTTCAGGCAAATCGTCTGCTGACATCATCACGTATCTAACAACATGCAGCTCCTGGTAAGTACTGCACTTGAACTTACCTTATCTCTTGTAACGTTACAACTGCAGCTAAAATGTTACGTTTCTGAGAGATACTGCAGAACATCGCGGTTCCTTTGTTTTTACTACTTGTTATTAAGCTTGACTAAAGTGAACAGTTGCGACGAAAACATGTGAACTACAATGTTGATTTTTTGAGTCAAATACTGCTGTTAACTCCAATATAGAGAAATACTTTAGAAGTGCCATCACAGGCAAGGATTCAGTAAGTTTTCGTTTTACTTTTTATTTACTGGCAAACCAACAGTGACTCAGTTTATACAATTTCCTTGTGTAAGAATTTTTGTGCAATATTTTCGAATGGAATTTTAGAAACTCAGATTTATAGAGGAGAATCTTTCTCCCTCTGTTGTAATTTATGTCCTCCAACGTTAAGTCTTATCGGACGATGAACGAAAGGGCTGAAAAGATGCTCCAATGAGTAAGGGGTCCATGGAGCTTACATATGCCCAACATTTGTCTATCAGGTTAAGGGAAAACCCCGGAAAAACCCGTATCCAGGTTACTCACCCTAACCGGGATTCAAGCTCTGGACCTCTTGAACGTGAGGCAGATACTCTACCATCTATACTACCGAGGCGGGCGAGAGGAGAATCGTGCAGTATCGTTGATTGTGATTTTTTTAATGAAAATTTACAGTTAACTACAATATGGAGAAATACTTTAGAAGCGGCAATACAGGCAAGGATTAAGTCAATTTTGGTTTTATTTTTTCTTTACTGGAGAACCAGCAGCGACTCACTTTATACAATTTCCTTGTGTAAGCATTTCTTGTGCAATCACTTTGAATGGAGCCTTAGAAACTCAGATTTATAGAGGAGAGACTTTCTCTCTCTCTCTCTCTCTCTCTCTCTCTCTCTCTCTCTCTCTCTCTCTCTCTCTCTCTCTCTCTCTCTCTCTCTCTCTCTCTCTCTCTCTCTCTCTCCAACGTTAAGTCCTATCGAACGATGAATGGATTTGGTTAAATAATTTTGCAATGAAAATGGGATCCATGGAGCTTAGAGCTAGCCTTCGTGGGAGGCATTATCCATCCTCAGAAGCAGTGGTGAAGGCTGCGGGGGCGATTTTGAAGGGTCTCTCACAAATGGTTTCTAGCATGTCTTTTAAGACTGGCAAAAGCGCTGGGACAAGTGCGTCGCATTCAGAGGAGACTATTTTGAGAAGGACCATCAAAATTATTAGGATGAGTAAAGGTGCGTTAACAAAAAAAAAAGTCTTTATTGAAAAACCTCGTATTATTGCGGTTAACCACCACAGTTAGAGAGTTAAGTCAAAATACTTAACCCTGCCGATACTGCATGACTTATACTTCAATATTTTCTTTAATCACCGATTAAAATATAACTTTTATTTCAATAATTTATGCTGTCATTTCTGTAGATTATCAGGAGGATTAAATTGTCGCTCTCAAAATATAACATTTTAATATCATTAGTAGTTACATTTAATTAAATGCAAAGAAATGGGGAGATACTCATTCTCTAAGTACTCCAGGACGACTTAATCAAGCAACATTTTGGTTTAATCGTCCTGGAGTATTTTATGGACAATGTTCATACTGTGGTTTATGTATCAGATTAATAAGTTATAAAAATCATATAATTACACATATACAAGTACAGGATCGTCAAAATTATGTACACGTCATAAAAGAAGAGCTTAATATTATAAGTGTTTATTAGGAATTAAATTTTCTGACAAAATGAAAGAGTCAAAATTAAGATACCAGAGGTACCTTAACTGTAATCGTTGACTGTTAGATACTGGGAATAGTTAAAAGAAGGAGTTTTATTTCATCACAGCAATACAAGGCCTCTGTTAACACCGAAAACAAAAGAAATTCCACCCATAAATCTAGTAATGTATTGCATTGTTACAATTCTGAAAATAGTTCTTGCTCTCACTCAATTGTTTCTTGACTTCCCATAAATTATAGTAATAATGATTCCAAAAAGGGTTTCCAAAGTGCTGTTCCCAATATCGTGCTGTTTAAGAGATACTGATTAAGAATTCATAAATGATGTGTCCATATACCAGCCAAGAGTTTGAAGAACAAAAGTATCAACTTAATATATCACATTGTACTTCGTAAACTTAAGGAATATTTAAATGTATAATAGGGGTTTGGTTATATTTCAGAATCGTGCTTCGCTTTATTGTGTATAAGCCAAAGCCAAATAATTCGAGGTGCTTCCTTTTTATTGCTACGATTGTAACCTCAATGTATGTTGTAACTTATAGTATCTTAAACTCCACGTTTGTAATCCATTCATCGAAATTAAAATACCAAAATAAATGTTTACGTACATTAATCTTTTCCTTAAATTAACGTGTAATACCTTTAGTGCCTTTACTGAAATTAAATTGAATATTTGAAACGTAAAACAGAAATTTTGTTTTCACACTTCAATTACTGCGTAAAATACTTGAAATGTTAAGTTTCAAATGGATGAATTACAGCAGAGAAGATCATCCATTCAATTAATCAATACAGTATGAACTTAAATTATTATTAAAACCTAAATATCCATATTAACGGTGTGGTGTTTAGAAAGGACACGAACCTAGTTATAGGACTTTTATTCGATAGTTCATGATATTATCGTTAAATTATCTAATATATCTTCTGAGTTCTAAATGTAAACGATGCAGCTGCTCAAAGTTGTTCATGAAAATGTTTGAAGTTATTCATATTTAGCTGATATTTTCTGGAATCCAAGGCACATTAATGTTTAGAACTGTTTCAGTTCGCTTGCAGATGTGTTACTATAATTGAAGCTATCTGTTGGATAAGCGAATGAAGAATGCATTTGTATAAGTATCTACTTGAAAAGCGATTTGCGGATTTTATTAGTAATGCTGTTTTAGGAATTTTGCTAAGCCCTGACGGAGTTAAGTGCTAATGCATGTTAGCTAGATTAAATGACAATCACAGGGTTGGCCCAGATACTCTACTGTTATTTAGTAGGAAGTAGTGTGTAGTTTATTGGGAAGAGATTTAAAACAAAATATAAATCTATGACTGACATTTCTCAGTGTTTTGTTTCTATAAGTAACACATAAATATTATAAGGTAACGTCAAAATGAACTTTTATTCTTTACATGCTATGTTCATTTATACTTGCAGATAAATTCAGATCGATCTGCATGTCAGATCTCATTTTATTCAAATACAAAGTTTACTCAACTTCACAAAGACACTTTTACAAATACAATACACTAAAGGAGCACTTAAGTATTTTGCATATGCACAGATAATAGCATGGAATTAAATGAAATATAAACACAATTACATTAACATTTGCGGTTAAGAGAAATTATATTTAAGTAATGCCCCAGTATTGATGAACTTTGATTATTTTCACCAAATTATACACTATACTGGACGTATAAATTGTTATTTCTCTTTCCCAGAAAATCTCAGGGCATATTTCAAATTCCGAAAGTGATCATAGGAGTATTAACGAACTCGTGTTAACGAAAAAATGAATATGGCCATAAGAAATAACTCACTCTATCTTATTGTTAACAAAGTGTTTGTGTCAAACCTTTCGTAAGTCATTTTGGACGTGACCTTATACGACAGAAGAGAGAATTGATAAGAAGTGCTTTGTGAAAACATTTGAACTGTTACTCTTTCAAAGGCACATCTCGTTTCACTTGTTCTTCTTCGTTGTTTATATTTGTTATTCTATATCATTAATTTGCACACATAAACGTTCAAATTCCAAGATTTGGCTGTCCTTTATGTCGGTAACGAAAAACTGTTTTTGTAAATCTGTCATAGACGACTTAATCTGCATGTTTTCTGTTCTCCCTTTAAGAAGGAATTAAATTAATGTATAGTACTTTAAAAACTTATATATACCTTGTGCTTGCATCAGCTATGGCTTCTAAGTGTAATAATCACCCAGAGTATTACATGGCTAAAATTGCATTTTAATTAATCAGAGTCAACTGAAAAATTCAATGCCACGTCCCGGATTTGAACCACGGATCTCTTGGTTTCCGTCCAGTTACACTAACCCCCTGAGCTACCATGCCCAATGCCGACAGGACTTAAAGCGCTCCAATTAAATCTCCCGGTAAGCCACTTAAGGTCATATTCGAGATACACATTTGTGGCGACTTACTGTTGTAAGTACTTAAATAACAGGACTTTATCATTGAACTCTTAATGTTAAATGTATATTGAGGAATTAATCCATTTAGAATTAATCATTTTGAATACTTGTCCTTTATTTAAAACTACTTCTTTCTCTGCAAACCATTTTTTTATTTTACTAGTAGAAATTGTCATTTCATTGTTACTCTTTTGGCCGCGAATACCAGAATGAGTTCTGCATAGTACCTATACCTGTTATTTAAATGTTTAGTTCGTTGTTTCGAGGTGAAGCTATCTTCCTAATGTTCAAGCGGTAGCAGTAAAGAATTTCATCTCTGTACCGAAATGTTTGAATTGCTATAATTATGGTCATGTCAAGAAATCCTGTAGGGAAAATAATAAAGTGTGTGGAAAATGCGGAGAAATTGGACATCTGAGGAATGAATGTGAGAAAAGAGAAGAATGTTGTATTCCTTGCAAGAGGAGAGGCAAGATTTGCGGAGGCAAGGGGAATTGTTCAACTTATAATATGATGTTAGAAAGATTTGTTTCCCGGATTGATTATGGTCAACAGTGAAGAAAATATTAACTTACCAATAAAGAAGAATAAGAAGAGGAATACAAGAAGGAATGTTGATATAAATTATTATGAAATAATATATGAAAAAGTAGGCGAAGAAGAGGAAAGAAAGGAGAATGTTCAAGTTGTAGACGAAGTTGAAGAAGTTGAGTTTGTGTTTGAGAAGGATAGAGAACAGGGAGAATGGTCGTTAATAAATCAAAAGGATACGAAAGAAAAGACCGAAGAGTTTAATATTAAGGAAATTTATAATGATTTTGAAAAAACATTGAAGTTAAGTAGATTAGAAGAACCCAAGACACTAATTGCGGCATTAAGATATATTACAAGAAGAGCTCATGAAAATGGTGATAAAATTATGATTCCAGTTCAAATGCAGTTGAAAGGATGGATTCAAGAACAAAAAATCTACCAACAGATCTAGAAGAATTAATGTTGTTGTTAAATATTGTTTCTGAGAGAAGGGGAGAGGTATTAGATCTAGAAGAATTATATAATAATCTTGTTCTATGTTATGGTCGAGTTGTATTTGATTCAGCAGCAAGCTGGCCACATTGTTATGTACAAATTAGACATTCAGGATTAAATAGATCGGAGGTTGTTAAAAAAGATGTCGTAAAGGATAATGTAGTAAAAACCGCCAATTTTAATCCTAGCTTTAAGCCAGAAACAACGTTTTATAAGACCAATGCACAAAAAATTCCAAATAAATCTAATAAATCGGAAAATATTATAGCAACATGTTTATCAGCTGTAAAAACAAATAAATCTATAACTTCTAAACAAAATAAATATAAAATAGCCCAAGTAAATAAATTTAAGGACAATATAAGAAGTTTCAATCATAATATGGCAAAGGAAGTAAATGAAAATAGAGAGAATTTCGCAAAAGTAAGAAGAGATGTATTTGGTGGATTAAATTTAGGAAGTAACTCATGGAGGAAAGCTTAAGAATTGCACAGATAAATGGGCAAAGAAGTAAATTGGTTATGGCGGAAATAAGAAAAATTTCAGAAGAATTAAAATTAGATATTATCTGTATTCAAGAACCGTATGTGGTAAATTCCAAAATTCCATATATGCCGTTAAGATCCCGACAAATCTTATCTCAGGAAAAGGCAATGGCAGCAATAGTAATTTTCAAGCAAGATTTTCAAATAGTAAACATAGCGCAATTTCTGGATACGCATGTTAATTGCATTGAAGTTATAACAAAGTATGGAAGTTTTATATTGGCAAATTATTATTTTCAATATAGTTTGGATATTGAACCCTTTCTATATAAATTACAAAATATTCATAATAAATTCAGAAATAAAGAAATCATGCATGTATGTGATTGTAATGCAAAATCAACTTGGTGGTTCAGTAAAAGACCAGATGAAAGAGGGGAGAAACTGGAAGAACATATCTCGGAATTAAATTTATATGTAATAAATAAAGATGGTAATCCACCAACCTTTCAAAATAGAGCAGGTGATGAAGAAAATATAGATATTACTTTAGCGTCAGCAACAGCGGAGAAGAAGATTAGAAATTGGTGGGTCACACAGGGTCAGACCACAAGTGATCATAATTTGATTTATTTTGATTATATATTGAATAGGGAAGTAATTCAAGAAGAACATGAAATAGAATTACGTTATAATTATAAAAGAGCAAATTGGGATAAGATGAAGCAAGTATTTAAGGATTTAAATTTACAGTATACGGGAATATCAGTGGATTTGGATGCAATAAATTTAACACAAGCAATAAAAGTAGCAGTATCAAAATCCGTTCCAAAGATAACAATTTCTAATAATAAGGATAAAATAAAATGGACAGATAGATTGCAGAAGCTGAGATCGTTAGCAAGGAAATTAAGAAGAATATATCAAAAATCAAACATACATACGGAAAGAGAAGAGAACTTAAAGAATTATAGGGAGGCCAAACAAAAGTATAAACAATTATTAGAAGACACCAGAAAACAACATTGGGAACAGTTCGTTGAAAATAATTTAAAACAAGATGTCTGGGGACAACCGTATAAAATTATTATGGATAAAATTAAGAAGCCAGAAATTTTAACCACATTAGATAAGGGTAATGGGGAGATGACAGAAAGTGGGAAAGAATCGGTGGAATTGTTATTACATACGTTATTGCCAGATGATAAAGAGGAAGAAGATGATGATATTCATGTTGAAAAAAGAAACCAGATGATGTTGCAGTATACAGGAAATCCTGTTTATCCCTTTGATATTACAGAAATAAAATTAATTCTGCAGAAGTTAAAAAAGAAGAAGGCACCTGGTCCAGATGGTATTATAAATGAAGTCTTGTATAATCTACGAGAAGAAATTGTCTTGTTTTTGTGTTTCTTGTTTAATGATTGTTTGGCAAGAGGGAGATTTCCTGGAAGGAGGCAAAGGTTGTAATTTTGTGCAAAGGAGCAGATAAGGACAGAACGCAACCAAAATCTTTCAGACCAGTATGTTTATTAAATGCTATTGGCAAGATCTTTGAACAGTTAATATATAAAAGAATAATGGAAAATAGATTGATGCTGGGTATGAATAATAAACAATTTGGTTTCAGAAAGGGATATTCAACTGAGGATGCAATATTAAAAATTCAAGAAACAGTGTCAAAAAGCCAAAAGAATTATGTAATTGGATTATTTGTGGACATATCGGGCGCTTTTGATAATTTATGGTGGCCGTATTTTTTCGGCATTTTAAAAGACAAGAAATATTCAAGTACTATTTATAATTTATTAAAGGATTATTGTTCCAATAGAGAAGTATTCATTGGTGGATCAAATTTTGAAACAAGGAAAAAGATAACCAAGGGTTGCCCTCAGGGTTCTATCTTGGGGCCCCTCTTTTGGGATATTTTATCAGAAGATTTATTAGAACTACTGGAAAGAGATCATAAGGTTTTGGATGTAATAGCGTATGCTGATGACATAGTCATAATGATGGATGGACAGAGCAGACTAGAGCTAGAAAATAAAGCAAGAGAAGTTACAAATACATTATCAAATTGGTGTTTCAGAACAAAACTAAAAATTGCACCAAACAAGTCAAATTATGTGCTTTTTAAGGGAAATTTAAAGCGGGATCCTACAGTGAAGATAAATAATCAGAACATTAAACGGGAAAAAGAGATGAGATATTTGGGTATCATGATAGATGAAAAATTTCATTTCAGAAAACACACGGAGTATATTAGGCAGAAAACAGAGAAAATAATGCTTAAGCTAGCAAGAATAACCAATTTAAATTTTGTACTTCCATTGCGTAACATACAGATATATCATAACACCATTTTTGCTTCAATTATGACGTATGCGGCAGCAGTTTGGGCAGAAAGGATGGATGATGTACAAATAAGAAGATTGTTGAGAAGAACGCAAAGAAAAGTATTATTACGTCTGACAGGAGCTGTAAAAACAACACCAACTATGGCATTGCTAGTAACAACGGCCATTTGGCCGATTGATTTATTAATAAGATTGAAGGGCGCAAAATTTTGGGCGAAAAAAGGAAACTTAGAAAAAGTTTATAATATAACTGGAGTCAGAACAAACAAATCTTGGGTGATTAAAAATAGTTTAAAAGATAAATGGCAAAAAGAATGGACAGACAGTCTAGAAGGTAGAAGAGTGTTTGAAATTTTTCAGAACGTCAAAGAGAGACTAAAATTGAATTTTATTCAACCAACAAAGGGATTTATACATTATATAACTGGACACGGACCTTATAAGACCTATTGGAAGAAAATCAATAAAACTGAAAATGATATATGTGAATTATGTAACAAACAAGATAATCCTGAACATGTAGTATTTGAATGTGGAAGATATGCAATTCACCAACAAGAAGAGAGGCATGCGCTAGCAGGATATATCGTATATGACATAATTCGAGATCAACAATTGGTAAATAAATTACAAGTTTTGACTAACTTTGTAAGTAAGAAAGCATGGGAGGTAAAAATATTCAAAGGAGAAAGAGTTGATAATAGGCGAAGAATAGTACAAGATCCAAGAAGGAGTTCTAGAATACAAAATAGGATAAGACGGGAAGAATTATCGAATAATCTAACAATGGAGTTGACTGCATGGGCGGCGGAGGGAGAGAGTGATGGCAGAGGCCATGGTGGACTACAGAATTAGTAGATTTAGATATAGATTTAGGAAATAAGGATTTTGTAATTTTTATAGTTGTTTTCTTTTGTTTTTTGCTTTTTTGTGTTTATTTCTGTTATTTTATTTCATTTTATTTTTGTAGAGTAGTTTCTGAGAGATTTGTATAATTATAACATTTGTAAGGACTTTATGGAAAAATAAAGAGAAAATTTGGATATATGCCCCGGTATAGTTGTCTAGGTGCCGGGGTAGAATATTCAGATTTTATTTATTTATTTATTTATTTGTCTTCTGTGTTTATAAAAATAATAGTTTTCAGTGATTACTCTACATTACATTTGAGAAAGAACACTAAAATTAAAGTGAGAAAAAATTCCCGTTTCTAAATATTTTTTTTTTTTTTTTTTTTGCCTTTTCAGTTCGAATAAAATAAGGATGATAATGTATGAGCTTATGTTACTCTGCTTAAATGGGTATAATGTTACGAAGATGCAATAAATAATTATGCCAACAGTTAATATGGCCATGTGTAACATATTCGTTGGAATATCTCAACAATTACTTTAACAAAACCTCTAAAATTTAATAGAAATACGTAACAAAACTGTTGTTTGCAAATAACTAAAAATGGGAGCCCTTTTCCTTAGGATTTCATAAGTATGCCAGTGTAGGCGATCGAACTGTATTTGAGTGATGACATAACACTAATTAATTAGATTATCCTACTATCGGATATTACATAATTTCAGTAACACAACAATAGAACATTCTGCCATAGAATGTGAAACGAAAATATCCGAAATTTGTTAATATTATTATACAGAGTGTCCCACCTAACCTTGCAACCTCAAATATCTCCGAAAAGAGACAAAATATGACAATTTCAATGGGCAGAAATGTGTATATGTCACGGGCTCACACAATGATAAGGTATGCACAATCCATAAAGGTAAATAAATAACACTTCCAACAGCAAGTTGTATTTTTTAAATGGAACATTTATGCTTATTCTAGCACAATAAAAACTACAGCTACAGTTAGTGATAACACGTTTTGTTTCACGTTTCTAAACTTTATACGTTCTGAAATATGCATCGCTTCTGCAACACACTCTACCACTCATGTAGGATGTGGGATTCAAGCATGATGGATGTCCCGCACAATAAGTAACAATTAAACAATTCATTGTAGATTTCGTCGAGATATCGTTTAGTTTTCTTCACCATGACGAAAGATGTTATGACATTTATACTTACACATAAAGACAGAAACAGTATTCTGCTTTTAACGAAATGAAATAAATATTTAATTCATATGTGTAAAGTCAAATAAAAATGGAAATTAACTTAGTATTGGGTGTGTAATCCCTTTGCATATATTTCTGCCCCAATTCTGTGGGACATGGATGACAACAAAGCCTAGTGAAGTATTCACTACAGGATACTTCGCATTATATGTATGTCAGCACCATTCATAACAGAGTTTTTACACTACCAATATTAAGAAAAATGACTAATAACACTGCATTTATTTAGAAAATAACACGAATGTATTATTTGAGTTTTTATAAATGAATGTATTTGAAATATTACTATTTATCTTCTGCAAAATCATAATTCATTGGTATTAAGGTAACAATAAAAAGAAACATCCACATCAAGGATTAGAACTCAAGTTGGTCTACTTACGGGACAAATGGGCTTTACCGATCGGCTACCACGCATACGGCCAAGCCGCAAGGCAACTTCCATCTATCGCATAGCTTTTAAATGAAGCCAGAGTGGTATCAAAGCATATATTGGAAAAATAATTGTCCTTTCACACTAGCAGTGTGTAGGCCGAATTATAGAAAGATACCTTTAGAGTGAAAACTTTGATATCATAGACAGGATTAAAAATGGTAATGAAAATTTGATGGTTTGAGGTCAAGGCTGGTTTTATATAGCCTGATCACTTTTAAATGTAGATATGTAAACTCTACATTCATCTATAATGAATAAATATAAATGTATGTCTAACCAAGGTATACACTTCGTAAATACAGCAAAGTGTTAACACGCCTTCTGCTATCCAGATGTTATGTAAATGCTTACCATTATTTAAGTTAAGTGATTGCATAAGTCACTGTGCAGATTAGCCTACACAGAGCTTCTTCTGCAAAATTTCTCCTCGTCGTGTTACTATTTTAATGTGACATTTTGTTTTCACTTTCAGGCATTTGTTCTGTTAGCACTTTTTGCCTCAACAAGGGCAGAGGAACAAGGTGGGGATAACGGTGATGCGGCACGGCCCAAGCGGGGATTTGAAAGTCATGACTTTGGTGGCGGAGAGATGTCACTTGGTGACTATCATGGAGGTGGGCAAGAACACCACGTGCAGGAAGACCATGTGAAGGCCACGGTCATTACTAAGGAAGTGAAATATCCGGTACCTCAGCCTTACCCTGTCCATGTGGAAAAGAAGGTTCCGTATGCAGTGAAGGTACCTTATGAAGTAGAAGTCAAGAAACCATACCCTGTGGAAGTTCCTAAGCCATACCCAGTCTATGTAGAGAAGAAGGTCCCTTACACCGTGGAGAAGAAAGTACCTTACCCAGTGAAGGTAGAAGTGAAAGTACCCTATCCCGTCAAACACTACGTTCCCGTGCCCAAACCCTACCCCGTTCATGTTCCTGTACCCAAGCCCTACTACGTCAAGCACCCTGTCTATGTAGAGAAGAAGGTGCCAATCTACGTCAAGGACTATCATCACCATGGCCATCACTTCTAGAGACCGTACTTGAAGAATCACTGAAAAACATCACAAGAAGTTATATCTCTTACTGTTCATTACATTATTTCATCCACTGCTACTAGAAAAATTCCAGAATCTGTATTACAGAATGGCATGTGTGTAATTAGTTCTTATATTCTGTACTCAAAATTATAATTACAAAATTATGATAACCTACCTTCAGCAAATGGAAATTAAAGTCTGCATGGCTGATTAAAACGTATACGCCTACATTAACTGCGATGTTGTTAACACATTATTCATTCATTTGTTATGCTACTCATCTTATCCATTGTTACCATTGTTCTCTTATTGTGATTCATGTTATCTACACAAAGAAATAAAAGCATATATGTGAAAATTGTGTCGACATTTTTCCCTGAACCAAAGAAATCCACATACGACCTTTTTGTTTACTTTACCCCTAGCTGGTGACGTCTGGTTGGAGCTGCGCCACAACATTTTTGAAGTGACTCTACTCTTAATGTATATAGATGGCTGATAACCCTGGAATGCTGTGTTTCTTTCAGTCACCTCCCTAGCAGTTCAGAGATAAGTAGTTGTGCTATCTAGTACAATAGATTCAAGAGCAATTCATATTTGCTACTGACTGGGATGACACACACCCCACCTTACCAGTTAAGCACATTAAATGTGGTGTTGAAATTAAATATTAAATAGCATTAAGGCAAATTAAAAAAATGCTATAATGAGTAAAGGTCCTAATTTTAATAAATGACTTAATGTTATTCTCAAAAGCGATGCTAGTGGTCTTATAGGAGAACATGATGCTGGTACAACTGATGAAGACCAACCCGTTAAGATAAAAAGACCTGAGCTAAAATACTTTCAAATGAAAGAAAATGAAAATTAAAGAAAGTTTGGCAAAGCAACACAATCTTTTCTTCGTCTTGTAATTGTAATTGTATTTATTTCATCCTTTGGAACATAATACATATGTTATAGGACACGTCAGTTCAAGATACAAAGATTTAAGAAATCTCCCGGGCACGACTTGGTTCCTAACATTGATATCAAGAAGCTCACCAAAAAGCTGTTGCATACTTGTCATCCATCCTCAATGCCTGTCTACACATCGGCTATTTTCCTCACACCTGGAAGTTTGCCCATATAGCAGTCTTCCATAAGCCCAATAAACTCCAACATCTCCCCGAAAGCTATCGTCCTATAAGTCTGTTTCCGACCCTCTCCAAGCTGTTTGAAAAAGTAATTCATCGCCGTCTTCTGTCTTACCTTAATCATAACCATCTTCTTCCGCCTTATCAATTTGGATTTCGTCACAAACATTCCACTACCCATCAGCTTTTACGATTAACTCAGTCAGTTGTTCACGGCTTCGAGGCCCATTAGTATTCCACGGCTGTCTTCCTTGATGTGGCACAGGCATTCGACAGGGTTTGGCATGATGGTTTGCTCCTTAAGCTCTACCGCATCGTACTTCCTAATTATTTACCACATCTAATCCACAGTTTCCTCTACGACCGCAGCTTTTCAGTACGCATTGGTGGAATGCTTTCATCCCCACATAATATTACCGCAGGTGTCTCACAGGGTTCTATCCCGACTCTATTTAATATATACGTTTATGATTTTCTTGACTTAGCTCCGACTTCTTTAGCTCTTTACGCTGATGACACAGTACTATATTATTCTCATGTTAATCTCCAGCACGCACAACAAGTAGTACAGCTCCCTTTAGATCGCCTAACTCATTGCTTCAGCACTTGGCGAATCTCATTGGACCCTCAGAAAACCGAAGCTAAAATCTTCACTCTTCGCCGATATACTCCGCCTACTCGGTTGTGTCTCTACAGGAACAATGTCCCTTGGCTCCCCACTACAACTCCCGTTAAATACCTTGAAGTGCTTTTGGACTCTCGATTGAACTGCCGTGCTCATATCGATCGTCTTATATCACTGGCCTCCGGGCGACTTTCTAAACTCTCACCTCTGTTGCATTGCCGTTCCAGCCTCTGCCTACAGTCTTCATTGTTACTCTCCAAATCACTCGTTCGTCCGCTTATTACATATGCCTGCCAAGTGTGGGGGGCCGCACACACATGTCATCTGCGTCGTCTTCAGGTCGTACAGAATCTCTTCATGCGCATCGCTACCAACGCTCCATGGTTCATCCGTAATCGGCAGCTCCATCACGAACTAGGACTGTTACCCCTTCACGACTACATTCGCAGGATCGCTCGTCGTTTCTTTTCCGCGCTGCAAGATGATCCAGGAGCTGTGCATTTTAGCATCGGCGTCCGCACGCGCCAGCCCTCACGCTAGAAGAGGAGACTACCACAGGAGCTGCTTCTAAGTGATACATCTGATTCGAGTGATTCTAGTGCTTGATGTCTGTCTTACATCTTCAATATTGACATAATTTCTTGGAGTTTTAACTTAATGAAGATAGGGGGCGGCCTGTTAGCCTACCCATGAGTGTTATTGTTCTTATTGTACTGTTACCTTCTTTTAACTCTGATCTGTAAAGCATTGTACTGCTGATTGATAAAAAAAGGGATACAAAGATAAATATAAAGAGTTACATAAGACTAAAAACTGTAACAGATACAGGATCCAACAAAAGTCTAAAAGTCTAAAGTCTGATATAGTCAATTTTTCATCATTAATACTAATTGTACATAGTCAATTCTACAACATTAGAATCTAATTTACAGAAACTAATTTACATAATTAATTACAGCATTATAAACTAATTTACATTGTCAATTACAGCATTAGAAGCTAATTTTACACATTATCCCTTAATCAGCTTAATGAATTTATCACTTTCAAGTATAATTAAAGCTGCAATGGTATAATTCATTTAGGTTATATAAACATTTATTTGTGAAGCGCATCATAGGGGCAAACCGTAATGTCACAGCAGACATCCATTGAACACGTCTAAGAGTTGTAAAAAGGAGAGTTGGCGTGCGGAAACAATGAAAAAGAACAAACGTGAAATTCCTACAGAACTTCTTCCCTCAAGAAAAAAATCAAAAACATTCAATTATGTGTGAATTCACAAATGACTGCACGTTGATATACTTTGTACCAAAGAAAAATAGTACTGTTATGCTTATCTCATCTCTGCACCATATAATGATGTCGCGAGCGCATTGTTAAATCGAGGTGGCGCGGGCAACGAGATTAAAGAGACCGGCGGAGATAAAATCTCGCAGAAACGATGGGATGGATTTCTAGAGAGTTTTGTCTCCTTCACCCCACCGTCGGCAGAAGGATGAAAGATTTAAAGGACGACTTGTCAATGTAGGACACATCTGACGCGTCAAGTCGCCAAAGCACGACGGCACATCCACGTTCGAAGTCTTCCACCGCCAATTCGACACGGTGGCCAAGCACAACAAGTGGTCACCAGAAGGGGAGGTCCGAAGCTACAGGGTCACTCTTCGTAATTTGAACATAGTTCACACAGCTGTTGACGCACACGCGGCCAGTTAAAGTCTGTCTAGTGAACGCCATGGCAGCTTGCCCCTCAAAGGAAACTACCCCCTCACCCACTAATGACAGTCATAAATCTATCTCCACAATTCAGAAATGGAACACTGTCGTTGAGGACCAATAGCAACCCTGATTTTTTGGAAATGACAGTCGCATGTCTACTCCAAGTAGAGTAGTTGAGGTTGCTTCCATCCTCAACCTCACTAACACTAACTTCTCTCAAAAGAGTATAAGCTGCATATGTCCACCAGATTATTTGCCATCATGGACTGCTGTAACAGAATTTTGGAACACGTTAAACACTCATAAATAGTAGTCAAGCAACAGCATATTTATTGCTGTTTCATATCCCACAGAAATACTTAACAGTGTTCAGCTACTGCGGAGTATGCCGGTATATTTACAAACAGCTACAGTCAGTGGCACGCTGTGTGAACTATACCTGCGAACTCCGACTGCGTGAGGCACGCGTCGTTGTTGCTGTCACTGCCTTATCGGCATTCCGGAGCACTTATTATGCGACTCTATTGGCTGTAAAATTATAGAGGGCTGTTCAATAAAGAATGATCATAACTTTTTTACGGTCATAATTTTGCGCACTAACATTCAATGTTATTATATTCTGTTAGCCTAATGTGAAACAAACACGCCGTAGTAGTTTCATGGTAGGTACTCCTGGTTCCCGCCTGTGAAAAGCAGGCAAGTTCAGACATGTTCAGTATCATCTACCACTGCAATGGAGGTAACACGTGAGGAACAATATGCGGCTTTGAAATTCTCCTTTCGTCTCAACAAATCTTCCGTTCAGGCCTATACAATGTTACAGGAGGTCTATGGAGAGTCTGTTCTTCCCTACAGCACAGATCGAAGGTGGTTTAAGAAGTTTAAAGAGCGGAGACAATCAATTTCACGGGATGGTGGACCCGGTGCTCTAGTTACTGCTCTTACGGAAGAAAACGTCAACACTGCTGCTGCCATTGTGAGAGAGGATCGACGAATAACCTTAAGATCACTTTCTGAAATACTGAATATTCCTTTGGGTGCTACACACGTTGGTACATAAACAATACATATGAGACGTTTTTGTGCGCGATGTGTTCCAAGGCTGTTGACTCTTGAACTGCAGGTCTGCATTCAGTTAAAGTTGATATTAGAGGAAGGTCCGGAGTTTGTTTTAAACGTAATCACTGCTGATGAAACTTGGCTACATCATTTTGATCCTGAGAGCAAATATCAAAGTCCAGTGTGGAAATTTCCTTCATCACCAACCTCCAAAACAGCAAAAGTGTTGCTTCTGCTGGGAAAGTTATGGCCATCTCATTCTTTGTTATACATGGAATGGTTTATCAGCATATAGTACCTGCACACATCAGTAACTGGACAATACTACAGGATGTCCTAAAAACATTCAAAGTTCATATCAGGCGCAAACGACCACATTTCCGTGAATCAGGCTGGATGCTGCACCACGATAATGCGCCGCCGCATATTGCCAATGTTGTTGCTGAATATCTTGCAAAAATCAACGTAAAGTATATCCCTCACCGTCCCTATAGTCCGGAATTAGCCCCATGTGACTTATTTCTATTCCCTAACTTGAAGAAACGCCTTCGTGGGAGGCATTATCCATCATCAGAAGTAGTGGTGGAGGCTGCGGCGGCGATTTTGAAGGATGTCTCAAAAATGGTTTTCACCATGTCTTTGAAGACTGGCAGAAACGCTGGTAAAATTGTATCGTATTTATGGGAGACCATTTTGTGAAGGACCAGCAAAATTATGAGGATGAGTAAAGGTACGTTGTCAAAAATATATTGTAATCTTTCTTTATTGAACATCCCTGGTATATATGTCACACAGGAGCTGAACAACTACTTCTATATGTTCGTTTGGTGTCGTTTTTAAGTACCCCTAAATATGAATTCATAAAATATTAACTAAAGTTTATAAAACATTAGAAGAGTTATTGGACCAAAAATGATGGGTGTGGAGGCCAATAATTGAACCGAACTAGGGCTATAGCTATACAGGAAGCGTTGATCTATTGAAATTCTTATTTGACTGCACTGAGCAGTCCAACAGGAACAGACTGTTCCCAAATACCTCAACATCAAGTCACAAGTGTTTGTATTTACCAAGGATTTACTCTGATTGTGAACGGACCGTAGAGAAGAGAGACCAGGTCACGCCGGTTTACTGGACGTCGCCGTCCGTGACGTCTGGGCTAATTCCTCATTAAACCGACAAAGCTTGTTCGGCGTTGCGCTCTGGAGAACTTCCTGGAACTGTGAAAGTTACCTTCTCTTTATAACAACGTTGGTAGGATTTAACACTTCCAGTGGAATTAAGTGAAGACGATTAATTTGGGTCAGAGCAGTAAACCAGCGAGGGACTCACAAAAATCAAAGTATATCTGGCACACGAGATTCTCGATTTGTCCCCACCGTTCAGGCACTCCCATCAGAGCCTCCGTGCAGATGTTTACTTGGCATAAATAAATACCATATATAACAAATGAACTACATAATATATATATGCAATACGTGTTTCATAAGGGGAAGCAATTTTCAGTTATCCGCCAAGTGGATTAAATTGCTATTGTAGTAAAATACCGGAGAAAAATACTTATTTTCAATGAGCTTTCCATAATTTTAAGACTGTCCATATAGCCAAAGTTTCAGGATCCTCTATTTATAGCCATTGGGTGCAAGAATTGACAGCACAATTTTGCGGTCTATATGTAAATAGGTGGTCTGAAAAGTTTTCGGCCTAATAAAGATTGAAAATATATTTTTTTTAATTTCCTTTTTATTTTTCAACACAGTCTCCTTGTAGCTCTACACACTTCTCCCAGCGATGTTCCCATCTCTGTAACCCGTCCAAATAGTACTCGGCGTTTTTCAACACAGTCCCTTTGTAACTCTACACACTTCTCCCGGCGATGCTCTCATCTCTGTAACACGTCCAAATAGTACTCGGCGTTTTTCAACATAGTCTCCTTGTAACTCTACACACCTCTCCCGGCGATGCTCCCATCTCTGTAACCCGTCCAAATAGTACTCGGCGTTTTTCAACACAGTCCCTTTGTAACTCTACACACTTCTCCCGGCGATGCTCTCATCTCTGTAACCCGTCCAAATAGTACTCGGCGTTTTTCAACATAGTCTCCTTGTAACTCTACACACTTCTCCCAGCGATGCTCCCATCTCTGTAACCCGTCCAAATAGTACTCGGTGTTTTTCAACATAGTCTCCTTGTAACTCTACACACTTCTCCCAGCGATGTTCCCATCTCTGTAACCCGTCCAAATAGTACTCGGTGTTTTTCAACATAGTGTCCTTGTAACTCTACATACTTCTCCCAGCGATGTTCCCATCTCTGTAACCCGTCCAAATAGTACTCGGCGTTTTTCAACATAGTGTCCTTGTAACTCTACACACTTCTCCCAGCGATGTTCCCATCTCTGTAACCCATCCAAATAGTACTCGGCGTTTTTCAACATAGTCTCCTTGTAACTCTACACACTTCTCCCAGCGATGTTCCCATCTCTGTAACCCGTCCAAATAGTACTCGGCGTTTTTCAACATAGTCTCCTTGTAACTCTACACACTTCTCCCAGCGATGTTCCCATCTCTGTAACCCATCCAAATAGTACTCGGCGTTTTTCAACATAGTCTCCTTGTAACTCTACACACTTCTCCCAGCGATGTTCCCATCTCTGTAACCCATCCAAATAGTACTCGGCGTTTTTCAACATAGTCTCCTTGTAACTCTACACACTTCTCCCAGCGATGTTCCCATCTCTGTAACCCGTCCAAATAGTACTCGGCGTTTTTCAACATAGTGTCCTTGTAACTCTACACACTTCTCCCAGCGATGTTCCCATCTCTGTAACCCGTCCAAATAGTACTCGGCGTTTTTCAACATAGTCTCCTTGTAACTCTACACACTTCTCCCAGCGATGTTCCCATCTCTGTAACCCATCCAAATAGTACTCGGCGTTTTTCAACATAGTCTCCTTGTAACTCTACACACTTCTCCCAGCGATGTTCCCATCTCTGTAACCCATCCAAATAGTACTCGGCGTTTTTCAACATAGTCTCCTTGTAACTCTACACACTTCTCCCAGCGATGTTCCCATCTCTGTAACCCGTCCAAATAGTACTCGGCGTTTTTCAACATAGTCTCCTTGTAACTCTACACACTTCTCCCAGCGATGTTCCCATCTCTGTAACCCGTCCAAATAGTACTCGGCGTTTTTCAACATAGTCTCCTTGTAACTCTACACACTTCTCCCAGCGATGTTCCCATCTCTGTAACACGTCCAAATAGTACTCGGTGTTTTTCAACATAGTGTCCTTGTAACTCTACACACTTCTCCCAGCGATGTTCCCATCTCTGTAACCCATCCAAATAGTACTCGGCGTTTTTCAACATAGTCTCCTTGTAACTCTACACACTTCTCCCAGCAATGTTCCCATCTCTGTAACCCATCCAAATAGTATTCGGTTTTTTCAACATAGTCTCCTTGTAACTCTACACACTTCTCCCAGCGATGTCTCATCTCTGTAACCCATCCAAATAGTACTCGGCGTTTTTCAACATAGTCTTCCTGTAACTCTACATACCTCTCCCAGCGAATGTGAATTGTGTGAATTGTGAATTGTGTGGGGTAAAGAAAGCATAGAATTATGAAAAAAAATGCGGGGAGGTCGCAATGAGGCGAAAAAGGTTTTGGGAGGAAAAATGGGAGAATGTAGAGAAGAGGATGATAGCTCTAAAAATGTTAAGGGGAAAGGAGGAAAGGAGGAAAAGAAGTTAAGAAATATTGGTGATTTATTGCAGAAAATAAATGAAAAATGTGAAAGAAATTAATAATATAACAAAGGAAAATGTGGGGGAGGAAAGGGACTAATTAAGTGACAAGGATGTATGGAGGTAAGAGCTACCTGGCAGAGCAGAAGACCAGGGTGTCATGTAAGCCAAGGTAGCAACAAGGTAAAGACAAATAAATGTAACCTTAAGTTGTAAATTGTAAAATTTTGGAATATGCACAGTAAATATTTTATTCATTCAAAGTGAAGAAGGCAATGAGCTTCTACTGTCTCAG
Source organism: Mantis religiosa (assembly GCA_030765055.1). Lineage (NCBI taxonomy): Eukaryota > Metazoa > Arthropoda > Insecta > Mantodea > Mantidae > Mantis > Mantis religiosa. The sequence continues at coordinate 204,871,813 of CM060952.1, read as the reverse complement.
TTTAGTATATCGCTTACGAGCAGTGTAATCTCTCATCCGCTTTAATATTAAAAGTTGATTTACCATTGTTTGGGCTTGACTTTCTAAATAAGACATTGATTTCTCTATGTTTGTTTCTGCTTGTGCGTGTATCTAAACACAAGTAATTCATTAACACTGTCTGAGTCTGATTAGCTTTTTTTTTTGTAATTTATGTTCTCCAACTTTCTTTAATCATATCGGACGATGAATGTAAGGGTTTAAATGATGCTCAAATGAGCTTAGGGTCCATGGAGCTTATAGATACCCGACATTCGTCTTTCAGGATAAGGAAAATCTCCGAAAAAAAAACCTTATTCAGGTAACTCACCCTTACCTGAGTCTGAATACTTCACACTTTTCAATTTCAGTAACACCTGCTCTGTAATTGGTTTAAAAAATCCGTCACTTATAAAATCTTGTTCATAAGCATCGCTACATACGTCCATATTTTAAAAAAAATACTAAAATCATCTTGCTCATTTATTTTCCCTTCTTCTTCAATCTTGATTTCTGGTAAGTCACTCTCACCAGGCCGCGACTTTGTCAGAGTTTCTTTTCCAACCTGCTCTCAAAAAAAAAAAGGATAAAATTTAACACTTAATAAAGCCAATACAGCGACACCATCATGTGCAGTGAAATAACAGCTAAGCGGTGCAACAATAAACTGACACCACAGCATCCGACTGGTCCGTGATACTGAGAACTGTTTGTCGTATGCTAACTGGAAATGATATTTATTGGATACTACATAGTGCACAACAAAGGCTCCTGTTGCGCTGACTAAAGGTAATGAGAAAGTACTGAACTTCCAGGAAGCTACTCTCAGACATTACATTAACATGAAAGTATTGTCCCTCAGGGCTTAAGAATGCGTTCCGAAAGGCCCGAAAGTTAAAAAATGAATACAAAGAATACTTCACTGAAAACTACCCAGATTTAGAAGCTAAAGTGTTCCCATTGCCTGTACTGACACGCTGATCTAGCTGGTTTAATTTAGTACTTTACACTGCCAGCAATTTTAATGCAATTGTCGATTCCTTTTCTTTAAGAAAAGCTTTCAGTTCCTGTGCAAAATTTGTTAAATGATCATTTCTGCGATGCGAAGTGCTGCAATATTGGAAATGTACAATTGCAGATTGATAACAGAATAAAATAAAACAAAAACCCGTAAAAATAAAATAAAACCTGTGGCTAATCATGCTTTATCTCGTATTAACTCGCTAAGAACCAAATGTCAAATGTTAGAGTGTAGTCACTTTGGAAACAGAGTAAGTGCACTTGTAGATAATATCATGGATTCCATGTGTTAGAGAACCAGTAGAAGAGTATCTAAATGTTTGTCTAAACTGAACTACATTATGGCAAAGGCCACTGATGATGTAATAACCATAAACGCTCATTTGTTACTAAATCAAGTATAGGTGATATAAATCTAGTAATGGCAGCATTTGAACAACTAATTGCATTTAAAATCAGTGATATTACTTATGATTCCGATTTGCTTCTTTGCAACAAAGAGCTCTGCGACATTGTTGAACAGCAAAGCCATGATGGTAACAATAACAGATAAGATGTAGTAACAGCACTCCTAGCATTGAAGGCAAAAGCTGATTCTTACAGCAATTTCTAAGAAAAGACCTTTCAATATCTTAGGTTTGCCGATATAAAACACTATCTCTGCATATAACTTAGTTGTGACAGACAAAAGAACAAAGTTGTTGTATGCTACAGTTTGGCGATGTGTGATGTATGACATTTGATCATATTCATGTTATCTACTATCTGCTTATTTGAAATAAAATATTTTAATGTTCAAAAAAGGGGTTCTAACAGTTGTGCTGATTACCTGTTACTTTACATTTCAGACATAGCCTACTCATTAACTCCTCCCAACAACAACAACAAAAAAGCGAAAAATTAATGAAAATTTAAGCTAAAAAACCACAAAACACCACCAATCAAAAGTATAACTGTCAACACAAAGCTTGCCTCGGTAGCGTGGTGGTAGCGTGCCTGCCTCACGTTGAAGAGGTCCCGAGCTCAAAACTCAGTCACGGTGAATTAACTGGATAAGGTTTTTCCGGGGGTTTTCCTTATCCTGAAGGGCGAATGTCGGGTTACTCAAAGCTCTATGTAAGCTGGGCTCATTTGTGCATTATTTCATCCATTCCATTCATCGTCCGATATGACTTAACGCTGGAGGACGCAAATTACAAAAAAAAAAAAAAAAAAAAAAAAAATTGTCAGCACAAAATCTTGTCTCTGGTTATCAGGTACATGCATTACTGAATATATATGTGGAACTTGTGTTTCAGTAAGCTAAGGAGTGCTTTGTTAAACTTAAATTAGAAAAGTATAGTGTGTGCTACACTATGTATGAAATTTTGCCCGCCTCGGTAGCGTAGATGGTAGCATGTCTGCCTCTCCTTCAAGAGGTCCCGAGTTCGAATTTCGGTCAGGATGAGTTACCTATATAAGTTTTTTCCGGGGTTTCCCTTATCCTTAAAGACGAATGTCGGGTAACTCTAAGTTCCATGAATCCTTATACATTTGAGCATCATTTTACCCCTTCCATTCATCGTCCGATATGACTTAACGTTGGAGGACGTAAACTACAACAACAAAAATGAAATTGCGCCATCCCTCGGCCTTGCAACCGCGGAGTACTCACTCTGGTCTGGCTAGTTCAGAATTCTGAGCGCTACCTCTTTCGGGACATGGCGCTCTTGGACTGGCTGGCCAGTCGAGCTGGTTGAGACAGTTCGAGACCCGCGTGGTGTGGTGGTGATTGTGTGTAAGCCGGAAGAGCAGAGAGCCTGATGGTCTTTAGTTTTTGCACCTTATTGTACCTGGGTAAGTAGCGAGTTCCCTTTATGCTTTCCTTGATGGGCTTTACTGTAGTATAATTTTCAATCATTATGGTTATGCTCTGCTTATCGTGGGCTTTCCTCCGTTTAAAGTACATACTCGGTTGATTTACCACTCATTATGTTGTCTGTTCTGGTGCCAGACGTGTTTGTGCATACCTTTAACTGTATTTTCAATATCGAATTTTTGGGTTTCGCTGTGAATGTTTCAGTTAATAAGGAGGAAAGGTAATTGGAGAAGTCTTGATATAATTGCGATATAGTTAGGTTTTATTTAGAATTTTTATATTACACCTTTTTATAAAGAATTTTATATAAAATTTTATATGATATTTGTATAAAATCATGCTTTGTTCCTCTTGTTTTTGCAATTATTGGCTTAGTGCAATTACTGTTTCGCATTTTAATATTTTTATTCACAACCTTCCGCCTTCTCAGGTGCACATTCGCTACAAGGTCTGTCCCATTTGATTTGCTATAGCAGTGATCTGTTTACTCATTCCTGAATTCTGGCTATAAGATTACTTAATTCTGTAAATTATTCTCTATTAACCAATCTCTACAGTGGTAGATGCATTTAAGTGTATTTGCATTCAAGTGTACAACATCTTGTCTCATTAGTTTGCCTGTTATATATCTAAGGTTCTGTTTTCTTCAGCATTTTGTAGATGCAAGTTTGCAAAAGAGGTAACAGCCAAAAAGAGAGAATAATATGTACATAATGTGGGCCAAGTTCAGGAATATTGGTTGTTCTAGCTATCAAAGTCGTTCTCCTGTGTTCCTTCTTACAGTGAGACAACCCTTTCGTTTACTGCCTTACCTTATCTGAGATTGTTTTGCTGTTTACACAGTCGTACGGGGGAAGGTCCGGCGCAGGAGAGATGGGAGATCTGGTATTACCTGTAAACTTTTAAACTGATTTTAAAGAAATTCATGAACAGTTGAACAGTTGTGTGAGTATTTTAGTTTAGAAAGGACGTTTATATCTTTAAGAATAATGCTCGTGTTAAGTTACTGTATTCGATGTCCTTTATCTAACTCATTTTAGAGTTTGTTAGACGTTTATAAACGTGAAATCGATTTCAATTAGAAAGACGAATTAACATCATTCTCTTAAGATAAGTGAAGTTTTTGTTACAAATTATTATATTTGTATAATATTTATTGCTTCACTGTAGCTACCTTCATTTTCTACGTAATCATAAAGTGTTTTTCATGATGTACATATTCCTTGATACTTTTAAATGTTTTATTAAATGGTTTGCTTTGTAAAATATACTTTTTGTGCATAGTTAAAGGCAGGGGAAGACAAGTAGTGGCGGCGTGACTTCAGCTGCTCAGCTCTAACCGTCAAATACGCCCGAAACGAAAGGCAGGTTAGCGTGTGACGTCAGCGCGCTGATTTCTGCTGCCTAAAAGGAAATAGTTTGAAGTGTGCGGGTAGGAAAGACAGGAAACCTATCAGGTATTAGTAACATGTACACCTCACATCTTGAGTGTTGTAATATTAATGCGAACTGCTTTAATTACACAATTGGTCACGGATTATAAACAATTTCATTTTGAAAGAGTAGAGTCAGTCTGAAAAATTCAATGCCATAGCCGGGAATTTGAACCACGGATCTTCTGGTTTCCATCCAGCCACTCTAAACCATTGAGCTAGTATGGCCAACCTGCCAACATGACATTTAAGCGGCTGGACGGAAACCAGAAGATCCGTGGTTCAAATTCCGGCTATGGCATTGGATATTTCAGTCTGACTCTATTATTTCATAGCGTGTCCTACACACGACTAGTGTGAAAGAACAATTAATTTCCAATTTAATTTTTGCTCTGTGCTATGAGGAAATACATAAAGCTTACACTCGTAGTTTATCTGAAGGTCAGGCATTATATAAAGTAAATAAAAACGTAATTTTCTCTGCAAATTAGAGGAAACCCATTCAGAACAGAATTACGCGGACATTTTCCGGCACTTTCTGTTACGTTTTTCTTTAACTAGTATATTAATGTCGGCACGCACTGTCTGGGAAATTTGTAATCGAAGGCTGCATATTAGACAGTGATACTACAAAGTAGCTTGGAGTTTCGACTTTACTAATTCCATTAAAAAAAATTTAAAATAATTGCTGGCACCATGTCCGTGCGGCAAGTGAATACAACCTCGGAAATCTGGTTCGAGGGACATTCTTGTAAAAATCAGCCAAATATTGCTTGTGTGTATATTTATCCTAAAATAAATCTTCACATTGTAAATTTATAATCTTCGCAAAAATAAAGCGAAAGATGAGCCAGTGCATAACGCATCCTTATATGAAGTCTAATTTCTTCATTTTGAATGTAGTCACGTGCCAGTCCTAATTCTTGCACATTTCTCCAAACACATTGATTGAAATGATAGCTGCAACCAGAAATTTGTACAGTTGGAAACAAAAGATAGCACCACGCTCAAATCTTCAATTACTTACTACAGCCTGCCAGTATCCTTTCTTTTTCTTATTTGGAAGAGGAGCGTATACCACCAGCATGACATTCGTTTCATGACTTGTACTTCCAAGCTCGGCGTATATGGTGTATATTTGGCTATATTGTTTGCCACAGCTTTTCAATGTACAGCTTTTGTCACCTGAGAGTCACCTTCACAGTTAAACCGGAAGAACAGTTCCCTGCCCCCGGAAACCTAGATAACTATCTAGGAGGGCTGTTCAATTAACGATGATCACATTTTTTTTGAAAACGTACCTCTACTCATCCTTTTTAAAATAGTCTCCCCTGAATGCGATGTACTTGTCCCAGCGTTTCTCCCAGTCTTCAAAAACATCCTGGAAACTATTTTTTTAAAATCCTTCACAATCGCCTTCGTAGCCTCCACTACTGCTTCTGATGATGGATAATGTCTACCACGAAGGCGTTTCTTCAAGTTAGGGAATAGAAAAATGTCACATGGGGCTAAATCCGGACTATAGGAAGGTTGAGGAATGCACTTCTTGTTGACTTTTGCAATATATTCAGCAACAACTTTGGCAATATCCGGCCGTGCATTATCGTGTTGCAGCATCCAGCCTTCTTCATGGAAATGTGCTCTTTTGCGCCTGATATGGACCTGCAATGTTTTCAGGACATCCCTGCAGTATTTTAAAGTTACTGATGTGTGTGCAGGTACAACATGCTGATAAACCATTCCATGAATATCAAAGAATGAGATGACCATAACTTTCCCAGCAGAAGCAACCACTTTTGCTTTTGTGGGGGTTGGCGATGAAGGAGATTTCCATACTGAGCTTTGCTGTTTGCTCTCAGGATCAAAATGATGTAGCTCAGTTTCATCAGCAGTGATTAGGTTTGAAAGAAACTCCGGAACTTCCTGCAACATCTACTTTAACTGCATGCTTTTGTTCTGGTATCAACAGTCTTGGAACCCATTGCGCACAAACACGTCTAATGTGTAATTTTTCTGTCTCCAACGTATGGGTGGCACCCAATGAAATGTTCTGTATTTCAGGAAGTGATCTTAAGGTAACTCGTCGATCCTCTCTCACAATGGCAGCAGCAGTGTTGTTTTCTTCCGTAAGAGCCTAAACTGGAGCACCGGTCCCACCTTCCTTCCTAATTGTCACCCCTCTTTAAACACTTCAAACCTCCTTCGAGCTGTGCTGTAGGGAAGAACAGACTCTCCATAGGCCTCAGATGAAGATTTGTTGTGATGAAATGAGAATTTCAAAGCCGCATACTGTTCCTCGCGTGTGACCTCCACTGCATCGGTAGGCGATACTGAACATGTCTAAACTTGACTGTTTCTCACAGGCGCGAACCAGAAGTACCAACATGAAACTACCACGGCGTGTTTGTTTCACATTAAGCTAACAAAATATAATAAGATTGAATTTTAAAGAGAAAAATTATAACCTTACAAAAATAAAGATCATTCTTTATTGAACAGATCCCGTATATGCCTATTTGCTGATTTGTGTAACTGCTAATGTGCCGAACTGCTACAAAACAGCAGAAGTGCGATACCCTTAATTAAATACCCTACATTGTAAGGGAGTAGGCACCACCAATTCAAAATATAGTTATGATTTACCGGACAGTTTTTACAGGAACATGATCGGAACACATAAACATTGGACTATGTTAGAAGCTTTTACGTGCAAGAGTTTAAATATAACATTTTAATATCACATTATTTCTGTATACACCTGTTTTTATTGTGTAAAAACTGCGCCAGTCTGGGCCGCTTTATACATAAAGAACAAAAGGAACTGACGTGAATAGCACCACATCGGTGGATGAGTTCATTAGTTAGTTTTACGTGCAGTTATTTTAATTTGCAAAATAAAGGATTCCCCTTGCATCAATTAAAACTAATCCCCGAAACACAGAGGAAACGAGAGAAGAAATAAACGAGTCCAAATTCGTTGAAATTTTGCTGTGACAATAATCAAAACTCCCCCCCCCACCTCTCCGTTGAACCGATGTAACATACAGAGCTGCAAGCTTTAATAATGAAACACGCGATGTGACATCATTTACACAGACTCGTAGCACATTAATGTGCAACCTGATTTCCAACTGTAAAACCTGTCATACATGCAACGTTCTCTGTTGTATGTAATAACACATTTAACTATGAACTTGTATGGGAAGTGAAATAAGTGTTTAAATCTTTAAATACAGTATTTTCATTCATACGGGGTTAAATGAATTTACAGTGTGTTCCAAAAGAAATGTTTTTATCAATGCAGACACAGACATGAATCTTCCAGCTTTTCTAACAAATGTCAGGCGCGGTTCTGTGCGAATTGATGAGGTAACTCTGAAATTGGCTGACCCAATTTCGCAAAATCAGCATCGCAAAAACAGATTTTCTAATGAAATAACAGTTTTTGAATTTTGATGGCACTTCCCTCTGTATATGCCCATCGGGATTGCTCAGGCCGTTTCGTCTGTGGCCCGCTTTCGCTAGGCTCGGATTCGACTCCCGTGGCCGACCTACCTTACCCATGTTTTTCGGTGGTTTTCCCGGGTCGCTAGGGGAATAATGTGTTGATTAATTACATCCCCCGAAATTCCTGTCGCTCCATTTCATCTTCAAAATCATTTTATGTCATCTCTGATCTGGTGGGGTACAAACCTCTTTCAGGGTACAAATGTCGGCTGGAGTATCGGCGGTGCATGACACGATGACATGCTCTGAGGAAAACTACTTCCTCCTCCGGTCGGCCGGTTGTCGGTCTCCGCTCCTCTGCTAGGACTATTTCGGGACCACCTCCGCGTAAGGGAGGGAATCCGTCCCCTTCAGCTGCCGTGGTGCCGGCGCTGCGCACCCCTAGCACTCGTGGTACCTCTGGCTATACTAGAGGAATCTTGGGCCGAACATTCGAGCCCCTCTCTGATAGGGAGTTGTTCGGATTCGGTTAGACTCGAGGGGACAGTGGTTCCAGATACACGTGGGAGATCGCGTAGGTCTCCGAACGGGGTTGAGGGAAGCCATTACTATTCCCGGGTACTAGCCTGCAGAGCTAGTAGAAGTTGTGCTAGATCACCAGGTGGCCCTACCGTGTTAATCGGTAGCCTTCGCCTTTGGGGTTGGCACGCGTAAGTGGCATATCGAATTCCATCGCGTCTTGAGTCAACAGGACCAGATTGGGGGGGGGGGGGTTGTTAGTCTCTAGGTCTTGCACTATTTAGTCTCTAGGTCTTCCACTATGGAAAGCCTTCCGTAGGGAAGGGGATCCGTCCCCTTCAGCTACCGAAGTGCGGGCGCTGCGGATCCTTAGCAGTTTTGGTATCTCTGACGTTACTAGAGGAACGTTGGGCCGAACATGCCCAGCCCCTCCCGCAGGGGTGTTGTTCGGATTGGGTTGGAAGCGAGGGGGCAGTGTGTTCCCGAAACCCACGGGTAAATGTGTACTTCCGGCCAGACTACGGCCGCCCGGAGGGGGTAGAGGGTTGCCTGAATAGTCCCGGGTACTAGCCTGCAGAGCTAGTAGAAGGTGTGCTAGATCACCTTTCGGACCCACCGAGGTTATCGGTAGTCTTCCCTGCGGGGTTGACGCGCATAAGTGGCGTATCCACTTCCATCCCGTCTTGACGTTGTGCTCAGCGGGGGGGGGGGGGGCTTTTTAGACTCAAGGTATTGCCCTATGGAAAGATCTTCGGAGTTTCCATCGCTGCCGGGTAGAAGGAGGCCCGGGTCCTTGGTCCTACGTGTCCAGGAGTAATGGGAGTAGAACCTCTGCACTTAAGTTAACTATGGAAAGCCCCACGGAGGCGCCGTGCGCCCTTTCGGGACAGCTCTGTAACTTCCTGGTCGAAGGAGGAAGCCCGGGTCGTTGGTTCTACGGGTGCAGGACTAACTGGAGTAGAACTTCTGGCATCAGCAATTTCGGGACCACCAGCCAGAGACCTTTAGTGTCGGATCGCCTGTCTTGGCTGCTGGGCTCGTTGCCGTCTCGCTGTAGGGGGGCGAGTTCGTTGTCCTGATCTGTTGGGTGAAAGTCTCTATCCAAGTAAAGGCTAGGGACCCTGCCCTCCGTACTGTCGTGGCTCTCGGGTCAGCCACCCTCCGTCTCCTTCGCCTTATTCCTCCTCCCAGGGGTGCCCCACCCCCTTGTGGGCATAGGAACAATGGGCCCAGCATGGTGGTCTACATACCGGAATCCCCTCCGTAATGAAACCTCAATCGGAATCCCTCTGTATATGAATCCAAAAATTTCTTAAAATTACCTTTATTTAAATATTCCTTGCTTTCATTATGTGCACTTGTCACTTGTCTACTTTCCTAATGAGATATTGGATGAAAAGCCTGTTAAGCTTAACATTATCATTGTATTTTACACTATATTTTGACTTTGTGGGTTCGTGAAATTAAAAGTCCAAATGCACAAACTCAAAATGTTCTTTATTTCCTTCGAGTTACAGTTGGAACACTTGCCGATTACATAGAGTTACGTAGCGCACACAATTACAATTCACCAGTTCGTCTGACACAGGTACACTCCACACTCACAATTACGTACAAGTCCTCTGATACACGTACTCAGTCTTCCAGTCCGTTTGCTAGCACGGCCCTCCTCACGGCTGCTCGCCAAGAACTGAACTGACTTCGCTTCGCTTCGCAGGTACTGGCAGGCTGTCTTAGCCCGAAGATTGTTGCTGTGTGCCCACCCAGGATAGGGTTTAACCACAGATAGGATTTTCTTTTCGGGATGGTTTAGGATGGCTGTTTTTGTTTGAGGATGCTGGATTGATTTCGAGGTAGTTTAGTACTCCTCTAGAAGGATAAAACGCTTTCCTTTAGCACCCTGGCGTTGAAGGATTTATTTTGATTTTGAACTGATTTTTGTTAATTTTGAGACCAACAACTCTTGGTAGATTATGGGAGCTTAGCTTTTGCTGCTGCTGGAATTGCTCCGTGGTTACCTCGGATGCCCACAAGCCATGCGGAAGACCCGGAATAGTCGGCGACGACGTCTGGTTGGATCATAATCACAAAGAGACCTAACCAGGGCACTTCTGTGCAAAGATAACTGTTCGTATAATTTTGTAGCCCGGCGTCTAATTTCATCTTCCACGTATGGAAGACCCGAGGCTTCATGGAGGAACCTCACTGGGAAGAATCGGCCTACTGAATAGATGGACCTAAGTCCTCTATTCTGACTGCGTTGAAGATGTGTCATCCAGGAATCTGCGGCCATGCCCCAGACCTCGCAGGCATATAGCATCAACGGGACTATAAGAGCTCGGAATAGGTATAGCCTTACGCGGACTGGCATCGATCGAGAACCAAGCATAGTATACAGGGAAGCAATAGCTCCCTGAACCCTCGCCGAGAGTTCCCTGATGTGCCGATGGAAAGTCAGACCCTTGTCTAGCTCTACTGCCAGGTATTTGTTAGAGGGTACCCATTCTATCCTTCGACCTCTGAAATGGAAATCGGGGCAGTCTGCGGGTGTGTGGCGCTTGGTGAAAAGAATAGCGTGGCTTTTGTCCGGATTAACGGACATCCGCCAGCGCCTGCACCACTCTTCTGTGAGACGGAGGTGTCTTTGAATTGGTTTGAAGGTTCTGCGAATATGTCTGTCTTTGCAGAAGAGCAGCACGTCGTCAGCATAATGTGCCATTTCGACGCGCGGCTCGGTTAGGAAGTCTGCCATATATACACTAAATAGTGTGGGAGATAATACAGAGCCTTCTGGGACTCCGCCTGTCACGGGTCTGAGAGTAGATGTTTGCCCCGCAACTGTGACTTTAAAAGTGCGATGTTTTAGAAAGCTGTGTAAGATGTTGATTAATTTATTTGGCAGGTCCAGGTGGATAAGCTTGTGAAGGAGTCCGGTGTGCCAGGTTATAGAGAAAGCCTTCTCGACGTCCAAAGACACTGCTGCCGTGAACGCCTGTTCCTGGAAATCCAGGGCAGCCGTCTCCACGACTCTCAGTAGCTGTTGGACTGTCGAGTGCCCCGGACGAAATCCAAATTGATAAGCAGGTATGTCACCCAATACTGGTGACAAGCGGGTGAGTATTATCCTCTCGAAGACCTTCGAGAGGGTAGATAGGAGACTGAACTGACCCGCGAACTGCAGGCCTTATATAGGAAGATCGCTGTTTCTGGAAGCTTCGCGTCTCGGAACGCCGTCGCGACTGTTCCAGACGTCAGGGGTAAGGGAAATAGACGGTAGAGTCCCTAGTGATGTTTTTCCAACAACCCCCTCAGTGCACGCTAAAAAATAAATGGTTAGGCGTGTCCTGAATGCCTCCTGTCCCTCACTCAGCTGTCAGTTGCTCGTGTCTTCTGATAATTGGGTGGCAATATACACGTGTTTATAATTATCTGTGATTTTACAGCGTAAAATGTTACATCAATAGCATCGCTACGGATCCGCTAGCGACTTGTGATCGTATTTGATGTGCTGACAGCAGCTTTGAGGCCTCCCTCTACCGGCAGGTAAATATACTATTCCAGATTTGGGTCTGCCGGCGTAATATAAAGGTGCGTAATTTCGCCTGGTGCGTAGATACGAAAATGCTTTTAAAAACTATATACTGCAATGCACTGCAAATCTAATTATGCAGCCGTAAAGGTATACCATGAAGAATATACGAAATGATAAGTCAATGAACACTTATTTCACAATGAACACCTGTTTTCCTGTTATAGTAGACATATATGCATATTGTAAGCCTGTCACATAAAATATAAATATTTCATTTTGATCTCAATTATTTTCTAACACCCACGGTTTCTGCACAGTGTAACTTCATTACAAACCAGAAAATTAGCAGAACATGTTCTAGGAATGAAAAATAATTTAGTGTTGCTATATATACAAAGCTTTTATCCAGGTACAAACAAGAAAATATCTTTAGTACATAGTCTTATGTGTCCATTTTCTTATATTTCCTTTCTCTCTTCCCCTTAAACATTGTATTGCGAGAAGGTATGCTTGAGGCCTTTCTGTCATAACATTATTTATTGCTTCTACATTGGGACTAGTCGCTTTATTAGCGTCCAGTGTCTTTTGTTTTGTAACTGATCCTGTATCTTGGAAATGTTTGATGCACCTATTGGTTTTAAAGTACCTAAGGATACCAACATTAATATATATGTTAATTAATGGTGAGAATGACAAAAATGTGTATAGCTTTCTAATAAAACGTAAGACGTTTATGTTAAAAACAAAAGTATGTCAATTTGACGGTACCTGGACACTTTTGACAATATTGTGACTTTGTAGGTTTGTAAAATTAAAAGTTCAATTACACCACTCAAATGTTCTTTATTTCCACCTTATTCCAATGTCACAATTACAATTTCGTAATGTACACAATTAAAACTAAGCCAGTTCGTCTTTCCATGTACACTCGGCGCACCTCACCTATTGCTTGCCCGGCTCACTCAACTCAACAAACTCTCGCCTCGCTTGTATCGATTGGCGGCCCGAAGTTTCTCGAGTCTCCTTTTATGGAGGGGTAAAACATTCTCGAAGCTTCGTGTTCCTTCGAGTGGCAGGAGGAGGGGTAAACGAAGACCCAGCCACCCCTGCGTCTCCCCTCCCTCCGCCGGCCCTCATTTATTGATCGGCATCGTAGGCTGGCCGTTTGGGTAACAATATTATACTCCGAGGGACTTGTCTAAATGCTGGATAGCGTTGCATAAACTGCTCTATGAAGCGGTTTAAATTATATTTATATGTCGCACCACTTTTAATGCCGGTACGAGAGTAGCATTCAACCATGAAGACGCGGTGCTCTGTGTTCATATTGAAGCGCAAAAGGAGATGGTGGCGCACAGTTCCACGTTGCCGCTACAGTTTGAAGCAATAATACGTTCGGTGGGTGGGAACGTTCCTCTTTACTACCAGAAGCAAAGATCTTTGTCCCTCTCCCGAGCCAGAGTGAAATCACACAAAGGATGTGAATCCACAGACTGAAATCTTGCCCAGAGGGGAAACCATGAACGGGCTTCGTACCCGAGATACCAACCCAGCTAGCCTGCAGGTGTCATCTAAAATCAGAGATAATTACCTAAAGGTACCGGCCAGCCTACACCGTCTTTAACTCGAATTTAGAATGACCATACATTTCAGATTTTAAATGTATAGTTAATAATAGAATGCTCATTTGTTTCACAGAAAAGCCAAAATATTTCTGAAATAAATTGAGCAATTCCTATATCTTAATTTCCAAGAATATGTTGAATCTTAGGTATTAATATGAAAGAAGACACATTTAGGCTTTAGAAATATCCGAACTTAATAACAAAGGTGTATATATAACGGAGCAGTACCCTAAACCAATTCTCAATAAGCGGTTTAAAATTTTCAAGATATGTTTGATGCAACAAAGTAACCTTAAATTGTGCAAATACAGGCACACTTTTAATCTGGGCTAGCCTGAACGGATAAAAAAGAGCACTTGTAAGAAAATTTTGTAAATGGAATATTCAAACGCAAGGCTGAAAGAGGAGTTCCACTTTGAATGCAACAAACACTTCTGATTTTTAGAACGTGTGCGAGTGAGAGTATTTGTTTGATATAAGAATGTCATCAATTGCCTCATTGGTTTAATAATGCACAGTTTCGTATCCTGTGTCTCTTAAAATTGTCAATAAATTCATCTTATTACAATCCCAGGATTTTATGTAGGTAATTTTGATGTAATTAATGAGTCAGACATTGCAAGTTACGAGAGTGGGTAAAAAAGTAATGCCTCCTATTTTTCTTCCCTTATATAAGTAAGTTATGTGAAAACTGAATTTGACGCAATTCCCCAAACCTTCTTCTCCAATCCCCTGCAGTAGTAACTTCCTAAGTCAACAGGTGGCAGCACTACATCCTCTTGCAAAATGGCTGACATCAAAATTCGTATTAGACAGCGTTCTGTGATTGAATTTTTGACTGCGGAAGGTGAAACGCCAATTCGCATTCAGGAAATGCTAAAAAATGTGTATGGTGGTGCAGCGGTGGATGTCAGCACTGCTAGACGATGGGTTCGTTGCTGTAAATAAGCTGAAGAGCAACTGGCATTGGCAGATGGAAAGCGAAGCGGCAGGTCTATGACTGCAGTGACTCCATGCAGCATTCAATGAGTCGATGACATCATTCGTGGTGATCGCCGGGTAACAACAGGTGAATTGTGTCGCATTACCTCCCTCAGTAAAGGCAGTGTGATGACGATTATTCAACAACTGGATTACTCAAAAGTTTGTTCACGTTGTGTACCAAGAAAGTTAACTGACCAAAACAAAGAAACAAGGAAAACAATAGCCTCCGAACACTTGCAGCGCTTCAATTTTGAGAGAGAGGAGTTTTTACTGGAGACGAAACGTGGGTTCATTTTTTAACCTGAATCAAAGAGGCCGTCAATGGAATGGCATCACACGTCACCGAAGAAAAAAGAATTCAAAACTCAGCGGTCGGCAGGGAAAGCTATGGCGACAGTGTTTTGGGATGCAGAGGGTGTGCTTATGATTGATTTGTTGGAACAGGGATGCACAATAAATTCTGTCTGATTAGTCAGAACCGTCAAAAAGCTAAAAGCACGGTTCGCCGTGTTCGCCCAACAAAAACTGTGGCGGATGTTCTTCTTTTTCATGACAATGCAAAACCACACACCAGCCGTTATGCCACTGTAGAAATTGAGAAATTGGAATGGCAAGTCTTACCTCACGGACCTGGCACCATCAGACTTTCATCTGTTCGGGCCACTAAAGGAAGCTCATCGTGGGATTCATTTTGAAGACGAGGAGGCTGTGAAAACGTCCGTGAGTCAATGGCTTAGGAAGCAACACCGTGTGTTTTACCACAATGGAATACATGCCTTAGTTAAAAGTTGGACCAAAACTGTGGAAAAGGACGGAAATTATATTGAATAGTAAAAATTAATCATCAATGTTGTAGTTTTCAAGTTATGTATATTGGATTGAATTTTCTTGGTAATTAAAGGAGAAAAAATAGGAGGCACTACTTTTGACCCATCTTCGTACATATAGCTTTAAGTTGTTCAAAGTGATACATGTCCATTTACCAAACATAATTGTATTAACTTAGTGAACATTTACCTATGATGATATTGCTTATTAGAGATAAATTTCTTAGCTACTGAACTGTAATTCTACGTACTCGGTATTACAGGTTGATCATCAAACGTTTTGTTTTCTGTGCTGGGTTAAAAAATTGCCTCGACGTTCCTCAATTGGAACAGCACACAATGGCAAATACATTGGGAGCAACAAATGTAAAGCAACATTTTGGGGCTAACCACATCTGCCACATGCTTTGTTGGCGTTTGTGGCAACGCGTTCGTTTGGGCAGGCTTGATTTCCGTTCAATGAGTCATTGTCGTACGCTTGAATTTTCAGCTATTTTCCAATAAATGCACCCACATTATCCAGAGTTCCTGAAATACTTTCAACTTCCTGTTTTTGCTGTACCAACTGTATTTACAGACTCATTTAATCCAAATGGTTCACCAGGTATGCCTTTGTCTGCGCTACTTTAAACCAAATTCTTTAACCATGTATTGTTTTCAAGTATCCCCTAGCTTAACTGCTCATACCCTTTAAACTGGATGCTGTAAATGATTAGTGATGTGCACTTCTCCCTTTTGATTATTCAAATCAGTTACAGAAACATGCGCAACAACGATTCAGATATGAACCAGAGTACCCAATTAAATTAATTGGGAGTCGATTAATGACACTAAACAACACTTACTTTTAAATTTTCCCGGAACTAGTTTCAGAGGCCTTCCCTCTATCTTCAGCCGGACATCGACTGGTTCTCATTGGTGTAGCTGGCAATATTTTGTCATCGGTCTCCTCTGGTGGCGGTTCTAGGAACTTGCTGAACAAATCTTTCTGGGGGATGTCGAAATTGAATACTTTGTTCCTATTTTTTAAATAAAGATTTGCTCCCATGTGGACAGTTCTTCTTTTCCTGTTGTATGTTTCAGTAATTTTGTTTCTGGATTTATGTTGTGGTTTTTTCCCCAAAAATGCGTGGCAACTGCTGATTTTTCTAATTGTTTGTATTTGATGTTCCTAAAGTGTTCATTTGCCCTTGTTTCTAAATTTCTTTTGGATTTTCCAATATAAATTTGACTACAGTCACAGCATTCAATTTGATATATACCAGATTTTTTGTTAGATGGAATGGCATCTTTGATGTTTGAGCAAATTAGATTTTTTAAGGAGTAATGGTTCACTGGAGCTAGTTGAATGTTTTGTTTTTTGAGGACTTTTTTGAATTTATCAAAGGCCCATGGATGGCAAGTGAATTTTTTGAAGATCAATTTAGTTTCTGCAGCTGAGAGGGTTGTGGTTTCCTTTAGTAGCTTCTTCTTATTTGCTAAGTTCAGCAACACTGTTTTCAACACTTCCATGAAAGGATTTAACGTACCCAATCTTAAATAAATAGGGAAATAATAACAACAAATATTGCATATGCGCAATCTCTATCCATGCAAACATCAACAGAACCTTCACGATGCTGCACAATGCAAAAGAATATTCTAATATTTTTATAAGAATAAGATAAGAAACTAGACCTAGAAATGCATCCATTTTGCATTTAAAGCGCAGGTCTTTCAGTACAACAATGCCCCACAAATTGCGCAAAATTCTACAACTCTTAAACTGCTTTTCCCCATAACTGCCGAAATTTTGCAGGCACTTGTCATAGCGAGGAACAAGGTTTTGTATATCTTCTTCAAAGCAGTTTGCCGCCTGTGTATTCAACCATTGGAAACATTTTCTTTCAGCTCTGCGTCATTGTTGAAGTGTTGACCGCCAAGGAAAGATTTAAGATGCAAAAGCAGATGAAAGTCGCTGGGGCTGTACGGGGGGTGATCAAACACGTCCCAGCCAAATCCCTTTAGGACGTTTTTCGTCGCATTTGCAGTGCGTTCTCGTGAAGAAACACATCACCATTTCCTGACCTGGCATTTAATTTAATGAAAACAGTCTTTTGTTCAGTGGTGCGAATTTTGATAGTGTTTTGTCTTTGTTTATATTTGTGTTATATCCAGTGTTTCAACTTTGGTTATAGAATTTAATAAATATCCTGATGATAGGCGAGATGCACACTCCTGAAATGTCGATTCCTAATCGTCTTTACACCTGGCTTGCTTCCCGAGAGCAACTTCAGAACACATTTCTTCTAAACGGAATGAATTCTTTCATCATGTTCTAGATGAACATGCTAAATGGCATCTAAACTATCCTGGATATAAGTAGGTAAACGACATAAAAAAAAGTATCTCGTAAAGTACAGCATGGAAAGGAGTTTTCAGAAAGGCTAGACAGCTAGACCAGCTCCCAAATGTGACGTCTCCCCCTAAAGGATACTCACATCATAATTTAAGACGTATCTGGGCTGCAGTAATTACGTCATTGTATTCCAATCGAAGGATATTGCCCCTAATTAGTCACTAGACGAGCGTTCCTGATGGTAACAGTTGGAACATGCATCAGAAGGTGAACTCGTTGCTTTCACCTGCAGAAAGAGTGTGCGAGACCACGTCAAGGGAAGTTCGGCTTTACTAAATGGGGTGACAGTTGAAGGGTGTTCCGTACCCTGGAAAGAACAATTTCGGCTTATTCAAAATTGCTCAATATTCTGCATTATATTTTATGAGGAATATTGATTCTAAATTATCTCTACAACCTTCATGGAAAATACTGCTGAGACAGTAGGATTTGACCCATCTTGGATTTTTTTTTTTTTTTCAAATGAAGTTCTATCGAGGCTTTTTATATATAAATATAATGGCACAAAGGCACGCAAACGTTGCCAAAGTTGGCCAAACTGATTCACACACACACACACACACACACACACACACACACACACACACACACACACACACACACACACACACACACACAGCATTTGGCAGGCTGAGGAACAGCCCAAAAGGGGTCAAGTTGTGTACCTGCTCTGGAAAGAGCTTAATCACGTAGTGACGGGATGTGGATGTTGCAGGATGTCGGGTGAAAATTAAGTAGGCGGAGAGAAAGGAGTTGCCCGCCTCGGTAGCGTAAATGGTAGCGTGTCTGCCTCACGTTCAAGGGGTACCAGTTTGAATCTCGTTCAGGGTGAATAACCTGGATAAGGTTTTTCCGTGGTTTTCCCTTATCCTTCAGGACGAATGTCGGGTAACTCTAAGCTTCATGGACCCTGGACTCATTTGAGCATCATTTCACACAGTATATTCACCATCCGATATGACTTAATGTTGGAGGACGTAAATTACAAGAACTACAAAAAGGAGGTAGCATATTTCTCCTCAACGTCGCAGATTAGGGTGCTAAGTCCTTCATGCACCGTTGCAAGATTAGTTAATAAACTAGGAAAAACGGAAATTTAAGTATCCAGACAAATATCTTGGGTGACTGTAATTTTGTTTAGGCAGGAATGGGTGCCTAATTGTTACCGGTAGTGTCCGCAAGCCATGCGGGGTAGCCGGTATCGCTTTAAGCGACGTTCACATGGTAACTAGTCCCCAAGAGATCATACTAGGGCGCTATGATGTTGAGGTAATATCTCGTAAAATTTGGAGGCCTCCATCCTCCACATAACGGAGGGATGAAGCCTCCTGAAGTAACCTCACGGGGAACCTTCTGCATAGAGAAGACATTTATTCTGTACACGTTGCAGCATATCAGATTTGAGCCTGCGGCCATGCCCCAGGTTTCACACACGTAGAGCATGATAGGGACGGCTAGAGCCTGAAAAAGACGCAGGTTCAGGCACCACAGACCACCAAACAAGGTATAGCGATGCCGAGGCACCGCACGACCGTTGCGATAGCTCCCGGACAGTTAATCCCTTATCCAGCTTGACTCCCAAGTATTTGATTGAATTCTCGCAAGTAATCCTTTGCGTAAAATAGGTGAATGTGGGGAAAATGGCGGGAAAGCGGCGCTTGGTGAACAGAATCGCTTGGCTTCTCTCCGTGTTGATGGACAATCGCCAAAGCGTGCACAATTTTTGACGGAGGCTGAGGTGTCGTTGTATAGGGTTGAAGGTCCTGCGTAGCCAACCCTACTGCCGTCCGCACGTAAGGTGGATGTGGGCACCATTTTTTTTACCCTCCGGCTATTGGTGGTGTATTGCGGTAGTCAGGGACGAGGCATTTTGGGATTCCGCTGAGCACACCCATTAATGCGGACACTAATTTTCGCCAAGGGGCGAAAAGGGCGTGGAGTTTTCGGCCTGCTGCCATGCCCTGACAGCAGCCGGGAGTTTGCGGGGTTTGTAGACGGAATTTAGGTGGATACCTTTATTAATTTTTTGAGGGATTGCCTGTGCGTATCGTGCGTAAATATTCCTTGCCGGAAAGGCAAGCATTAGGGTTTTCGGCGAAGTACTGGATAGTTCTGGCTTCAACGAGGTGGGCTGTGGTAGCTGTAGCGTGGCTGGTGTGTATGGAGTACGTGGTGCTGTTAGGGTGAGTAGTAGTCAGACCGGTTGGCCGTGTAATGTGCTGTAAACGGGTGTTGGTTGAAAGCAGTAGCGTTGGGATGTTCTCAGTTGCAGAGTGGTGTATTTTTTTATCTTAGCTTCAAGAAGTACGCGGCTCTCTTCCATTTGTGCCACTTTCCTGTTGATGGAGGCGAGGGCTTCATTTTGTTGTGAAGCAAACTAAGGTCATTATTTTTTGTCGACGTACGGAAGAGGTTCCGTCCCCTTCAGCTGCCGTGATGCGGGCGCTATAGATCCCTAGCAATCGAGGCACCTCTGACGTTACTAGAGGAATCTCGGACCGAAATACCGAGTCCCTCACTGATTGGGAGTTGGTCGGATTGGGCTGGACTCGAGGGGGCGGTGGTACCCGATACTCGTGGGAGATCGGGTACGTCTTCTGACGGGTTTGAGGGAAGCCATATATTCTCGCGTACTAGCCTGCATAGCTAGTGGAAAGTGTGCTAGATCACCAGGCGGCCCTACGGAGGTTATTCGGTAAACTTTCCCTTTGGAATTGGCGCGCTTAAGTGGCGTATCCATTTCCATCCCCTCCCATGTCCATCGGATCCAATGGCGGGCTTGTTAGTCTCTAGGTCTTGCCCTATGGAAAACCAAACGGAGGCGCCGGACGCCCTTTTGGGACAGCTCGGTGGCTTCCTGGTCGTTAGATTGGGGGGGGGGGTGTTCAGTCTTCACTTTGTATGGCTTGTCCTGCGATTATATCCCCTGCGAAGCAAGGAAAACAAATTTACGAAACATAAAATTGTATTCCTACCTTTTAAGCTTTACCCTACATCGAACACTTTAAGTAGGGTCGGATCTACCATCCGTTATACACGTTCCAGAAATTAAATAATGGTAATGAGTTATAGTTTAAGAAACATTTGAAGTAAAGATAGTGGAATGTCTGAACTAGAAGGCGTCTTACAACCAACAAGCTATATTGTGAACTAAAGCACAGCGTTCTTTATTTGCCGAAAGGGTCGAGAGGAAATTTGACTTTAACAGGATCGGTAGAATATACAAAGTACGTTTGCGCTGGTTCAAGTTAGGAGACCCGCCTCCCACAACGCTTCAGGTTCGACGATGTGAAGCAGACTGGGGCGGAGGGTGTCAAGGGAATCAGCGCATTAGCCGAGCGAACACGAGAGAAAGTTTTTCTACGCTGGGAAACACCTGATCTCATATTCCGTGAGGTGAAAGTATGAAACGAGTGGGCGGCTTCCATTACCATTCTTGTCACTCCCGGCAGATAATGTGTGGGCTTTACGTCTAGTGGCTGCTCTCATTGTTAAGTTACACGATTACAATCAGGAAAGGTCTTCTGTTTTACGCATCAAAGAGAAAGCTTTTAAGAACAGCGTTAACTAAACAATATCACTCTAGAAATCATTGTTAAAGTGTAACATAAGCCAGCTTAAATATCTAAATTACAGAAAGCGCGAGGAGAATAAGTACATTGTTGCGTTTGAAGGCTGAGAGGTGTACCTTAAGGCAACTGCTTGCCTATAATCGAAATCTCAATGAATAGTTCACTATCCATAATCGTTGAAAACAGATAGCGTTTAAACTATTTATTATTATTATTATTATTATTATTATTATTATTATTATTATTATTATTATTATTATTATTATTATTATTATTATTATTATTATTATTATTATTATTATTATTATTATTATTATTATTATTATTATTATTATTATTATTATTATTATTATTATTATTATTATTATTATTATTATTATTATTATTATTATTATTATTATTATTATTATTATTATTATTATTATTATTATTATTATTATTATTATTATTATTATTATTATTATTATTATTATTATTATTATTATTATTAATTATCATTGTGATGACGATGACGATGAGTAGTGTTTAACGCCCGCTTTTACTACATACGGCACCGCAGGCGGTGACACTGATGATGCATGAGATGAAGATGGAGCGCCGGTGGAATGAGAAGGCGGGGGAAACCGGAGGTTCCGGAGAAAACCCGCCCCAACGCCGTGTTGTCCACCACAAATCTCACTTTGCGGTCGCCTGGGATCGAACCCGGGCCGCCTTGGTGAGAGCCAAGCGGTCTAACCGCTTAGCCACGGTGCGGCCTATGATGATGATTGTTATCATCATCTTTATTTTTATTATAATAATTATTATTTTTATTATTCTTTTTCTTGTTATTATTGCTGTTTTTGTTGTTTTCTTTTTTGGACTTTTTTGGTTTTGTGTTGTTTTCTTGTATTTCGTTTTTTGTATTGTGTTGTTGTTTTTTGTTTTTTGTTTCCTTTTTGTTTTTTTGTTATTGTTTTCTTGTTTTTTGTTTCTTTTTTGGTTTTTGTTGATGTTTTCTTGTATTTTTGTTTTTTGTTGTTTTCTTGCTTTTTGTTTCATTTTTTGTTTTTTGTTGTTTTCTTGTTTTTTGATTCTTTTTTGTTTTGTGTTGTTGTTTTCTTGTTTTTGTTTCTTTTTTGTTTTGTGCTGTTGTTTTGTTGTATTTTGTTTCTTTTTTGTTTTGTGTTGTTGTTTTCTTGTATTTTGTTTCTTTTTTGATTTGTGCTGTTTTTCTTGTATATTTTGTTTCTTTTTTGTTTTGTGCTGTTTTTCTTGTTTGCTTTTGGCTTTTCTGTTTTTTTTTTCTGTTTTGTGTTTTTTTTTATTTTGCTTTTGTGTGGTTTTTGTGTGGTTTGGTTTGTGGGTTTTGTTGTTTTCTATTGGTGGTGTTGTGGTTGTGGTGGTGGTGGTTGTGGTTACTATCATCGTCGTCGTCATTAACATAATCGTGTGTTAAATGACATGTTGTAACATATATTTTTTATTTATTATCAAAGTTTGTGATTCCTATTTTATTTAAAGGTATATTAGGAACAAAGTTTAAAAGTTATAAAAGTATATAATAAAATTACAAGACATGGCCGAATATAATACGATATCAAGATTGCAAATATTAAACACAAAAGTTAATCATTTATTTTAAGAAATATTCTTTTCGAGAAATCCATGAAATATTGATCAGTTTTATTCGAGATGCGTTCAAGTTATGAACCCCCTACTGGTTTTCTCTCACAAAGTAATCACAATAAAATGTGAAACTAGTGTCACTTCTCAACGTAATCTCCCTCTAGCCGTACACATTTTTACAAAGTCGGCGCCATGATTCCATAGCCGCTGCAAACGCTTCTGTAGGAGTGTGTTTTGACCACTGGAAAATCGCTGAGGTAATAGCGGCAGTGAATCTGCGACCATGGAGAGTGTCTTTTATCGTGGGAACAACCAAAAGTCGCTAGGAGCCAGGTCAGGTGTGTAGGGAGCAAGAGCAGTCTCATCACTTCCGTCAGTATTCGTGGCACCCACATGGATGACAATTTTCGCATTATTGGACCTTCATGCAGGATTCTGTGCACAGTTCCCACGGAAATGCCAATTTTGGAGGCTATGTCTGCAACTGTCTTGGTTTGTTGTCATACGATGTTCTGCCTTCATTCAACTGTCACAACCAGGAACGTACATTAGACACATCTCTGGTACCATCACCACATGGCTCACTCAACTGGCAATGAATTTCGTTAGCTGTCACAACACGAAAATGGAGAAAGCGAAATATTACACGACGTTGTAAAGAAAACTTCATAATTTTAACTGATAAATACCTGATTTTTTATTATCAGGCATTTTTCATCTTTTATAGAAAAATACAATAAATGTTTAATAGTATATTTTCAGGATCGAAAATTATACCAAACTCTTCAAAAAAAATTGAAAATGTTTATTTACCCAAGGATGGTAAGTAAATTTTAAAAATTATAATAGTCTTTTATTTTTTACACTTAAATAAATAAAAGATGATTATAATATTAAAATATTTACTTACCATCCTCGGGTTAATAAACATTTAAAAAAAGAAAGAGGTTGGTATAACTTTAGTTATTAAAAATAAATATAGCATTAAAAATATATTGCATTTATGCATAAAAGATAATAAAATTTATAATAATAAAAAATCAGGTATTTATAAGATTATTTGTTTTGATTGTTATAGTTTATATTGGAAAGAGAAAACGTAATTTAAAAACGAAAACGAAAGAAAATTTTCGTAACATAAAATATAAACAGACTAATACATCGGCTGTAGCAGATCATTTTTGGTCACTTAACCATGAAATAAATCCAGAAGTTAAATTATTAAAACAATTAAATGGTCCAATAGATTTAAAGTTTTGGAAAAAAATATTTGTTTTAAAAAACAAACATGACGTAATAAATATTGAAATACCGGCAGCCGATTCTGTTCTTAAATTAGTTTTATTTTCAGATTTTGGTACTACCAACAAGAACATATAAACATCTAGTGTTTAGTAACCGTGGTGACAGCTTTGTTTTCCGGGTGAAAATGTGTATAAATACACTTGAAATCGCGATCCCGGAGAATGTATAAGAATTATCAAAATTTCTTATAAGATAACTGAACTTTTAAGTTAAAAATTATTATATTTAATTGTACTTCTTTGCTTCACTGTTAATATCTTCATATTGTACGTGTTTGTTAGCTGTTGTAATTTGAACGCACCTTGTAATTCATAAAAATATGTAATAATTCAAGTTCGTATCTTTCAAAACAGGAAATAAATTTCCCTCACAGAAAATGTGAGGGAAACCTTGGAGGTAATTTCCAGAAATACAATTAGAGGCGGATTAAAGGTTCAATCGAAATAAATAAGCATAGATTTCCCCATGACCAGTTAAGAATTGAGTAAAAACATAATTGGGATTAGTGAATTTACATTTGTCTGTCAAAAACCTCTGGGAAATATAAATGGTTAGTGAAAGCATCACAATCATCTTTAACCAACTTTAGTAACGATATAGTAGTTAAAATATTCAGTAATTAGTCATAAGCTATTTAATTGTTGAGCTGTAAACAGTCGAGAACTGTTTAAACATCACATCATTAACCGCCTTTAAACTTAACAGTCACCTTAACCGGTGTGGCCCATTGTCAGCTTATCCATTGTCATCGTCCATACTCAGAAACAGCTACTATGACGCGACGGCAAAGGCGACGCACCAATTTCTGTGGCATTAACATCCAGAGAGTTGATTGCATCTTCACAATATTTCTTATACTACAGTATTGTGATATTATAAAACATTTTTAAGCTTTCTTTTCGTAAACATTTACACCGCAGGCAGCGTTCAGTGGAAACCTCGACCTGAAACCTACGAATTACACATGTGATGCATTCAAGTGATGAACATACACGAGTTTTCACTTTCTAGACGTCTCTGGCGACGTGAGGGAAATGTTTACAAACACATACATAAATACATGTACATGCTCACAGAGGAATTCATCGTATTCTCTGAATGCTATTCAGCTACTACTTTCTTCGTATTGTATCGAGAATTCTTTTCTAGCTTTACGTTTAGTAGGATTTCAATATTCGCTGTTTTATGCCATCGAATATCTAAATTCTTTATAATCACTACTAGATTTTACGCAGTTGTAGTGAAATCAGCAAATGTTGCTTAACTACAGAACTGCAAAGTTTAACAGTGGACTGAAAATTTCAATACCATAGCCGGGATTTGAACCACGGATCTTCAGGTTGCCGTCCAGCCACTCTAACCATTTGAGCTACTGTGGCCAATGTGCCGATATGACATTAAATTCTCCAACTGACTCGTGTTTTTCCCGGGAAACCTCTAGGAGTTCTCATAAACAAGAGACAACTAACTTAATGGCGACTTACAACGTGTAAGCACTTAAGGCTTAAGGCTTTTTATTTATAACTTATTTTCCTGGTGCCGGTACAATGAACCCGGCTTACAGGCTCTAAATTTACGTGGGTTTATAATTCTGGGTATGGTTTCTTATTGTCTTTGGGGTTCTTCTAAAACCCATACAGCGACCTGTTCTGAGGCCACCGAGAAGCAGTTTAATCTCGTTATTTGTCTCAGTATTTCTTTTTCTTGTTTTTATATTTACATATTTACACTGCGGTTATCTTGCACGCGCGCGTGCGCGCGCACACACACACACACTCACACACACACACACCTGGGCATACCACGTACGTCCCAATATCACAAGCACTACACTGTACAGAGTTGGCTATGTGCAATATTTACAATGTTCGCAGTTAGGCTGTGCGGCAGCGGGTAGCTGACTCCTGGGCTGCCGATGATGGCGGCCTCTGCCGGGGAGCGTGGCCTGAGCCAGGAAGGGTTTGACGCGCATAATTTTGTAGTCGTTTTTTTTTTTCTTTTTTTCTTTTTTTTTCCTTCAATATGCTTTGATTGTGGTTTGTTTTCGGTGCTTGGGTTCACCTTTCCCAATATTGTGTATGGTGGGGTTTCGATGGTGTCACATGCGCGCCCAGGTGGAAGAGGCGCATTTGTTGATGGCCTCGTTGATGCAAGGGACTTGGGTTTCTTGGTGATTTGTGGCAGTTGTAGGAGCAGACAGGATTTTGCGTAGGGATAATTTTTGTAGGGCTTGGAAATAATTTACGGCGGTGTTGGAGGCGTTGGCCCAGACCACGCAGGCGTACAGGACCACGGATAAAATAAAGGATCTATTTAGGATGATCTTCGAGCGCAACTTTAGCTGTTTGCTCCTAAATATGGGGGCGCACATCTTTAATCGCTGCCGCCCTTTGTTGGCGCTATCTCTTAGGTGGGTGGTCCAATGCATCGTGCGTGTCAACGTCACGCCGAGGTTCTTGACCTGCTGACAACAGTGTAATATTTGACCATCGACAGTTAGGTCCATTGCCAAAGGACGCCGCTTTGTAAAATATATAAGCTGGCATTTGTTCGCATTCATTTTGATCTTCCAGTCATGAAGCCATGAAAGGAAGCGGTCAATGTACCGCTGCATATCTAAAAGTCCATTACAAGGACTTTTATGATGGTTGTATATTGCAGTGTCGTCAGCATAAAGTTGCAACTTTGCATCTAGCGTCCACGGGAAAGTCGTTGGTGAAGAGTATGTACAGGAAAGGTGACACAATAGCCCCTTGTGGTACGCCAGCCTGCATCACTCTCTCCTTTGAGAAGGAGCGACCTACTTGGACGTAGAAGTGCCTGCTTTTTAAAAAATTATGCAGCAATGGCAGTGAATTTAGCACCGGCTCTATAGTTAACCACTATTAGCTACACATAATGGAAATTAATTGTTCATTCACACTGGCAGTGTGTAGGCTAAGGTATGGTAAGATAGTCAGACTGAAAAATTCAATGCCATAGCCATGGTTCAAATCCCGGCTATGGCATTGAATTTTTCAGTCTGACTCTAACTTCCCATTAAGTAATGACGTTTCTTTGACCCAATTAATTTTCTATACTCACGCCATCTCCTGGCCTGGCATTTAATTGACTGAAAACAGTCTTTTGTTCAGTAATGCGAATTTTGATAGTGTTTTGTCTTTGTTTTCATTTCTTTTATATCCAGCGTTTCATTTGTGGTTATAGGATTTAATAAATATCCTGATGATTTGAGAGATGCACTCTCTCAATATGTCGATTTCTAATTGAGAATAAATTGAGCAAGTAAAGATAGGTGTGCACTGTTCCTGTGAAGTGGTATCATATTGAAATAGTAGCACTAAATGCCCACTTCTTGTAACTCCCTTCCTTGAATTTGAGGTTGTTTACATCGGCCTCCCATGACAAATGCTCGACTGTTTATTAACCTGGAATGCGGATAATTAGATAACGCTATTAGGCAGCTTCAGACATTATTTTTTGAACTTGATATTGTGATGACCTGTTCAGTGGATTCATAATATGTGTTAGGCGAGTAAGGGCCGACACCACCTTACGCACTATAATCGTGTGTGGGAAAATGGTTCCCCTAATTACAACAGACATCTACAGTGAGTAGTGCCTCCAAGAAAAGGAAAAAAGAAAGAAAGAAAGAAAGAAAGAAAGAAAAAAAAAACTTTGGTGGTGCATCTAATTCAGTGGGGTTGGGTTGTGACAGTGATTTCTTTTTATTTTGTGGCTAAACTATCAAACTAACTGTTGTTGGGGACTTCACAGTTATCAGTGTTTTTTTAAACAAAAATAATAATTCTTTTCCTTTTTAAAGTTGTATGAATCCAAATAATGGAGATGTTAATCTTATTTTCAAGGAGGTTGAATGATGTTTTATATTCTTTTATAGACAACATACATTTTAAATTTATATATCTGAACAAAACAAACGTTAAATTAAATTAATTGGGAGTCGATTAATGACACTAAACAACACTTACTTTTAAAAATAATCAGAAACAAAATAGAATAAACTTTGGCATTTACAGAAAACCAACAGACAGACAACTACATAAAAGCTAATGGCTACAATCCAAGATCCCACAAACAGGCAATCTTTAACAGTTTAGCACACAGACTGGTCAACATCCCTCTCACAGCAGAAGAATACAAAATAGAATACAACAAAATTATTGAAATAGCACCGAAAAATGACTTTCCCAAATCACTAGTAGACAAAAAAGTGAACTTAGCAAATAAGAAGAAACTACTGAAGGAAACCACAGCCCTCTCAGCTACAGAAACTAAAATGATCTTCAAAAAATTCACTTACCATCCATGGGCCTTTGATAAATTCAAAAAATCTTCAAAAAACAAAACATTCAACTAGCTCCAGTGAACCATTACTCCTTAAAAAACCTAATTAGCTCAAACATCAAAGATGCCATTCCATCTAACAAAAAATCTGGTATATATCAAATTGAATGCTGTGACTGTAGTCAAATTTATATTGGAAAAACCAAAAGAAATTTAGAAACAAGAGCAAAGGAACACTTTAGGAACATAAAATACAAACAATTAGAAAAATCAGCAGTTGCCACGCATTTTTGGGAAGAAAACCAGAACATAAATCCAGAACCTAAATTACTAAAACATACAACAGGAAAACAAGAACTGTCCACTTGGGAACAAATCTTTATTTCAAAATATGCGAACAAAGTATTCAATTTCGACATCCCCCAGAAAGATTTGTTCAGCAAGTTCCTCGAACCGCCACCAGAGGAGACCGATGACAAAATATTGCCAGCTACACCAATGAGAACAAGTCGATGTCCGGCTGAAGATAGAGGGAAGGCCTCTGAAACTAGTTCCGGGAAAATTTAAAAGTAAGTGTTGTTTAGTGTCATTAATCGACTCCCAATTAATTTAATTTATACAACAACACTGTTTTCAACACTTCCATGAAAGGATTTATTTTTAAAACAAACGTTTTTCTTAACAATGAAGAAATAAGATTAATTCAGTCTAAATGTAATGCAATAGTATTTCAACATTAATGTAATATTATTTTAAAGATCAATGCATCCATTGTTCTTTGGGGAAGCGTGGGAGCGATGTCACAGACTGTATTAATTTACTCTCTGGCAACTCAAGTAGTAGGTGACGACACTCCCTCCCCTCCTTTATGACTAGATGAATAATCTTTAAGCAAGAGACTCTCTCTCTGTAACTGCTAGCTGATTGAACAACATGTATCTGTAGGCAGCTCCGCTTCTGGACAGGTAAGCGGCCGTTATAGCCGCCTTTGTAAATCTGTTTGTGGTAATAAATATTCTTATTAACTGAATTCTACTTTTAATTATCTTTATCCTACCTTTTTACCAATGAACCTTTATAGAAATGATCCGAACCTCTCGCTAAAGTAAGCAGTTCTGCTGTGAGTGATTGCTCCCCAGTGTTCGACCTGACCACGTGTTCCTTGAGATTCACAAAGTAAGAACAGGTCGTCACAATATTACGTAAAATTATATACCTTTGTGATTAGTAATCGCAAAACATGTTTTGACGGAGTAAAATTTTTACGCTTACTCCGTTTTACAACTACCTACAAATGTGACATGGTTTTTAGAATTGAGAAAGTATCTACCGTGACTGTTGAAATGCAACCTTCTGAATAATGCATTAATTTATTCCTTGTCGAGCCTTTTCAAAATTCACGAACTTTTCTCTGCATCCCAATGTATTTCCATAAGTCAACTGCATGACTTAGCATCACAAATATATTGAGGTAAACACATTTGTTGCTGTTACACAAAACTGAGTTTGTTGATTCCTTGGTTTACAGCTTTAAATACACGTTATCTAAACGCCACCTCTAGATTAGGTATTCATTTAAATATTGCTATATATGTTGAAAAACATTATACAAGCGCCGTTCAACAACAGTAGCTAAAGAATGCTAAAGGATTAGCACTTCTGTAATAACATCGATATTCGTATTCCTCAACCAGGACAAGCATTTCATGGCTAACAAATCTACAGGTTTGATTTACTTTTGCTACCGAAATCAAGGGGTGCAAAAAGTAAAGAATCATGCTTGTTCCGACACGAACAGGTGCAGGTGGTTGAGTTGTTATAACAAAAGAAGTGTAAGGAGCAGTGTCCTTAGCAGATTTCTATAGGGTAGCACTTGACTTTGTTGAATGGGACATTCTTAGGACTCTTCTTAATGGCATGACAATATAGTCAAAAGGGGAATCTTTGCTTGAATATTGGGCTTCCAGAAAGTGAAAGCTATACACTCACGCGCAACTGTGGAGGACATTTCGTGGATTGGGGCCGATTAGGGCAGTTCTCTTCTTCTGTCTTGGTCGAGGGCAGACTAGAAGTGATGAGAGAAGATATTTGTCGGTTTATACGTAACTAATTAAGTATTATAGGGTAATAAGTATTCCTCCTTTAGTAACTCTAAACAGTGATATATTGGTAACCCTTGGTCGGCAACTTCATGTTCGATGTTCTGATAAAAAGAAACAGTCATTAAACCAGTTTGAAATGGGCATTCCAGTGTCATTAAAACCATCCTTCTCATACATATCCACGCATACCCGGAGATAAACACCATTTGTTTCAGACCGTCACCCCAAGTGCAACTTTTTGCTCGCCAATTGAGTTGCTTCAGTTTTCGCTGTCCCGTTTTGCTGTACCCCACCCATTTGAATGATACTTTCTTCTTTCTTCTTGATTTGTTTACTCTTCGTCTCTACATATTGCCACCCAATTATCGGAAGGCGCGACCAACTGGCGGCTGGGTGAAGGCCGGGAGGCATGCGCTCACGCCTACCCATTTGTCTTATAGCGCTAACGAAGAGATGGTTGGAAAAACATCACTAGACCTCTCTTTCCCCTCCCCCTGCCATCTGGAACTTTTGGGGTGATTCACTGAACCGCGAGACTTCCTATAAAAAGGGCCTGCAGTTGGCGAGTGCCTGGGATTCAACCACTCCAGCCAGTTCTGCAAGAGGACACCCCGCTGCCTGAGGTGTAGCGGAGCCCACGACAAGGAAGTTTGTCCAAGGTCCCCCACAGATGTGCCCACTTGTGCTAACTGCAAGGGAGCACATGTGGCTTGCTACGGTGGCTGTCCTGCCAGAAAGGCAGTCATAGCAGCGAACAAGCCCCCAGTGAGACAGCAACAGCAGAGGACCTCACCAGCGGGGGCGGACCCAAGACCGGTCCCCTCAACCAGCTCCAATGTGCCCACGACTCGGCGGGATACCGATAGGCCAAGAAGTTACGCTCAAGTAGCACAAGGGGCCTCTGATGGACCTAAAACGTCACGGGAGACACACAACCCTCCCACACAGCCACGCAAACAAAAGTGGGCCCAAGCTCAAAAACGAACCGACACCAACAATGGTAGGAATGGAGGGAGGCTTCCTCGGGAGCCCCAAAATCCTGCTGAACAGGAGAATCATGGCGAGCCCATGCCTACTAGACAGCTTAGGGATGAAAGGGCGGGAGGAAGACCTGCACCCATTCGTTCCAGATCAGCCTCTCCTCACAACCAAGTCGCCCCGTTCCCATGACAGCTACACTCGACCTCACGGATGTGTTCAAGTGGCTGCAGCAGTTGTTGCAGACACATGGACAGAAAATCTGTGAGCTCGTTGTGAAGTTCTTCACAGCCACAGATCCGGCCAGCAAGATGCTGGTGGCAATGGAGGCGATGGCCCTCCTGACCGCAGGTACGCAACAGCTCCGTGATGGCGCATCGAAATAGGTCACGTACCTCGTTTCGATTCGCATTTTGGAATGCGTGCGGCCTAGCAGGTCAGGGGAGCGAGCTGCTTCACTTTGCCCGAGACAATGCCCTAGACGTCATTCTAGTCAGCGAAACGCATCTCCGACCAGACTTCCGATTCCGTCTTCCGGGCTACATCTGCCATCCTACGGATCGTCAGGGACGCCCAGGGGGCGGAACTGCGATCTTGGTGAGGCAAAATGTGGTCCATCAGCCCATCCAGCTCCCACCTCTACAAACCCTAGAGGCCACGGCCATTAGTATGCACCTTGGTGGATTGGAGGTCTTGGTAGTCTCTGTGTATCATCCACCAAACCAACAGTTTGTACGCAATGACTATCTATCCATCCTAGCCCTATACCCCTGTGCTATCATGGCCGGCGATTTCAATGCTAAACATCAACGTTGGCATTGCAGTCGTCGGGCGGATGCAAGAGGCAATGAAATCATTCGCCTTATAGATGCGGACCCTCAACTTCAAGTACAGGATCCCTGGCAACCCACTCATTACCCGCGAGGAGGAGGACTGCCCTCAGCCATAGACTTCAAAATCACAAAACATCTACCATACCATCTCACACTCACATCATTAAATGCATTACATTCAGATCACAATCCAGTGTTGACAGAGATCAACACAAGGGTTGCCAGTCACGATATCTCGCTTCAAACGCGAGAGGTCGACTGGGAAGGCGTCAGGAACTGCCTCCGCACTTCCATCCCGCCAAATCCCAAAATTACAAATATCTCTACCCTGGATAACGCCGTCTCATCCTTCACTTCCATCGTGAAGCGGACCGCCTTTAATTTGACAGTCCATGCTCCAGCTCCTCTTCATCCCGATGTCCTCCCTTTGGACATCCTTCTTCTAATCCGGCGATCCTGGGCAGCACGGAGATTATACCAACGTCACCGCACGCCACATAATCGAGCGCTCCTAAGACGTTTACGTCGAGAGGTCAGTGTCCGTCTGCGCGAGCACAAGGTGCAAGCGTGGGAGAACAAAATGGCCAGGTTGCGCGTCGAGGATGGCGACGTGTGGAGGATAGCCAAAGCCCTCAGAAAACACAGAGGTCAGTACACCTCTCCCATTCACGGCACCCAGGGCCTAGCCTATGAACCCCAAGCCAAAGCCAATGCTTTGGCTGACTATCTTGAGCGTACTATGTGTCCGAGAGATGACCCCCAGGACGATAACTTTTCTGAACGCGTCCGTCGGGAGGTGCGTCGTTTCTTACGTCACCCTCCTGTGGATGCGGGGAGACTCCCTACCATCCGACCTAGTGAAGTCCAAGGAGCACTCCAACGTCTGAAACCAAAGAAGGCGGCGGGGCCGGACGGGCTGACACCCCTAAAGCTCCGCCATCTTCCCGTCAATGCGGTTCTCTTCCTGACTAGGATTTTCAATAAGTGCCTCACCCTTGGGTGCTTTCCACGAGAGCGGAGAGAGGCCCGGCTGATTTGCATATTGAAACCTGGGAAGAACCCGGTACACCCTCCCAGCTACAGGTCCATTAGCCTTCTCTCCACCCTTTCGAAAGTTCTTGAGAGGCTAATTCTTGCTCGCTTGTCCCCAATATTGGTAGACATTCAAGCCATTCCTGACCACCAATTTGGTTTTCGTCCAGGGCACTCGACAGTTCAGCAGTTGCTGCGTGTGGTGGAGACCGCCGCCCTGGGCTTCCAGGAAGGCGCCTTCACTGCCGCAGTTTCGTTGGATGTCGAGAAGGCCTTCTCTACGACATGGCATGCCGGACTCCTACACAAAATGATCCATCTGGGGCTCCCAACACAAGTGATCAACATTCTACACAGCTTCTTGCGACATCGCACATTTAAAGTCTCAGTCGTGGGGAAAACATCAACACTAAGGCCAGTGAGAGGCGGAGTCCCCGAAGGCTCTGTGCTATCCCCCACCCTCTTCAACGTCTTTATGGCAGATTTCCCCACAGAACCACGAGTCGAAATGGCACAATACGCTGACGACGTGTTTCTGTCCTGCAAGGACAAACACATTCTCAGAGCCTTCAACCCCATTCAAAGACATCTCCGCCTAACACAACAGTGGTGCCGGCGTTGGCGGATGTCCGTAAATCCGGACAAAAGCCACGCCATACTTTTCACAAAACGCCACACCCCCGCAGACTGCCCCAACTTCAGCTACCGAGGTCGAAGGATAGAGTGGTCTAACTCTGTCCAGTACCTAGGAGTAAACTTGGATAGAGGTTTAACTTTTCGCTGGCACATCAGGGACCTTTCGGCGAAGGTACAGGGAGCAATTACTTCCCTGTACCCAATGCTGGGGTCTACCTCGATGCCAGTCCGCATGAAGTTGTACCTCTTCCGAGCGCTGGTAATCCCGGTGATGCTATATGCCTGCGAGATCTGGGGCATGGCAGCAGACAGCTGAATAGCATGGCTTCAACGTGCACAGAATAAAGGACTGCGGTCTATTTATTCTGTGGGACGTTATTTCCCTACCAGGTTGCCCCACGAAGCATCGTGTCTTCCATACGTGGAGGTTGAAATTAGGCGCCGGGCTTCAAAATTATACGCAAGTTTACCATCTCACAGAAGCGCCCTTGTCAGATCATTGGGAAATTATGACCCCACTAGACGCCGATCTAGACTGCATCGGGTCCCCCGTATGGCATGCGGGCACCCTAGATAACCCAGGAGCTAGACCTATCAGCAGCTAAAGCTGAGCTCCTCATAATTCTTCCAAGCTGTTTGGCATCTAAATTTCTCCCCAACTAAATTACAAAATATTTTAAAAAAAATGTTTGCTAAGTACTGCATCCTCTCCTTCAACCCGAAGGTACTTTGGTAACCTCAAAATTAACTCCCAATCAAAATCTACATCACCTTCATCCTACATCTTTCAATAATAATCCTACCTGCGGTAAAACCCTTAATGGGTGGGCACGCAGCAAAAATCTTCTGACTGTATACAGCCAGCCAGCACGAGCGAGTCAGTCAGTTCAGTTCTTGTCAAGCAGCCGTGAGGAGCGCCGAGTGAGTGGACGGACTGGAAGACGGTGTACGTGTATCAGAGGAGTTGTATGTAACTGTGAGCGAGCAATGGACCTGTGACAGACGAACTGGTGAATTGTAATTGTGTGCGCTACCTACTTCTATGTATTCGGCAAGTGTTTCAACTGTAATTCGGTAGAAATAAAGAACATTTTGAGTTTGTGCAATCGGACTTTTAATTTCACGAACCCATAAAGTCACAGTATGAACAATGTAACTTAATAGCACTATGATTAACTATGCTTATTATCCCCAAATAATGCATGGAGATGCTTCATCAGCAAGTTCCGGACTCTGTATGAGTTGGTTAAGCATTCATTAAGATTTGTCCATATTCTAAACATAGTTGTTTCCACACATAGAAGTAACGAAAGGGTATACAAAACTTCGGTAATACATTTTTTTTGCATATAGACGATAAAAATATTATGTAAACATAGGTCGTTGCAACCCTACTTATACGGTGAGATATGTAATACGTAGCTGTTCTGTGACCTAACCCAACAATACAACAATGGTTAAATTGTAAAGTTGTAAGCATTCGCTGTTATATCTGGTTAAACTCGATCAGGGTGACGCACTTCACCATTGCTGTTATTGCGCTACAGTACGAAGTCCTCTTGTTAGACACCGCTACTCAGTTCATCCACGATGGTGCTCCTCCTCATTTCGGGCTTTCTGTCAGCTTATGATTGAGGTAGCTATAAAATAGGAAGCAACATAAGGTGGGTCTAGGCGTGGCTGTTCTATCGCTACTAGCCAATGCGGTGCATACAACATTGTACAATTTAGCACGCACACTGACTCGCTTTACCGAAGCATGCGGCGAATTTCTTTGGGCTCTCCAATTTTGTTTTTGCCATGTGACAGAGATATTTTTCTGAGGATTACTGTCCTAAACTCGCAGGGGTTCATAGCTGGGATATGAACCACGGATCTCCTGGTCTCCGTCCAGCCACTCAAAACCATTGAGCTACAATATCCAACGTGCCAACATAACATTAAATTCTCCAACTGACTCCTGTGCTGTAATTTCATATTTACCCACGTTTCTCGCATTGAGTGTTGCTTTATGGGGTTCAACTTTAGGAAACGTGCTCTAAAATGAAATGAAGTATTTTCTGGGCTACATTTATATAGTTTTTATTAATCTCTATTCGTAAGAAACGTTTTCTCAAATTTTAGACATAACTTTATGTTGCACTCTGTATAAAGTGACACAAATCACCGCTATCGCTCTCTAAGTCGAATGTGATTTATACACAGATCTCAAGTCATCAAAGGGTTTATTTAAAAGACTTAATCTCTACAGACACGTTTTGTAATTTATATTTGAGTCGTTGCTCATTCCGGGATCTCCTTAGCAAGCGCTGACAAAAGAGAAGCCATACAGCAGAGATTTGCTCCTTTGAGCTTATTTTGCAGTTATGAATGGAGAGGGAGGCATATTTAATAACGTTTAGAACAACAGTATACGCCGCCTTTGAAGTGTTCACAAATGTATGCTAATTACACTACAAAAGAAAGAAAGAAAGAAAGATGAATAAACACGAAATAGAAGCAAACAAAGGACCTTGTTCATCTGTTCCAGGGAAGAATTTAAAATTAGACTACCTTCAACTTTTATTGTAGTTCACCATTTGCACAGCGAAGGGAATTGTTTATTAGATGACTTTTTTAATGTTCCGTGTAATTTTCTACAGCGCTCAGATTCTTTAAAGTACTTTTTATCCTTTCTCTGGCAATATAGCAGAAATTTAAAACTTATTTTCTCAGTCATTATCTCGTAAGTAATGCATCGTGCTGAAATGATGCTGAATGTTAAATAGAGAATACACCATCAAACAGCTGCTTCTCACTCTATTACAAATCAGCAACGAAAGAAGAGTGTGGTCATTATTCATTACTTTAAACACATAGTACACATACATCCCAAAATTGATCCCTTCCTCTGTCACGACAGTATATAATATTGTCACCCAATTATAGGATGGCATGACCAACTGAAGCTGTTCTGCAGTCAGGTGGTCAGTCGTCCTCTCCAGTAGGCCTTCTAGCCGAGGCTCCCCGTGTCGCGTCGGCACCAGCTCCTGTATCTTGTCGATTGCTGTTACGCTTACCACGCGATCGACCTTTTCCAAATCCATCTCGGCCTGGACGTCGAGAACGGTGTCCGTTGAATTTAGCAGTCTCACTGGCACCTCCTCTCGGCGCGGCAGCAAATCCCTGGCTACACATAGTCCGTGTACAGGCGTCTTCTGGTCCAGCATCATGTCCCTGGTCCTCTGACCTTCCAGTCGCGCCATCACCACCACCTCGCTCCCCCCGGGTACATCCACGTCTTCGCTCAAGACGACCCTGCAGATTCAAAGGCGCTCTTCGGGTTGACGGAGTATAACCTCTTCTCCGTTGAGCCGCAGGACCTTCCTGCTGACGTCGACCGTCGCATCGTGGCTCCTAAGGGCATCCAGTCCCAGAATCACCTCCTCAGCCACCTTCGCGACGAACACCCACAGACGCACGGCACTCCGTCCCAAGGTCAGCTTCAGCAGGATCTCCTTCTCCACAGGCAAGGTGTCGCCCGATGCCGTCATGGTATGGTCGGCTCGGCTTCCTCGACGGCAAGCCCTTGGCTATGTCAGGTCTGATGACGGTCACGGCTGCCCCGGTGTCCACCAGCACCCGGCACGGCTTCCCTCTCACCCAACCGTCCGAGATGAGGCCGCCAACCATCCGCCGGCTGACGGCGCGCAGACACTCGGGGAGATGGTGTGGACGGCTCAGACGGGCTCCTCGCCACGCCGGGCCTTACTCGTTCTTCGGGCTGCTCTTCCTGGTGTCGGCAGTCTCTATCTAAGTGTTCGGGCTGTGCACGTCCCAACACAGGCCACTAGGTCTTCGCCGGCGTCCCTCGGCTGCTTTTCTGTCTCCGGTGTAGCGGACACTCCTCGTTCTTGACGTCGGGATAGTCGTCAGCTTGGCCGCCTCTATCCTCAATGCTGCCGTCAGCGCCTCGTGGATGGTTGTGTAGTCGTCGAGCATTAGGCGCTGCCGCATCTCGGCGTCTCGTACTCCGTCAACACGTCAACAAAAGCGTAGGCGGCTTCTCGGGATACGAACTCCGCCGGAAGATCAACCAAGGCCTTGCTAGCCAGGCCGGGACGGAGTTGGGAACGTGCGAGCCCGTGGTAAGCGTAACAGCAATGTACAAGACACAGGAGCTGGTGCCGACGCGACACCTAGGGCCCCGGGTAGAAGGCTTACTGGAGAGCGCGGCCGACAACCTCACCGCAGAACAGCTCCAGTGGATCATGCTTTCCGATAATTGGGTGACAATATTCTTTGGTCCCCAGTATTAGTGAACTAATCATCATTATATATAATAAAAATAAATCATCTCTGAAAGGTAAACAGTAACTAATTTTAGTAAATATGAAGCCTACGTAATGTAATTCAACGAATTTCTGCAGAAGTTTAAAACATTCCAGTGATAACAAGGCACGAGGGCTCT
The DNA here is from genome assembly GCA_030765055.1 of Mantis religiosa. NCBI lineage: Eukaryota > Metazoa > Arthropoda > Insecta > Mantodea > Mantidae > Mantis > Mantis religiosa. The sequence goes on along the minus strand of CM060952.1, from coordinate 204,833,328 downwards.
TCAATAAAGAATGATGATAATTTTGACAGTCATAACCTCTCGCAATAAAATTCTATCTTACTATATTGTTAGCTTAATGTGAAACAAACACGCCGTAGTAGTTTCAACTTTGGTACTCCTGGTTCCCACCTGTGAGAACCAGGCAAATTCAGACATGTTCAGTATCGCCTACTGCTGCAATGGAGGTAACAGGCGAGGAACAATATGCGGCTTTGAAGTTCTGCTTTCGTCTTAACAAATCTTCAGTTGAGGCCTACACAATGTTACAGGAGGCCTATTGAGAGTATGTTCTTCCCTACAGCACAGCTCGAAGGTGGTTTAAAGTGTTTAAAGAGGCGAGACAATCAATTTCAAAGAAAGGTGGAGCCGCTGATCCAGTTACTACTCTTACGGAAGAAAACATCAACACTGCTGCTGCCATTGTGAGAGAGGATCGACGAATTACCTTAAGATCGCTTTATGAAATACTGAACATTTCATTGGGTGCCACCCACACGTTGGTGACAGAAACATTACACATGAGACGCGTTTGTGCGTGATGGGTTCCAAGACTGTTGACTCCCGAACAAAAGGACATTCGCATACAGGTCTGCACGCAGTTAAAGTTGATGTTAGAGAAGAAACCGGAGTTTCTTTCAAACGTAGTCACTGCTGATGAAACTTGGCTACATCATTTTGATCCTGAGAGCAAACAGCAAAGCTCAGAGTGGAAATTTCCAACACCAAACCCCCCAAAAAGCAAAGGTGGTTGCTTCTGCTGGGAAAGTTGTGGCCATCTCATTCTTTGATATTCATGGAATGGTTTATCAGCATATTGTACGTGCACACACATCAGTAACTGGACAATACTACAAGGATGTCCTTAAAACCCTGCAAGTCCATATCAGGCGCAAAAGACCACATTTCCGTGAAGCAGACTGGAGCTGCACCACGATAATCCGTGGCCGCATATTGCCGATGTTGTTGCTGAATATCTTGCAAAAATCAACGTGAAGTACATCCCTCAACCTCCCTATAGTCCGGATTTAGCCCCATGTGACTTTTTTCTATTCCCTAACTTGAAGAAACGCCTTCGTGGGAGACATTATTCATCATCAGAAGCAATGGTGAAGACTGCGGAGGCGATTTTGAAAATCTCTCAAAAAATGGTTTCCAGCATGTCTTTGAAGACTGGCAGAAACGCTGGGACATTGAGAGAAGACTATTTTAAGAAGGAGCATCAAAATTATGAGGATGAGTAAAGGTACGTTGAAAAAAAATTGTAATCATTCTTTAATGAACCGCCGTCGTGCTTTGTTATCACTGGAAAATTTCAAACATTTGCACAAATTCGTTGAATTACATTACGTAGTCTTCACGTTTATTAAAATTAGCTACTGTGTACCTTTTAGAGATGATTTATTTTAGTACAATAATTTTCTAGATCTTGGCATATCCCTACAGCTGGGGATTTGATTGGAAAGCGGGAAACTGCGGGTTTAACAACAGAAATGGCTGCTCCGCGACTGACGCTCTGGATGGCCCGTTTGGCTACTCAATGGGCAATTGACGAATTCACAGATAGCCCGGACTTGGCTTCTGGGTTTTTTAAAATTGACAGTCAATAGAGTTACTGGAATGTAAAATAGGCATAATGTGAAATAAATTAAAATGGTCAGCGTTCATATGTCTAACCTTACGAGCGGTATAACGCCACATTTCTGAGTTAATTAGTGAAATACCGTGTCACATGTTTTAACAATGTGTTAATAAGCTTTGTGCTTCCTTATAGAGACAGGTAACACTGAACGCTACAAGACCGACCGAAGTTCTCAAGCTAAGTACTGCCGTTTCCCTTCAAGAGACATTAGAATGGATTCATGTGACACCTTCCTCCCTTTCTATTGTTCCTTAACGTAAAGTTTGCGTGTCAGGCTCCTCTACTTCCTGATTGCAGTGGTAGCTTTCTTTACGCTTCTTTTTTCTCGACGTGATTTTCCATTTGTCTTTAGCGCTGACTATACGTCTATTTTTAATCTCTATTAGCATGATGACAAAGTCTCGGAAACTTACTACACAGAGTAAAGAAAGAAAAGGGTGGAGTCATTTCCGGGGCACGTAATAACCAACAGAAGGCGCTGAGCTCGAGTGCATTTGACATACTTAATATTCTGTCTTCCTCATAGTCAAATTATTGCATGTTACTTTCTAAAAATACGTCCTTATTACAACGGCTAGAGGTACAAGGAAATCTTATGATCTGCACTTCAAAAATGGTTAATATTTTGGTATTAGCTTCTGTCTCATATAGTATAACAACAAATAAAGTATTGGGTATGTTCATAAATTTGGTGCTAGCATTTAAAAATTACTCAACCCATTTTCATATTTATGGCTACTAGAACAGATTGGACTTTTACTGTGCATATTCCAATATTTTACAATGTACAGCTTTTGGCTACATTTGTCTTTACCTTGTTGCTAGCTAAGCTTACACGAGATCCTGGTCTACTGCTCTGCCAGGTAGCTCTTAACTTCCATAACTCCTTGTTACTTAATTAGCCCCTTCCCTCCCCACAACATCCTTTCTTATATTCTTTACATATATTTGTCTTTACCTTGTTGCTACATTGGCTTACATGACACCCTGGTCTTCTGCTCTGTCAGTTAGCTCTTAACCTCCATGTCACATTGTAACATAAATAGCCCCTTTCCTTCCCACCTCTTCCATTCTTATATTCTTTATATTTATTTGTCTTTACCTTCTTGCTACCTTGACTTACATGGCACCCTTGTCCTCTGCTCTGTCAGGTAGCTCTTAACCTCCATGTCTCTTTGTTACATAATTAGCCCCTTTATTCCCCCCCATCTTCCTTATATTATTTACATTTATTTGTGTTTACCTTCTTGCTACCTTGACTTACATGTCACCCTTGTCCTCTGCTCTGTCAGGTAGCTCTTAACCTCCATGTCTCTTTGTTACTTAATTAGCCCCTTTCTTCCCCCTCATCTTCCTTATATTATTTACATTTATTTGTCTTTACCTTGTTCCTACCTTGACTTACATGACACCCTTGTCCTCTGCTCTGTCAGATACCTCTTAACCTCCATGTCTCCTTGTTACTTAATTAGCCCCTTTCCTCCCAAACTCTTCCATTCTTATATTCTTTTCATTTATTTGTCTTTACATTGTTGTTACCTTGGCTTACATGACAACCTGGTCTTCTGCTCTGTCAGGTAGCTCTTAACCTCCATGTCTCCTTGTTACTTAATTAGCCACTTTTCTCGCCACCTCTTCCTTTCTTATATTCTTTACATTTATTTGTCTTTACCTTGTTGCTATCTTGGCTTACATGACAACCTGGTCTTCTGCTCTGCCAGGTAGCTCTTAACCTCCATGACGCCTTGTTACTTAATTAGTCCCTTTCTTTCCCCCCATCTTCCTTTCTTATATTCTTTATACTTCCGGTCCAATTTTCTTATACTTTCTGCAAGAACTCGCCAAAACTTCTTAGCTTCCTTTCCTCCCTTCCCGTTAACATTTTAATAGCTACTATCCTCTTCTCTATTTTCTTCCATTTTTCCTCCCAAAACATCCAAAACCTCCTCGCATTCTGTTACATAGTGTTCTATGCTTTCTTTTGCATCACACAATTCACAAATTCCCTTTTCCCTATCTCTTATCCCTCTTAGAAATATTGTTCCTGTTCTCATCCAAGCTAACCCTTCTCTCTCCTGCCTATTGCAGTAATCTACATATGCTTCTCGTCCCCATTTTCTTTTTATTTGCTTGTACAGTTGTATTAATTTCATATTTTCTAGGCTTCCCCATATTTCCTGTCTTTCTATATCTTCTATTCTGCATTTTACTAATTTACCCACATCGCTTGTATTCCTTTCCTCTAATCTCCATATATCTCCCATTCCTATTTTATCCATTATTCTTCATATCTCTGCGCACCAACTATTTGAATTCTCTGATATTTTTTTGCTGTTTCATGCGTAATTTCATATTTTCCCCTTCTATGGCCAAACAACTATACCATAATTTTATTATTCTTTCCATTATCATACAATTTCATCTTGTCTTTCCTAATTCTATTAAAGCTACTTCCCTAGGTGCTGATCTTGGTAAGCCTAGTAGCTCTTTACAAAACCTTCTGTAGTTTTGGTTAAACGTTTGGTTTAACTCTGTGGGCCCCCCCCTCAGATCTCCACTACATGCAACATTTTGGATTCAACTAGTGCTTCATACATTCTCTCTAACCACTTGACTGTAATTTCTACCTTATATTTGCATTATTCCATTCATTGCCACGCTTCCTTTTGCTTCAGTTGTTATCCTGTGTGCTCCCCACTTCCCATTGTTATTCAGCCTTACTCCTAAGTACTCAAATTCATTGACCACTTCTACCCTTTTGCCATTTATTACCCACTTTTCATTTTCTTTTTAACTAAGTGAACACAAATTTTGTGTGAAGAAAGCAAGACATCTTTTAGAAAGATGGTCTAAGAAATTTATCCATTGTTACGTTTTAAAATGTCTACTGTATTTAAAGCACAAGGAACTCTGAAATGATGGATAATGATGAAGATGCTTAATGCCACTGAGAGACAAAGAACACTATAGACGTTTTTTTAAATATTTCCTGTGTCCTAAGGATGACCTTACCCTAAATGATAACTTGACTGTGGATTAAAGACTGACCGTAGCGACGACGTAATTGGCTGGACATTTGAGTATTCAGTGAAAAACTGTCGTTACGTATCCTGATAGAAATGTCACCTGCGACATCTTACACATCCATCTTTTAATTTGGTATATTTATGTAACACACATGTGATACCGAAGTTAAGGTTTGCCATAAGTAAAGAATCATGATAGATGCCAAAGGAATGTTGGTTCTTTGTTACAAAGTGCAAGGCCAGTTAAGTAGAATAGCATTTTGGGGGAAAATTTTTACAACAAAAGCAATGCAAGAAACAGTGTCCTTAGCAGTTTTCTAAAGGGGCTCACTTGACTTGTATGAATAGGGTATTCTTTGAATCATTCATAATGGTGACAAAACAGCCACAAAGGGATCTTGGCGAAAAGAGGGTCTCCAGAAAGTGAAAGTTACTTATAGACCTAAAGAGCATCTGTGGTCATTCAGAGAGTCTTCGGCGTGGAGCCGATTAGAGCGGTCCTAGGCGTGAGGGCGATGAGGGCAGTCCTCTTGTTCTGTCTTGGATATTTGTCGGTTCATATATACGTGAGGAACGAATAAAGTTTATCGAGTAATAAACATTCTGCCGTCAGTAACTCTAAACAGGGATATTGGTAACCCTTGGTCGGCAACTTCAATTTCGATGTTCTAAAAAGGAAGCAGTAAATAAATAAGTTGGAAACGGGCATTCCAGTGTCATTAATATCCTCCTCACATACATCCACGCATACCCTGTGAGAAACCTCATTGTTTTACCTTGAGCTAAACAAAAGTGCTTCAAACTGTATTTTCAAGTGAAACATTGTTCGCCACATATATTGTTGCTTCAAATTGACATTCCAACGTGGACTTGTGTGACACTTATAAACATTATTGCATCACATGACCTAACAGCCCAAGCCTGAGACGGCCTCATACGCAAGGCAGAGGTGGGTATTTGGCGATAATCCAACCGATACGGGGAGGATAGTGTCACCCAGTTATCGGAAGGTACGACCAACTGGTGGCTGTGTGAGGGCCGGGAGGCATTCAACAACACCTACCCATTTGTCTTATAGCGCTAACGAAGGGATGGCTGGAAAAAAATCACTGCCCGTCTTTTTCCCCTCCCCCTGCCGTCTGGAACCTTCGGGGTGATTTACTGAACCGCGAGACTTCCAGAAAGAGCGATATGCCTATAAAAGGGGCTGCAGTTGGCGAGTCGGTGGAGTTCTTGGTGAGCAGCTGTGAGGAGCGCCGAGTGAGCAAACGTAGAGGAAGACGGTGTACGTGTATCAGAGGAGTTGTACGTGATTGTGAGCGTGGAATGTGCCTGTGACAGACGAACCGTGAATTGTAATTGTGTACGCTAAATAATTCTATGTAATCGGCCAGTGTTCCAACTGTAATTCGGTGGAAATAAAGAACATTTTGAGTTTGTGCAATTAGACTTTTAATTTCACGAACCCAAAAAGTTAGAACATGTATTCGGCATCTCGGCACCCCCAGTCGGAATGTTGCTCTTCTAGATCAGGGTTCGCTATCTAGCGTAGTTCCTATAGTTCTCACGATGCAGAGTGGGCACCGATCCTATACACAGGATATAACATCCACACCCTCCAGCGGTGGGATCAATCCGGGGTGTATTCCGTGGCAGGGAACCAAAGTACAGCGCTCTAGCCCATTAAGCCACGGTGCAGGACGATCTATTTATCTATTACTCAAAAAAACAAAATGTGTATATTGAACACTGAAGTTTGACAATGTACGAGGGTGTAATTGGAGAGCTCTAAGCATACACTACCGGTCCAATCTTTCGAATGCACCTCATTTCTAGTATTTATTGAAACAATGGAATAAAAGACACATAATATTGTCACCCGAACGTCGGAGCTCCCTGTGGCGCTGGCCGGCGGTGCGGTCGGGCGTGGGGCGTTCTGGCCGCGCCTACCCATTTGTCTCCTGTCACTAACTGAAGGGATGATTAGGAGAGGGATCGCGGGCCACTGTGCCGTCTCTTTCCCCTCCCCTTGGATTCTCGAACGTGCGGGGTGTTTCATCTAATCCGGAAACTTCTAGATTGGCCAGTTGGTCTTATACAAGCGACGCGCCGGGCCGGAGGAAGTCAGTGCTTGACGAGCTAGTGAATGGACGAGAAGACTGTGTACGTGCAGTGGAACTGTAACGGACGAACTGGTGAATCGTAACTGTGTGCATTACGTAATTCTGTGTAATTGGCAAGAGTTCAACTGTAAGTCGGTGGAAATAAAGAACATTTTTGAGTGGTGAAATTGGACTTTTCATTTCGCGAACCCACAAAGTCACAATATGTAGTGAAAACAGCATATTTAATGCAGCAATTGTTAGATTTTACTCTCTTGAAAGTACCCTTCCCTTCCCTTGCTTTAGCTGCGGCTTTACTAACTTTGGGCATCCTTTGTATTAACTATGTAGTACGACTTTTAGGTTCACTATGCTCGCCGCACTATTTCAAAACAGACTCCTCTATAGCAAATTTCAGAAGCAAACTAAAGCAGACTGCGACACTAAAGCTAACTTGAAGGTGGCTTAACTTGAAGGTTCAAAATTCAACTGCATTTCACTACTATGCGGCTGCGCAACAGCATATGCGCCGTCACCTAATTTAATTCTCACACCTCGTATAACCAATCACTCTACGCTCTACTGGATCAGAGATACACTAATTAAAGAGCATCTTGAAAGATGGAGAAAAATGAACTGATATCTTAGCTTTGACAAGGCACTTTCACATTTGAGTTTTCTCCATCATGATCATCATTGACTGTACCAGATCAATGAGGTGGTCCGGCCCGTAGCGAACCACGTCAAGCTCTTCTTTGTGCTCAACGCCTCACAATATAGGATTGGTGGCATGAGGAGGTTAAGGAAAGTGAGATTGTAATCGGTTCGAGGTGAATTTAGCTCCCGCATGAGAACTCTCATCTGTACTTCAGGATTGGGTGCGTCCTGACTGGTTGTGGATTAATGATGACACCTCGAATCTGGTAGACAGAAGTTTATTGTAGTCCTTAGGCTCCGACGCTCGCCTCCGTAAAGTTGTCCTCGGTGTGGTTGCTGAGTTAAGTGTCACTATAAATATTGTGATGTGAAGCACGGAGACAGTAGCACTGCGTAGTCGAATTGGATATACTTATCGTCCTCCCAAAACATTACTCTTTGTGCTAACTCTAGCTGGAGAGATTGTTAAACATTGCGCTTGGTCCCTGTGCATGGCGCGGAAGTATAATACTTAGGCGGCGCCGAATACGCGTCCGTCTCACGTAGAGCTCCGGACCGAAGTGCCCTTACTGGCAAAACCTAGTTTCCGCCATCACTTTGAACTACCCCCCACTCCAGGTTCTTTTGGAGTTTGCAAAATCACATGAACAAATATCACTTTTCTATTGGCTTTTAACTATCCCCACTTGAGATCATTGTTGAGAATTTCCAGTTTCGGACCTAACATCAGAGACGCTTTCTCTAACGGTCCGCATCTTCTTCTTCTTCTTCTTCTTCTTCTTCTTCTTCTTCTTCTTCTTCTTCTCTTCTCTTCTTCTTCTTCTTCTTCTTCTTCTTCTTCTTCTTCTTCTTCTTCTTCTTCTTCTTCTTCTTCTTCTTCTTCTTCTTCTTCTTCTTCTCTTCTTCTTCTTCTTTCTTCTTCCTTCTTCTTCTTCTTCTTCTTCTTCTCTCTTCTTCTTCTTCTTCCTTCTTCTTCTTCTTCTTCTCTTCTTCTTCTTCTTCTTCTTCTTCTTCTTCTTCTTCTTCTTCTTCTCTTCTCTTCTTCTTCTTCTTCTTCTTCTTCTTCTTCTTCTTCTTCTTCTTCTTCTTCTTCTTCTTCTTCTTCTTCTTCTTCTTCTTCTTCTTCTTCTTCTTCTTCTTCTTCTTCTTCTTCTTCTTCATCTTCTTCTTCTTCTTCTTCTTCTTCTTCTTCTTCTTCTTCTTCTCTTCTTCTTCTTCTTCTTCTTCTTCTTCTTCTTCTTCTTCTTCTTCTTCTTCTTCTTCTTCTTCTTCTTCTTCTTCTTCTTCTTCTTCTTCTTCTTCTTCTTCTTCTTCTTCTTCTTCTTCTCTTCTTCTTCTTCTTCTTCTTCTTCTTCTTCTTCTTCTTCTTCTTCTTCTTCTTCTTCTTCTTCTCTTCTTCTCTTCTTCTTCTTCTTCTTCTTCTTCTTTCTTCTTCTTCTTCTTCTTCTTCTTCTTCTTCTTCTTCTTCTTCTTCTTCTTCTTCTTCTTCTTCTTCTTCTTCTTCTTCTTCTTCTTCTTCTTCTTCTTCTTCTTCTTTCTTCTTTCTTCTTCTTCTTCTTCTTCTTCTTCTTCTTCTTCTTCTTCTTCTTCTTCTTCTTCTTCTTCTTCTTCTTCTTTCTTCTTCACTTCATGGCATAGGCAATCAAGAGCCTGTTCCGCCTTCGAAGTCCTCCATCCAACGTTTCCTGGGTCCTATCTTTAGGATGATACTGTAATATTTGTTTTGTAAGTCTATTATCTGGCATTCCTTCAATATGTTCCTTCCATTTTTGTTTTAGATCTTTTAACCTATCATTCATTCTAAAATTGTCCAGCTCTTCTCTTAAATTTCATTTCTTATTAAGTCCCTCTTCGTGCATCATTTCACACTTCTCAAGAATTTCATTTTTGAAGCCTGTAGTTTACTCTGTTGCTTTTTAATTAACGTCCAAGTCTCACTTCCATATGTCAGTATAGGTACAGTATTACGTTGTAGAACTTTACGTATTTTGTTTCTCAATGTTCTATTTATTGTTCCACACACTCTTTGAAATTTGCATATTATACTGTAGACATCATATTCCTTGTCATAACTAACATCAGTTCCCAAGTATTTAAAATGGCTTATGCAACGATTATTTATAACTATCTTTGATATAATTGGCTCTTTCCCAATGAATGCCATTACTTTGATTTTATAAAGAAATTTTCATGTTATATTGCTTAAAAAGTTCACTGAGTTTAAGAATAGATTTTTGCAGGGCAGACTCGCTATTTTGTATAATAACTAAGTCGCCAGCAAACACATCCGCGTCCAAAATAATTTATGCTAAGGCATGTGCTCTGCAAGTTGGTCGAAATCTTATAGCCTGTTGTCACAAGCACTCATGGGATTTTGACAATGGGTAGGTTTCCGACTGGAAGGCACCAAATTTTCCTTGAGGGCAAAACAGACAATAGAGTAGCGATGTTTGTTTACAGGGATTGCAAAGGGAGTTTACTGACCCTCATAGAGTGGCCCTCTCACTGTGGCGGTCTCCAAAGTATATGGCCGCGCTCAGTGGTTAGATGCTTGGCTCTCACCAAGGCGGCCCGGGTTCGATCCCAGGTGACTGCAAAAGGAGATTTGTGGTTGACAACACGGCGCTGCGGCGGGTTTTCTCCGGGATCTCCGGTTTCCCCCGCCATCTCATTCCACCGGTGCTCCATCTTCATGTCATGTATCATCAGTGTCATCGTATGTAGTAAAAGCGGGGCGTTAAACACTACACATACATCCGGAGTATACGCTAGCATTATGGCATATGTCTATTCTGGTATACGTTATTTATTTATGTAACAGTATTTTGGGGTTGTGTTTGGTATGAAAAGTTTATAAAAATTAAAAAAACGAGTATGTAAATATATTTAATAATTTAAATATGTAAAAATGTATTTAATTGTGTGATTGGACGAAGTAATAATTGTATGACTAATATGTCGTAATGTGACGTGGAATCAAATCGGTCCATCACAGAATTAAGATAGGGGGTAACGGTAGTTACGATAAATCAATAATCTTGGGAGAGAGAGAGACAGAGAGAGAGAGGAGAGAGAGAGAGAGAGAGAGAGAGAGAGGAGATGAGAGAGAGACGAGAGAAGAGAGAGAGGAGAGAGAAGAGAGAGAGAGAGAGAGAGGAGAGAGATGAGAGAGAGAGAGAGAGAGAGAGAGAGAGAGAGAGAGAGAGAGAGAGAGAGAGAGAGAGAGAGAGAGAGAGAGAGGAGAAGAGAGAGAGAGAGAGAGAGAGATGAGAGAGAGAGAGAGAGAGAGAGAGAGAGAGAGAGAGAGAGAGAGAGAGAGAGAGAGAGAGAGATTTGTTGTAATGGTGGAGTGTGATGAATAGTGCTGCAAGATCAAGAACATTTAACTAATAGTTTGAATATGTATAAATATAACAAAGTAAGAATTTATCGACATGTTGGAAGTGACTGGAAAAGGAAGTTCAAGTAAAATGTAATCTAAATAATACAATTAAATAGTTAAACTATTGACTTCTCCGAAACTTTATTCCGAACCACGCCTGAAAAACAGATGTATCATGACTCTTATTTAGAATAATTGGTGATCAAGGAAATAGATAGCCGCAAAAACTCACACGAGAAGAGAAAGAGTTGTGCGTCCAACATAGAAATCCTGTCCCAAATTGCGCCCGAACGTGTGGCTGATGAAGATGGAGACAAATTAACGATGAATAGTCCCAAATACCAATCCCATTTATATTTGTAAATCTATCATTTATTTATATTTATTCCTTTGTGTCATTGTCTTTCTGATATCAGGTTATATGTCGTTTCAGTATTCTTAGGTGACAGGGGCTGCTTCAACAAACACACTTGAATATCGTATGATGACTCCAACTTGCAGATATGACACGTGTTGAATAAAATAATCCCGTATGATATACATCCACAGTTGCTTAATTCATATGGTCACTACGAGAGACTCTATTAAGCCTTATAACCCCGAGGTCCAGAAACGCGAGCCGGATGAGCATAAAATTAACAGTAATGAAAGTAACAATCCCGGATCGTGTAGAGCCTACATTGCATTACTTACCCTACATTCGTCTTTCAGTATAAGGGAAAAGCTGGAAGAAAACGTTACCCAGATAATTCACACTGACCGAGATTCAAATTCGGGACCCCTTGAATGTGAGGTAGACACACTATAATCTTCCACATAGACAGGGGCAACTCTCCTGTAGTGCACCTACGTAGGTGACAATCTATATTTCTCTCTATGACAGTAAAGGACAGAATGAAAATCAATCTCGGCGTACCTGCGTACTCCTGAAACTTTAATACGAAGATCTCTAAGAAGATCCGGAATGCTAAATTACATTTGTAATGACAACTTTTGTTTAGTTTTTATTTTTTTTAATTTGGCAATACTAATTTTTATTTAAGGACCATAGTAATATTATTTGTATAAACAAGAAGAGTATTTTTCATCCGATTAACGAGAGTCGTTTAAATTCTTTTAATTTCCCAATAACTTTAGTGTAGGTGCTAAACGTCAAAAGACACAATCTTACTATCTAAATTATCCCTGTACATATTGTTAAAATTAAGCCTAGGACCTGAAGCTTTTTTGGCGACAAGTATACGCAAGTTACTCTCGGGCAACAAGCCAGGTGAAAAGATGATTAGAAATCGACGATTCGGGAGTGTGCATCTCTCCCTTCATCGGGATATTTTAATAAATGCTATAACCACAAATGAAACAGAACGCGCCTTCACGGCAGTGGTGTCTTTGGACGTCGAAAAGTCCTTCTCCACGACATGGCATGCCAGTCTGATTTTCAAACTCATCCAACTGGGGTTACCTACACAGCTGATCAACATCCTACACAGCTTTCTCAGACAAAGATCATTCAAAGTCACAGTAGCGGGGAAAACATCTACACTGAGACACGTGAGAGGCGGAGTCCCCGAAGGCTCTGTACTATCCCCCACACTTTTTAGTGTGTTCATGGTAGATTTTCCAACTCAACCACAGGTCGAAATCACACAGTACGCTGACGACGTGTTGTTTTCTGCAAAAACAGACATATACTCAGTGCCTTCAACCCAATTCAGAGACACCTCCGTCTCACACAAGAGTGGTTGTAGGCGTTGGCGGATGTCCGTAAATCCGGACAAAAGCCACGCCATTCTTTTTACAAAGCGCCACATCCCCGCTGACTGTCCCAATTTCCACTTTAGAGGCCGAAGGATAGAGTGGACTAATTCCATCAAGTACTTGGGCGTTCAACTTGATAGAGGCCTAAATTTCCGCGGATACATCAGGGAAATATCGGCACGGGTACAGGGGGCTATTGCCTCTCTGTACCCAATGCTGGGTTCGGGCTCGATGCCAGTCCGCTTAAAGCTACACCTTTTTCGAGCGCTGATAATCCCAATCATGTTGTACGCCTGTGAAATCTGGGGCATGGCTGCAGATAGCTGGATAGCATACCTTCAGCGTGTACAGAATAGAGGACTCCGATCCATCTATTCTGTGGGTCGTTCTTTCCCCGTGAGGTTGCTTCACGAAGCTTCTCTTCTCCCATACGTGTGGGATGAAATTAGGTGCCGGGCCACAAAATTCTCAAATTCCAGCTCACAGAAGCGCCCTGGTTCGGTCTGTAGGAGATTACGACGCTACGAGACGCCACTTCAGGCTTTACCAGGTACCCCGTATGGCATGCGGGCACCCGAGGTAACCAAGGACCTAATCCAAACAGCAGCATAAGCTGAAACTCAAAAATCTCCAAATTAGCTGTTTGGCTACAAAATTTACCCAACTTTTGCAAAATAAGACACCAGGGTGTAAACAAAACAGCGGTATGGCATCCTGTACAAAATAAAGAGGAGAAAAAAGCTACCTTAAAAATTTCCCAAATAAAATAATCCCACCTCATCCTGTAAACATCAAAATTATGAACCTGCGGTCAGACCCAAAACCTGGCTGGGTCCGCAGCAAAAACCTTCTGGCTATTAACAGCCTGTCAGTATTCGACTTGCACTTGGATTTGGAAATGAAACACTGGATATAACACAAATATCAACAAAGACAAAAGACTATCAAAATTTGCATCGCTGAACAAAAGACTGTTTCCAGTAAATTAAATTAGTTCTAATCGTCTTCCCCTGGTTTGCTTCTGGAGAACAACTTGAGCAATTCTTTATTTGTTTATTTTATATAGATAGCTGTTTCTAAGGTTTTTTCTTGTTGGGCTTAAATTTGTAAGCTGAAATACTTTACTGAATGTGAAATGCCTACTTTTTCCAGTTGTGAAGGAACGGGGTTGGAATTTCAAAGCAATTGCATAGCTACCAACTTTAATAATCGGATTATAGCTTTGCCTTCAATATCCCACAAGGAACCGAGCGGGTTGGCACAGGAGGTTTCGTCTGTAGCTCGTATTCTAGAGATCTTTTCGTGGATTTCCCCAAGTGCCAGGGTGAATGCTGGATAGGTTAGTTACATCCCCTAAAATTCCTGTTCCTCCACTTTATCTTCATTATCTCACGTCATCTGTCATCTGGATGTCTCTTTCAGGGTAGAAGATTTGGAGAGTATCTCGGCGTTGCATGGTAGGATGATAAGCATTTGGTAAGCACTTTCGTCCTGTAATGGTGTAACCTGCAATCTCCGAGCCGGCTTAGTCACCCGTTTCAGTAACGTATTAGGAAGGATGATGGTTGTGGAAGCCCACCGAAGGTGTTCTCATTTCTGTAGGTGGCATGAGGTCTGCAAGCCAACTTGGTGAACTGCTTCAGGGCATGGTTGTACTGCCGGGGTGTTTCGAGGTGACAAATGTTGTGACCCTGCCTTCTGCACCGTCGAGAATACCTGGGGTCGGCAACCCTCTTTCTCCTGTCGCCTGATCCTTCTTCCCGGGGATGCCCCTCTTGGTGACATAGGTATATTAGACCAAGTCTGATCGACGTCCCGAACACCCTCCATGAAATTCCATCGTATCCTATCCTACAAAGAAATATGTACATGTGAAGTGAGAGTCTATTTGGGTGTGTCAGAAGTAAAGGATATAAATACTTGCCACAGCTCCGCTTAAAACATCTCACTTCTATACGTACCTTGACGACACTTTTGTAATTTAGCCACATGGATGAGAAACTTTGCCTAGCTTTCTTGCGCATCCCAACAGCCTTCGAACTCAAATACAGTTTATCACGGAAGTGGAAAAAGATGGAACTCTCCCATTCCTGGACATTCTTGTTTAAAAAAACAGCAACGGTACACTGGGACATGCTGTATATCGCCAGCCTACACACACCGATCTCTAACTGAACGCTCATAGTTTCCATCATAAGTCTCAACGACTGGGAGTTCTCAATACACTGGCCCACAGAGCTTTGTCTATCTCTGATCCCAGCCACTTAAAGCAAGAATTACAGCAACTGAGACTCACTTTCCGTCAAAACGGCTACTCCGAATATAACGTTCAAGTCTCGATCACCAAAGCTGGGAAAGGGAAACCTGTAATACAGCAAGCGTCAGATAAGCCTACCGCTACAGTCTACATCCCGTTTACCGGCAATCTATCCGGCAGAATCAGCAGAATTCTCGCTAAATACATCAGGACCATCCACAAAACACCTCCGAAGATTAAATATCTATTAAGACCGGTGAAAGATGAATTGGACTTCCAAGTTCCGGGAGTGTACCGCATTCCCTGTGATTGTGGGACACCGTATATGGGAAAAAACCGAAAGGACCATCGCTACTAAAGTAAACGAACATGAACGGAGCATTCCTTTAATGCAGCTTGAGAATTGTGGGCTGGCAGAGCATTGTTTTGATAACGACTACAGAACCAATTTTCGGGAGACGACCTTCTTGGCAAAGTGCAACAGTTACTGGGAGCAGAGTATTAAGGAGGCGTTGGCGATTTCCTTTGAAAGGAGCACGCTTAATCGTTATCCTAGATTTCAGTTCACCTCGTTTTGGAAACCGGCCTTAAAAATGGTAATCCGTCGAATTAGGAAGCAAAGATCAACACGGCTTCATGATCTAGTTCAGTACAGATGTATTATTTTATCTTGACAGGAGTCCTGCGCGGTAGGGATGGTTAGCAACTGTGGTGGGGATAGTGCACATATCGCCACAATGCGTCACACGCGTAAGATTACGAGAGGGGAGGGCAGTGCATAAGGTGTCTAAAAGCAAATTTCATTCTTGAAGCCAGTTTTGCAGCTCTTATAAACTAAGTTGTAATTCTTACTATGGTAGTAATCTCCACGCTTTTGTTGGATCTTAAATAGTACATAGGCAGTTGGAACAAAACCCTGTTCTCCTTCAGCAGGCATGATAAACAACTGTCGGCCTTTCAGTATCGCTGCAGAGTCCCTGTAACGTATTTCACTCCAGGCATGTGGTCCAGTATGTGCTGTATTTATATAAGTTTCATCCATATAAGCTATATAAACTTCACTTCGATATCTCCGAATATTACGTAAATACTTAAGGCTTTTTGCACGTATGGTGCGATGTTCGATTAAAATTTATCTGTCACGCTTAGTGCTTTTTTTTTCAAATAATCCTAGTTTCAAAAGAACTCTTCTTAATGTTCAGACACTGCCTTGGAAGTCAGTAGAATTTTTGAGCTTCATAAGCTTTTTATACAAAGTTGGTCTTTGTTTTTCTGTGCTTAAAAACTATTCATAGTTCGCCTAACTACTTCTGAATTAAAACATCCAAATTAGATTTTGTGCATGTTCTTAATCTTTGTTTACTGGGCATAGAGAAGGACGTTGTTGCACTAGCTCCAATGGCTTTTCTTTCATTAATAACTCTCCCAAACTGCTTTCAGACACAACTGTTGCCTCAGGTACCCTTCCCCAGATTTTTATATCTGTCCTAGACCATTGTTCCTATTTTATAAATCTATGGATATTGGTTATTACTTCTCGTGTTCTTAAATGTAGCACTTTATTTCCTAATGTGCTGCTAGGAGGCGTCATTTATAAATGCCCTCTTGGAACCAGGAGACAAGCACATTTTGAAACAAGCTGTAGTGTTACCGAGTAACTCTGCACGTGTTTAGTTGCTCCCAACTGGCACACAACTGACCTGCCCTCCCCCTCCAGTTGCAACCGTTCTGAGGTGGACTCGTCCAGATACCACGGCGCATCACTCTGCACTTTTCAAGATAAAAAATAGATCTGTAGTTACGTTTCTTTGACACAAATTTCTGATATACTCATGCCATCTCGTGAGCTGGAATTTAGTTTACTGGAAACAGTCTTTTTTTTTTTAGTCATGCGAATTTTGATAGTGTTTTGTCTTTGTTTATTGTTATGTTATATTCATTATTTCATTTTATGGTTTTAATATTTTATAAATATTGTCACCCGAACGTCGGAACTCCCGATAGAACCGGCCGGCAGCAGGGTAGCAGCAGCAGACGGGAAACATTCGACCACGCCAACCCATCTGTCTTGTAGCGGTAACGAGGGGCATGCTTGGAAAAACATCGTTAGTCATCTCTTTCCCCCACCTTGACGTCTAGAATCTGCAGGATGATTCACCAAATCGCGAGACTTCGAGAAACACCGATATCCCTATAAAAAGGGGTTGCAGTTGGCGATTGAGTTCAGTTCTTGCCGAGCAACAGAGGAGGAGCGCCCAGTGAGGGGACGGACTGCGTACGTGCATCGGAGGAGTGTACGTAATTGCGAGTGCTAGTGGAACTGTAACGGACGAACTGGTGAATTGAAATTGTGTGCGCTACGTCATTGTATGTAATCGGCAAGTGTTCCAACTGTAATTCAGTGGAAATTAAGAACATTTTAAATTTGTGCAATTGGACTTCTAACTTCAGAACCCACAAGGACACAATATCCTGATGGGAGAGGTGCACATTCCAGAACAAACGTTGATAGCTAATCATCTTTTCACCTGGCTGGCTGACCGAGAAGAAAGTGAAGTAGAGGACATAATTAACTCTTGCAGGAATAGTGCTTGTGAAGAAACAATTGTAGAGAAGTAGTAGATAAAACAAGTGACTGCAATAAAATAAACTTTTAATGTGAATACTTATTCTTATGCCAGTATTCTTTTAAGTTGCTATCTCCAAGTGGATTTATGCAAGCTGGCATGCAGACAGTCAAGTACAGAAATGCTACTCAGGTAAAAGGATTACGTTAAATTCTCCCGGCTGTAGCTAAGGAGTCGTCGAACCTTGTTGGGCAGACTGTGTTTCTTTTGTTGGCTCTGTCTCTCAATATTGGAAAAGGCACGAAGAGAGGGAGGTAGAGAAGGGGAGAAGATCCGATTTATGGTATGATTGCAAAGTACTTGGGTAACTCATTCGGTGAAGTGCTCCATAGAGCAAAAGATTCACTCATACTTTCATCCATTTAGAGGCACTCCTGGTTAAGTAAGGAGCTCTCACTTTTTGCTCCAGTACACCTGCTCCAAAGTTTGTACATATAGTGGGGTAAGTGGCTGTTAAGGTAACCCTTGCAGGTAAAAAAAAGGTGCATCTTAAAGAACATAATTGTAACTCTATCAATGAGAAACAAATTAATATTTTGTAAATGATTATTGTACATTTATTGTTTAAATGTGATTATGCATGCCTCGGTAGCATACACGGTTGCGTGTCCACCTCACGTTCAAGAGGTCCCGAGTTCGAATCCGGTCAGGGTGAGTTACCTGGAAAACGGGTTTTCCAGGGTTGTCCATTATCCGGAAAGACGATAAGCTCTAGGATCTCGGACTTATTTGAGCATCTCTTCACCCATTTCATTTATCGTCTGATATGACTAAATATTGGAGGACGAAAATTATAAGAATAAGTAAATAAATGTGTTTATACAATTCAATTAAAAACTGAATGAAAGTGCAATGTCAGCAACACCAAAAGAACCAGGGGCGGTTCCTCCATAAGGTTGCAGGTTTGCGCTACACCCACTGATTATGAATATATAATAGGTACATTTTGCACATTAAAGCTGTACTTGTTTGCATTGTTTTATATACAAACATGTTTCAATTACGGTTATCGTCTGTAGCTGGCCATGACCGCAGAAGTCGAAATAAACAGAGGTTAGCTGTAGGAGCCGCCAAGTTTGCAGCGAAGTGTTAACCTAACATTTCGCCCAAATGTGGGTTCTCTGAGGGGGTTGCGGGAAGGTGAAGAGATGGGAGTGGCTTCTTTTACATTGCTTAAATGGAGGTTTATAAACCTAGCTCCTCCTACTCTTAGCAGCGGCTACAGCGTGACCTTCAGGCTTAGCTTCTGTGTGCTCTGTTTTTCGAACACAGGCAGAATTTAATTAAATGCATGGAGGTTACTCAGAAGAGAGCTCTGTTAAACAACAACGGCACACCTGTTCAGGCTGCTGGGTTTATGGCCACTTTGAAAAATTATAAATTTGTATTGTGGCTGTCTTTCTTCTACAATATCATGCCCCATGTGGACATTTTGTACAATCAGCTGCAGAAACGAGACAGCAATACAACATTTGCCATCGCCCAGCTAAACGCATTTGAAAGGGAACTGCAAAATGTAAGAAATAGCGTGGATATCGAGGAACATGAAGAAACTGCAATTAAGAGGAGAAGAATAGAAGATCATGATGTGAAAAGAAGAGAAATTCTTGAAGTATGTGACATTCTTAGAGAAGTAAAGGACAGATTTAGCTTCACGGGGCATCTGGTAACCTCAACTTTGTTTCATCAAGAAAATTTCTAAGACATTTCCAGAGGATTTCCTTAGAGAAGCAATAAGGTTCTATCCTTTTATCATTGAACTGACTGTAATTTATAGTCGAGAGGAATTTGGTGGAATGTCCGGCGGTTTGTGCTTGATGGACTTCATTAAGGAAAACAAATTATGTGCTACATTCAGCGAATATGTCAAACTCCTCCGAGTACTCTTAACTATGCCAATGTGTACCGCTGAAGCAGAACGCTGTTCCTCAACTTTAAAAAGAATAAAAACTTTCCTTAGCAACACAATGTCACAGGACCGATTGTAAGCCTTAGCAATGCTTTCAATTGAGTGATTTTGTTATGAAGATCAGCGACTTCAACGCAAAATTTATCGATAGATTCGCCAGGTCTAAGGATAGTAGAGCAGAGAATATGTATAAATAGGTGAGTCATTACTACTCTGTATTTTATTTTTCATTTGTGCACCACCAATAATTTAACCCACCAGCCGCCACTGAAAAGAACAGTATCCGCGATGCCCTCCACGTTTTTCACGTCTCTGGGTTCCTGGTCACGTTGGCGTGGAGAGGAACAAAATGGCGGATTCGGTGGCTAAGGTGGCAGTTATAACACCTAGTAATACCCTCCCTTTTGTGACTACGGAAGACTTTCGGCTTGTTGTGCGTAGGGAGGCGCTCTCGTGCAGGCGCAATGAGTGGTCTGCTTTGCGTGGGAACAAGCTGAGATCGTTGAAGGAGCTTCCGATTTTTTGGGCGACCTCCTGTCGTTTATCCCGTCGGGAGGAAATAACCCTGGCTTGGTTGCGTATTGGGCACTGTTATTTTACGCATAATTTTTACATAAACCGTACCCCAGCTCCAGTTTGCCCGCGGTGAGGTGCGGAACTGTCTGTATGACACGTATTTTTAGACTGTTTTAGACTAACACTTCTACGTAGGTTTCTCCAGCTGCCGGCCAGTTAGCCGGAGATCCTCGGGAATGACGAGAGCGCAGTGCGCAAAGTTTTAGCATACTGTCAGCCGAACGTCGGAACTCCCGACAGAACCGGCCAGCAGTAGGGCAAAAGAAGGCATTAACGCTACGCCTACCCATTTATCTTGTAGCGTTCACTGAAGGGGATGATTAGGAAGGTGTCACCGGTCGCTGGCCGCCTCTTTCCCCTCCCCCTGAGGTCTGCAACAGTCGGGATATTTCATCTAACCGGGAACCTTCTAGATAGGCCAGCTGGTGCTATATAAGCGACGCGTCGGGCTGGAGGAGCTTTCAGTTCTTGGCGAGCAGCCGTGAGGAGTGCCCAGTGAGGGAACGGACTGGAAGACTGTGTACGTGCATCGGAGTGTACGTAAATGCGAGTGCGGAGGGGAACTGTGACGGACGAACTGGTGAATTGTAATTGTGTGCGCTACGTAATTTTATGTAATCGGCAAGTGTTCCAACTGTAATTCGGTGGAAATAAAGAACATTTTGAGTCTGTGCAATTGGACCCTTAATTTCACGAACCCACAAAATCACAATACGCTTTAGCTATAGGTTTTAGAATTTACGCCTAAGCACTTTGTACATTTTATCCATTTTTCCCCTTTTGTGATTTTAGGTCCTTTTTAGTAGTTAGCGACAACGCTGTGCGGGGTTTTTATCCTGCTTTTATTTCATTGATATTCTTTTAATCCTTTTGCTTTTTTAATTAGTTATTTTAACCCAGTTGGCTTCTTAAGGACACTAATGACCTTCAAGTTGAGTGCCCTTTAACCCAATGATCATCATCATCAGTATCCGTGATTCCTGTACTGAAACCGTATTTTTTCAGGTAATTTATTTTGAGTATTCTATCCTGTATAGTTATGTACAATTGAAATACTCTATAACACGAAAATTTTATATGTAAAAATATTGTATTCTATGTAAAAACGCTCTTACAATCTGATTTTGGAATCTACGTGGTAAGATGTCTACAACATTTGGTGACATAATAGGGAGAGTTAAGGAAAGCAATGCCCATTGCCCAAAAATAATGAACAAAGAGATCCTTGGATTGCTGTATGCAGATGATTTAACGGTAGAAGAAATTTCGTTAGTGGATCTACAAAAATAAATAGAAGCAAGTCATAGATTTTGCATTGACTGGGGATTAAGGATAAATATCAAAAAATAAAAATAATGGTACTTAACCCTTCGTTAGTCGCGCATGTATCTGTGAGATACATGGCCTGAGTTTGTTTCACTATTATTGCAATAAATAGAGTTAAGGGCTTGCCGAGACAGGACTTCTTCGATCATGCCTTTGTTATAGTTTCCTGTGAATTTCAACCATTTCTCCCTAATGCTAAGTTTTCGAAGGAGGCAAACGTAAAACTGTCAGGTACATCGCACCAACTCACGTTACGAATTGTCCTCGCTATCGGATCCAACCTCGTCATTGTTAGGGAATGCTGGTTTAAGTGGTTGTGTTGTTGCAAGGTAAATGAGTGTCTTTCTACATTACTGTGAATCGTAGGTTTGAAAATGAGTAAAGTGCATGACTTGGAAAATCCTGAGGATTTGTAGGAGGTGCATCTCCTTAATTTCAGGAATTTTGTAGAAACTGATTTCGAATATGAAAACACAACTGCAACACGATCTGTGGACACCGATACAGATCATGATATTGATGAAGAGGAAAGTAATAAAGCTATAGAAAATTATGAAGATTACTATTTTGTTGAGTACAAAAGACACAAGATGATAACGATGGAGATATTGATGATCAGGAGGAGGATGAGGAGGATGAAGAGGATGATGAAGAGGATGATGAAGAGGATGATGAAGGGGATGATGAAGAGGATGATGAAGAGGATGATGAAGGGGATGAGAAGGGGATGATGAAGAGGATGATGAAGGGGATGATGAAGAGGATGATGAAGGGGATGATGAAGAGGATGATGAAGGGGATGATGAAGGGGATGATGAAGGGGATGATGAAGAGGATGATGAAGAGGATGATGAAGAAGATGATGAAGGGGATGATGAGGATGATGAAGAGGATGATGAAGAGGATGATGAAGAGAATGATGAAGGGGATGATGAAGAGGATAATGAAGAGGATGATGAAGGGGATGATGAAGGGGATGATGAAGAGGATGATGAAGGGGATGATGAAGGGGATGATGAAGGGGATGATTTAGGGGATGATTTAGGAGATGATTTAGGGGATGATTTAGGAGATGATGAAGGGGATGATGAAGAGGATGTTGAAGAGAATGTTGAAGAGAATGATTTAGGGGATGATGAAGAGAATGATGAAGAGGATAATTTAGGGGATGATGAAGAAGATGATGAAGAGGATGATGAAGAGGATGATGAAGAGGATGATGAAGAGGAAGATGAAGAGGATGATGAAGGGAATGATGAAGAGGATGATTTAGGTGATGATTTAGGTGATGATTTAAGGGATGATTTAGGGCATGATTTAGGGATGATTTAGGGGATGATTTAGGGATGATTTAGGGGATGATTTAGGGGATGATTTAGGGGATGATTTAGGGGATGATTTAGGGGATGATTTAGGGGATGATGAAGAGGATGTTGAAGAGGATCATGAAGAGGATGATTTAGGGAATGATTTAGGGGATGATGAAGAGGATGATGAAGAGGATGATGAAGAGGATGAAGAGGATGATGAAGAGGATGAAGAGGATGATGAAGAGGATGATGAAGAGGATGAAGAGGATGAAGAGTATGCCTAAAAGTTTTCTATAACAAGCTTTAGTATCGATGTTGTGATTAATTCCAAAATGACATTCTCCTCCCGAAAGGAAACAATGTATAGAAAATTGCAAAATGCTAAATTGTTTTTCAATGAAATCTTCCACACAAAGGCTGTAAAGACATGTAGTACGTATGTCTGCTTAGGTTATTCGGTTTGACATTTTGATAATTGTTTTGCCTCACACCACTTAGTTGTGATCCATTTTAAAATTGTTTTCTTAGCACGAGGGCTATTCAATAAAGAATGATCACAATTTCGTTTATGACAACGTAACTTTAGTCATCCACATATTTTTGAGGTCCTCCTCAAAATAGTCTCCCCTGAATGCGATACGCTTGTCCCAGCGTCTCTGCCAGTCTTCAAAGACATGCTGGATACCATTTTTGAGAGACCCTTCAAAATCGCCTCCGCAGCCTTCACCACTGCTTCTGGTGATGGATAATGCGTCCCACGAAGGCGTTTCTTCAAGTTAGGGAATAAAAAGAGTCACATGGGGCTAAATCTGGACTATACGGAGGGTGAGGGATGCACTTCACGTTGATATTTGCAAAATATTCAGTAACAACTTTGGCAATATGCAGCCGCGCATTGTCGTGGTGCAGCATGCAGTCTGCTTCACGGAAATATGGGCTTTTGCGCCTGATATGGATTTGCAATGTCTTCACGTTATCCCTGTAGTATTGTCCAGTTACTGATGTGTGTGCAGGTACAACAGGCTGATAAACCAATCGATGAATACCAAAGAATAAGATGACCGTAACTTTCCCAGCAGAAACAAACAATTTTTGCTTTCTTGGGGATTGGTGATGACGGAGATTTCCACACTGAGCTTTGTGTTTGCTCTCAGGTTCAAAATAATGTAGCCAACTTTCATCAACAATGATGACGTTTCAAAGAATCTCCGGATCTTCCTCTAACATCAACTTTAACTCATTTAGACCTGCATGCGAGTGTTCTTTTGTTCGGGAATCAACAGTTTTGGAAGCCATCGCGCACAAACACGTCTCATGTGTAATGTTTCTGTCACCAACGTGTGGGTGGCACCGAATGAAATGTTCAGTACTTCAGAAAGTGATCTTAAGGTATTTCGTTTATCCTCTCTCACAATGGCAGCAGCAGTGTTGATATTTTCTTCCGTAAGAGTAGTAACTGAAGCACCAAGTCCATGTTCTTTTGAAATTGATTGTCTCCCTTCTTTAAACGTTCTAAACCACTTTCGAGCTGTCCTGTAAGGAAGAAACGACTCCATAGGCCTCCTGTAACATTGCATAGGCCTCAACTGAAGATTTGTTTTGACGAAGGCAGAATTTGAAAGCCGCATACTCTTTCTCTCCTGTTAGCTCCATTACAGCGGTAGGCAATACTGAACATGTCTGAACTTGCCTGGTTCTCGCAGGCGGGAACCAGGAGCACCAACAACGAAACTACTACGGCGTGTTTGTTTTACATTTAGGTAACAGAATATAATAATTTGTAATTTTAGTAGGAAAAATTTTGACCGTAAAAAAGTTATGATCATTCTTTATTGAACAGCCGTCGTATAAAATAATGAAGCGGTTATAGCGTTGGAATGTCATCAAAGCATCCCGGGATCAATACGAGGTTGTAAAGCCTGAGAATAATAATTAAGTTCTTTAGTATCAAAGAAAATGCAAATAATTGCGTGACCTATAACAATATTTTCGGATAACTTATGAAATAAATGAAACATGTAATTTGTAGCTACGTGGTCTGTTCAATAAAGAATAGTCATAATGTTTTACGGTCATAATTCAAACTTGTTATATTCTTATTCACCTTAAAGTGAAACAAACACGCCGTAGTAGTTTCATTGTTGGTACTTCTGGTTCCCGCCTGTGAGAGCCAGCAATTTCAGATATGTTCAGTATCGCCTACCGCTGCAATGGATGTAACACGCGAGGAAGAATACGCGGCTTTGAAATTCTGCTTTCGTCTCAACAAATCTTCAGTTTAGTCCTATGCAGAGCCTGTTGTTCCGTACAGCACAGCTCGAAAGTGGTTTAAAATGTTTAAAGAAGGGAGACAAGCAATTTAAGAGAAAGGTGGACCCGGTGCTGCAGTTACCGCTCTTACGGAAGAAAACACCAAAACTGCTGCTGCCATTGTGAGAGAGGATCGACAAATTACCTTAAGATCACTTTCTGAAGTACTGAACATTCCTTTGCCACACGTTGGTGACAGAAACATTACACATGAGACTTGTTTGTACGCAGTTGTTTCCAAGACTGTTGATTCCCGATTAAAAGGACACTCGCATACAGGTCTGCATGCAGTTAAAGTTGATGTTAAAGGAAGATCCGGGGTTTCTTTCAAAGGTAATCACTGCTGATGAATCTTGGCTACATAAATTGGATCCTGAGAGCAAACAGCAAAGCTCAGTGCGGAAATCCACCACATCACCAACCCCCAAAAGGCAAAAGTGGTTGCTTCTTCTGGAAAAGCTGTGGTCACCTCATTCTTTGATATTCATGGAATGGTTTATCAGCATATTGTACCTGTACACACATCAGTAACTGGACAATACTACAGGAATGTCATGAAAACTTTGCAAGTCTATATCAGGCCCAAAAGGCCACATTTCCGTGAAGCAGGCTGGATACTGCACCACGGTAATGCGCGGCCGCATATTGCCTATTTTGTTGCTGAATGTTTTGCAGAAATCAACGTGAAGTACATCCTTCGCCCTCCCTATAGTCCGGGTTTAGTCCCATGTGACCTTTTCTGTTTCCTAACTTAAATAAACGCCTTCGTTGGAAGCATTATCCATCATCAGAAGCAGTGGTGAGGGCTGCGAAGGTGATTTTGAAGGATCTCTCAAAAATGGTTTCCAGCATGTCTTTGAAGACTGGCAGAAACGCTGAGACAAGTGCATCGCATTCAGGGGAGACTATTTTGAATAGGGCCATCAAAATTATTAGAATGTGCTAAGGTACGTTGTCAAAAAAATTGTGATCGTTCTTTATTGAAGTTCAATATAGGTTGAACAGATTTGACATCATTATATACTCCATTTGTTTTTCTTCACCGTTCGATAATTATCTTCAAGTCCAAAGAATGTTAAAATTCAAGCAAAAAAATTCAAGAGTGCCATCTTTTTAACTTTAAATGTAGTTTTTCTAATAACCGTACGCATAAATATAAAGATTATGATTATCCTGTATTATGAGGAATTGATAAGGTATTAGCAACTTTAAATGCAAGACAGATATAGTATAAATAATCCAACTATTGCATCAGAACATCATAGTGAGATACTAATTGTTTCTTTTCATGTCCATAAGCTGGCAGAGAATGTGTTTAATTAGCGTAAATAATCACATATAAATATCGGCAAATGAATTACGTGCTTCATTTCATCTGTACTTAAAAAGCGCAATAAAGTATTGCCAAATGCAAGTACAGATCAATGTTATGCAAACGCGAGCCATCTAGCGGAGAGGTGGTCAACTTCTAGTAGTCTATATCGCAACTCATCTGTCAGTTTCATGGCGCTCAGCGTCACTAGCGCTCAAGCGGGCGTCGGAAAAGTAATATGCATTTCTTGACATGTTCTGCCATCTAGCGCCGCTTTGCTGAACTACAAGTATTTGAAGTTATTTTAAATGTGTACTTTCGATTCCTCTACTGATTGCTAAGGAGTAGTTTTCATGTTTAACGTAATATATTTAATATTAATGAGTCAAAACAAATTCCTTTCCTATTTCCAGAAGATATTTGTAAAATGTCTCCCAGTGAACGAACATTTATGTTAATACAGTCCAAACAAATGAAATCTTTTTGCATCATAAATTTACATTTTCCTAAGTACGTCTTTATTGGAGAAAAAATGTGTTCTTTTAAGTTCTCCAAATACTATAAACTTAATAATGAAACTCAACTATAAGAAATATAGTTAAATGTTGACTAGTAATTAAGAATAATTAATTGGTATAACTTCTCATGCTACTTCTCATGAAAATGGCGAGAACAATGTTTCTTTGAAGTTACGGAATAATTTTAGCCATATCAGAATATTGTTTCCTAGGATTCGCTCATAAGATATACAAAATTCAATAGACTAGTCTAACATATCCTTATTTGCCCAGTTTTTAAGTTGTTATCCTTAGAGCCTCTAGGAGAGAGGTAAGTTTTATTACAAAATTCTAAAAATAGGCGTTACTTCAAAATTCATTATGCGGTATCCACTTTTTATAATTAATATTTTTCCCCAGGCCATTACGTTTATCCGATCATTTAATTGCTTTAATAATTTAACTTCTTGCTTTATTTCATGTTTACATAATAAAAAAAATGATATGCCATTACCGATTGATTTATTTCTTTATATTACATTGTAATATTTGTTACCTATCTTTGTTAAATTTCGTTTCTAAATAATACGAGGGCTGTTAAATAAAGAATGATCATAACTCTTTACCGTCATAATTTTTCGCACCAATATTCAACCTTATATTCTGTTAGCTTAATATGAAACAAACATGCCGTAGTAGTTTCATTGTTGGTACTCCTGGTTCCCGCCTGTGAGAACCAGGCAAGTTCAGACATGTTCAGTATCGCCTACCACTGCAATGGAGGTAATATGCAGTTAAAGTTGATTTTACAGGAAGATCCGGAGTCTTTTACAAACGTAATCACTGCTGATGAAACTTGGCTACATCACTCTGATCCTGAGAGCAAACAGTAAAGCTCAGTGTGGAAATCTCCTTCATCACCAACCGAGCAAAAAAGCAAAAGTGGTTGCTTCTGCTGGGAAGGATATGGTTATCTTATTCTTTGATGGAATGGTTTATCAGTATGTTGTACCTGCACACACAACAGTGACTGGACAATACTACACGGATGCCCTGAAAACATTGCAAGCCCATATCAGGTGTAAAAGCCCACATTTCTATGAAACAGGCTGGATTCTGCACCACGATAATGCGCGTGTGCGTATTGCGAAAGTTGTTGCTGAATATCTTGCAAAAATCAACGTAAAGTGCATCCCTCACCCTCCCTATAGTCCGGATTTAGCCATGTGACCCTGTTCTATTCCCTAATTTGAAGAAACGCCTTCGTGGGAGGCATTATCCATCATAGGAAGCAGTGGTGAAGGCTGCGGAGGCGATTTTAAAGGATCTCTCAAAAAATAGTTTCCAGCATGTCTTTGAAGACTGGCAGAAACGCTGGGACAAGTGCATTGCATTCAGGGGAGACTATTTTGAAAAGGACCCTCAATATTTTGAGGGTAATTAAAGGTACGTTGTCAGAAAAATCTGTAATCATTCTTTATTGAACAGCCTTCGAATTTTACTTGTATATGTACCCGAAAAAATTGAAAACGGCTTAAATTCTGCATTATTGTGAAGTTAACTCATATTCATAATTTGTTATTTTAGGTTTAGTCAAATTTGAAGGACGTATCAGTGACTACATTTGCACTTATTTCACGACAGCCTACTTAAAGTTCTATCCTCCCCTTTTTTCTGTCTGTACGAAGGGCGCCATTTATATTTTGAGTCTTAGCAAACCTGAATGTTGTAGGTGTCTTCTAAGGTCTCCAATGAAATCTTTGACATTGTTGTCTGTAATCTACTTCAGACAGTTTGGCAATAGAGCGTCTTTTGTTCTGTATACATTATCTTGAAAATTGTGTCGCAACAAAGACATGCATTGGGATTATCTCGTGAAATCATTTATTTCAATGATTTTTAACTTCCACATTTGGCAACCAAGTTCCATCTTTTGCCACTGAAATTAAATGTCGCTGCTGTTGTGCAGAAATCATTGATATTGTCCATTACATTCACCGTCACTCCCAATTACTCGATCAAGTGCCAAATTTGGATAAATTATTCATTAATTTATTTCACCTTATTCACTTTACTAATTTTAGAGTGGGTTTATCATACATATTTACTTGTTTATGTTTGTTAATTATTATGTTATTTGCAATGCTGTAACAAAATGCATAACATTTTTAATTCAATTACTTCAGAACAAATTCGGTTCCATCTTCTTTTGTTCATTATGTGCACATTGTTCATTTCTATTTTATTATGCTTGACTTATTCATATTTCTATTGTTATATATTTTTGTTTGATAGAGTACTTTTGTTTCGTGTTTGTTTTTCCCCTTTAAGCTTCGATGTTTATTTTTATTTCTACATAGCGAACAGTTTACGACATAGTGCAATAAAAGTGCAGTCTAACCTAAAATTCAAACATTATTAATGGATTTAGGCCATGTGAAAGCGAGACTTTATGTAAATCATACAAAAGAAATAGATAAATGCAAATATCAGGTAAATTCTTTAATTAAAACACAAACTAAGTAGAATAAACAAAGCGTACAGGAACTACATTATTACATTTATGTAATAAAGGCAGCCAACCACATTGAAAAACGTTTAGGCATAACTTTAATGTTGGCGTAATCCTTATTATACCGTTATTGAATCCAGATACCTATACCACACCTGTACAGAATTAAAATGAATCAAGATACATAATATATTGTGTCAGCGACCTTCATTAATAAATGTAATACTCAAATAACTCTTTAAAATAAATGACCTAAGGTTAACTATACGAGTACAGACTACAGATCTTCATAGGTAATCCAATTAAAATCACATGTTCACGTAACTTCTGTCAGGTTGGCAAACTGTAAACTGAACTTCAGCAGCACTATATTTATAATTCCTGTGCCAGTGATTATGCCTCTATTCGCATGGGTGTTCTGGTGTTTTATGAGTTGAGAATGTACTCATTATAGCTGGTGCATAAACTGCTTATGGCATATTAACTACTATGTTAACTTTTAAAATTTTAGAGCTATGTATAATCATAAATATTTGAAAATATCCGATCAGTACACGGTAACAAAATTCATTTCCAAAGTTATTCGTTGTATTTTTGCTCATATGGCTGCCATTATTGTCATATCTTGCTAACTATAGAGAGAAACTTCCCTACATACCTTTGATGTCTTGAAGAAATGGAATTTTAAACTGTAACTAACCAAGCTGTGGTACCACAAAATATCCAAGACATGTGAGTGCTATTTGAGAGTGAAATTTGTTATAGTGAGCTGTTACAGGGAAACAAGATAGTTCTATAATGTATCCATAGCCCTAGAATTTTAAACAAGCTCTCCAACTTCAACAGCAGGGGTTTAACCTCTAAGGTGACACCGAAATTTTAAAAGTGATTTTCAAAAGTATTAAAAGTTGGATATGCAGTTTCCTTTATAAATATTACACAAGTATAAACATGCGTTACAAAGTCTGCACTTATCTTAAGAAATTGGTGTTAATTCTTATTGCTGATGGAGATAGATTTCACAAACAGATTGTTTGTATCTTCAGTCCACAAGGATTCCGGCTGCCATGTTCAGTATTACCAAAATCTGAAAACGAAGCAAACCTAAAAACAGAATCAACTGCTGATATTTCAAAATTCATTACGCGATGTTTATTTTTTAAAATAAATATCTTTTCCCAAACTATTAAATCTATGTGGCCATTTAACCGTTTTAACAATTTAACTTCAGGATTTATTTCATAGTTAAATGACCAAAAATGATCTGCTATGACCGATTTATCAGTTTGTTTATACTTAATGTTACGAAAATGTTCTTTCGTTCTGGTTTCTAAATTATGTTTCGTGTTTCCAATATAATCATGATCACAATCTGAACAATTAAATTGATAAATACGAGATTTTTTATTATTAGGAATTTTTTTTAACTTTTTTACAAGCGAAACATCAACAAACATGTGTCAACAAGTGCATCAAAGCGTTCTGTGTGTACAGTCCGGTACGGATACAAAATGTAAGCTACGTTTCAACATGACATTCTTCCCATTGCTTTCGTTGTGGGAATTACAGTGAACAATGATGTACATTCGTAAATTGTCGAATATG
This sequence comes from Mantis religiosa, assembly GCA_030765055.1. Lineage (NCBI taxonomy): Eukaryota > Metazoa > Arthropoda > Insecta > Mantodea > Mantidae > Mantis > Mantis religiosa. Next base: position 204,802,523 of record CM060952.1, on the reverse strand, counting down.
AATTTTCTGCGCCTCTCGCTGAAACTATATAAAAATATTGGGAGACAGTGTGCCTCCTGCCTCACCTCGGTCTGCACCCAGCATAACCTCCGCAGCCGCCGTCGCTATTGTGCCTCTTGTGGAGGGCACAATTACTACATAGAGCAGGTGCTCTGCTCCCTGCATCCCTGTAGGAAGGCATCACCTATTCCACCAGCACCGTCATCTTCTTAACGACAGTTGAGTACACCACGGCCGCCACCTCAGCAACCGCAACAGCCAACAGCACTTCACTCTATCAGCCAGGAGCAGCTCTGGGAGGAAGTCCAGGGCCTAGGGGAGGCCGTTTGGGTTCTCCATTCGAAGTTCCTTGTCGTAATGGCCAAACTGACCAACTTAGAGGAACTTCTAACAGAGCTAATGACTTCATCTGCGCATCAAGCTACAGTACACCCGGATCTCAGCATAGAGCAGGAGAAGCATGAATTCTCAATCAGACATCGCGACATACACACTCATACTCCGCAGACTCATCAAGGAGGAAGTGGCAGTCCTCCAGACGATGTTCGACGGACCCAACATCAGAGGTCAACACCAACCGCCGCAGAGACCCTACACTCGTCAATATCCTTAATTCCTCATTCACTTCCAAACAAGACCGCTCACTACTCCCCGATATATTACCCAGAATCTAGTTGCACCTCCACTCCTAATAAGCAAGGGCGTAAGCAGGGCCTTGGTAATGCTTACGTCCTGCCACATTCCTCACCTTGGACCAGGCCTCGACCTGGCCAATATATCCCTTCCTTGAATCCGCAGGTACGACAGCGGTACTGTCACAGCACCACTCCTGAATACTCACCGGTGGAGGATTTTTAGTGGGTAGGGCTGGCGGTTCGATTCACCAGAGGAGTCCCACACTCTAATCCCAGGGTAACTGCGTAACATGCATTTTTCCTCCACTCGAAATAAAACTCGTTCAATGTCACATGACGTTAATGGTGCATATGAGTAGTAAAAATCATTTTCATGTGTTTATCCAAGACTTAGTTTATTTCTTATATTACATAGCACTGAAAATCCAATATTTTTATGTATAATACTGGACAGTTTATTTATTTACTTAATAATTTATTTTTATTTATTTTTTGCTCTTTTGTTTGATGTTACATACTCTATATTAGCTAAATTTTTGGAAATAATCATTTCTTTCACACTAGGCGAGTAGGCTAAGGTTTAAATAAGTAGAAACAGACAGACAAATGCAATGCCATAGCCGGGATTTCAACCACGGATCTCCCGCTCTCCGTGCGGATGCTCTAACCAACTGAGCTACTATGGCCAACCTCCCGATATGACATTAAATTCTCCAACTCACTCAGACATTTTTCGGCTAGACCACTAGGGGTCCTCATATGCTATGAGACACGCAACTCATAGCAGCTCATGCGTGCAACTGAACGGCACGGAGAGCGTGAGATACATGCTTCAAGTCCCGGCTATGGCATTGAATTTTTCAGTCTGACTTTACTCATACAAGTTCTGTGTATTACTAAATTTTGTAGACACCTCCTCGACTGCTTTTACACAGCTCGAAAGTACATTCTGCAAGGTGCTCAGTGGTTGTTAATACCTAAAACTTTTGTTTTATAAAACGAAGATTTTCCAATAGTTGTGAAGGTAATGTTAATGTCAAACACCTTACACTCCCTGGAAGGCAGATCTACCTGCATGGCTAGTAGTAGTTGCAATGAAACTAAAGCTACGCGTTGCAAACCGGACTATCCCTGCGTGTTCTCACCGGGACTGACGACATCAGACTCCTAAACTTCATATCCCTTTAAAGGTGTATGGGATCCGATGTTTGTTTATAAGGAATTTCTGCTACAACATAGATCATACTAGTAGTGTCATTCATCAAAATGTATTATTCAATTATGTCTTTATTTGGTAGATAATTTTTATTTACTAATATTTTTATTTGAATAAGTTGATGCGATAGATTTTGCTAATTAAGAAAAGTGTTTTTACTTGAGGAAACGATTTCACCGAAGTGAAGTGAAATGTGTAGTGTTTAACGCCCGCTTTTACTACATACGGCACCGCAGGCGATGACAAGTACGAGGAACTACTCCCATTAGTCCTGGATCCGTAGCACCAGAACCCGGGACTCTCGGGTATATTTACCGTAGGACAGTACCTACTTTATAAATTGCCCCCCCCCGCCTGCACACGGCAGACGGGACGGAAGTGGATACGCCACTTACGCGCCGGTCCTTAATGAACCGGCTACCAAAAAACCTTGGTAGGGCCGCCGGTGATCCAGCACACCAGCTACTAGCCCTGCAGGCTAGTACCCGGGACTTATGAGGCAACAATCTACCCCTTCCGGGCGGCCGAAGCCTGGCCGGAGGTACCCAATTGCCCGTGGGTGGCGGGAACACACTGCCCCCTCGAGTCCAACTCAATCCGAACAACTCCCAGAGGGAGGGGCTGAATGTTCGGCCCGAGGTTCCTCTAACGTCAGAGTGCTAGGTGTCCGCAGCGCCCGCACCTTGGCAGCTGAAAGGGACGCATTCCTCCCCCTACGGGATGACACTAATGATACATGAGATAAATATGGAGCACCGGTGGAATGAGATGGCTGGGGAAACCGGAGATCCCGGAGAAAACCCGCCCCAGCGCCGTGTTGTCCACCACAAATCTCACTTTGCGGTTGTCTGGAATCGAACCCGGGCTGCCATGGTGATGGGCAATCTGTCTAGATTTCGCCGAACGTCTTCCAGGTATCTCGCTCTACAGGATTAAAGGTTGGCAGCTGTAGTTATAGTTTAACAGAAGCCAGAAAGTTAATTTTAGTCCAAATAGCTCACAAGCTACTTATGTAAAATACAACTAGGAATTCGCTTCACTTTACTAAGCTCTAAAAGCCGATGGAGGGCATTTAATTATGGAACCATTAATGATGCAATCCGACCTCATCGTTTTGGGACACAGCGATGTAAAGCAGAATCGCTTTTACGTGAGAAGAATGTGCCCTACACAAACTTGTTGTCGCATTTTGGAAGTCCTTGGATCGATGAACAGTTGCACGTCTCCGTTCGAGATTAGAAGGCCTTCCCGAAGAGAGGGAGATTTGCCAAAGGCGAGAAGGGAAAAGAAAGAACGCGAGAATAATCACCACACCCTTCCCAAACATCAAGGAATTGTGATTAAGGAATAGCTGTGCACGCGAAGGAGACAAAGTTATTGTGGATTATTCAAGTTGGTGAACTGCTTATGTTTTCTAAGGACGGCGTCGACTGCAAGATTAAAATGTTTCTTATCTCAGGCAGTGGCCATTGTATGAATAATGTCCGCTTTTGGGACTGATGTGCATCCAAGTGCCTGCGTATTCTTAGCGTTTGTTGAGTGTTCATTCATCATCAGCATAACCTACAAATAGCACAATTTTTAATTGAAGTAGCACTCGATATAAAATAAGGCCTGAAGCTATCCTGGTGACGAATACGCTCACTTTCTTCTTGGGCAGGCAGACAGCGAGGTGAAAAGATGATTATATATCAACGTTTTAACAAACTTATTGAAAGACAAACTGGACTTCCAAGTTCCGGGAGTGTACTGCATTACCTGTGAATGTGGGACCCCGTAAATAGGACAAACGGAAGGACCATCGCTATCAGAATAAAGGAACATGAACGGAGCATTCGTTTAATGCAACCTGAGAAGTCTGGCCAGGCGACCGCAAAGTGAGATTTGTGGTGGACAACACGGCGTTGGGGCGGGTTTTCTCCGGGACCTCCGGTTTCCCCCACCATCTCATTCCACCGGTGCTCCATCTTCATCTCATGCATCATCAGTGTCACCGCCTGCGGTGCCGTATGTAGTAAAAGCGGGCGTTAAACACTACACAGTTGAGAAGTCTGGGCTGGCAGAGCATTGTTTTGATAACACCATAGAGCCAATTTTCGGGAGACGATCATCTTGGCAAAATGCAACAGTTACTGGAAGTGAAGAATTAAGGAGGCTTTGGCGATCTCCTCTGAAAAGAGCACGTGATGCTGGATTTCAGTTCAGCTCCTTGATACCGAAATTATGGTTTGCCAGAAGCAAAGAATCATGATAGATGTCAAAGGAATGTTGGTTCTTTGTTACGACTAGGAGCAAGGCCAGTTGAGTTGGGGAAAGTTTATAACAAAGCCATGTAAGAAGCAGTGTCCTTAGAAGGTTTCTAAAGTAATTGTCGCTTGACGTGTATGAATAGGGAATACTTTGGATCGTTTACAATGGCGACCAAAATCAGCCACAAAGGGACTTTGTTTGAAAAAGAGTTTTGAGAGTGAAAGTTAGAGATATATACCCGCGCAGCTGTGGTTAGAGGGTACTCTTCGGTGTGTAGCCGATTTGGCTAGTTCACGGCTAGGAAGCTATTATAAACAGTCTTCGGCGTGAAGCCGATCAGAAGGCTCTTCGGCGTGCAGCCGCTAAGAGAGGAGTCTGAGACGTGAAGCCTATTAGAGCGGTCAACTTGTTCTGTCTTGAATATTTGTCGGGTCATCAAAATTTATCAAGTAATAAACAATTAGCATTCAATAGCTCTAAACCGAGATTGGTAACCCTCGGTCGGCAACTTCCATTTCGATAATTGAAAAGAAGAAGCAGTGAATGAATAATTTGGATACGGGCATTCCAGTGTTGTGAAAATCTCCTTCTCACACACATCCACGCATACCCTGAGAGAAACCTCATTGCTCGCCGATCATATTTGTCATCGTTCACCAATTATATTTGCTTCAAATTGGCGCTCAACGTGGAGCTGTGGTAACACTTGATCGCCACCATTAAAAGCATAGCATCAAATTGGCGTTCCAACGTGTAACTTGTGTACACCAATCAATTTTTGTATCATCCTCTTGGAGACCGGCCTTAAAAATGGAAATCCATCGAATTAAAAAGCAAGGATCAATAAAGCTTGATAATCAAGTTAAGTAGTTACGTTTCTATGAAACAATTTTCTATACTCACGCCATCTCCTGACCTGGCATTTAATTTACTGAAAACAGTCTTTTGTTCAGTAATGCGAATTTTGATAGTGTTTTGTCTTTGTTTATAGTTGTGTTATATCCAGTATTTCATTTGTGGTTATAACATTTTATAAATATCTTGATAATGGGAGAGATGTACACTCCCGGAACGTCGATATCTAATCATCTTTTCACCTGGCTGGGTGCCCCAGAAGAAAGTTAGAGCATTCTATATGTTTAGAAAGAAGTAGGCATTCCTAGCTTTTGTGGCTAAGAAATTAGGAATAGTTTTGAAACACAAAAAAATATACCGGGAGAGCAAAAAGTAAAGGACAATGCCTGTAAACCAGATTTGCAACTCAATCAAGTGCTATTTTTTTTTTTTTTACAAAAGCTATAGCTGGTAGTCTTCGATTGTTCATATCCTTAAACACTACGCCCGCCTCGGTAGCGTAGATAGTAGCGTGTCTGCCTCAGGTTCAAGAGGTCCCGAGTTCGAATCTCGGTCAGGGTGGGTTACCTGGATAAGGTTTTTTCCGAGGTTTCGCTTGGGACAGGAATATGGGACTATTCGTCGTTAATTTGTCTCCATAATATTCAGGAACACGTTCGGGCACAATTTGGCGCGGGATTTCTATGTTTGTGACGGAATGCACGTTGACTTTCCGAAGATCCACTTCGAGAAGCCAGAAATAACAAATTCGTTGTATTTTGATTTGTTTCTTGATGATTGTGCTTGATTAACTCTTGGTTTCAAGGCGTGGTTCGGAATAGTTTCGGAGTAGTCAAATTTTGTAACTACTTAATTGTATTATTTAGATTACATTTTACTTGAACTTCATTTCCCAGTCACTTCCAACATGTCGATAAATTCTTACGTTGTTATATTTATACAGATTCAAACTATTACTTAAATGTTCTTGATCTTGCACCACTATTCATCACACTCACCATTACAAAAACATCTCTCTATCCCAAGATTATTGATTTTTTGTAACTATCGTTACTCCTATCTTAATTTTGTGATTGGCCGATTTTATTTCACGTCACAACATTACGTCATACAATTATTACTAAGGCAAATCACAAAATTACATATATTTTTTTTTTATTTAAATTACTACATAGATTTACATAATTTTTTCTTTTATAAATTTATAAACGTTTCATAACTTTTCTACATATAACTCGAAACTACTGTTACACCCTTATTCTGGAAGACGAATGCTGGCTAACTCCAAGCTCTATAGACCCTGGGCTCATTTGAGCATCATTCCACCCATGTCATTCATCGTCTAATATGACTTAACGTTGGCGGACGTAAATTACAACAACAATTTGTAACTTAAAGCTTCACTTATAAGAAATGATGACACTTTTGTTATAAATAGTCCGGGATCGCGATTTCATGTAAAACTTATACACATCCTCAGCCGGAAACATAGCTGTTGTCGTTACGTTACGAACGATGGATGTTAATATGTCCTTGTTAGTACTGCCAAAATCTGAAAATAAACCAAACTAAGAACAGAATCGACTGCTGGTATTTCTAAATTCATTACGCGATGTTTGTTTTTAAAATAAATATCTTTTCCCAAACCATTAAATCCATGGGAACATTTAATTGTTTTAATAAATTAACTTCTGGGTTTACTTCATGGTTAAATGACCAAAATTGATCTGCCACGCCCGGTTTATCAGTTTGTTTATACTTAATATTAAGAAAATGCACTTTCGTTCTGATTTCTAAATTACATTTTTCTTTCCAATATAAACTTTACCATAACCGAAACAATTAAATTGATAAATACCAGATTTTTTATCATTAGGAATTTTATCGTTTTTTATAGAAATGCAATAAATTTGTAATGCTATATTTATTTTGAGTAACTAAAGTTATACCAATCTCTTGAAAAATGTTTGAAAAAGTTTATTAGCTCAAGGATGGTAAGTAATTTTTTTGAAATTATTATCGTCTTTTATTTTTAAGGGTAGAAATAACATTATCAATTTTTTGACATTTAAATTTTTCAACTTTTTATTTGTATAGTCTTTATTAAAACCATGAGATAAAGCATTATTAATAATATTTTATAATCTTTATTATATTCTTGTTTATTCAGGGGTATACTTATTAATTTATAAATAAAACTATTAAAACAGTAAATTTATGTTAAAAAGGATTAAAACTTTATTTTTGATGTAATTATCAATATGAATACTCTTTCTATAAATACCAAAGTGTAATTAATTATTATTTCTTATTACGTTTAGTTCGAAAAAGGGAGAAATCCATTAATTTCAGTCTCTATTGTAACTTTTATAGCGTTATATTGCAAATTTAGTAATTTTAAGCACCTTTTATGAGCATCAGTAACAATAGCAAAAATATCAACATATTTATATCAAACTTTTAATTTTTAATGCTGACTTTTTTCAACGAACTTCTGGCTTAATAATGGATAATCCTCTCTCACTTTTTCTTGCTGCTACTTTTATGATTTTTTTCCAAATACAAGTCAATAAAGCATTTCCTTTAATTTTTAAATATAGTATAATCATTTGAATATACTTCATTTTTAAATTTCCCTTTTACATCCCAGGCTTATTCCACTTTTTATATTTCTGTTGCACTATCTGACTACTTTCTCAAACGCACTCTATTTCTTCATTAGAAATTAATTTATTTTGCACTACTATTGTTTATATTTGTGTGTATATAATGCAGCTTAAGTGTACTGGAAGTTTAAATCTTTTCCTTTGCTTAAAATGCTTATAATTTGTAGATGAAAATCCATTTAACGTTTATGTAAATCTTTGGGAACATCTAACGTAAGTGTTTCATAACTTTATTCTGAACAGCTTTATATTTTCTACCCTTCTCTTGTTTTAAAAGTACTATATAATTGTTCGATCCAATGTCTACACTTCATATTATACTTGTTTCCATTAATTGTAAAACAAGTGAATGTGCTATTTCCAAATCTATAATGTATTAGTGGTTTCATTCTTCTTTCAGTCTTAACCTGGCTTCGTATTACTTTTAATTTATTCTATTTATAGAAAATGCTTCTTTACTGTTATTTCTCTAAGCCTCCATGCATTGATGCTGCCCACAATTTCCCCCTTAATTTCTATAATCCGGTAAGAATACAGTTATAAATGGATAACCTATCTGAGGAAGAGACACACTTAGAACCATCCATTAGAGGGCGAGAGAGAAAGATGGAAGAAATAGTGAGTGAAAACGATGTAATGAAATACGAAGCCTAAGAATGGACAAAAAACCTTATATGTGGAAGTGCTAAGGAATAAGGAGAATTTAGTGAGGAAAAGTGGCAGAGATGGAGAGGAAGCTGGGCGAAATATCTTGAACAGGATAGAGATCAGCAGAAAAGAGAGGTGAAATTGCAAAAAGCGAGGTATAAATAACGACACTCGTTGACAATAAATACTCGAGTAGTTCGAAACCGTATGACATTCTTATTGCAAGTTTTGCTAGCTTAAGTGATGCAATTTATCAGAAGGTGTAAAAGACTGGCCCAATGCGACGTTTAGGTCCTTTTCCAGCGTTAAAGGGCAGGTAGAAAGATAGATATATGGATAGAAGTAACTGGGGAAGTAAATTATGAATTACCCAATTAGCCTGAGAATATACTCGGGTATACAGAGCAATAAATTGACTACCATTTAACCATTGTAAATATACAGTAGTGTTTATATAAGCAAGAGAAATGATAGTGTCACACCTAACGCTGCGACATCAAATACGACGGCTTTTCAATAAAGAATGAGCATAATTTTTTATGGTCATACTCTTTCGCACTAAAATTCAATCTTATTATATTCTGTTAGCTTAATGTGAAACAAACACGCCGTAGTAGTTTCATTGTTGGTACTCCTGGATCCCGCCTGTGAGTACCAGGCAAGTTCAGACATGTTCAGTATCGTCTACCGCTGCAATGGAGGTAACACCCGAGGAACAATATGCGGCTTTGAAATTCTGCTTTCGTCTCAACAAATCTTCAGTTGAGACCTATGCAATATTGTCCGAGAGCTGGTTATTGACACACTTAAATTAGTATATTATGCATACTTTAACTCTATTATGGAATATGGAATATTATTTTGGGGCAACTCAGTGGAAAGTAAAAAATATTTCTTATGCAAAAGAAGGTTATAAGAATCATTACTAACACCCACACCAGATGCTCCTGTAAAGATCTCTTTACAAGATTGAAGATATTAGCACTTCCTTGCATTTATATATTTTCGATCCTAAAATTCTTTGTATGCAATCGTGCCTTATTTGCAACAAATAATGTAATTCACAGAATAAACGCTAGACAAAATATAATATCCATTATCCCAGTGCTAAACGTTCTTACTTCCAGAAAGGTGTGTATTATGGAACTATCAAAATATTTGGCGCACTTCCTAATGTTCTAAAAGAAAATATTGATAATTTCGGTGCTTTTAAAAATGCTGTTAGAGAGTACCTTTGCTCAAAACCTTTTTATTTTGTACAAGATTATCTGAATGACAAATTATCCTGGTAATGCTTCTGTAGCTCTGCAAGTAGTATCTAACTGTTCCAATGACAAATCATTACTAATAAATATTTAATGCAAGTTGAAAGTTTATTTTTAATGTATATGTAATTAAGAAATAACAAGAATGGTATCCATTGCCAAAAGGTTGAGACGAACTGGCATAAGCCAAGTGAAAGCTGAATTAAAAAGTGTTTGACTTTGTATCATATATATAATTATCCCTGCTTTGTTTTCCATATTGTTGTTCATATTGCCTGTATATGTGTATATGTGTCTTATGTTAACTTTTGTACATATATATGCTATTAAACTTTATACCTCTAGACATGTTCAATGTTCACAGCCTTTTCTGGCTTCAAGTGAACCTACTGAACGTAAATCAAGCTAATCTAATCTAATCTAATCTAATCTTTAGGAGGTCTATGGAGGGACTGTACTTCCCTACAGCACACCTCGAAGGTGGTTTAAAATGTTTAAAGAGGGGAGACAATCAATTTCAAAGGAAGGTGGACTCGGTGACGCAATTACTGCTCTTACGGCAAAAAAAAATCAACACTGCTGCTGTCACTGTGAGAGAGCATCCACGAATTACCTTAAGATGAATTTCCGAAATACTCATCATTTCATAGGGTGCCACCCACACGTTGGTGACAGAAACGTGTTTGTGCGCGATGGGTTCCAAGACTGTTGATTCCGGAACAAAAGGACATTTGCATGCAGGTCTGCATGCAGTTAAAGTTAATGTTAGAGGAAGATCTGGAGTTCGCTCAAACGTAATCACTGCTATTGAAACTTGGCTTCATCATTTTGATCCTGAGAGCAAACAGCAGAGCTCAGTGTTGATATATTCCGTAAGAGCAGGAACTGGAGCACCGGGTCCACCTTCTTCTGAAATTGATTTTCTCCCCTCTTTAAACATTTTAAACCACATTCGAGCTGTGCTGTAGGGAAGAACAGACTCTCCATAAGCCTCCTGTGATATTGCATAGGTCTCAACTGAAGACTGTTGAGACAAACACTGTTGTTCTGTTGAGACGAAAGCAGAATTTCAAAGCCGCATATTGTTCCTCGCGTGTTTGCTCGATTGCAGCGATAGGCTATACTAAACATGTCTGAACTTACCTGGGTCTCACAGGCGGGAACCAGGAGAACCAACTATGAAACTACTACGGCGGCTTGTTTCACATTAAGCTAACAGAATATAATAAGATTGAATTTTATTCCGAAAAAGAATGACCGTAAAACATTATGATGGATCTTTATTAAATAGTCCTCGTATCGTACTTGATTGAAACCATGAAAGCCTAACTTGTTACAATGTCCTCAATTGTTTTATAAACAAGTAGTTGAAAGTGTAGTCGAAGCTATCAGATGCAAATCCTATGCTCGGAAGCTTTATTGAGGTTGTATCCCTATCTTCAAATGTTTGTGGGTTATACTATTGCGGTAAACTTTGATATATTAAACAAATGAGAGGTGTAGCTAAATATAACTGATAGCAAACAATATTTCCTGCTGATATCCTGTAGAAACGTCAATGACGTTACAGATTTATTGTTGCCTATGAGCAGTTTTCAAAGATCTTACCTCGAAGGCCTTCTCTTGAGCTTCACATGCCTTCCCATTACTAGGACACTGTCTACGGGTACCGCAATTCTCGAAGTTCAGGCTCTCCTGAGAGTCATTAGCATCCTGAAGGAGAATCTGCTAAGTTGGGAACTCCACTCCTCTATAACTTTATTTCAAGATTACGTTGGATCAAACCACATCACTGACTTCGTTTTAGATAATCGATAATAGTTTGCACTCCCGTGCAATTTCTTTACGTAAATTGTATCGCTTCTTTTACAAATTTCTTTTATTTCTATATTTGAGCAATTTGTTTGGAAAACTTTCTATCACCAAGTACAACCGTTTTCTCTTAGAACCCCTTCCACTGTGGACACACAGATACACATGGTCAAATAGAGGGATACACAAAACAAGAACATTTTTAAACGTTTTATTCAGGAATCTAAAAATTATAAGAGGGTGCTCTGAAAAGTTTCCAACCTCGATATGAAGATCTGTTGACAGGTACTCACCAAAGTTTCAACCATTTTGGACGCTCAGTTGTTATGTAACAGTCTTTTGAGTTAGTTGCTGTGAGTGTTTTTATTAAAATGGACAAATTCCTGTATCGAGCTGTCATTAAATATTTTCTTTTGAAAGGCAATACATCTACGCAAGTCAAAGATGAGTTGAGGTTTGTATATGGGGACTCTGTACCATCATTTACCACAGTGAAATTTTGGGCAACTGAATTTAAATGTGGCCGTAAGAGCTTGGGAGTCGATGAACGTTCGTTCATCAAATGGTGCTAGACGACCGCCGAATTATAGTGAGAGGGATAGCAGAGGTTAAGAACATGTAAAAAAACGTGTTTGTCACATTATAAATCAACATTTAGTCATGAGAAAGCTGTTCACCCGTTGGGTGTCGCTTTTGTTCACGTTAGACCAAAAACGTGTTCGAATGAACATTTCGAACGCTCTGCTGCCACAGTATAGGCGCAATAAATCCGAGTTTTGGCACCGAATAATTGCTCTAGATGAAACTTGGATACACCATTATACGCCCGAAACAAAAATACAGTGAAAACAGTGGACTGAAAACGGGGAACCGGCTCCAAAAGAAGGAAAGAAAACAGTATCATACTAAGCATTAGTATGAAGATGAAGGCAGAACTTGCGAAAGAACGGTCACATTTACAGTGAAAGAAAATCCTGCTTCACCAAGACAAAGCACCGCCCTACACCTCAGCAGTTGCAATGGCGGTAAACCTTGAATTATGGTTGGAATTGCTTGACCATCCGCCTTGTTCACCAGATCTATCCCCAAGCGACTTATTTTAGTTCCTTCATCTGAAAATTGCGCTCGGAGGACGGAGATTTTCGTCAAATGAAGAGGCAATCACCTTCGTGAAAAATTATTTTGCGTAGAAAAACGCGGAGTACTATATTTGGATGGGTTACAGAGATGAGAGCATCGCTGGGAGAAGTGTGTAGAGTTACAAGAGACTATGTTGAAAAACACCGAGTACTGTTTGGACGGGTTACAGAGATGAGAACATCGCTGGAAGAAGTGTGTAGAGTTACAAGGAGACTATGTTGAAAAACGCCGAGTACTATTTGGACGGGTTACAGAGTTACAAGGAGACTATGTTGAAAAACGCCGAGTACTATTTGCACGGGTTACAGAGATGTGAGCATCGCTGGGAGAAGTGTGTGGAGTTACAAGGGAAAGTAAAAGGAAAAAAAGGAAAAACGTTTTGTATCTTTATTAGGCCAGGAACTTTTCAGAGCACCGTTGTATTTCTCACGAAATTTCCGTGTAGATTAATGCGTGCAGTGCGATTTTGTGATCATTCTGTACGTTGAAGAGAAAGTGAGAATGAAAAATTTAAATCTTAAGACATAAGTATTCCTAATAAAGTGACCTGAGGTCTTTTCGCTTTGGAATACGAATAAAACAAGTGAAGTAAATCTAATTAAATGAATGCAATCAGAAAGAACGTGAGTATACTATTTTGTAGAGCGCCAGTTAATTTTTATCTCTGGTCTCAAAGTTTGGGGCATCAAACCCATGGTTCTTTAATTAGTATTCTGTGTTGCTGATTCCCAAGTGTCTTCTTCAACTTACGAGAGCTGAGTAGCATTAGTGAACCTGTGGCAGCCGGGAAACTTTTTATTTCTACACCTCGGGTATCTTGCTACTTTTTCATTGTTATCTAATACCAGCTTTGAATGTTTGTGTTGCTATAATATAAAATAATATATTATGAAGCAGTCCGTAAAGCATCCGACAAGAATGGTTCGTGTTTCTGGGCACTAAATTATCTCTGATGAGTGAAGCTAAGATAAAAGGTAGTACACCTTGTGTATTTCGATGGGATAGCTAATGAAGATAGTGCATTTTTGAACAACATGAATGGTAGAAGAGGTCTGGGATACTAGAAAACTATGAGAAATGTGCTACAAAATATATTATGTATAAATTTCAAAACATATGAGGCACTATAAAACGAACATTTAAAACAAAACAAGAAGAGATACCATATTAAAGTTTTATAAAACTATGGCATGGTCTGTTATATCTTATGCAGCCGAGACCTGGACCTTGAACAGAACTGATAAAAGAATAACTGAACCGCCCGAAATTGAAATTTTTTAGGTACGTAGCTGGCTGTAGTCTTAAAGATCACATTAAAAGTGAAACAATGAGAGACAAACTAAAAATATTTACTTTAAATAAAAAATTCAGGGAGTACAAAGTGAAATGGCAAGATCATCTCTCTCGAATGTCAGAAGAAAGACTCACCAAACAGGCGTTGCAGTATAAATCAGTTGGTATTATTCATGTTGGAAGACCACGGAGACGCTGGGAAAGTCCCTTCTGAGCAGAAACAGGCCTTGCAGTATAAACCAGTTGGTATTAGAGATGTTGGAAGACCACGGAGACGCAGGGAAGATCCGTTCTGAGCCGTAACAGTCCTTGCAGTATAAACCAGTTGGTATTAGAGATGTTGGAAGACCACGGAGACGCTGGGAAAGTCCCTTCTGAGCAGAAACAGGCCTTGCAGTATAAACCAGTTGGTATTAGAGATGTTGGAAGACCACGGAGACGCAGGGAAGATCCGTTCTGAGCCGTAACAGTCCTTGCAGTATAAACCAGTTGGTATTAGAGATGTTGGAAGACCACGGAGATGCTGGGAAGATCCCTTCTTAGCCGAAACAGTCCTTGCAGTATAAACCAGTTGGTATTAGAGATGTTGGAAGACCACGGAGACGCAGGGAAGATCCGTTCTGAGCCGTAACAGTCCTTGCAGTATAAACCAGTTGGTATTAGAGATGTTGGAAGACCACGGAGACGCTGGGAAAGTCCCTTCTGAGCAGAAACAGGCCTTGCAGTATAAACCAGTTGGTATTAGAGATGTTGGAAGACCACGGAGACGCAGGGAAGATCCGTTCTGAGCCGTAACAGTCCTTGCAGTATAAACCAGTTGGTATTAGAGATGTTGGAAGACCACGGAGACGCTGGGAAGATCCCTTCTTAGCCGAAACAGTCCTTGCAGTATAAACCAGTTGGTATTAGAGATGTTGGAAGACCACGGAGACGCTGGAAAGATCCCTTCTGAGCCGAAACAGGCCTTGCAGTATAAACCAGTTGGTATTAGCGATGTTGGAAGACCACGGAGACGCTGAGAAGATCCCTTCTGAGCCGTAACAGGCCTTGCAGTATAAACTAGTTGGTATTAGAGATGTTGGAAGACCACGGAGACACTGGGAAGATCCCTTCTGAGCCGTAACAGGGCTTACAGTATAAACTAGTTAGTATTAGAGATGTTAGAAGACCACGGAGACGCTGGGAAGATCCCTTCTGAGCCGTAACAGGGCTTACAGTATAATCCAGTTGGTATTAGAGATGTTGGAAGACCACGGAGACGTTGGGAAGATTCCCTCTGAGCCGAAACAGGCCTTACAGTATAAACTAGTTGGTATTAGAGATGTTGGAAGACCACGGAGACACTGGGAAGATCGCTTCTGAGCCGAAACAGGCGTTGCAGTATAAACCAGTTGGTATTAGAGATGTTGGAAGACCAGGGAGACGCTGGGAAGATCCCTTCTGAGCCGTAACAGGCCTTGCAGTATAAACCAGTTGGTATTAGAGATGTTGGAAGACCACGGAGGTGCTGGGAAGATCCCTTCTGAGCCGTAACAGGCCTTGCAGTATAAACCAGTTGGTATTAGAGATGTTGAAAGACCACGGAAACGCTGGAAAGATCCCTTCTTAGCCGAAACAGTCCTTGCAGTATAAACCAGTTGGTACTAGAGATGTTGGAAGATCACGGAGACGCTGGGAAGATCCCTTCTGAGCCGTAACAGGCCTTACAGTATAAACCAGTTGGTATTAGAGATGTTGGAAGACCACGTAGACGCTGGGAAGATTCCTTCTGAGCCGAAACAGGCCTTGCAGTATAAACCAGTTGGTATTATAGATGTTGGAAGACCACAGAGACGCTGGCAAGATTCCTTCTGAGCCGAAACAGGCCTTGCAGTTTAAACCAGTTGGTATTACACATGTTGGATGGCCACGGAGACGTTGGGAAGATCCCTTCTTAGCCGAAACAGGCCTTGGAGTATAAACCAGTTGGTATTAGAGATGTTGGAAGACCACAGAGTTGCTGGAACGATCCCTTCTTAGCTGAAACAGGCCTTGCAGTATAAACCAGTTGGTATTAGAGATGTTGGAAGACCACAGAGACGCTGGAACGATCCCTTCTTAGCTGAAACAGGCCTTGCAGTATAAACCAGTTGGTATTAGAGATGTTGGAAGACCACAGAGACGCTGGAACGATCCCTTCTTAGCTGAAACAGGCCTATCTGGCATATCTTGAAGGTTGATGATGATATGATGATATGATGATATGATAATTATGATATGATGATATGATAATTATGATGATATGATAATGATGAATGATGATATGAGGTGGTGGTGGGGGTGGTGGGAGTGGGGGTGGTGGTTGACAGTTGCCAAAATATTTAGCATCTGGAGCAGAACAATTGGATGTACAGATGATTCAAGCATTTCTTCTGTACACCGTTGCCAGATACATTACTCCCCTATAGGAGCTTCATTCTGTTATACCGCATCCATGGCAATAGGATAAACCAAGTGAATGGAGAAGACAATGCTTTTGCAGCTTCCTGAGGCATTTAATAGGTTATGTTTACATGAATTCCTTTACGCACTGTCATTTATTTTTAAATGCTTGTCATTTAAAAGGCTCCAAATTTTGTATACTTCGTGATAATATTTGGGAGAATATTTGTTGATATATTCCTTTGCAATTACAAGGGACATATAGGAAGAAGAAGCATTTATTAAATCCTAAAAGGCTGATATACTGGCGTTTCACTGTCATGCAATTTGGTTACTGGAAATGTAATATTTTAGCTTCTCAACGGAAATATGACTTTCTCTGCAACAATAATATTTGATTGGAGTTTGACGTCCTCTCTTCATGAATAACGATTCATGTTTCTGTTTCTTCACTGAACATCATGAGAGAACTTTCATATTACACTCAGAAGAATAGTTTTCGGCTGTACCTTATTCCTGATAGACAATATGTAAAGCATAACATTAGTACATGAGATCCATGGTGTAAAAATGTACATAAATACACATTCATGTCTTCCGCATTTATTAGGTAGTACTTTAATGAAACAATAATTGGTTTTAACTCCATTACAGGCAGTATACAAATATTTTATCATTAAAATAGGAATTATATTCACAAATCCTTGAAATGTCACAATTTTGTTTCACTGTAGTAACACCTTCCTTTGTATAATGCATCTTATTTGAGCCATTTTGTTTTTTGTGCTTATGAACGATAGCTACGTAAGCGAACTGTTCTCCAGTTCAGGGTTTTAGGGTTTAGGTTATGCGATAACCTTTGCATATGTTCCCATACACATGCTGAAATATAAAGCGAACTTATTTGTCAGCATCTGTATCACTGTACATCTCAGCATCTGTATGATACTAGCTAGGTGGAGGCAAGGACAGATACATCTTACATATCTGTCACCCGCCTGCCATAAAACTGGCAACGCCAAGACAGTACGATGTTCGTGTTGGCTCAACCCATGTTCATTCTTATTGTGGAGCTACTCTAAGCATGTACATTAGAGGCCTCCTACGTGGAGGAAATCGCTCAGAAGGTATAAGGAACAGAGGAAGTTAGGAAGAAGAAGAAGCCAACCGCATCACTCTAGTTGTAACCAGCCAGGAGTCATTTCTTTGAAGATGCCCGAAACGTTAGATGCTTTATCATTGAGTGGACAACTACTTTCAAGCCCGGAAACCAGGTTCTACGGGATTATGGCCGGCCGCTTCCTCCTTCGGTGGGTATCGTCTCCGGTCACCTACTTACTGTGTCCTTTCTGTATCAGGGTGGGTTGCCATTGTACTGGGCTGCCGTGGAGTTTCCACTGGAAATATGTGGGAACCCTGACCTCTGCACTGTCATGGCTGCTTCAGATGCTGACCTCTGTTTCCTTTTGCCCCATCCTTCCTCACAGATATGGTAGGAATCTCTTCCCTAGAGTAATCCAATGAACTCCAATCCTCCTTACTCCACACAAACCTTAGCAAGGAAGTGTTTTCACTGATTTATCCATTTTTATGCCCTCAAATGGCTCTAACGTTCATTTGAAATGCTTTTCCTATATTCTCATTAGTCTAAATCTGGATGCCTTTTTCAGAACTCTGAAACTGTAAAACACAAACATTAGATAGTGAACATAAAATGTAGGTCCCTTTAAAGCACGTCATTTGTTTAATTTTTGTGGAGTAAACTCTCTAGAAGCTATTGCCTGTACTTCTCTCAGTAGGAAAGGCATTCCTTTTTAAGGCTTAGCTATGCAAAGCGAAGAAACTTTAAAGGTATCTAAGAGCGTCCAGACAGACATCTGACGTTCCGAAATCATCTTGATTATGTAGCCAGGAAAACTAGTAAACTTCTTACCGCACTGACTGCTTTAACGAGACCAACATGGGGCCTAAACTCTTCTTTATTGAAGTTAATTTTTATAAAGGGGCGGTTGATCCTATGGTTCTCTATTGTGCGGGAACATTGCAAAGTATTTTTCAGAAGAGATGGGCACAAACTAAATTATTACAGATACAGCGTGGATACATCTTAAGAATCATCCGAGGATACCGCACCATCTCCACTCCAGCAGCACTCATTATTGCAAATATTGAACCTATCTTTCTTACTCGTGTATATAAGGAAAATGTCAACAACATTAGAAATGGCGGAGCTTTGTCACAACATATTTCACAACTGCAACTTGAACAACCAGTTAAACAAGCTTCTCATCCAGCCACTGGTGTCTCTAGTCTCCTTGAAGATTGTACAGCAGAATACCACCAGTACTCCATTTACACAGATGGCTCTCGGGTAGTTGAAGGGCTTAGTAAAAATGCTAAAGTGGGATGTGCGTTTGTGGTATTCTCTCGCTTCATAGAAATCCATTCTTCCATGTTCAGACTTGCCAAGGAGTGTTCAGGTTTTCCAGCTGAATTATTAGCAATCCGTGAAGCAATCAAATGGTGCAACAACTTACAATATACCGCTCGCCTTTACATTGACTCACGTGCAGCAATTGCAGCTTTGAAAGATAAGAAAAACTGCAGTCCTATTGCAGCTGAGATAAGAAGTCAATTATTATGTGGTTTTCATCTGTGTAATTCATGGGTCAGAGGGCACGTGGGGAATGCCGGAAATGAACGTGCGGATGCGCTTGCAAAGAGAGCTGGGACTTCAGATCTTCCAGAGACTTACACTCTATGCCCCATTTCTTATGTGAGGCAAACATTAAAGAAGGTTATCATCGTTGACTGGAATGATTACTGGTTAAAAAGTGATTGTGGTGCTTTGACTAAATATTTATATTTCCCAACAGTTTCTGACAGACATAAATGTAAATTCGTTAATCTTAACTATCTTCTCACTCAATTCTTAACTGGACATGGCAAATTTTCAGCTTACTTATTTCGATTCAAAATGAAATCCACATGTGATTGTACTTGTGGAAATCATCTTCAAAGTGTCCCTCAAATTTTATTTGATTGCCCGTTTTTCTGTTTTGAAAGATACGAACTTGAATTATTGCTTCAATCCTTAGGTTACACATTCCCAAAACCACTTACAATTATTCTGATGAATTACAAAACTTATCAATATTTCATGCCTTTCTTTAAAAAAATATTTCTTAAGCAAAAAGATTCATCTTGATGTTTACTGTATGTCAGCTTGATAATGAATTTATGGTTTTGTAAATTGTATTATATTCATAAATTTGTAAAATATATTCCTAATATACCTTTGGGTAAAATAGGATTTAAAAAAAAATGGATAATAAATAAATAAAGAAAGAAAGAGAGAAATAAGGAGATAAAGAAAGTGAGGGAAAAAGAGAGAGAGAAAGAGAGAGAGATAAAAGAGAGAGAGAACGGGGGAGTGGGTGGGTAGGGGTGGGGGAGGGAGATGGGGAGAGGGAGGTGGATGTGGAGTGGATGGGGAGGGGGAGAGGGGGGAGAGAAATAGATGAAAAGAGGGAGAGGGAGGGAGAGAGAAAGAGATAAAAAGAGGGAGAGCGAGGGAGAGAGGGAGAGAGATACATAAATACATAAGTACATAAATTAATAGAGCGTCCAGATCTCTGAAGAGTTAAGTATGGTTTACAAGTTTCGTATTCATATTTGCGTATTGGTATTGCAGCTACAAAATCATTTTCAATTAAATAACATTTATATGCATTTACATGTAGCAGATAGAGAATAAGTACTTGCAAGAATGCTTTAGTTCGTTACTTCTCTAAAATTTATAATTTGACCTCTCATTTTATTCACAAATGAACACTGCAAGAAGAAGAAGCACAAATTATTGATTGAGCAGAGCTTGATATACTTCCTGTTCTAGAAATTGCATGTACATATATGTATATGGCTGAGAGGGAAGGAGTAAGGGAGAGAAAATAAGGACGCAGGTGCTTGAAGGCCGAGGAATTGAGAATCAGGAAGAAAACGATGCCAAGAAATTGCCCATTATTTTGGAACATAAAAGGTTATGATTCCAGAGTTTTCTAACCAATCTCAGAGTCTCCTGTCCTTTAAATTATTCAAGAGGATGGAGCACTGTTACATTCCAAGTTCTTCCTTTCAGATGAGAAAGATACTGCTTATGTAAATATAAGTAAGGTAATAAGAGATGGAAGCATTTAAATGTAAAATGATTTTGATATAGGCGCAGATCAGGTCCCATGTTTAAGGGCATAACGATAGCTACCAGCTCGTGAGAGACAACAGAATTGCATCTTTAAATTTGAAGTTAGACAATGAACTGGTACAAAGCTACCAAGAATGAAAGCAGCTTAATATTTTAAGGAACATTAAGCAATATGTTTGATACTATATTGCCCGATTTCACCAACAAATGTTAAGACTTAACACGAGTTTAGCAATAGTTAAAACAAAAATTGCATTTCACCAACACGTGTTAGCGTAACACTCGTGTTAAATCTCACGTTAAACTAACAAGCCGAATTACGGATGTTAAGTCCTTAACAATTGTAAATAGTCAACATGGCGAGCATGAACTCAGCTGTTGATGTGGATTTGCTATATATAAGACCGTCTAAATGGCATTCGTAATGGAGTACAGCCTATGAGGAGAAATGATTTTGAGGAGCTATCCGAAGAAAATTGTTTTACGGAGGTATAGACTGTCGAGACATGTTGATATGAAGGTTACTACGGAAGTACAAGAGAGGTTAGAACATGAATCGAAAGGAATATGGCGATCTCGCCTTTGCTTCAAGTATCAATGACCTTGCGATTTTATAATTCACTGAATTATGTGGTTAATACATTGTTCACCTCCTGTCTTGAATGGTACTAGTCACTTGTTTTTTGCACCTCGTTTTCAATTTACGTAATACTGACAAGTTGTTTGTTGCTTGTAGTAGTGACACATACATTTGAATTAAATTCGTTTCCAATATTTTCCCCGCGACATCTTTCTCTTTTACATTCACTGCATCCGTCCTCTTATTTTCCACGATATCCTTACACTTCGTACCATTTCAATTAACAATTCTTTCTCCTTCGATGAGAAATTTTTCTCATGGCTTTATTTATTATTTTGTTCATTCGCCATTTGTGCAGACGAAAATGAAAACAAAAGCGTATCGCAGTGCGATCAGAAAATCATCCATAGCCTTCTATAGCTGTGATGTTTACAAGTTTTTTGGCGTTAACACATGTTTGTTAACATTTTCAGAAAACAGGTTGGTGAAAAGCTAGAAATTTAACATTAGTTTTAGCGCTGTGACAATTGTTACGTTACATTTGTTAACATCGATTTTAACATCTGTTGGTGAAATCTGGCATATATCTCACAAACATATAGGAATACAGCTCATGTGCGCATGGAGGTGTATTACTGGTGTCCATTTTGGTCTTACAGATCCTCAAATTAACCAAGTTTTAAGCTTTAAAAACATTCCTATATTGTAATAAACTTTATCGACCAAGATGTCTCAGGCAATTTCGTGTGTGGCCTGCATTCGGCAGACGTAGGTTCCATTTCTGTGACACACCTCCGTGCCTCATGGCTCCTTCTAGGAGTTTCCCGGGCCTCCAGGCGAATGCTAGGTGAGTAAATTATATCCCCGAATTTCCTGTCCTCCATTTCAATTGCATTAACATCTCATAACATCTCTCATCTGGTTACCTCGAGGGTTGTAAAGCTTTAACCATCACCCTTTTAAAAATGTGACAGAGTTTGCTTGTCAGTTCTTCTCAACGTAGTCCCCATCCAGTTTGGAGAATTCGCTTTAACCACTCTTCCACTTCATTAATGACGTCATCTGCGTTGTCAAATCGGCGAGCATGCAACGGATTCTCCATTTTCGGGAACAACAAAAGGTCACTTGGTGCGAGATCGGGCGAATAAGGTGGATGCTGTAAGGTCTCAAAACTACATTCCCTTGTTTTGTCAACTGCAACTTAACATGAATGAGCTGGTGCATTGTCAGACAGAAGACGAACAACTTTGGAGAGCATACCACGTCGTTTCTTCATCAGAGCTGCTCGTAACTTGTCCAGAAGATTACAGTAGTATTTGTCAGTGATGGTTTGACCCTTGGCAAGATAATCTGTAAGGACGACTCCATGATAATCCCAGAAAACTTAAAGCATGACCTTCCTAGCTGATTTTTGCACCTTTGCCCTTTCTGGAGGGGAGGAATTGGTATATTTCCATTCCATGCTCATGGATTTTGTATCTGGATCATACTGATATATCAAAGATTCATACAAATATACCAGGCGATCGAAAAAATCATCTTCAACCTGTTCCAACAGCATCAACATATATGTTGATTGGTCACGCCGTGTTTGCTTTTGGAAAGAGGTTAGCAAACGTGGAACCCATCGTGCAGACACCTTAGACATGTCCAGTTCGTCATGAATAATTTTTGCACACTACCATAACAAAGATGTCTCATTCATGATCATTTGGATGGTTGCTCGACTGTCTTCCAGTATTAAACTCTCCACTTTTTTCATTGTGATGGCATCGTCTGTCATTGACCGTCTACTTCAACTTATGACTTCTGAATGATTGATTCGACTGTAAAAACATTATAAAGTTTACGTCTGAGGGCCAATCTAGTACGAGTAGAAAGCCTTCCTCGTCGCTGTGTAAAGTTATTTAGTTGAGGTTAATGAGAACTAATTTAATTTTCTCCTTTATAATAACCTCCTGTGGGCTATTCACACACCTAAGTGGTGTAATGGTGCATCACTATCTTTTCATGTGACAAGGTTTACTTAGCCTTCTATGTAACAATGTATGCAATTGTGATGACTTAGTTGGAAGCTTTGAATGGAAAAAGCAGAGAGAGATTATGTTAATCTTGTTACATCTTGGGAGTTTATGATCTGTAGACAACACTAGCAGGTGTCTTGGGTACCATACCATTGTATATACGGTAGAGTGATTGGTATACGAGGGTGGTGTGAAAAGTTTCCGATATGGACATCATCTCCGCACTCGTAAATAAAAGCTAGTGAATTTCGATGTTCATCTGTTGACAGTTACTCACGAAAGTTTCAGCCATTTTTGACGTTCAGTTGTTTCATAGCAGTCGTTTAAGTGAGTAGATGAGAGTGTTTTTATGAAAATGGACAACATCGAAGGTCAAGCTGTCATTAAAAGTTTGTTTTTGAAAGGCCATGCGCCTATGCAAATCAAAGATAGTTGAACTTTGTGTATGGGGACTCTGCATCAT
Organism: Mantis religiosa; assembly: GCA_030765055.1. NCBI lineage: Eukaryota > Metazoa > Arthropoda > Insecta > Mantodea > Mantidae > Mantis > Mantis religiosa. The sequence continues at coordinate 204,779,054 of CM060952.1, read as the reverse complement.
CATTTACTACAGTGAAATTTTGGACAGCTTAATTTAAACGTGGCCCTAAGAGTGTGAGAGAAGATGAACATTCGACATCATGGCGATGTAACAACACGCAGATGCTTGGGCTGCACAATCGCACTGCGCGAGAATGAATAATGTATATTTTGGCACATACAAACGTTTAAAAACATGAGCTACATTCACACAGTACACTAAAATCGAGAAGATTTATTCACAAAAGTAGCAGGCGTGAGAATTTTTTGAATCATATATAGCAGAAGTTACCTCAGTGTCATAAACATGACGTGGGAGGGTATTGCAGACTTCTCCATCTCCCTTGCGTCTCATTCCCGGGGACTTTCTTTGTTATCGCGAATTTTAATAGTAGTGCCAGTTTTGGTAAAGAAGGAAGAAAACATAATCATAATAAATAATCTAATAGTAATACAATAACTAATATTTCTCCTAGGGGAAGTGATCCGTCTACTTCAGCTGTCATTTTGCGGGCGCTGTGGACCCTTAGCACTCGTGGTATCTCTGACGTTATGAGAGGAAACTCGGGCCGAACATTCGAGCCCCTCCCGAAAGGGAGTTGTTCGGATTGGGTTGGCCTCGAGGGGGCAGTGTGTTCCCGACACCCGCAAGAGATCAGGTACCTCCGGCCAGGCCTCGGCCACCCGAAAGGGATAGAGGCTTGCCTAAGAAGTCCCGGGTACTAGCCTGCATAGCTAGTAGCTTTCTACGACACCACACCTTCAAAGTGAAAGTAAACATGAACCCTAAGACCAGTGAGAGGGGGAGTCCCTGAAGACTCTGTACTATCTCCCACCCTATTCAATTGGCAGACTTCCCCACCGAGCCACGAGTCGAAATGGCACAATGCGCGTACGAGGTGCTTCTGTTCTGCAAAGACAAACACATCATCAGGGACTTCAATCCCATACAAAGACACCTCCGCCTCTCACAACAGTGGTGTCAGCGTTGGCGGATGTCCGTTAAACCTGATAAGCCACGCCATGCTTTTCACAAAGCGCTACTCCCCCGCAGACTGCTCCAGCTTCAGCTTCCGGGGACGAAGGATAGAGGGGACTAACTCTGTCTAGTACCTAGGAGTCAAATTGGACAGAGGTTTAACTTTTCACCGGCACATCACGGACCAATTGGCGAAGGTGCAGGGGGCAATTGCTTCCTTATATCCAATGCCGGGGTCGACCTCGATTGCCAGTTGAGCTGAAGTTATACCTCTTCCGCGCGCTGATAATTCCGGTGGTGTTATATGCCTGGGAGGTCTAGGACATGGCCACAGATAGCTGGCTGGCATGGCTTCAACATGCACAGAATAGAGGACTACGGCCTATATATTACGTAGATCGTTACTTTCCTACCAGGTTGCTTCACGAAGCCTCGGGTCTTCCATACGTGGAGGATGAAATTAGGTGTCGGGCATAAAAGTTCTACTCTATTTTACCCAGACATAGAAGCGCCCTTATTAGATCATTGGGAGATTATGACCCCACTAGACGCCGTTCCAGGCTGTTCCGGGTACCCCGCATGGCTTATGGGCACCCGAGATAACCGATGAGCTAAACCTAACAGCAGCTAAAGCTGAGCTCCGCGTAATCCTTCTAAAATGTTTAGCATTAAATTTTTCCAACCAAATAACAAGCTTTAAAATTAAAACACCAGGGTGTAAGGTATTGCATCCATTCCTACAACCTAAAGATACAAAATTGTAATCTTAAAAACTTCAGTCCACCTCAAAACCAACAGACATTAGAAAATCCCAAACATAAAACCTTACCTTCGGTAAAACCCTTAAAGGGTGGGCACGCAGCAAAACCTTCTGGCCTTATACAGCCAGCCAGCACCTCGGTCGGTCAGTCAAGGCTAGTAGTAGGTGCTCTAGATCACCAGGCGGTCCCACTGAGGTTGCTTGGTAGTCTTCCCTGAGAGGTTGACGCGCGTAAGTGGCGTTTCCACTTTCATTCCGTCTTGAATGGTGGAGGTGTTTTCAGACTCAAAGTATTGCTCCAAGGAAAGACCCCGTAGATTTCCATCACTCCCGGTTTGATAGACCCCGGAGTCTTGGGACTTTCGGGTAGACCTCGTTGTTCAAATAACTAGCATTACTATGTACACAATTATAATTCCAATTGAACAAAGAAAAATGTTATTATATACATTACATCAAACAGCAATTAGGTGGCTTAGAAGAGACTATATCATTGAACTTGCGGGACATATTGTGACGAAATAACCACGGACGGAAATGGATAAGGAACACATGGCCAGATCGTATACGGGGAATTGCACAAAGTAGAGAATACATACTTTTTGAGAGATTGGGGTGTACTATTATGTTCATTTCTACAAAAGGTAGGGCTAATACTAACTAAAACTACAATTCACTTAATAAAAATAACTACTACGTTAAAGCAAATTACATAGATGGACACAGCGTCCGGTTACCTGCCTTAAGAGGCTGCGGACAAATCCATCCGTTCAAGCCGAATGATCATCCAAGGGAGATCGAGAAACCGGCTTACACCAACCTATTATCCAACGGGCGATGGAGTAGGGGAGCGACTATTGAACTCAAATGAACTAGAGACGTGTGCAAATTATTAGACTCAATGATGAAATTATTAACATATACCGTGTACTTTCTATTTATTTAACAGAAATAATATTACAAAATATTTTTTCAACTCTTAGTATTTTGTATGCATTCCTTTAGCCTTTATTACCATTTGGATGCGTTTAGGCATGCTCTCTACAGGGGTGGAGCACTTTTCCTTTATTTATTCATCTCTGTGCCAAATGCTATTCCAGCCCTCAATAAGCTGAAATTTTGTTTTTATTTTGGATTTTTTCAGCCTCTGTTTAACAATATTCCCCAGATTCTCTATTGGATTTAAATCAGGGCTATTCCCGGGTCATGGTAGTACCTTTACATTGTTTTCTTTGAGGAACTGGGTTACAGATTTTGCTCTATGGCAGGGAGCACTGTCATGCATGAACACAAAATCACCATTTGGAAACCATTCTTTACTTTCTGAAAATAGTCTTGTTTCTAATAAAATTTTATACTGTTTCTGCTCCGTAGATCCCTCAACTATGTATAATCTTCCAGGTACATGGACAGACATACAGCTGCAGACAATTTTTGATGTTGCGTGCTTTACTCTTTGATCGACACACTGAGAGGAAAATGCTTCTTTATCTGTCCTTCTCACATATTGGCTGCTCTCTTCACATACTTCAAACATGGATTCATCTGAGAAAATTACCTGAAACTATAAAAACCTATATTAATACTAAACACTTTAAAAATTTCTCAAATATAGTAGAACAAAACCAGCAATGAGAGAAACAAAGTTTAAGCTTTTATTTCATTTCAAATAAAATTTACATGTACATATTTTAATTTTAGGCTATATACAATGTTCATACTATTTACCCTTCTCCAAAATTCCACTGGATGTTTCTGCATCTCTTTGACCCATTCTAAACGTTTTTTTTTGCCATTGCAGGTGTCAGTTTAGCCATTTTACGAGGCCTGCGTGCTGGTAAACCTGCTTCACATAATCTTCTGCGAACTACTGAGGCTGATATTTCTGTACCGTACTGCTTTAGTTAATTACTGAGGTCAATGCTGGTTGCTCTTCTATTTTTTCTGTCACCTGCACAAGTTTTCTTTGTATCCTTGGTGATAGCTTTCTTTTCTTCCCGCATTTTCCATCCCTTTGTGAGGTCAACGTCTTACCGAATATTAAAGCTTGATTAATGCGACTAACAGATTCTTGTGAAATACATAATTTCTTAGCTATTTCACGTTGTGAATAAAGAGTTTCCTTCAAAAGACTCTCAGTTACAGCTACTTTCCTTGGGGATAAGTCAGCAGCTTTACCCATAACCTCACTTTTGAATCGATGTGAATGCTAAGGATAAGATACACGATGTTACCTGGCTTGAGATCAATTAATAATAAATACTGAGAATATATTAGCCATAAAACACAATAAAGGCAAATATTAACAATCTTAAGTTACTACATTCAACAAATGAAAGCAATATCAGCAAACAGTTGGATAAACAGACATGAAAAAAATGACTGCTCTTAATTCTGAGCTACCACCTGATTACTATAAGTAAAAGAAAAATCCCCCAGCTATTATTAAGAGAGAAATTTCATTGAATATGCTTAAGATTATAGCAAGGAAAAGAATTACGACAAATTGAAATAGGTTATGGTGGTAAATAACTATTATTTTGAATGTTAAGCTGAAGCAAAGTAAAGAAACATGAATCTAGTAATTTGCACACGTCTGTACCATTGTGTTAATTAAAGCAGTCACTTATGATAATATATGTACTAAATGTACCTAAACGCAGCAAATGTCATGTACTTGAGTATACAAAAGGGTTAATTACCCTGCACAGAATTCTATTAATATATAATATATCACAACAAAGTGTTTCAAATTCCAGTTTTCTTTTACGTCGTAAAACAATTATCTTTATACGCAGTAATTGTGGCAAACGTAATATACATCTATTATTCTGATCTATAAGTTAATCATGTGTTTAATTTAGTGTTTTTGAAACAATATTCATGTCGTATGTATAGTCATAGAACTATTTAAAAGTCTCAGGAATAAGTCTGGCTTGAATTTAATAGCATGCACCGTGTAATAACCGTGAAAAAAGCTAATTAAGGATTCACATAACTGTGACAGGCACACAAGCGATGCTGTGTGACGTGCTTTGCATTTAATTACTGGCTACTGTTTACTCCCGTGAAGTAGCACTTGCTGTGGGTAGATCCAAAATCAAACATGGCTGTTTGTCGTGTCTAGCAAACCCGCTGTGATTGACACAGGGAGAGTATGAGATACAAAGTATGGTCACCTTACACATCTTCCTTTAATACGTCCCTAACGTAAAGCTGAACAACCAAAGGGGGTTTCTTCGTTTGTAACCGTAAGGCAATGTTACGGAGGTTACAGATGTAGAAAACTTTCAGCAAATGACAGCATACAACCTGAATATGTTTTGGATCATTTATGTGCTTCTAAAATGGGAAGACTGCAAACCTTAGCCTACAAACCATTAGTGTTGAAGAAATGATTAATTTTCATCAATTTACCTAAACAATAGTGGTTTAACTAAAAGGCATGGACCTTAAATATTTACAGCGGCTGATCAACAAAGACTAAGACTAATCGTTCCACAGATGTTTATTACTGTAATCCAATATTTACATGATTTTTTCAAAGTAGTCCCCTTCTACTACAGGGGGCTTCAGGGCTTATTTCGCCCGTGGGTTTATTTCACCCTGACTAATTTCGCCCTATGGCTGCTTCAGGGGTGTACCCTTTTCACGGTCGTGCCGTGGCTCAGTGGTTAGACCGCCTGGCTCTCACCAAGGCGGCCCGCGTTCGATCCCAGGCGACCGCCAATTGAGATTTGTGGTGGACAACACGGCGCTGGGGCGGGTTTTCTTCGGAAACTCCGGTTTACCCCGCCATCTCATTCCACCGGTGCTCCATCTTCATCTCGTGTATCATCAGTGTCACCGCCTGCGGTGCCGTATGTAGTAAAAGCGGGCGTTAAACACTACACGTTACACCCTCTTCAGCCTTGACTTTATTTGGGGTTGAGGGAGGACGGCCTTTTTTTGTGCTTTATTAAGTTACATATGCATGTGTTAACAATTTGTCACGTGCCGTTATTGGCTAATTGTAATAATGTTAGTATTTGTCATATTTTTATTTTATTTATTTAATATTATTCCTTTTAATATATATATTCTTTTGTCCTTTTTATCTTTTATATTTTTAATACACTTTCTTTATTTTTTCTCTATTTTTTATTTATTTATATTTATATATAATTTTGTTTTGTTTTTAGTAGTAGCTTTTTTTTAATTTAACAATCTTTGTGGTGTGTGTACAGTTATGGTATGTACACAATCATCATTTTTCAAGCTAGAAGTATTCGGAGATGTTCTTGGATCTCGTTGTCCTCGGCTTCCTTTATCCTGGCGTGGTGTTGTATGAGGGTGACGATTGGTGGGGCCGTGGTCTCCATCTTCTTGTACTTCTCTGCTGCTGCAATCAGCTGCCTCCTGTACGGTCTCTCGGACGCGTTGGCGATGTACCTGTACATCCGGTCTTGTATGTGTTGTTCAAGTGGGGTTGCCTTACAGATGTCATACACTTCTTCTTTTGTGTGCCAAGGTACGAGTTTGTTGGATATTCTTAAGCACTTTCTCTCCATCTGTTGAAGCCTGGTTTTGATATATGTTGTCGTTATCGGGAAGGTGACGATGGCGGCGTAGGTGAAGTATGGTCTTACTATTGTCTTATAGAGTTGGTTGAGGATCGGTGCTGAGAGTCCTATTTTGCCTATTTTTGATAAGTAGTGTAGGGTGAAAATTGCTGTCTTTGCTTCTTTCATCTTTTGCTGGAAATGTGGTTTTGTGCTTAGTCTTTTATGAAGCTTTATTCCCAGGTATTTTATGGTGGTCTGTATAGGTATTTTGTGTCCTTGGTAGGCAATCGTCGATTCTTGGTAGTTACGCTTTGTTTTCCTGCGGAAAATGATGACTTGAGTTTTGTTGGATTGGATGCCCAACTGTGAAAGGCTTTTAGTTGTTTCTCTATTCTTGGTTTTGCGTTCATCAGCTTCAGAGAGCTGCTTAGATATGCAGTGTCGTCGGCGTATTGAGCTAGTTCTATTGCTGGGTGGATTGGCTGTGGGGTGTCTGATGTGTAAATGATATATAGTAGTCCGGAGATAGCGCTTCCTTGAGGTGTGCCTGCTTCCACTGTAATGGGTGCTGAGAGAGTGTTGTTGATTTTTATGCGAGCTGTCCTGTGATGTAAGAAGCTTGCCGTCCATCTTATGATGCCCATAGTGGTCATTTTATATAACAGTCTATTTGTCCAACATCTGTCGAATGCTGCTTGTATGTCGAGAAAGACACCGATGGTTGTGAAGCCTTTATTGATGTTGTTCTGGATCGTTGACATTATTCTCAGTTGCTGGTTTTCGATTGTCATGGTTCTTCTGAAGCCGGCTTGGGTGTTCGGAATCAGTTGGTGATGTTCAATATAGCTTTGTAGGCGCTTCACCAATACCCCTCGTATCCTCGATGCTCTTTTTATTGCGTCTGTGCCAGTCCTTGAACACGTGCTGCAGATCATTCTTTGTTAGGTCCTTGAGAATCGACTGACATTTCTTGAGCACTGCTTCAGAGTTGCTTTGTCTTTAGTAACCCGCTACATCATTATGATGTAAACAAGCCAGGACAGTGGAAATCACCAGGTTCTCCAACACCAAAAAAGACAAAAGTTGTTCCATCTGCAGGGAAAGTGATGACTGTAATGGAATGACACCCCCTCAAACTACTGGTACAGCAGCATACTACACGTCAGTATTGGCTACACTGAGGAAGCACATTACAAAGAAACGACCACAGCTCTCTCGGACTGGGTGGCGACCTCATAATGACAATGCACGGCCTCACGTTTCAAATCGTCATGCAGTTTTTGCCTCGATTCAACATTACCTGTGTACCACATCCCCCTTATAGCCCCGCTCTTGCACCCTATGACTTTTCTTTATTCCCCTTTCTAAAGACAAAACTTATGGATAAAAGTCTCTCTTGAAAGGTCACTTCATGTTTGCGTTTGGAAAGGGGTTCTCAAACGTGGAACTCACCGTGCAGACACCTTAGATATATGCAGTTCGTTATGAATAATTTTCCACACACTACCATAACTAAGATGTGTCTCATTCATGATCATTTGAGTAGTTGCTCGTTTGTCTTCCAGTATTAAATACTCTACTTTCTTCACTGTGACAGCTGACGGTCTACCAGCTCTTGGCTCTTCTGTCAGGAACATGTGACCAGTTTGTAAATTCCTATTGCACCTCACAATAGTGTCATACGATGGGCAATTATTTCCATAAACAGCCGTCATCTCATCATGGATTTCTCGGGCAGTTTTGCCCTTCAAATGCAGGAAGTTGATCACACTACGAGCCTCAATTTTCTCCATCTTACACCTCAGTCACTTCTGGCACTCCCTGTGAAAAAGCAGAAGTACTCTAATCACTGAAAATACCAATATTATATCCCGAGGGATCAATGATCACAATGAACAATTTTCATCACTCTGGCATCAGAACAACCGTGTGATAATTAAACCTTTACAACACCCCCTCGTATATTTGAAATAGAATTCTGAATCTTCTACAGCTTGAATTCCTTACCCATTCTGAAGTTAACAATAAAAGATCCCAATAATGTGAAACAAAAGGATTAAATGTATTGAAAGATTATCGCAAATATATCTAGACACTTAGAGACTAGCAAGTATTGAAATTCCCGCGTTAAGGAGGTTCTGTCTCCAATTTCAGTACAACTACTTTTGTTTCTTTTAAATTTAAAAATGTACTATTTGCGTTAGTATATGCGTTGTGTATTTGGTATAATTAAAAATATTAAATTTAATTTGTTTAAGTGGATCGATAATTTCTAAAATTAAATAATAAATAATTTAAAAACAGGAAACAAAGAGTGAAAAGAAGTCTATTCTTGTAATGTTTTGTTTCTATGAATTACCAGATACATAAACGCGGTACGATAAACCTTGTCTGAAAACGTGAGATATGGAAAGTGTAATCCTTTCTCATTTTTTGCCCCAACAAATCAAGCTTAACGCCTTCCCACTCAGACTTAAACCTCCTCAAATGTTGCCGCCCTAGTTTCCGCTTGGGGTTTTATATTTATTGTTACATTCCCACATTCCCCAGTTATAATATGGCTGTAGCTTGCACGTTTTAGAATTAATCCATTTTAGATCAGGGTATTTCGAAACCTTATTTTCTAAGGTTACAATAACAAACATTTCTCTGAAGTCGAACTCACGTGAACAATGTGTGAATGTGTATGTCCCTCCTTTCCATCCCAGGAAGCACTGTAACCGTTCAAAGGGTATATCATTTCTGTTCTAGGTAATTTTGACTTTCAATATTGTTATATTGACGCCGTATTTGCATCTATCAGTGTAGAAAAATACCAGGTGCCACACGGAAGCTATCCTTCGATGAAGTCAGTTACTTCAGTATAGCTCGGACACCAGAAGGTTTGCCTAAAATGTCTGTAGAGGGGAAGTCAAACCAACAGAGAGCGGAACTTGCTAAACTGGAAAACCAACACCAGTTAACTGGTTGGATAACTCGTCGCTAGAGCACTTGCTCACTGCAGTGACGTACCGGGTTTGATTCCTGGGCTCGGGTAAGTTTTCTATGTAGGAGAATGAATACGCACAAGTAACAATGCATATTAGTCATCTATTTGAAGCCATAACATCTGAAGGCTAATTTATAAACAACCTCTAATGGAAAAATTTGTGCCGCACAATTAGCAATATTAAATGAATATTATTATGTGTTTGATTGCAATAAAGGACAATAAATACATTGTATATAATGTTTCTTTATATCTTTTTCATAGACTGTTACAGATTAATAATTGTATTTGTGATAGTATAGATGTTCAAAGGCATGCCCGTCTTGTAGGAAGCAATGATGTAACATTTCTGCAGTTAATGAACTGCAAGCATGACATCTTCGTTTGGTATCAAAATACAAATGTATTATTTTATCTTGACAGGAATCCTGCGCGGTAGGGATGAGTAGCAACTGTGGTGGGGATAGTACCCCTATCGCCACAATGCGTCACACGCGTAAGATTACGAGAGGGGAGGGCGGTGCATAAGGTGTCTAAACACAAATTTCACTCTCAAAGCCAGTTTTGCATCTCTTATAAACTAAGTTGTAATTCTTACTATGGTAGTAATCTCCACGCTTTTATTAGATCTTAAATAGTACATAGAAATTTCAAACAAAACACTGTTCTCCTCCAGCAGGCATGATAAACAACTGTCGTCCTTTCAATATCGCTGCAGAGTCCCTATAACGTATTTCACTCCAGGCATATGGTCTAGTATGTGCTGTATTTATATATGTTTCATCCATATAAACTATATAAACTTCACTTCAATATCTCCGAATATTTCGTAAATATTTAAGCCTTTTTGCACGTATGGTGCGATGTTCGATTAAAATGTATCTGTTACGCTTAGTGTTCTTTTTTCAAATAATCCTAGCTTCAAAAGAACTCTTCTTAATGTTCAGACGCTGCCTTGGAGGTCAGTAGAATTTTGAGCTTCATAAGCACTTTCTTCAAAGTTGGTCTTTGTTGTTCTGTGCTTTAAAAATTATTCATAGTTCGCCTAACTACTTCTGAATTAAAACATCCAAATTAGATTTTGTGTATGTTCTTAATCTTTGTTTACTGGGCATAGAAAAAGACGTTGTTGCACTAGCACCAATGGCTTTTCTTTCCTTAATAACTCTCCTAAACTGCTTTCAGACACAACTGTTGCCTCAGATACTCTTCCCCAGATTTTATAGCTGACCCAGACCATTGTTCCTTTTTTATAAATCTATGGATATTGGTTATTACTTCTCGTGTTTTTAAATGTAGCGCTTTATTTCCTAATGTGCTGCTAGAAGGCGTCATTTATAAATGCTCTCTTGGAACCAGGAGACAAGCACATTTTGAAACAAGTTGTAGTGTTACCGAATAGTTCTGCACGTGTTTAGTTGCTCGCAAATTGTACGCAACTGACCTGCCCTCCCCTCCAGTTGCAACCGTTCTGAGGTGGACTCGTCCAGATACCACTGCGCATCGCTCTGCACTTTTCAAGCTAAAAAAATACATCTGTATCTGTATTCTTCGCAGAAGCCCCATCCTCCTGTACAGCGTACCCAGAACGCCCTACACGTGTTACATGCCTCTGGCGTTAGTGCGGTGTGTGCGTGGGTACCTGGACCCCAAGGTATGCGGGGGAATGAAATGGTGGATTCGGCAGCTAAGATGGCAACTGTAGAACCCAGTGTTACGATTCCTTTTGTCAGCGCGGAAGACGTTCGGCTTGTGCGTAGAGCGGTGCTCTCGTGCTGGCGCGATGAGTGGTCTGCTCTGCGTGGCAACAAGCTTTGAACGCTCAAGAATCTTCCGATTCACTGGGTGACTTCATGTCGCTTATCCCGGCGGTAGGAAGTGATTTTGGCACCGCTGCGTATTGGTCACTGTTATTTTAGTCATAGTCTTTTTGTTAAATAGGGCCCCAGAACCGGTTTGCCCACGGTGCGGTTCCTGTATGACGGTCCGCCACGTACTTCTAGATTTTTTCAGTTCAGATCGTCTCCGCAGGTCTCTGCAACTGACGGCCAGCTTGGCGGAAACACTGGTGGACGATGAGAAAGTGGCGGCCAAGGTTTTAGATTTCCTTTTAAATTTTAGTTTAGTACCCAAAAATTAGGCCTAACCTTTTTAACATTTTTATGCTTTTAAGCTCTATTTTAGTCTTAGAGATACCGCTGTACGCTCGTTTTATTTTTATTTTATTTAACTGACTTTTTAGCACAGTCCATCGTTTATAGCTCTTTTTATTAATTGGCGCCCTCCAACATTTAGTCATATCAGACGATGAATGAAATGATGTTCAAAGCCTTCCGAGGTCCTTGGAGCTTAGAGTTACTCGACATTCGTCTTTCAGGATAAGGGAAAACCCCGGAAAAACCTCATCCAGGTAACTCGCCCTGGACGGGATCCAAACTCGGGACCTCTTGAACTTGAGATAGACATGTGTGATCTTGGCTTCCGGTGAAGGCCGCGTCATCGTGGTCGAAATTGCCGACGTTTCGCTCATCTTGTCGTGAGCTTCTTCTGGGTTCTTGTCTCTTCGCTCACGACAAGATGAGCGAAACGTCGGCAATTTCGACCAAGATGACGCGGCCTTCACCGGAAGCCAAGATCACACATCAAGACACAGGCCGTGGAAGCCTACGCATCCTTGAGATAGACATGCTAACACCACGCTACCGAGGCGGGCTCAATTGGGTTATAGTTCGGCCGCTCTATCTCCGGCTCTGACATTTCTGGAGAGGGGGAAGCAGGCTGTTACCAGTTCTTTAGCGGGAATTTCAAGCAGAGGAGCAATGCGTATTTTAAGTATTGCACACATTTGCATATTCCACGTAGCCATATTATTATAATAGCGATAATAATAGGACTTACGAACACTTATAATCGAAATTCGCGCACGAAAAATATACAAAAGAAAGTTTACCAGCGCAGACAGCTAAAAGGCCACGTTGTTCAAACAAATTTAACGTAGCAACACGGTGTTGGGTTCGGGAGCCACGCCTACCAGCGACAATGCTGATTGGCGCTAGCAGACAGTTTTAACTTACTGGCCACGACACTGGATGTAGAGTCTCCCAGTATTACCAACAGATGCAGTTAGTGTGTGTGAAAGGTGTGAACGAAATATTCGAATAGAGTGGTGTTGTAATAAATACCTTGCATGATAATGAAATCGCAAGTTGTATTTCATTGTTTTAAAGCTAATATAGTCCTATATTTTTATTCTAAAATAATTTTGAGGATATGTTTTCAATTGTTTGTCACTGTATGTTGGTACTATTAACCTTCCCCCTTCACCTCCTGAAGTCGCAAAGCGTCAGAGTCGGAGATACAACGGCAGGACTGTAGTAGGGTTAATCTTAAGGGCACCAATGACCTAGTAGTGCAGCACCCTTAAACACAATTATCCATCCATCTTCAATTACAATTGCTACCTGTTTGACGAAAAATCTGACTCGCACAAAAAGAAAAACAAATGACGGCTACGCAACCTTATCAGAGTGAAACCAGGAGAAAGTGCAGCCCCACTCAGTGAAGCGTCGCTTGTACTTTCACTTTCCCTTTGTACAGCAGCGGCGAGGCAACCCTTCTTACACTAACTTATGTGTTAAACGTAAAACTACAGACGGCTTGTAAGGGCCACCTGGTATATACAGCATCTTCAATTATCTTTGTGAAAGTCTGAACGAGCTACACGTCATCAATATCACTAAAGCTTTTTTAGGATTTTTGAAATGTTATATAAGGTTAGATTTTCGAGAAAGGAAGATGCCCAACACAACTAACATTGACTATTCTACTCTAGAAATCGTGTGGGGACTTTTTAAGATTCCTCGACATAATACACTTATATTGACCTACACTTTCATACCACTACTTGCTGCGATGAAATAACGAATAATCCGAAACTAATGTGCATAGACATTTATTTCTGTGAGGTCCTTCAGTGAAGTTTGAGGCCAAGCTGGTGGATTCAGTACAATTTTGACCCAGCCATGGAAAGTTACCGTTGGTTTTGTTACAAACGCTTACGAACGCTTCTCATCATCGAGTACAGCATACTAAAAACGTTTAGATTTGGTGTCCTTAAAACCTCAGGTCTAGCACTTCTGGTATGCCCAATTCTGCAACGTTGGTCAGAGGGTTCCAATTACTAATTTCGATCAGGATAACAAATAAACGTTCAAGATTTTCCTTTATACTGAAAGAAACTAGTCGGCTAACTCTAAGCTATATAGGACCTATGGTCATTTGAGAATCACGTCACTCATTTCATTCATCGTCCTATATGATTTACGTACGTTGGTGTACGTAAATGGAGTTATCGCACGTTCACGAAGGATTTATCTGACCCTCAAAGCAATTATTGTATAAAAATAAAGTTTATAGTCATATACTGTGCAGATAAACACATTTAATGCGTGCTCAAAGCAGACATTTAAGCACTTGTACGGGGTGTGTCCGTAAAATAAAGTCTCCAAGGCGCTAGAGCCGTGAAGAACGCAATATCGTGGTGGTAGCGTGTCTGCCTCATGTTCAAAAGGTCCCGAGTTCGAATCTCGGTCAGGGTGAGTTACCTGGAAGGTTTTTTCCGGGGTTTTCCCTTATCCTGGAAGACGAATGTCGGGTAACTCTAAGCTCTATGGACCCTGGGCTCATTTGAGCATCATTTCACCTCTTCCATTCATCGTCCGATATGCCTTAACGTTGGAAGACGTAAATTACAAAAAAGCGCTATTACGCGAGATCCGGCAACACTGGCGTGTAGCTTGGTTTCACCTCTTCAAATCCCCACCACAGCGAACCCGTTGAAACCATTAGTCTTGCCTGGGCAGCCAATTGCGTTGGAGCTACCTATCACTTCCGCCGCCAAATGCGAGTTCCGTGCGGTGATCTGTTTTTTTGAGTGCCAAGGTCACCACCCGCACTGAAATTCATCATCAGTTACGCGAAGTCTATCAGCCACAGTATCTGGACGTCAAAAACGTGCGAAAGTGTGTCAGAGAGTTCAAAGACGGACGTACAGATGTCCATGACGAACAGCGTTCTGGTCGGCCTTCGGTTTCAGCAGAAACGATTAAAAAGGTGGAGCAAGAAATGCTTAAAGATCAGCGTATGCCAGTTCGTGACCTGTGCGAACTTATCCTGAAGTCAGTAAGACAACGATTGACAAGATTTTGACCGAACATTTCCATTATCTCAAGGTGTATGTGATGTAGTTCCCCAAAATCCTCACCGAAGACCATAAACGGCAACCTGTTGAAGTGCCCCACCGATTCCTGGAGCGCTATGCAGAACAGGGCGAGGAATAGTTGGATTCAATTGTCACTGGTGATGAAACATGGGTGCACTATACAACACCAGAAACTAAAGAACGTTCTTGTTAGTGGCGGCATTCGAATTCGCAGAAGCCGCGAAAGTTCAGATATTTTCTGCCGGCAAAGTGATGGCCAGTGTGTTTTCGGACCGAAAGGGTATAATATTGTGTGAGTTTATGCCTACTGGTACAACAATAAACGCCGTTAGCTACTGTGAGGCTTTAAATACATTGCGACGTGCCATTCAAAATCGAAGGAGGGGAATGCTGACGAAGGGGGTGATTTTTCATCACGACAACGCACGTCCCCATACTGCACATGCAACAGCAGCTGCCCAGTTCGGATAGGAATCCTCACTCATCCCCCCTACAGTCCAGACTTAGCACCTAGTGATTATCATTTGTTTCCTGAGATGAAGTCACACCTGGGTGGAACACATTTCCAGACCGACGAGGTTGAGTGCTACCTGCGCAACTTGGCGGGAGAGTGCTATGACAAGGGTATACCAAAATGTCACAGCGCATGCAAAGCAATGATGATTACGTTGAAAAATAGCTGTAAGTTCCGCCTTTCCACCAATGTATCATACCTTATTTTACGGACACGTCTTGGATAAATCACACACCATTAACTTCTTTGTTTAAGCAATGCCTTGGACACGTTGATTTTTTAGAATTGGCCACAATTTGCGACATTTGAAAGGAAAGGGGGCTATTTCAGCTGATATTTGTGCGATCCTACATTATTTGATAAATTAAATACAGAAATATAAAATTAAACACAATTATTACAAATGAACATTACGTATTTTCTTTTAAAACAATATTTTACATTTGTTTATTACTGAAAGTGCAAGTACTTCATTAACTGAGTCCGCCGTTGTTAAATAATCCTAACATTGCTCTGGTTATCCTAGACATGCACAATTAAGGACTTTATTTAGTAACTTCCAGTTGATAAGCACATACCAGGTCAAATAACATCTTCTGTGACGTCACGAGCGAGTCTATTTTGTCTCAGGTTCCCAGAGAGGAACTCAGACATAAACCAGAAGACAGGTGACACTAGAAATACTGCAAGAGAGGACCAGAGGGAAACGAGAAATATATTATGTTGACTTCTATGGAACTGCGATACAAAGTCTCTCCTCTACACACCATTTTAGTGATATAACCAGACATAACATCAAGGAAAATCTATGTAATAATAAGAAAATTATGTCTAGTAAATAAATAATGATCGAGGTAGTAAACTCTAAAAGGGAAAACTGTGGTGAGAAATCTTGCTCGCTCGCTCGCTCGCTCGTGCTGGCTGGCTGTATACAGCCAGAAAGTTTTTGCTGCGTGCCCACCCATTAAGAGTTTTACCGCAGGTAGGATTATTATTGAAAGATGTAGGATTAAGGTGCTGTAGGTTTTTGATTGGGAGTCAATTTTGAGGTTACCAAAGTACCTTCGGGTTGAAGGAGAGGATGCAATACTTAGCACCCATTTTTTTTGTTTTAAATATTTTGTAATTTAGTTGGGGAGAAATTTAGATGCCAAACAGCTTGGAAGAATTATGAGGAGCTCAGCTTTAGCTGCTGGTAGGTTTAGCTCCTGGGTTATCTAGGGTGCTCGCATGCCATACGGGGGACCCGATGCAGTCTAGATCGGCGTCTAGTGGGGTCATAATTTCCCAATGATCTGACAAGGTGAGAAATCTCTTTTTTAAGACTCACATCTTGTAGCATTTCACGAGGGTTGGCTACCTCGATTTCACTTAGATTTCAACTAATAATTCTTCAAATAAATGTAATTTAATTATACACAGTCTATTATCTGTCTTCTATTAAAATGATCCCAAAACACTGGATAGAAACCTGAATTCACTTTACTCTTGGTTTTCCACTCTTCCAGCATCTCACATATTATATCCCGTATGGTCGACAGAGTCCATCTGTCGCCATGTCCGGCAACTTTCATTTGATTCTATTCGCCTGCAGTGCGCTGTTTTTGGACAATGAAATATCTTGGAGCTGTATGATTGAAGCTGTGCTTTATAGTTAAATGCCTACGTTTTGGTTAAACTTTTCTTTGAAATATCTCAGTCAGTTTGTTTATTGTGCTTTAGGGACCCAGTCGGGGGTGCCTAAAGATGAAAAGGAAATATAAATGACTAAAATGTGTTTAAACGAACAAAAGTTGAGAATAGTTGTGAACAAAGTGTTTGGAGAGGGATATGCAAACAAATTTTTCATTTTTATTTTCAAAGAAAGAATTCAAAGTAAATGCGAATTAAAAATAAGTCTTATTAAACATGTATCTTGTGGTATTTTACCGGGGCTGTTCAATAAAGGATCATCACAATATTTTTGTAGATAACGTACCTTTACTCATCCTCATAGTTTTGACGGTCCTTCTCAAAATAGTCTTCCCTGAATGCGATGCACTTGTCCCAGCGTTTCTGTCAGTCTTCAAAGACATGCTGTAATCCATTTTTGAGAGATCCTTCAAAATCGCCTCCGCAGCCTACACCACTGCTTCTGATAATGGATAATATCTCCAACGATGGCGTTTCTTCAAGTATAGGAATAGAAAAGTCACATGGCGCTAAATTCGGTCTATAGGGAGGGTGAAGAAGACACCTCATGTTGATTTTTCCAAGATATCAGCAACAACATTTGTAATATGTGGCCACGCATTAACGTAGTGCAGCATCCAGCATACTTCACGGAAATGTGGTCCTTTGCGCCTGATTTGGACTTGCAATGTTTTCAGGACATCCCTCCCGTAGGGGACGGGATCCGTCCCCTTCAGCTGCAGTGGTGCGGGCGCTGCGGACCATTAGCACTGGTGCTACCTCTGACGTTACTAGAAGAACCACGGGCCGAACATTCGAGACCATCCCCCTGGGACTTCTTCGGATTGGGTTGGTCTCGATGGGGCAGTGGTTCCCGATACCCGTGGGTGATCGGGTATATTTCCGGACGGGGTTGAGGTAAGCCATAATATTCCCGGGTAATAGCCTACAGAGATAGTAGAAGGTGTGCTAGATCTCCAGACGGCCCCACCGAGGTCTAACCGGTAGCCTTCACCTTTTGGCGTTGGCACGAGTAAGTGGCGTATCCACTTCCATCCCCTCTTGTGTCCTTGGACCAGATGGGGGTCTTGTTAGTAACCCAGGTCTTGTCCTATGGAAAACCCCACGAGGACGTTGGGCGCCCTTTGGGACAGCTCGGATAGTCCCTGGTTTAAAGACGCCCGGGTCTTGGTCCTACGGCTCAGGACTAATGGGAGTAGAATCTTTGCACTCAACAACAACATCCCTGTAGTACTGTCTAGTTACTGATGTGTGTGCAGGTACAACATACACATACACCATTTCATGAATATCAAAAAAGAGATGGCCATAACTTTCCCAGCAGAGGCAACCACTTTTGCTTTTTTGGTTTGGTGATGAAGGAGATTTCCTCACTGAGCTTTGCTGTTTGCTCTCATGATCAAAATGATGTAGCCAAGTTTCATCAACAGTGATTACGTTTGAAAGAAACTCCAGATCTTCCTCTAACATCCACTTTAACTGCATGTTACCTCCATTGCAGCGGTAGGCGATACTGAATATATCTGAACTTGTCTGGTTCTCACAGACGGGAGCCAGGAGTACCAACAATGTAACTACTACGGCGTGTTTGTTTCACATTAAGCTAACAGAATATAATATGATTGAATTTTAATGCGAAAAATTATGACCGTAAAATTTATGGTCATTCCTTTTTGAACAGCCCTCGTGTTTCCAATGCTTATTGCATATTATAATTAAATATGAAAGTAAATTACAACCACAGGATATTAATTAAATGCTATAGTAAAACCAATTTATTTACCAATATTACTCATGTTTCTATACATTAGTAATTTGAAACCATGGATTGACTATGAATAGGTCATATTTTGAAAAGAATGTTCACAGCTATGAATAAATAAACAAGAGCCTGAAAAATATTGCAGCAACAATTGATAAACTGTTAAATAAAGAAGGTAAAGAAGTGGCCAAAGAATTTCTCTTCCCCTCCACTGCTCAAATTCGGAGTATCATTTTGCAAGGGAACGTAAAGGGGTTAAATTTTCCAATTCATGATGTGGACATTGAAAATTATCTACCTAAACGTTAAATCAGATAACTGACTAAACTTGCTTCTTCAGAAAGAACGCGATTGCATTTTCAGTTTGAAATCCAGGGTAGTAAGCGAAATTCAGGTTGAGGACCTTTCCATCTTGCCCGTCCCTCGAATGACAAGATGATTGATATCTTAATGCCATTTGTCACGTACAAGTTACGAGAGCACGCTAATTACTCTTTGCAAAGTTTATCTCTATAGTCAAATCGTGCATAAGAGTCAAAGCCTCCTGGCTGGTTCAATATATCACGTACTGCTTCAGTCCCTGATTCTCAGGTGACATCATTTTATACGAATAATTAAATAAAGTGTAAAAACAGAACAGAACTTTACATATATATTACAAGTATTTTTAAGAACACTTAGAGACTTGCAGAACATTTATGAAAATTCACAGAGCTATAAAGAATTAAAGTGAGATTCACTGGCGAAATTCCCTTTATAAATCATATTTTTTCTTACCAATCTTTTAGTTTAAAGTATTTTATTATTATAGTTAAAATTGTTTTATTATAAGTGTATCATTTTGGATTGCTGCACCTTACATCTTGACCTTCGAAACTCTACCACTTCATAGAAACAATCTGTAATTAAACAGGAAGTTGAGCTCTTATTTTAATCTTCGATTTTCAAGTTGGTAACACTATGATGTATTCCATATTTCTCTGTGATGAGAATTTCTCTTTACACTTTTATTCAGGATATATTTACGTATGAATATCATTTTCTCATAGAAATTAAATTGTCACAAACAGTTGAGGAAAGTCATATGATAATCTGTCAGGGTCAACATTGAACAATTGAAAGTCTTATTTCATTTGGACATTTATTTAGAAAGTTATGATTCCGAAATTAAGGGATGCAATGAATAAAGGATCAAATGGGTTTTAAAGAAACGTGCTATATTTGTTGAAGCACGAGCCGGTGCAGTTGGGGTGAGTAGTTTAACAAAGTGATGGGAGAACGCGGGTTCTTAGCAGGGATTCAAAGTAGATAGCATTTGACTCCGTTTGAAAAGACATTGTTTGGACCCTGAATAATGACATGGCCGAAATTAATAATGACAATGTACAAAATAATCACAAAAGGAATTTTGGTGTGAATAAAGGCAGGCTTCTAGATGTGAGTCACACGCAGCTGCAGTGAGGAAGACACAACTGGTTCTGTGTGGGGCGAAGGCGAATGAGACCTAGGAAAAAGGGTATATATTTGTTGCTACGTAAATAGCGAATTAGTGTTGTCGCGTAATATGCATTTGATATACGGTCACTCTAAACAGTGATATATTGGTAACCGTTGGTTGGCAACTTCGAGTTTGATGTGATGATAAAAAGATTCAGTCATTAAACCAGTCTGAAACTTGCATTCCAGTGTCATTAGAACCATCCTTACTCCCATACATATCCACGCATACCCCTTGAGGGAACTCTTTTCTCTGAGGATGGGCCATACTGCTTCAAAATTTACAACGTAAGAATAAGTTGCATCAAACTGGCCAGTGTATAAGTAATTGATGTGAAAATAAATCGCATTAGTTACTACAAGTGGTTAAGAAGAGATCGCTTCTTTCGTCTTAATGGAAACTATTTTGAATATGTCTGTACGCATAAAACTAAATTTAATGTGACATTGTAAAGGTTTTCAAGATGTAGGCCATGGATTTAAAACATTCATTGTTAGCAAGTCTGAAATTTTAATCTTTCCCCAAATAGTCAAGATATCAATATCTCGTACGTTGAATGACTCCAAAATAACACCGAGATGAAATTCACTATTTATGAATGGGCGAGAACACGAAGAAAAGTTAATTCTTTTGTTACAGATTTGCATACACCTCACCAAGAGCGTTAGCTATTATTTTAACAATGCATATGTTCCAAGACTACTTTGTATAATCCTGACAACGGAATAAGATTGCCTTAACATTCGTATTAATCTGCAGTGAATGTATTATTTAATAAAGGTTACTTTTACGCCTTGAAAATGCTTCGGTAGAATAAATTGAACATTATTTTTTTAATTAATCAATTATTTAATTTATAATGAATTTCACTACTTGGATTGTCAATTAATATCGCTAAGGTAAAATATTAGATATTGGAATAAGCCTAAATCATACAATTCTTAAACAGGCCTTTGTTTATTCGGCAATGTTACTAAAACATCAATATATTGCAAGAATATAAGCGA
This sequence comes from Mantis religiosa, assembly GCA_030765055.1. Classification (NCBI taxonomy): domain Eukaryota; kingdom Metazoa; phylum Arthropoda; class Insecta; order Mantodea; family Mantidae; genus Mantis; species Mantis religiosa. The sequence goes on along the minus strand of CM060952.1, from coordinate 204,758,110 downwards.
CTACGAGTTCTTTAAAAAAAACTCGGCTACTTATTTATTCTTTTACTAATCATAACATGATGACTGTCTTATAACCTCAATCTAGATCTTTTGTTGTTAACTGTCATTTGGAGGAAGGGATGAAATAAGTGACCTGCTGGATGTTACAAGATTTGAGGCAAAAGCGCGCCCTTTGTATCGTAGGTCTGCTAACCTTCAAGGGATAACCAGTTTGACTCTCGGTCAGGGTGAGTTATCTGGATAAGGCATTGTCTGGAGTTTTCCATTATCCTGGAAGATGAATATCAGGAATCTCTATGTACCCCGAACTCAATTGAGCACCATTTCATTCATCGTCCGATGTGCTTTAACGTTGCACGCGTTCCCTTATCCTGGAAGGTGAAGCCTGGTAACTCTAAGCTCTATGTGCCCTGTACTCATTTGAACATCATTTCATTCATCGTCCCATATGACTTAACGTTGGAGGTTTTCTCTTATCCTGAAAGATGAATGTCTAGTAACTCTAAGCTCTATGTGCCCTGTACTCATTTCAACATCATTTCATTCATCGTCCGATATGACTTAACGTTGGAGGTTTTCTCTTATCCTGAAAGATGAATGTCTGGTAACTCTAAGCTCTATGTGCCCTGTACTCATTTGAACATCATTTCATTCATCGTCCCATATGACTTAACGTTGGAGGTTTTTCCTTATCTTGGAAGATGAATATCTGGTTATGCCCCATGGACTCATTAGCACATTTCATTCATCCTCCGGTATGACATAACGTTGGACAGCTTCCCTTGTACTTAAACATGAATATCTGGTAACCCTTAACTCTATGTACCCCGCTCTCATTTGACCATAATTTAATTCACTGTCTGATATAACTTGACTTTGGAGCATTTTCCTTATCCTGATGGATCAACATCTGAAAACTCTCAGCTCTATGTACCCTATACTTATCTTAACATCATATCATTCATCGTCCTATATGCCTTAACGTTGGACGTTTTCCCTTATCCGGAAAGATTAATATCTGGTAACTCTTAAGCTCTATGTACCCTGGACTCAATTGAAACTTATTTCATTCATCGTCCGATATGCCTTAGCGTTGGACGTTTTCCCTTATCCTGGTGGATGAATGTCTGGTAACTCTAAGCTCTATGTACCCTGTACTCAATTGAACATCATTTCATTCATCGTCCGATATGCCTTAACGTTGGAGGTTTTCCCTTATCCTGAAAGATGAATGTCTGGTAACTCTAAGCTCTATGTACCCTGTACACATTTGAACATCATTTCATTCATCGTCCCATATGACTTTGCGCTGGAGGTTTTCCCTTATCTTGGAAGAAGAATGTCTGGTTATGCACCATGGACTCATTTGCACATATCATTCATCCTCCGGTACCTCATAACGTTGGACAGTTTCCCTTGTACTTAAAGATGAAGATCTGCTAACTCTAAACTCTATGTAACCGTGATTCATTTGAACATCATTTCATTCATCGTCCCATACGACTTAACGTTTGAGGTTTTCCGTTATTCTGAAAGATGACTGTCGGGTTTCTCTAAAGTCTAAGGACCTCGTACTCATTTGAGCATCCTTTCTGCACCGTCCTATATGACAACGTTGGAGGCTGTCCCTCTTCCTGAAAGCTGAATGTCTGGTAACTCTAAACTCTATGCACTCTGGAGTCATTTGAGAATCATTTCATTCATTGTCCGATATGACTTACGTTGTAGGTTTTCTCTTATCTTGAAACATGAAAGTCTGGTATCTCTAAGTTTTTTCTACGCTGTATTCATTAGTACATAATTTAACTGATCGTCCGATATGACTTACTGTTGGAGGTTGTAGATTACAAACAAGAAAAAAAATTGTAAAGGAGAACGTGATAGCACGCTCACAGGTGACATATAGGCGGGGATTTTCCTAACAAGTGCCGAGAGTTCTACATAACCGCTGCGGAGCCACCTGGTTTGGTCAAAATATGTAATGGAGCCGTGTGTAGGAAAGGTTTGGAAACCTAAACTCATATTAAAAAACTAATTTCCCCCGGATGTTTTTCAGTTTTTTAATTTAATTCTGTCATTCTCAAGTAGACAGGTTACCTTTATCTCTTTATCTCTTTATACCTCTCTCATTTATCTGTTAAGAGAAAGGAGTAATTGGGAAAAAGATAAATCTTTTAGTATAATTAGCATATATGTTATTTCGATTATAAAACAGAATTTTGGTTCATAAAAGAATAAACAGAAATAACGCTTCTGATCTGCTCCTACAGTTACAACTGAATGTATCGGGGCTTCAAGAATACAGTGGGTCAGTCTGGGCTAGTATTTTTGCACAGCAGCGGCAAACCTTAACACCATTCCTAACGAAATAGATGAATCATACACGCGCAGGGCAATGGGAAATCGTAAACAAGGCAGTAAAGTAAGATGGAAGCCGCAGTGGTGTAAAAACAGTAGTATTTCGAAAAGAAAACAATGTCATAAACAACGTATTAACTTCTATCAGCACAGTATCAGGCTCGTCATAAAATCTCTCAGCACTCTCGCCTCATTTTTCATTGTTTCCTGTTCCTGGTCATTTCTGTTTCATGTTGGTATACGACATCCGTCTTTGTGTTATGTTATTTTAGCTTTTAAGTAATACTCTAGTCCATTAATTTTTCCGTTTTGAGTTAATGAAGTTGCATCGAAAAGGTCTACAGGTTAAGAAGTATAAATTATTTGCTATTGTGTTAGTGTTCTGTCCACTGGAACAGGAAATTAATTAATGATTATATATAAGTTACATTGCACTATATACTTTAATATATATTATATTATCATATATTCTATCTATTCTTATATTTTTCTTTCACAAGGCGTGTCCGTGAAATAATGTCTCCAATTTTATTTAATACAGAAAACAAGTTCATTCTCAATGAATGTTAAATTAAATCCTTTCATGGAAGTGCTGAAAGCATTGTTGTTGTATAAATTTAATTAATTGGGAGTCGATTAATGACACTAAACAACACTTACTATTAAATTTTCCCGGAACTAGTTTCAGAGGCCTTCCCTCTATCTTCAGCCGGACATCGACTGGTTCTCATTGGTGTAGCTGGCAATATTTTGTCATCGGTCAACATCCCTCTCACAGCAGAAGAATATAAAATAGAATACAACAAAATTATTGAAATAGCACAGAAAAATGGCTTTCCCAAATCACTAGTAGACAAAAAAGTGAATTTAGCAAATAAGAAGAAACTACTGAAGGAAACCACAACCCTCTCAGCTACAGAAACTAAAATGATCTTAAAAAAATTTACTTATCGTCCATGGGCCTTTGATAAATTCACAAAATTCTTCAAAAAACCAAGCATTCAACTAGCTCCAGTGAACCATTACTCCTTAAAAAAACTTAATTTGCTCAAACATCAAAGATGCCATTCCATCTAACAAAAAATCTGGTGTATATCAAATTGAATGCTGTGACTGTAGTCAAATTTATATTGGAAAAACGAAAAGAAATTTAGAAACAAGAGCAAAGGAACACTTTAGGAACATAAAATACAAAGAATTAGAAAAATCAGCAGTTGCCACGCATTTTTGGGAGAAAAACGACAACATAAATCCAGATCCAAAATTTCTAAAACATACAACAGGAAAACAAGAACTGTCCACATGGGAACAAATCTTTATTTCAAAATATAGGAACAAAGTTTTCAATTTCGAAATCCCCCAGAAAGATTTGTTCAGCAAGTTCCTCGAACCGCCACCAGAGGAGACCGATGACAAAATATTGCCAGCTACACCAATGAGAACCAGTCGATGTCCGGCTGAAGATAGAGGGAAGGCCTCTGATACTAGTTCCGGGAAAATTTAAAAGTAAGTGTTGTTTAGTGTCATTAATCGACTCCCAGTTAGTTTAATGAATGTTACATTGTTGGAAAGGTGGAACTTACAGCTATTTTGCAACGTAATCACAATTGCGATCGATGCACTTTTGCTTGCGCTGTGGCAGTTTTTGTATACCCTTGTCATAGCACTCTCCCACCAAGTTGCGCCGATAGCGCTCAACCTCGTTTTTCAAATAATCGTCGGTCTACAAATGTGTTCCACCCAGGTGTGACTTCAACTCAGAAAACAGATGATAATCACTAGGTGCAAAGTCTGGACTGTAGGAGGGATGGGTGAGGATGTCCCATTCGAACTGCGCCAGGAGAGCATTTTGGGGACACACCTCGCACACAGCTTGCGATAATGAAAATGTTCGGTCAAAATCTTGTCAATTGTAGCCTTACTGACTTCAGGGATAAGTTCTCACAGCTCGTCAACTGTCACACGCCGATCTTTAAGCACTTCTTTCTCCACTTTTGCAATTGTTTCGGTTGAAACCGAAGGCCGACCAGAACGCTGTTCGTCATGGACGTCTGTACGTCCGTATTTGAACTCTGCCGCTTTTTCGTACATTTTTTACGTCCATACACTGTGACCCATAGACTTCGCATAACTGAGGATGAGTTTCAGTGTGGTTAGTGCCCCTTGGTACTCAAAAAAGGGATTACTGCACGCAGCCTGCTGTTGGCGGCGGAAGTGATAGGAAGCTTCATAGCAAACGGCTGTCCAGTCAATACTAATGGTTGCAACGGGTTCGTTGTGGTGAGGATTTGAAGGAGTGAAACTAAGCTACACGCCAGTGTTGCCGGATCTCACGTAATGGCGTTCCTCACGGCTCCAGCGACTTGGAGGCCTTATTTTACGTACACAACTGGTATATGGCCGTGCCATGGCTGAGTGGTTAGACCACTTGGCTCTCACCTAGGCGCCCCAGGTTCGATTCTAAGCCACCGTAAAGTGGAATTGGTGATGGACAACACGGTGCAGGAGTGGGTTTCCTCCGGGACCTCCGCTTTCCCTCACCGACATCCCACCAATTGCTCTGTCATTCATGCATCTCAGGCGTTGGGCTGGCCCCCAACCCTGATTTCATCTCTGAGTTTTCTTTGTGGTAATTTACGTCCTTCAACGTTGGTCAGGTGATTCGGCTCCCTCGCTCTGAGGCAACCCAAGCGCCTCCTAACGTCAGCATTTACGAGATAGGGAGAAAAAATATGTTTATTTATTTATATTTACATTATATGTGTATAATCAATTGGTGTGGTGGGTCATGATTTCGGTCTCTGCACTTTCGAAAGGCAATACAGTACACAATTTGCGTCGCGTTTCAGGTTCTCCCTTTTTTTCTCTTTCTCCTTTCGCTGCTTTACGCTTCTCGTGGCTTATTTTGGTTTTGTTTTTGTTTTATAGAGAGGCACAATACACACAAACACCCCATGCACAGGGCGGGACACGAACCCGCAACCCTATGCGCAATGAAACGCCAAAGACATCAAATCTAGACGTTTTTGACGTCCATACACCATAACCCATAGATCTTCCTCTAACTCCTTTAAATTACAGTTAATGTTCAATTTCTTCTACCGAAGTATCTTCGAGACGTAAAAGTAACGTTTGTTAAATAATATATTCACTGCGGATTAACACGAATGTTAAGGCAATCTTATTCCGTTGTCAGGATTATACAACGTAGTCTTAGAGCATATGCATTTTTAAAATAATAGCTAACGCCCTTGATGAGGCTTATGCAAAACTGTAACTCAAAAATTAAATTTTATTCGCGTTATCACACATACATAGATCGCAAATTTCTTATCGGTGTTATGAGGGTTGCTCAATAAAGAATGATCACAATTTTTTACAGTCATATTTTCCTGAACTAAAATTCAATCTTATTATATTCTGTTACCTCAATGTGAAACAAACACGCCGTAGTAGTTTCATTGTTGGCACTCCTGGTTCCCGGCTGTGAGAACCAGGCAAGTTCAGACATGTTCAGTATCGCCTATCGCTGCAATGGAGGTAACACTCGAGGAACAATATCCGGCTTTGAAATTCTACTTTCATCTCAAATCTTCAGTTGAGACACATACAATGTTACAGGAGGTCTATGAAGAGTCTATTCTTCACTACAGCACAGCTCGAACGTGGTTAACAATGTTTAAAGAAGGGAGACAATCAATTTCAAAGAAAGGTGGACCCGGTGCTCCAGTTACTGTTCTTACGTAAGAAAACATCAATGCTGCTGCTGCCATTGTGAGAGAGGGTCAACGAATTACCTTAAGATCACTTTCTGAATTACTGAACATTTCATTGGGTGCCACCCACACGTTGGTAACAGAAACATTACACATGAGACGTGTTTGTGCGCGATGGGTTCCAAGACTGTTGATTCCCGAACAAAGGGTCATTCGCATGCAGGTCTGCATGCAGTTAAAGTTGATGTTAGGGGAAGATCCGGAGTTTCTTTCAAACGTAATCACAGCTGATGAAACTTGCCTACATCATTTTGATTAGGAGAGCAAACAACAAAGCTCAGTGTGAAATTCTCCTTCATCACCAACACCCAAAAAAGCAAAAGTGGTGGCTTCTGCTGGGAAAGTTATAGTCATCTCATTCTTTGATACTCATGGAATCATTCATCAGCACATACACACACAGTACTTGAACAATACTGCAGGGATTTCCTGAAAATATTACAAGTCCATATCAGGCGCAAAAGACCACATTTCCTTGAAGCAGTTTGGATGCTGCACCACGATAGTGCGCGGTCGCATATTGCCAAAGTTGTTGCTAAATATCTTACAAAAGTCAACATGAAGTGCATCCCTCTATCTAGTCCGAATTTAGCCCCATGTGACTTTTTTCTATTCCCTAACTTTAAGAAACGCTTTCGTGGAAGGCATTATCAATTATCGGAAGCAGTGGTGAAGGCTGCGGAGGCGACTTTGAAGGCTCTCTGAAAAACTGGCTTCCAGCATGTGTTTCAAGTTCGGCAGAAAAACCATAAAAATTATGGTGCTTTTTTATGGAACAGCCCACGTATTAACTAAGTCACACAAATTTCCGTATTTATAATACGGTTATTTGGACAATAATTTGGAATTTAACTTCTTGTATTAATATTACTTGTTTGTGTATAATTTACCAAAATAATCATCACACTGGAAAGTAAGTTTTTAGTAATTATATCGTAAATGTTCTTACGTCTAGCTAGAAGAATAGCCACAAAGATATGATGGTAAAAGCTGTGCTCTTTATCCTGGAAATAAAACGTGATGTTTTCTATAATGAAATTGGACTCAGAATGTTATCACGCCATCGTTACGACCGCCATAAATGTGTAATAAAAGAGACGAGACAAGAAACATCAACCACTAATATTCTGGCACTATCCTCCTCTATTTTATATCTCTATAGTTAAAATATAAACTACTGTACTACGTACATTTTTCGCTCCCTGCATTGTTCTAATGTCTCTTTTTCCTGTTTATTACATTCTCTGAAATATGCGTTTACGGAAAAAATAAACAAAGGAGCCACGAAGGAAGAATACTTTGTGGTCAAAAGCCAAGGAGTTCTCTAATAATAAGATGTGAACAATAAATGCACTGACATTTAATGATGTAGTTAACTTTTGATAAACAACATTAACGGAAAGGCAATTAGTGTATTGTTATACCTTAATAAAATTCTTGCATAATTAGTAATATTTGAATAGCCTTTGTGATTTGAGAAATGTTGCATATTGCAATTTACGGGGCTGTTCAATACAGAATAATCACACTTTTTTTGAGAACGTACCTTTACTCATACTCATAATTTTGATAGTCCTTCTCAAAATAATCTCCCCTGAATGTCATGCACTTGTCTCAGCGTTTCTGCCAGTCTTCAAAGACATGCTGAAAACTGTTTTCTATTTTAGAGATCCTTCAAAATCACCTCCGCAGCCTTTATCACTGCTTCTGATGACGGAAAATGCCTCTCACGAAGGCGTTTCTTCAAGTTAGGTAATAGAAAACAGTTACATGGGGCTAAATCCGGACTATAGGGAGGGTGAGGGATGCACTTCACGCTGAGTTTGCAACATATTCAGCAACAACATTGCCAATATGCGGCCGCGCGTTATCATGGTACAGCATTCAGCCTGCTTCACGGAAATGTGGTCTTTTGCGTTTTATATGGACTTGCAATGTTTTCAGGACATCCCTGTAGTATTGTCCAGTTATTGATGTGTGTGCAGGTACAAAAGGCTGATAAACCATTCCATGAATATCAAAGAATGAGATGACCATAGCTTTCCCAGCAGAAGCAACCACTTCTGCTTTTTGGGGGGTTGATGACTAAGGAGATTTCCACACTGAGTTTTGCTGTTTGCTCTCAGGATCAAAATGATGCAGCCAAGTTTCCTCAGCAGTGATTACGTTTGAAAAAAAATCCGGATTTTCCTCTAACATCAACTATAACTGCAGGCAGACCTGCATGCGTATGTTCTTTTGTTCGGGAATCAACGGTCTTGGAACCCATCGCGCACAAACACGTCTCATGTGTAATGTTTCTGTCACCAACGTGTGGGTGGCACCCAATGAAATGTTCAGTATTTCAGAAAGTGATGTTAGGGTATTTCGTCGATCCTCTCTCACAATGGCAGCAGCATTGTTGATGTTTTCTTCCGTAAGAGCAGTAACTGTAACACCGGGTCCACCTTGCTTTGAAATTGATTGTCCGCCCTCTTTAAACATTTTAAAACACCTTCGAGCTGTGCTGTAGGGAAGAACAGACTCTCCATAGGCCTCCTGTAACATTGTATTGGCCTCAACTGAAGATTTGTTGAGAGGAAAGCAGAGTTTCAAAGCCGCATACTGTTCCTCGCGTGCTACCTCCATTGCAGCGGTGGGTCATACTGAACATATCGGAACTTGCCTGGTTCTCACAGGAAGGAACCAGGAGTACCAACAGTGAAACTACTACACCGTCTTTGGTTCACATTAAGCTAACAGAGTATTATAAGATTCAATTTTGGTGCGTATAATCATGATTGTAAAGGAGTTATGACCGTTCTTTATTGAGTAGCCCTCACAGATGCCCAG